>OU745273.1:10105000-10759194 GCA_916618015.1 Xestia c-nigrum
TTTACGAATACGTTACTGTTTGTCTGCGTCATCCCAATGCTGGACAAAAGCCTCTCCCCATGAATTCCAGTTGTTTCGATCCAGGGCTTATGTGGGCCACTGGTGGTTGATTTTGTCCAGCTCGTCCCGCCACAAGTTATGCTGGTGGTAAATGTTTCATGACGAAAATATATATCAAGGACGATCAACTCCCGGGGTTGCGGGACGGTTCGAAAGAGATACCGTGGCCCCGGAACGTAAAGAGCAAGGAAGGAACATGGATGGGTTTTAGTCAGTAAATCGACACTTCCTCCCGCTCCGCCCAGAGTGGAAGAAGTTATTTGATGATTTCCCATCCTGCTCCATAAAATAAGTAGTGTCTAAGCTAAAAAAAACATGTATAATTTCGCCACCTCCCAAAAGTCGGAAATAAACACGATTCACTCTGAGTTTCCTCCGTGCCTCGAAAAGCACGTTAAGCAGTTAGTCCCGGCTGTCATTTGTACATCTTTGGCAGTCGTTTCAGGTAGTCAGTGGCCCGAAAAGTCTTGACAACCTGTCTTACCAACGGGTACCGTGTTACCCAGTACTAACTGGGTTGTGGAGGTCAGATCATTATGTAGTCTCTCCATGTAAAATACTGGTATTCAGCTACTTCTGGTTCCACTGGATGCCGACCTGTACATACTTGGTAATAGACTTGGCAGATAATAATGAAGGTTTCTATTCTACCAGTCCTGTCGCTGCTGGCTGTCACTGCGTTAGTATGGGACCTCGTCTAGCAGCAGGGAATCGCACGTTTCTATGCTCCAGAGCGTGCTGCCGATCGCATTGTCGATGCTGCCGCGTGCCATAGCATTACCGCTCTGTTTCTCGCTCTTGCAAATGACGGCCCTGAGCGAAAACAAAAGGATAGGTAGGAGCAAGGGGAAGTGGCGATGAGGGCCAAACCCTTAAAGCCTGCTTTGTCACTGCAGTTTGCGGTTGTTTCTTCATAAACTTCCAGAACCTACGCAAATTCAACCCAGGAAAATAGATTTCGGAAGATCAAACTCGAGATGACACTAGTTTTCCTCATCAAATTCCTAGGCAGTCCGCTGATTCTCATTAAATCTTTGACGGCAAAACCAGTGTCTATATTTATGTGTCGTTACTCATAGCAATTACGTGCTTACTCACAACATAGTTGTTACGCTACAATGCGTTGTGTGAATCATGCGCATGCAATGGCAAAGAGTTCGTTTTGAGAAATATACACTGGAATTAATAGAAACATATGATGAAGCGGGAGGAAATAAAGGATGTTCTTTTCTGCTGGGAGAGCAGTGAGGGCCCAGGGGTGGCGGCCCCGACTTACGAGCAGTAAGTCGAACCCAGACAGGCGCATTACTTTGTGTAATTTATTTCAGCATCGCTCTTAAAACGATCAAAGACAAAATAGTGAGGAAACCGGCATGACCTAAACCCAAAAATGTTAAGACATGTGGCATCTACTGAGCCCGCGTGGTGGATTATAGCCCATTTCCTCTCTAGAAAGGACTGAAAGGTGGCAGTGTGTCCCAGTAGTGGGAACATTACAGACTGATTATGCTTTCTGGGTACGCGTTTTTCCTGTTAATCGTTTACAGGCTAGCCATTGTTGGATCTAGACCTCTACTAAGCTCCATCGTTATCCCAGTTACGCGATCCTTAACCCCTCTGCGATAAGGATCGCGTTGCCGCCATCAGGCACGTATACAAGAGGGGGTAGTTGGGATTTATACCCCCCCCCCCGAAATCTGACTGAAATAAGCGGGATCATTACCACCATTGCGAAGTAGGTTCCTAAATTATAGTACAGTGATTTTTTACAAACAGTTCCGGGTGCCAAGTGCCGTAACGGAAAAGAAAATACATATAAATCCAACCATCCGAACCAGAAAGCAAAAATTTTTGAGCTTTCTGAGTGTCCCTAATAACAAAATTAACTTAATTTATCACAAAATATACGAGCGTGCTCAGACATATGATTATTTCCTTTGCGTTCATAAGCTTTTCTTTATAAATAGAATGGCGTATTTCTTTACAAAAAAAAAGACAAAAGAAAACCTATCAAATTCGAGGTGGTGGACGATGGTCAAGCTCACCGCGCTCGCTTTTTGAATCCTACTCTTTTTTAAATGATGGGCTTGTCTAGATCCATAGATCGGCCAAGTTACTTCTTGAATGCAAAAAATTTCAAGCAGAACAGCAACAAATTTGAAAACATCATGGAATTGAAGGTCTGATTTATTTCCCTGTTTTTATTTCATTTTGCCGGCGCCCATGCCCAGTTTTCATGGTTGTTTCAATGTTTGTCCCCCCTCTGAACCAAAAGTCTGGATACGTGCTTGGTGCTTGGCCGCTATCTAGTAGGTATGTGAGAACATCGACTACTTTGAGATAACGATCTTCGCTCTACCTCGTCCAAGTACCCTTTCTTGCGTTTGTCGATTCGCAGTCTACATTCAGAACACGCCTGCTGCAACGGCCATCAGTCTTAAGATCGCATTTCAGATTTGATCTTAAAAGATCCTTCAAGATTTTCACTTTTCATTGCCCGAATGTGTTGGCCAAGACTATGCCAAAGAAACCGGGGACGTCCCGGAGCTTGTTGGGTCGGAGATATCGTTGAAGTCGCGAGAAACACCGGGAAAAGGGACGCACAGAATCAAGAAGTGTGTCAGCAAAAAGCATTGTATCCGTATAGTTCTAACATGCAGTTCTATTAGAAGGGAACGCCTAAACCCAGCAGTGGGTTATTCCGGGCTGATAATCATAATAATACGAGTATAATACGTTGAAGACAGTTCGTAGCAGTCACCAATGGATCGTCGAGGCTACTCTGGAGAGTCCAATGTCACATAATTCAATGTCATATTGAAACGCATTTAGCTTCGAACGTAATTTCTAATCTAATTTACTTGTTCAACGTGAATAAGGCTGCCTCAGCTTATTAATAATCCTTAAAGCCTAATGTTCCAGGGTTAAAGGATTATTATTCATACGTTTTTTGCAGTTTGCAGACCAGTGCTAGCACTTTTTCACCATAACAGGTGTCAGGATTGGTCGAACAAGATCCATCACGGGTCTGGCCAATGGGTCTTTTGAGAGAAAAAAATCTCTGTAGATCCATATCTTGAAGTCAGGATCTAACGAGAAAAACAATTCTGCTAGATTCATCATGGATCTGGCCAATGGATCTTCTGAGAATGTTCTCAGTAGATCCATATTTTGAAATCAGGATCCAAAGAAAAACGATTCTCACTAGATCCATCATGGATCTTCTGAGAATGATCGGGTTTTATGCTGATTAAAATATTGTTCGCGACTGTAAGACGTATGTAGTTACAGAATTATAAACAACCCTCCAAGTTCACAAAGGTCGAGGAACGAGTTCGACCTTGAAAATAAAAAAAAAGAACTAAGTAAAGAAAAATTTGAATTACGCGGGCTACCCCGACTCTTTCACCTTTGAACCTTGTGTCGTGCATAGATTATGTATAATACAAGATAGATGCGCAACTCTGGTTTTCGTTTTGTAGCAGATATATTACATAAGCTGCTACTAGTTTTTCAAACCAAACAAATAACCTTGGTCAACAACATTTTGAGGTTATTTTGCCAATGAAACCATGAACCCGAAACACGTTAGAGAATGGATAACCAGCATCATACATGAGACGGTTAGGTGTTAGATAGCTCAAAACAGTATTTACTTAGAATTGAGAAGTTGTAAATAACTAGTAATCATGTGAACACTAACCAATGTCGGCAATATTGACATGCAGATTGTTCATTGTCTACGGCACAGATTCGGGTCATAAAACCATCTTTGGAATCCTCATAAAACATACAATCCAAATAAAACAATGGTTATAGGATTTATTTAAACTTTTTATTTGACATCAAAAATAATTTTATTATAGAAGTTGTCGCGTTTCATTCCACGCAACCGTCAAATCATACGGGTCGCGCTCAGTCATTGTAAAGATACACTTAAAAATCCATAACTTTATCAAGAGTATATTTACGCAAACAATTCAGTCATGTGTGTGTATGGGATACGGCAACGTATTAATTAAGATGTATCACCTTAAAATTAGAATTAATAAATATAAGCAATTCATTTTCCATGTTGCCATGTTAAGTGAAACGAATTGTCAATTTTGCATATTTGTGAATTTCCGTTTTTAGACGTGAGTCTGGGTCCAACATCCGCGCACGCTTCACGTGAGAACCCGGACTCCCGGCGTTGTTCGGTTTTTTTAAATTTAAGATGGCGGAGTAAAAATTTTCCACGCGTCCATGTGCGCAATATTTCTTTTTCGTTGTAATTTTTAACGCAATTCTGCGATGGACTACGGCCTGTAGCCACGAGGATGTCGGTTAAATCGATTTCGTCACCTCCGTAAATGTGGCGCAAGCAAATCAACGCTGCGAGAACTTAGCGCGTGGCTTCATCGATGACCGCGTGTCCACGGTAACCTCACGACCGGCTGAAGGAGGTCGAGAAGACGCGGACGTAGCGATATCTTCGCTCAGCTCAGCGTGCCGGCGTCCTTGGGAGGCGCCCCGTCCGTAGGGCTCCGCATTAGCGTGAGTGTCTGCCACCATCCATGTGTGGTAGGCGACCCCAAGGACTATTCGTCGTGCCTGCTTCGCTTCCCGCACCCGCCTTCTACACCAGCCTCCGCGCGCCCAGGCGCGAGGCCACGACGATCGCTATCGAGCACGTGCTCTGGCGATCGCCCGGTCCCCCAGCCCCGCGGAGAACCGCGAGAGCTTCGGCGACGTTCTACGGCGTAGGGAGTGCGATCATGGTACCATGAGTAAGTTCACCTTTTTATATAATCTGGCCAGAGAAAAACTAGAGTCAGTGCGCGTTTAACTTCAGAGGCCCGCTGCCCTATTCCTACTTCAGAATACTTAGTAGTAAGGTGTAAACGACTTTGTACAGCCTTCGATAACTTATGTAAATAACTTGTGTTAATATATTACCATTGTTATTGTTCTGGTTGAACTTCCTAGTTTTATTCTGAACAAACCTCCCATAGTCTTTCCAAAGCAAGAGGTCCTTGAACCAATAGTTTGATGCATACTCCGAGAGCTTGAAGACCTTTTTATTTGTAATCCTAAAATCATCGTGTGTTTACCTTCTACTTACTTACAACCTTAAACCACAACCTTTTTTCTTTTGCACCTCAACTACAACACTTTAACTATAACAATTATTTTTTTTTTTTTTTTTTTTTTTTCTCACACACGACAATGGCGCCCGAACAGGGACAACACACAGCTGTTTTGATGCTTGTGGGTGTATGTCGTTATTTTTGTCAACTAGCTGTATGCTATCAAAATAAAAATAATTTAAAATTCCAAATTGATGTACAAAGTCCATGCCTAAAATGAAGTTGTCGGAAATCTCTGGTATAACCATAAATGTGATATCCCAAGTTTTATCTTTGAGGTTGACTGGTATGGACATAGTACCTATCGTTCTCACTTGAGATCCGTTGGCACACTTTGCGGTCCAGTGTGTTGTTTCTATTTTGAATCCTAAATCTGAAAGATGGTTATGGTAATCGTTACCTATAACTGAGAGGTTTGCACCTGTATCCAAAAGTCCGCTGTAAGTTCTATAATAAAATTATTTTTGATGTCAAATAAAAAGTTTTAATAAATCCTATAACCATTGTTTTATTTGGATTGTATGTTTTATGAGGATTCCAAAGATGGTTTTATGACCCGAATCTGTGCCGTAGACAATGAACAATCTGCATGTCAATATTGCCGACATTGGTTAGTGTTCACATGATTACTAGTTATTTACAACTTCTCAATTCTAAGTAAATACTGTTTTGAGCTATCTAACACCTAACCGTCTCATGTATGATGCTGGTTATCCATTCTCTAACGTGTTTCGGGTTCATGGTTTCATTGGCAAAATAACCTCAAAATGTTGTTGACCAAGGTTATTTGTTTGGTTTGAAAAACTAGTAGCAGCTTATGTAATATATCTGCTACAGTTTTTAAAACTGTGTACCTCAACTGTTGGATGGCGCTGTTAGTTTCTGTTCAGCCAAAGAAATACAAAAAGTAATTCTTGTCACCGCTAGGCTATCTACTTCACTGACAAGTTGTCTAAAATAGCTGTTCTCTTTATGACAGTTGTGAAACAGTCAAACAGTTGAAAAATTTGTGTCCTTAAACACACAGATGGCGGCGCTATCTATGAAAAATTTGTTTCACGCCAATGTGTGGAAGTTTCACCCCCCTGGTGTCGTGACAGGACTGGACTACCTTTCATCATCATGTAAAGCCAAGTCAGAGGCATATAACCTCTGACACCAGTTTAGACACTAACCACAAAAGACAGAAAGTCTTCATCTAAGTTTATACGACTCGGAAAAATTCTCAGTGACATAACTATGCGTAATATACCAACAAACACGTTCGTTACGTATATTACGTCAAAACGGACTGATTTCAATGTAAATGACTGACTGGTCAACAAATCGTTAGTAATTATGCAACATGACGAATATTTTATTCCCACTATGGTTGCTGTGAGTCGGAATATCGTGTAAAAGTAGTGTTACATCGGACCTACTAGAACATTCGAGAAAGCCAGTGATTACAGTGTGTGTACGTTAGAAGTTCGAGAGAATTCTATTATTATTAGTTTTAAAGTTAGGTAGGTACAAACTCGCGACCTATTTATACAAAGACATTAGAATTTCGACCGTACGCCTAGGGCCTAAGGTTCATATTTGCTTGTTTTGTACAAGTAGGTTATACCTACTTTGTTTTTAGTAGGTACCTCTATTTTTTGTATCTACCTGCTATTTTTTGTTAGTGTTTTTTTTATGACCCTCTCGAATGTTCGTGGTTATTCTGGTGTGTCTGTTGGCGAGTATAAATAGAGCGCTCAGGGCCGCGACCGGCAGTCTTGTTTTAGCGACACAACGAAGCGAATCCAAGTGAACTACAAGTGCGATATCTAAGTGAATAGTAAACAGTAGTGTATTTGTGATTGAGTTTTGATTGTTTTGTGATTAATAAAGTTATTGTGTTGTTTAATCGGTAGTAATTAATTTATCTCATACCCAGCTCGTAACAAATTGGTGTCAGAAGTGAGAGATAAATTATGCCAATCCTACCAAAGGACGACACGGACGGTATCCGTACCAGAAGTCAGCGACAGCAGGATATGGACCAAAGGCGGTTTGGGGATTCTCCGACACAGACACCGGGTGGTGTCCAGCCTACGTCACAGCCAGTCGCTGGCCCATCCGGAGTTTCTCCAGCATCAGGGGCGCCAGACTTGTCAGCTTTAATGGCGCTGCTGCAGGATCAAGCTCGCCGTCAAGAGGAGCAAGCTCGCCGTCAAGAGGAGCAAGCTCGCCGTCAAGAGGAGCAGGCTCGCCGATTGGAAGAGCAACTGCAGCGAGACAAGGAGGAGCAGGCTCGCCGTCAAGAGGAGCAGGCTCGCCGTCAAGAGGAGCAGGCTCGCCGTCAAGAGGAGCAGGCTCGCCGGTTGGAAGAGCAGTTGCAGCAGGACAAAGAGGAGCAGGTCCGCCGCCAGGACGAGCAGATGCTCCTCATAAAGGATCTTCATGCAACTTTCGGCAAGGACCTGAAAGTGATGAAAGATCAGGTCCACCAGCACGAGAATCGCATCTCGGAGGCCGAAGTTAAGATTGCTGGGGTGCAGAAGGCTTTGAGCGAACTGAAGACTGAAGGTGGAACTGTAGCTTCGGTGGTTGCTGCACCTTCTTCGCGTGGTTTTAAGGTGCCTCCGTTCGACGGCACATCTTCGTGGTCGGCTTACAAAATACAGTTTGAGGCCGTCATGAAGGCGAATGGATGGACAAAACCACAAGCCATGACCGCGCTCACCTTGGGCCTCCGAGACCAGGCTCTAACTATTCTAGAGGCGCTCGGCAAGGACGTTACCTACGAGCAGCTACTGGAGGCGTTGGAGTCCAGATACGGCGACGCGCATCTGGAGCACGTATTCCGTGCTAAGTTGAAGGACCGTGTTCAACGTAGTGCCGAGAACCTACAGCAGTGGGCCCTGGAAGTTGAAAAACTCGTTCGGAAAGCCTACCAGTCTGCCCCTGCGCTGATTGATGGAAATCTGGTACAGGCCTTCGTTGATGGAATACGTGACTTAGAAGTTAGAGCTGCCGTGAGACTGGGGCATCATAAGACCTTGAAGGACGCCTTGGCCCATGCCTTAGAAGTAGAGGCAGTGAGGCAAGACCACCGAACGCACCGTGTCAGGGAGGTTGTTGCATCACCTGTACGCGACCGCCCACAGGGGTATAGTCCTAGGTGCTACACTTGTGGAGAAAGGGGTCATCTTCGGTCCAGCTGCCCTAAGCGCAGCACCCCGAGAGAAGATCAGCAGGGAAGAGTGGCTGAAGTGACTGCCCAGCCACAGCAGGGAAACGAGTAAATGCCAGGACTGGGGGGCGGGTGCTGGCTGGTATTGAAAGAGCCCCGAGAATCTTGATCTCGCAAGCACATGACGGGAACAGCCTGACCATCAAAGGCGAAGTCAATGGAACACCATGCAAATTGACGTTGGATACTGGAGCTTCTCACACGGTCGTCAATTCCAAACTAGCAAGTCGGTTTCTTGGGGACTACTTCAATAAGCACGACCGTATACATTTACTAACAGCTACCGGTCAGCACATAACCGTCCGAGGCAAGAAGGAGGTAGAGTTAAAATTGGGTGACAGATTTTACAAGCAGAATGTCATCGTGGCTGACATAGTGGACGATTGCATCTTGGGCTTGGACTTCATGCGGAAATATCGTTGTGAGATCGACGTTGATCAAGGAGTACTGAAATGTGGTTCAGAGGAAGTCTTCATGGAAGGTGCACCGTCAGGGAAAGTGTACTGCTTGAAGAAGATTGTTCTTCCTCGCAGATCAGAAACGGTTGTGCCAATTTGTTTGCCACGGAATTCTGGAAACAAAGGTCGAAGTGTTCTAATAGAAAGGGTGAACAATGACTTCCCATGGAAGATGGCACGAACTCTGGTCAAGGCCACCAACATCTCAGCAGTGCGCATACTGAATCCAAGTGACCAGGAGCAAGTAATTAAGAAGGGCACCTTGATCGGCACTTGCGAAGAAGTAGCTTGGATGCGTCAATTGCAAGATGTCCCTACCGGAAATGAAATTCGCAGTTCAAAATTTGACGTGTCAACGCTTTTGGAAAACTGCGATTTAACTAAAGGAGAAATGGACAAGGCTAAGAAGATGTTACTTCAGTACGCCAACATTTTCTCTTCGAATGATGCTGACATAGGGAGAACTGGACTTGTTCAGCACCAGATTAATACAGGTAACGAGTTACCTATCCGTCAGCGACCAAGAAGACTGCCAGTTGCACGAGAAAAAGAGGTAGAAACCATGATTGAGGGAATGGTGAAGGACGGTGTTATAGAGCCTTCATCGAGTCCATGGTGTTCTCCTGTGGTCCTGGTAAAGAAAAAGGACGGCAGTATGCGCTTCTGTGTGGACTATCGACGACTGAACGACGTCACGAAAAAGGACAGCTACCCGCTGCCTAGGATCGATGACACACTGGACACGCTGACTGGTATGAAGTGGTTTACCACACTTGATCTGAAGAGTGGCTACTGGCAAGTAGAAATAGACCCCAAGGACAAGGAGAAAACTGCATTCTCAACAGGAAAAGGGCTATGGCAGTTTAAAGTTATGCCATTCGGTTTGTGCAACGCTCCTGCGACGTTTGAAAGGCTGATGGAGCAAGTACTCGCCGGATTGATTGGAGACGCATGTCTTGTCTATCTAGACGACATAATCATCGTGGGCCGTACATTTGAAGATCACCTTAAAAACCTCAACCGAGTGCTGTCGAAAATCCAAACAGCAAATCTCAAGTTAAGTCCGAAAAAGTGCTCGTTTTTCAGACAGCAAGTGAACTTCTTAGGACACATAGTTTCGGGGGAAGGTGTTCAAACAGACCCAGAAAAAGTAGTCGCCGTCAAGGATTGGCCAGTGCCGAAAGACAAGACACAGGTCAGAGCATTCCTGGGTTTGTGCTCCTACTATCGAAGGTTTGTCAAGAATTTTGCCGACATTGCAAAACCTCTGCACAAACTCACTGAGGAAAAGAGGCAGTTCTGTTGGGACGATGACTGCGACGTCGCATTTCAGGAATTAAAGAAACGTCTGTGCAACACACCTATTTTGGGATATCCTGACACTGAAAATGACTTCATAGTTGACACAGATGCCAGTAATACTGGAATTGGGGGCGTGCTGTCTCAACGGAAAGGAGACCGGGAGGTTGTAATAGCCTACTTCAGCAAGTCTTTATCGAAACCAGAAAGAAATTACTGCGTTACAAGACGGGAGCTACTCGCTGTAGTAAAGACAGTGCAGCACTTCAGTAAATATTTGCTGGGACGTAAATTCCAATTACGAACTGACCATGCTGCACTGAAGTGGCTATTACAGTTCAAGAATCCAGAGGGACAAGTGGCGAGATGGATTGAACTACTCCAAGAGTTTGATTTCATAACTGAACATCGCAGTGGGAGAACTCACGGTAACGCAGACGCCTTGTCGAGAAGACCTTGTCCTGAAGACTGTAAGCATTGTGCCAGGCAAGAGACTAAGGAAGTAGTGTCCGTGAGGATGCTTAGAACGGATCTCAGCGATGAATGGAAGGAGACCCTACAGCAGGCTCAGCAAAAGGATCCGGACATCAAACCGATCTTCGAGTGGATCAAAGCTGGTGTTCCTAAACCCAAGTGGAGTGATGTGGCTGCGATGAGTTCCATCACGAAGAGTTATTGGGCGCAATGGAACAGCTTGGTGATCCAGGATGGAGTCTTGTGCCGTAAATGGGAAAACGCTAGAGGGGACAGCTGTCATCTACAAATGGTTGTTCCGAAAGCTAAGGTACCGGATGTTCTACGGCTCTACCATGATGGATGTTCTGGAGGACATATGGGAGTAAAAAGAACTCTACTAAAAATTCGAGAACGCTTTTACTGGATCCATTGTCGTGATGATGTGGAGGACTGGTGCCGCAAATGTACCAGTTGTGCGGCCGTGAAAGGACCACAGACACGCAGCAGAGGTGCATTAAAAGTGTACAACGTTGGAGCCCCTTGGGAACGGATAGCACTAGACGTTGCGGGACCATTTCCAGTAAGCGAGAGCGGAAACAGGTACTTCCTGGTGGTCATGGATTACTTTACAAAGTGGCCGGAAGTCTTCGCCATTCCTAACCAAGAAGCAACAACTGTCGCAGATAAATTAGTTCAAGAAGTCTTCTGTCGTTTTGGAGTACCCTTAGAAATACACAGCGATCAAGGAAGAAATTTTGAATCGCAAGTATTTCAAGAGACTTGTCGATTGATGGGTACCCATAAAACCAGAACCACCTCTTACCACCCACAATCCGATGGAATGGTAGAACGATTCAACCAAACGTTGGAGAGATATCTGGCGAAAGTTGTGGAAAGCAAGCAAAGGGATTGGGACAAGCACATACAGCCGTTTCTTCTGTCTTACCGAAGTGCAGTCCACGAAAGTACGACTGTGACACCAGCCTTCGCGAACTTTGGAAGGGAACTACGGTTACCTGCTGATTTAATCACTGGAACTCCCCCTGATGCTCCATGTAGTGTAACAGATTACGCAAATGACTTGCGTAATAAGTTGAACGATGTTTATGAGCATATCCGACAATCCAGCCAACAGATGTCTGAGAAGATGAAGACCCGTTATGATCGGAAGGCAAACGGTAGGGGTTTCGACGAGGGTTCACTGGTGTGGTTGCATAACCCAGTGCGGAGCAAGGGAAAGTCTCCGAAGTTACAAGCAAAATGGGATGGGCCATACCGAGTCGTGACTAGGATCAACGATGTCACCTACCGAATACAGAAGGGTCCACGAGGTGCGCCTAAGATTGTGCATGTAGACCGGTTGGCGCGATACTACGGGACTAATGATGCTCGGGACGAGCATGTCTAAGGAGGGGGCAGTGTTACATCGGACCTACTAGAACATTCGAGAAAGCCAGTGATTACAGTGTGTGTACGTTAGAAGTTCGAGAGAATTCTATTATTATTAGTTTTAAAGTTAGGTAGGTACAAATTCGCGACCTATTTATACAAAGACATTAGAATTTCGACCGTACGCCTAGGGCCTAAGGTTCATATTTGCTTGTTTTGTACAAGTAGGTTATACCTACTTTGTTTTTAGTAGGTACCTCTATTTTTTGTATCTACCTGCTATTTTTTGTTAGTGTTTTTTTTTATGACCCTCTCGAATGTTCGTGGTTATTCTGGTGTGTCTGTTGGCGAGTATAAATAGAGCGCTCAGGGCCGCGACCGGCAGTCTTGTTTTAGCGACACAACGAAGCGAATCCAAGTGAACTACAAGTGCGATATCTAAGTGAATAGTAAACAGTAGTGTATTTGTGATTGAGTTTTGATTGTTTTGTGATTAATAAAGTTATTGTGTTGTTTAATCGGTAGTAATTAATTTATCTCATACCCAGCTCGTAACAGTAGTATTATCGATATTCTAAAGATACTTTTACCTAAGATTTCTATATTAGGAGATCGTGGCTAAATAATAACTGCCGCTCGGGTCGATCTTTAGGTTAAGCTCTGCTTGCCCAGGTTGGTCTGTGAATGGGTGACCAGTGACTACCCATTACACACCGAGTTTCCTCCGTGCCTCGGAAAACACGTCAAGCAGTTGGTCCCCGCTGTCATTTGTAGATCTTTGACAGTCGTAACAGGTAGTCAGTGGTCGTTTGAATGACGTCATTCAACGGCCAAAAAGCCGCGAATCATATTTTCATCAACATAAATTGTGGCTCCTCAAGCATCCCCCTCCGACACACTACGTCAAAATAGCAGAAAATCTCCCAACGGGACACCTTCTACCATGGCCTACCTGGAAGACCATAAACCATTTGCGAAGTCAGGTGGGCCGCTGCAGATACAACCTGGTCCGGTGTGGGTATTCCGATGAAGCCTTATGTGACTGCGGTGCCTCAACACAAACTATGGCTCACCTCTTGTCCTGCACTATGTGTGGCTCCACCTGCACTCTGAGGGACCTTTCCGAGACCACCCCCAACGCTGTCGAGGTAGCAGAGTACTGGTCGAAAACAATTTAAAAATAAAAAGGGGAAATCATCGACACGAAGAAGAAGATCAACATAAAACTAGCACTGGCCTGCAAATTGCAGAAAACGTAAGAATATTTGAATTTCGCGAACTACCCTGGAGCATTCACCTTAAAGATATTTATATTGTCTCCTGGCGAAGAAACTGTAAGAAATAGAGAAAAGTGGTTGGTGATGATGAGGCATAAGATCGATTTTAGATTGAAATAACTGCATCATCATCTGACTTACCTCTTCTAACCGGTTACAGCCGAATGCCAGGTGACTTCGCTCTTTGACCATTAGACTCCAATAGAACCTCTTATTTTTACAAAACGGTTAAAACACGTGGTTAGTTGACCTTACCCATGAATAGAAAAAATGTACCAAACAAAGTTAGCGATAAGATAAGAGAATGCATTACATCAATGCTACTTTATTATGTTGCTGATAAGCCGATAAGGATATAATTCAGTAACATGGGTAAATCAAAAGCAATGTCCATGATTTGCAAATATCCTTAATTTAATCAAGTGTTTCCTTGCCATAATAAAAAAAGTCAGGAAACACTTAAAACTTAAAGTATATTTTATGTAACCCACTATAGTGATATGATATGGAGGAGTTCATGGCCGATCTTTAGGTTAAGCCGTGCTTGCCAAGGTTGGTCTGCGGATGGGTGACCACCCTTACATACCGAGTTTCCTGTTGGTCCCGGCTGCCATTTGTCCATATTTGGCAGTCGTTACAGGTAGTCAGTGGCCCAAACAGTCTGACAACCAGTCTTACTAAGAAGTAGTATCGTATTACCCAGTATTAACTGGGTTGTGGAGGTCAGATAGGCAGTCGCTCTATAAAAATACTGGTATTCAGCTGCATCTGGTTAGACTGGAAGCCGACCCCAACATAGTTGGGAAAAAGGCTTAACAGATGATGATGGTCCTGATCCCGGTTGACATTTATAGATCTGTGACATTCGTTACCGTAGCCCGAAATTCTGACAACGAGTCTTATATTAAGACATTGCAATATTTTTATTTAACCTCAGCTTCTACCCGCACTGTTAGAAATATAAATAACTACGGCTTATTATTTATACTTACAGCACAATGAAAATTCGTCCTGTAGTGTCGGAAATAGCCCGTCGAAATATTCGGGTAGGTTTACAATGTGTTTTTACTAAAGTTATTAATGAATTGCAATTATAATAGCACATGGTTAAAATCGCAAAATCCTATAAATCTCTTTATAACCTTGTCTTCAAAGTTGGCTCGTTACTTTTTGAGTTTTTTTTTTCTTAATCTGATTACGATAATATCTTACAAGTAGTTTTGTACAGATTTGCTCTGTAGGGCAGGACCCTAAATGGTTCATAAAAAAAGAGGTTACACACATTTCTGTAATCACGAATGCAGTAGAGAAAGCAAAATAAAAATCATAATATATTATCGCGTAAAAGTCTCTGACCTTACCCAACTTGCGTGCGAATTGCATATTACAAAACATTACGCATATTTACATACAGAATTAGCATGTAGTATTGTTGATACTGAATCAAACATGGAATAATTATGGTATGTTGTTAGTCATATCAGTTGTGTGTTATGTTTGATCTTCAAAAGGAAAAGAAAGAAAGAAAAGAAATAAAAGAAAGGAACGAAAGAAAAGAAAGAAAAGAAAGAAAAGAAAGAAAAGAAAGAAAAGAAAGAAAAGAAAGAAAAGAAAGAAAAGAAAGAAAAGAAAGAAAAGAAAGAAATCATGTTTATTTGGCACATGCCACAAAACACACATCAAACAAAAAACAGGAATATAAAATTAAAAAAAAAACTTAAAACTACACATCAAAAACTTAACATAAAAAAAACTGAATAATATTGTGTGTGTCTCACTCACGGCTGCGCCAAATAGGCCCAGTTCAGCAACCTGCTGAACAACTAGTGCCCGACGCTGGTTTTCAACTAGACCTGTGATGGTGACGTCACGTACTTAAAAGAGTTTTAGGCAAAAGTTCTCTTTTGTAACCATAACTTTACCAATAGGAACTTAGATTAAAATACCAGCAAAGCCAAACCTGCTAATCGTAAAAAAGTCACAAACAAAGAAGAAAGAAATGCCTGAGTAACTCTGATCTTCAACGACCATACAGCCTAGGTCGTTGCTGATCTTCGACCAGCAGCGTGCCTAGGGACCAGCAATACGTTAAGCCCATAAGACGAGCTGACTGTTCAGAAACTCTAAAATCATTAATATAAGTGTTCATAAAACAAACCAAGTTTTTAAGCTTGAATGAAAGTAAATTATACATTCATAAATTCTGATTCGAATTCCAATTGAGTTCGTCCTATGTATTATTATTTAATTGTAGATATTATGTTTTTGAGTTGTAGTGTGTAATTATTTTTATTGTCTGTTTTCGACCGGATTGGCGTAATGGTAGTGACGCTGCCTTACGTTCTTTGGGTCCTGGGTTCGAATCCCGGTAGGAGCAAATGTTTGTGTGATGAGCACGGACATTTGTTTCCGAGTCATGGATGTTTATATGTTTAATAAGTATGTATTTACAAACAAAAAAGTATATAATATGTAGTATATCAACTATCTAGTGTCCACGACATAAGCTTTGCTTAGTGTGGCACTAGGTGGCGCTGTGTGTTAATGTCCAGCGATATTTATTTATTTATTTAAATCTAAGTGTCAGTAAGTTATTTTTAATTGTTATTTTTCATTTGATTTTTATTCCCTATTTTCTCATTGTTTCTTTTTTGGTGTGAACGCAAAAATATAGTGCATGTGGTGCTCTTCTTTAAGTGATGGGACACTTAGACTTAAGGTTGTACTGTATGCAAAAATGTAATAGTGGACTCATTGTTGAAGAGCCAAATAAAATAAATAAATAAATAAAAATACACACTCATAAATGTTGATGGATGGATTGTGTGAGGAATGATATGAACGAAAAAGGAGTCAGTGATAGCATGACTGTTGACAGAGCAGAATGGAAGAAAAAAGTAGCACCGACCGCAATTAACATGGGATGATGAACTTTCATCATCATCCTGCCCTGCCTTATCTTCGGGCCATGTTCTGTTCAAGCAGAATAATAATGGACTTTAGACACTTGAAATGAAATGAAATTAAATTCATTTGCTAGAATTGTAGTAAATAAATATATGGTCGAGTTTCTGCTCACAATTCGCTAAAACTAACATGCAAAATTTAAGAATACATGAATTTAACGCAATTTACATGTAATAATAATAAGGACGTCAACAAAATCATTGTCATAAGAATGCGAACGTGTATCATTTAATAAAATGTCAACCTGAATCTTTAATGTTATGATACTCATTCACAGAATATAATGTCTTTTCTATGAGCCATCTGAACAGTGCCGTTTTAAACCGATTGATTGGCACATTGGCAGTTAGTTCCCTATATGATTTTGGTAGTTTGTTATTATATCCTTATAACCATTGGAAAGCAATTTAGATTAGCTAATTAGCAACCATGTTTCCAATTACCACCCAAGCAGACACTAAGAAATAGAAATTTACGATCTTCATTTATTTCATCAATAACAATATACTGTCACTCGATCTACAAAATCAGTGCGTGACTTTGTCACACCGAATGAAAGTTGTTCGTCACAAATTATTCACACTTTTACTGCCTACACCGCGGAAACTTGACTTTTTTGCCAACGTCGCGTATTTTACGCTTGACGGCAAATAGTTCTGTTATAAACACGAACTGTTAATTATTTGCTATTGATCGTATTAATGAGAGGTAATCTTTTGAGAATTAAAAAAAAGATTGTTTCCTAGAACTCGATAGATGGCGTTGAACTGACTACGTTATTAGGTGCCAAAGCTAAAACGCTTGAAAAAACACACGTCACATACGCTCGTTGACTGACACTTTCGTTTTCATAAGCTTCCGAATACATCCATTATGTCCAAGTGAAATTATGTGACGTTCTGTTCCTTGCAGTAACGTACCGAGATCAGCGCCATCTATCAAGCGACTAGGGAAGAGTTGAAAAACAAGATCTCTCATTAAAAAAAAATGTTTTTGGTTTGAAATGTGGTACCTACTTCAAGCCTAGTTTTCCTAACCATAATCCCCGAAGGTTAGTCGTTACAGGTAGTCCAAATGTCTGACAACCAGTCTTACCAAAGGGCATCGTATTATCCAGTACTAACTTGGGTAGCGGAGATCAGTTAGCCAGTCCCTCCATGTAGAGTATTCGACTGCATCCTGGGTAGCTTGGAAACTGACGTCACCATAGTTTAGAAATGGTTAGGGGCGATAATCAGATGATCTGCAGGATCCAGGATGTTCCTATAAGATAAAGATAAAGATTTATTTATTGCGTAACTGTGTACATGAAGTTCTTAATAATAAACATTACAGTTTATAGTCTCAACGGTCTACCCAAGTCGGATATGCAATAGTATTTAAAAAAATAAAAAATGAAGTTCAAATTATTTCTTATCAAAAAACTCATTCAGATTATAATACACATTATTAATTAACATTTTTTTCAATTTATTTTTAAACATGTTTCCATTTAATTGCTTAATTGCCGGTGGTAAATGATTGTACACACGAATAGCAGTAACATATTTGTACTTTTATAATACATCATATTGTTACTTACTGGTAAATTAATGTTATATTTATATTGTTTTCGAATGTTCCTTTTAGAGTTTGATTTAAAATTAAAATATTGCATATTGTTTTTAATAAATAAACATAATTCAAGTATATAAATACCGGTCAGTGTCAGGTAACCCTCCGTTTTGAATATATTTCTTAATGAATTCCTTAAGAAATTAAATATATTTCTTAAGAAATTAAGTATGACTTTGACCTTGAAAAGGTCATTCCTAGACCTTTATGAACTTGGAGGGTTTTATTGTGTAGTGCAAGCTGATTTGAACTTTATTCTAACAGTGTTCCAAACGAAGTTTAAACCACCACAAATAGAGTTGCTAATTTAGCTCATGTAGTCGCCTTAAGGTGAAAGTGTAGCCCGCGAAATTCAAATTTTCTTAAGTTTTTTGCAATTTGCGGGCCAGTAGGTTGTATGTTGATAAAAATAATGTTCGCGACGAATTTTCCAAGGATAAAAGTCGTACCTTTGTGAACTCGGAGAGTTGTATTGATGATTTTAATGAATATAATTCTGTAACTACATACGTCTTACAGACTCATACAACCTAGCAAATTGCAAAAAAAACGTAAGAATTTAATTTGAATTTCGCATCCTACCCTTGAGCATCCACCTTTACGTATACACAAAACTTTCTTCATACTAAAGCCTACCATTGAATATTTCCAGACATGTACCGAAAGCGAAGCACACGACGATGGCGGAGACGCCCGAACTCAAACGAATAGCCGAGAACACGAAGATACAGAGCAACGTCAAGTATCACGCTGACTTCGAAAAGAGCAAGGGGAAATTCACACAGGTATGTACTGTTACACCATAGAGGCATGCACTTCGGTTATGTTCGTGCTGCCGAAGTAGAGAGAAGGAAAGTCTGCTAGTAGATGAAATAAAAATAGATGAATTGTGTGCTGGACGTTCGTGTTCGTGGCTAAATAATGTTACGAGCTGGGTATGAGATAAATTAATTACTACCGATTAAACAACACAATAACTTTATTAATCACAAAACAATTTAAACTTAATCACAAGTACACTACAATACACTACTGTTCACTATTCGCTTAGATATCGCTCTTCAAGTTCACTTGGATTCGCTTCGTTGTGTAGCCAAAACAAGAGTGACGGTCGCAGGCCTGAGCGGTGTATTTATACTCGCCAACAGACACACCAGAATAACCACGAATATTCTAGAGGGTCATAAAAAAACACTAACAAAAGAATAGCAGGTAGGTAATTATTATTACTAGCTACTTGTACAAATAAATATGAACCGTATGCCCTAGGAGTACGGTCGAAATTCTGATGTCTTTTTATAAATAGGTCGCGAGTTTCTACCTACCTAACTTTAAAACTAGTAATAATAGAATGCTCTCGAACATCTTACGAACACACACTGTAATCACTGGCTTTCTCGAATGTTCTAGTAGGTCCGATGTAACAATAATAACAGCCGTTCGGGACGATCTTTAGGTTAGGGGTGGCCTTTGTTGAGAGGGAGAGAGCCTCTCTTCCCAGCTGCCGCGGGAGACGCACGGGGTGTCGGGGGCCACGTGGTGGCTACCGCGGAGATAGCGCGGCCCCGGAACACAAAGGGCGAGGAAGGAACATGGATGGGTTTTAGTCAGTTTTGATGATTTCCCATCCGAAAAAAAAGGGGTTGCCTAGGTTGGTCTGTAGATGGGTGACCACCATTACATACCGAGTTTCCTCCGTGCCTCGAAAAGCACGTTAAGCTGTTGCTCACAGCTGTCATTTGTAGATCTTTGACAGTCGTTACAGGTAGTCAGAGGCCTGAAAAGTCTGACAACCAATCTTACCAAGGGGTATCGTATTACCCAGTACGAACTGGGTTGTGGAGGTCAGGTTGTCGCTCCATGTAGAATACTAGCAGCTGCACCCAGTTAGACTGAAAGCTGACCCCAATATTGGGAAGCTAGGCAAACGATGAATAATTGTTTGATGTCATGACTAGGTAGGGAGTAGACAGGCCCAAAGAGGTGTCGCTTTTATGGAGAACGTGCAGTCGCTGGCCGCTTTTGGGGCCGGCCGGGAATGGGAGCTGATACCAGATACCAGTCGGGGGTGCGCGCGATGGATGGATACTAGAATGCTAAATCTAAATATATATAATTCAAAGGTGACTGACTGACTGACTGACTGACATAGTGATCTATCAACGCACAGCCCGAACCACTGGACGGATCGGGCTGAAATTTGGCATGCAGGTAGATTTTATGACGTAGGCATCCGCTAAGAAAGGATTTTGATCAATTCTACCCCCAAGGGGATAAAATACGGGATGGACGCTTATATGAAAGTCCGTCAATTTTAAAGTTAGGATCTTCTAATTTTGTGTTTAGGCTGACGATTGAAAATTAATTTATGCGTGTTTCAGCGTTTTTTATAACTCCACCCCGAAGGCTTATAAAGGGGATGAAATTGTATGTGAAAAATTCTTAATTTTCGACGTAAAAAGTATAAAATTTGTTATCTGGGCAACGGCTTTATTAGAATTTCAACCCTTGAGGGGTGAAAAAAGAGCAACATTTTGTTTTTAATTAAAGTTTTTATTTTTTGAGTCACCAAAAAGTATCATAGTTAGTAAGTCGTTAGTTTTTTTTTATTTCAACCCACAAAGGGGTAAAAGAGGGGGTGAAGTTTTGCATTGTAGTTGTTCATTCGTTCACGAATAACAGCAGCAGGAGAGACCTTTTGCAGCAGTGCAAGTTAATAGTATAGGCCGTACACAAGTTAATAGCACACGTGACTTCGCGGCTGGCAGTACTTACCGTTTTGTAGGGACCTAGGTAAGCCGAAGATTATGGACTTACGGCAGGAGCAGAAAAAGAAAGTATGGCAGCCGCCGCTCCTGTGGGTGCCGCCCGCTCGCACCAACTTGCTGTAGCACGCGCCGCTGACGCGTGCGCTGCGTGCACTCAATATGGTGTCATAACAGATTGATTGCTTCAATTGTACACTGAGCGAATTCACACGGGCCGCATTTTGCGCAATTACGAGTACTTTAGTTTGTCAAATTAATTAATTTATTCAAAACATAAATATCATCATCATCTGCCTAGCCTTTTCCCAACTATGTTGGGGTCGGCTTTTAGTCTAACCGGATGCAGCTGAATACCAGTATTTTACATGGAGCGACTGCCTATCTGACCTCTACAACCCAGTTAATACTAGGAAATACGATACCACTTTGGTAAGACTGGTGTCAGACTTTTGGGGCCACTGACTACCTATAACGACTGTCAAACATGGACAAATGACAGCCGGGACCAACGGCTTAACGTGCTTTCCGAGGCACGGAGGAAACTCGGTATGTAAGGGTGGTCACCCATCCACAGACCAACCTAGGCAAGCATGGCTTAACCTAAAGATCGACCCGAGCGACTGAAATTATTTAGCCACGAGCTCCTCCTATTCAAAACATAAATAATTTAACTTTAAATATAACTGCTCTATTGTACCTGTAAGAATAGTTGTATGTGTTGTTTAAATAAATAAATAAATTATGTATAGTAGAACGAGATAGAATGAGTAATTGTCGATATCGTATTTGATACCAACTACACTGGTCATCAAAAAAATCGGCCCACCCACATTTTGTTCATTATTTATCGATTGTTTCACACGTAAGCTGTTTCACACAGTTGTTTTTTATTTTAAGGGTCAGTTATGATGTTTGACATCCTGTTTGTCGTAAATCTTATTGCACTTGAAGGTACTTATCAAATGTTTATACAGAAATACTGTTGAGTGTTGATTTGATGGTTTACGTCGGGACAAATTTGACCTGTGTTCCCAGTCCGAAACAGACTTTACTAGGGAACTCTTGTTAATTACGTTAAGTTTATTTACTGAGGCTGTAATTCTGATTAATTCTGTCTAAAAACAATGGACACTACTGAAGCGGAGGCGGCCCAAGTTGTAGCTTTATTGCAACAAGGCTTAAGCCAACGTGTCGTGGCCAGAAGGTTAAATCTCAGCCGTTCTGCAGTTCGGTGAGTTTACCAAAGGTTTCTAGAGACTGGACAGTATCGAAGAAGATCTGGATCTGGAAGACATAGGGTGACAACTCAAAGGGACGACCGCTTTATTGTGGTATCAGCTCTAAGAAATCGACACCTTTCTGGTGTTGATCTCCAGCGACGCTTACGTGAAGTTCGGGGTGTGGCTATAAGTGACAGTACTGTAAGAAGGAGACTTCGTGAGCAGAATTTAAGACCACACAAGCCAGCAACGGGACCACAATTGACCACAGCTCATCGACAAGCCAGACTTCAATTTGCACGGAATCACGTCAACTGGACTATAGGCCAATGGGAGTCAGTTCTCTTTAGTGATGAGAGTCGGATGACTTTACACGGTTCTGATGGACGCCGTAATGTCATACGACGGCCAGGTGAACGTTATGCCCAGTGCTGCATAAGAGAAACAGTCAGTTATGGTGGGGGCTCTATAATGTTTTGGGCTGGGATTTCTTTGACTGGACGCACGGAGCTGGTTTTTATAAGAAGGGGTGGTTTAACTGCTGTACGCTACATAACAGAGATCCTGGAAGACCATGTGGTGCCATATGCCGGCTATATTGGAGAAAACTTTGAGTTAATGCATGATAATGCACGGCCACATGTAGCGCGCATTGTCACGCAGTACCTGGAAGAGGTCGGCATTCGGGTTATGTCGTGGCCAGCAAGAAGTCCTGACCTCAACCCTATAGAGCACATGTGGGACACACTAAAACAAAAGGTTAGAGCTCGTAATCCAGCTCCTACAACATTGAGAGACCTGGAAACCGCCATCAGGGAAGAATGGGCCCGAATTCCTCAAGAAACGATAAAAACCTTAAAAAGATCTTTAAAACGGCGAATGCAGGCCGTCATTCGAGCAAGAGGAGGGAATACAGAGTATTAAGTTAAAACAATTGTGGTCCTAACATTTAAGGTTCAAGAAATACAGTGTTTTTAAAATTAATTAAAAATTCGGGTAAAATTAACGATTTTTGTTTTTTAAACAAAGTGGTGGTTTTTTATAATTTTAATGTTTTAATTGTGTTTAAATTGGTGTAAATAAACAAGTTTAATCAAACAAGTTAGTTCTTAAACAATTTTTTTGTTTCACTTAACAAAAAACGTGATCTCCGATAAAAATGCAGGTGGGCCGATTTTTTTGATGACCAGTGTAGATTATTTTATTTTGTAGATTTCTGTTTTTTTTTCTCTTCTGTATTTCTGATCTTACTTTTGATGAATGAAGATGAAATCAAAAATGGCGCCGACGAAAGTTTTTGGATTTTTAATCATGGGTGTCGTTTCCGTGGTTTTTGGTGTCGCTGATAGTGAAAATGAGGTCAAAATTAACACGGAGAAAAAAGTTAACAGAAGCAAAAAAAACAGTTTTCCTTTTTTTTCTACGGCTTCCCCCCTGACACTATTTTCACCCTGCGCCACTGTTAGGTAGAGTTGTATCTAATCCTACACCCACATTTCGCACATTTAGCTTAATCCCATCAACCGGGCAAAAATAATACAATAACACTTTGCCCGTCCCGCAAATCGAACCCAGGACCTCATGCTCAGTAGCGCTTGCGACAACTCGAACAACGATGCAGTCTCACACATGACCCATCAATATTTTCACGCGAACGAAGTCGCGGGCAACAGCTAGTAAACAAATAAACTACATCCTGTATAAAGGGTGTAAAACACCTCTTCACGAAGCAGCACTACAAAAGCGGCAAGCGGCACTTGTTCTCCTTATCATTCCGATCATTTTTTTTATTACACACCATACACGGGAACCTTCTAGTTACGTTATGGAGATATGGGGGGGTCAAAGTTACAACTTTTATACCACTTTTTTTTTAAATACAAGTTTTTTTTGAAGATTTTGACTTTCAACATCTCCACGACCCCCGTACTATTCAATCCATCCATCAGCACAATGTTTTAAGTGCGTTACGTTGAACTCCCCCACAAAACATGAATTATAACCTCAAAAAAAAAAAGTTGTTTCCAGCAATAATTTTTGCGTAAAGTTATTTAGTTTGATGTACAGAATGCTTGGTTAACGGCTTTGTGATGAGGTGGTTTACACCCTGTATTGTGTTTTTTAAACAGCATTAACTTTTTTCTTAAATAAATAAGTTAACATAATACTGTAATTCCCAAATACAGCATATTAACATAATTAACATAAGCTTTCCTATAATTGCAACTTTTAAAGGTCAGTTGCAATCAAAAAGACACAGCTATTACCTTCAATCCAGTATAAATCTTACTTACAGGTCGCCGATGACCCCGAAACCCTAAGAATCAAAGCCAACACGAAAATTATAAGCAATGTGGCTTACCACGGAGAATTGGAGAAGAAGGCTCAAATGGAGAAGCAGCGGCAGATCAATGAGAACGGAGAAATTGTTGGTGAGTTGGTTACCAAAGTTGGTGATAAATGTTGGTATATGCTTTTGTTTTATGTTGGTTTTGATGTTTTGTGGGTATGTTGGCACTTTATGGTTTGGATTGAATCTGGATATCTTTTTTCATGGCAATTGGTTAATTTTCCAATAATGGTGTTCAGCTGCATCCGGTTAGACTGGATGCCGGCCCCAATATAGTTGGGAAAAGGCTAGCCTGATGATGAATAGATTTGTTTTCCTATTATTTGGGAATACATACCTAACGAATTTTGGATGTTCTCCACACCTCTGCTTTACCTTTTGGGAAGTTCAAACGTGATGAGAATCACTTCATATGCCCCATTAAAACAAAACCGGTCAAGTTTGATTCGGAATCGCCCTTGAAAGGTTCTGCACTATTCTTGTTGGAGATTTTGACACCTTTAATTGTTAATTTATTAATATTATTTGTTCATATAGCAGCATCTGTGAACATTCCAACTGTCTAGCTATCACAGTTCAAGAGGCAGCCTGGTGACGGACAGACAGCCAGTAGAGTCTTATTAATAGGGACGCATTTTTCCCTTTTGGGTGCGGATCCCTAAAAATATAAATAAACTTCCTGTACACCATAGTAATGTTATCATAATATTTAATAAGTAAAATTAAAATAAAGATTCTATAACACTTCACATTTTACCGTTTGATAAATCAATAGCAAGTCTCGATCAACTCTTTTAATGACTTTTAGAGGATCGTAAACACATTATCTCATTAATAAGTAATTAAGATTATCCAGATTCAATCCGAGCATATTAAAAATCAATTCACATTGATCAATACAGTTATAATTGTTAGAGCAAGACTAATCCATTTTTAAGAGCGCGTATCCCAAAAGTTGGCCACTTGGCAAATAGCTGTCAAATATTTACATGTTTTAATTAATTTGGCAATTTTACTGTATGAAAATAAGAAATATGACTCTGTAGTGCACTAAAGCAATGAATAAGAATTGCAATGAAATCCCTAAATTTGATGTTGTAAACGTTTCAGGTGTAAAACAGGCATTTGGCAAGTTCACAAATACTTTTTTACATCTAAAACTATATATTCGGTGTTACGATATTAATTATTGCATTCCCTAATCAATATTTTAGTGCACTACAGAGCCATATTTCTTATTTTCAAACAGTAAAATTGCCAAATTAATTAAAACATGTAAATATTTGACAACCACGAGTATTTGCGACGTTGCCAAATTTTGGAATACGCGCTCTTAAGTTCCTATATCATTCTATTATTTTGAATGAAATACAAGGAAAAACATAAGTTATTAATCATGAGGAAACCGGCATGTCCTAGAACCAAAAAAAAATCAAAGACTGTGACGTCTATCAACCCCCACTGGGCCCGCGTGGTGGATTATTATAATATATTTGACGCCTCGAATGGCGTAGTGGTAGTGACGCTGCCTTACGTTCTTAGAAGTCCTGGGTTCGAATCCCGGTAGGAGCAAATGTTTGTGTGTTGAGCATGGACATTTGTTTCCGAATCATGGATTTTTATATGTATAATAAGTATAAGTATGTATTTACAAACAAAATGTATATATATAGTACATCAACTATCTAGTGTCCACGACACAAGCTTTGCTTAATGTGGCACTAGGTGGCGCTGTGTGTTGATGTCCAGCGATATTTATTTATTTATATTATAGCCCATTCTCTCTAGTAGAGAGTAGGCCTGTGTCCCAACAATGGGAACATTATAGGCTGATTATTATGTATTAATAGAAGTAATATTCAGTTTTTCCGAACCCCTTTTCGAGTCTTAAATTATTAATGAACAAACCCTAGCGCAGTCTTCTTGTACCTACCTAGTATTCTTATTCTTTATTTATTGTATGGTTCAATGCCTTATTAAGGCTTTATTAAGTCTAAAGGGTTTTTATGCCGCCTGTTTTGTTACATGCCGTCGAGAAAGATCTCTCAGCATGCTGGTCTCCTCACGATGTTTTCCTAGTGAAAATGTTTATTATAGTGTTGCTCTAACAGATGCTAACTGGTCAAAGAGATATATCATATTGCACAGTCACAATCGTATCAATGTGTTTTATTGTAAAATCATAAGGTTTTTGACCATATGTTGCTAACTTTCATTATGTCGTTTTAATCGGAAAAATAACATTTACATTGGAAATATAAATCTACATTTTACATACTCATTATTTACATGATGGTCCAGTGGTTGCAAGAACTACAGCTGAGATCGAAGTCATTGGTTTGAATATCGGGTTGGGAAATGTGTTCAATGTCATCAAACTCGCGTGACCGTCAAGTACGCTTAGTAGCACTCGTAGCCGATCCGCTACGGCGTAGCATCAAAAACCCGTAGCAGTGCTACGACTGGGGCGGGGCCTGTGTACTTTCTGTTTTCACTACTATATATCGGTAGTCCCCTGCTAGACTGACCTGATATCTTTTAACATTAGGGATGTCTCAGTAGTAGCCTGATTGGTGGTAATACGCTCAACCCCACTGTCAAAAAATGTGGGTGACCATTAATTACATCTCTGCCTAACCCTTCAGGGATTACTGACGTGACTTTACATTATGTCACGAAGTTCTCAAGATTGGTTCCAGAGCCTGGACAATATGTACCTATTGGTAATATCATAACTGGTGAAATATGAGATACTTAAGACATTGCCTATCAACTCAGAGAGTAAAGGCGTAATAAAGGATCTGAGACTTAGACATTTGCGCGAATGAAATTTTTTCGAACCACGAACCCACTTGAAAAGACATTACGCGCATGGACACTTGCGCGATTGGTATTTTGTGCGAAAGGACATTACGCGAATGGACACTTACACGACTGGACTTTTGCGCGACTCCGTCATGGGTGTCGTTTTCATGGTTTTCGGGGTCGCTGATAACGAAAATGAGGTCAAAGTGAAAAGTCCTGGCTCCTGGGATTTTTCTTTGTTTGTTCTAGAGTCCGTTCGCGCAAAGTACTATTCGCGCAAGTGTCGAAATGCGCTGACGTCTGATCGCGCAATAATTCATGCGCGTATAGGTCTTCTCGCACAAAAGTGAGTTCGCGCAAATGTCTTCCACGCAAGTGTCCTGATACCTGCAAATAGTAGTCTATTATAAACTAATAACTAGTTGAGGAAAAGTACTAGAAAAACTGTTTTCCTGTTGCAAGAAAGTGGCAGCTTCAATATGCGAAGAAAAAAAAAAACAAAAACAACAGCAAAAAAAAAACAGGCAAAAAGGATAAACCAGAACTATGAGGTATTACTCATTCACGACTACCAAACGATAACAATTCACTCAAATGGGAATCATTTATTTGTACATTATGGGGAAATATAAACTCATAACCGGTATTTTTACAAATGGAATCAAATCTATTACTGTTGTTACGAGCTGGGTATGAGATAAATTAATTACTACCGATTAAACAACACAATAACTTTATTAATCACAAAACACTTTAAACTCAATCACAAGTACACTACAATACACTACTGTTCACTATTCGCTTAGATATCGCTCTTCAAGTTCACTTCGATTCGCTTCGTTGTGTAGCCAAAACAAGACCGACTGTCGCGGGCCTGAGCGGTGTATTTATACTCGGCAACAGACACACCAGAATAACCACGAATATTCTAGAGGGTCATAAAAAACACTAACAAAAGAATAGTAGGTAGATAATTATTATTACTAGCTACTTGTACAAACAAATATAAACCGTATGCCCTTGGCGTACGGTCGAAATTCTAATGTCTTTGTATAAATAGGTCGCGAGTTTCTACCTACCTAACTTTAAAACTAATAATAATAGAATGCTCTCGAACTTCTAACGTACACACACTGTAATCACTTGCTTTCTCGAATGTTCTAGTAGGTCCGATGTAACACTATCTTACGCTCGATAGCCAAGCATGCAATCACTGGACGATCATGATCCGTCACAGATCGGAATTGGTCGAGTATTTTTACCTATATTTCAGGGAGGTAATGGAAAGCGTCCAAAAGGTTTTTCAGAAAGAATATTTGCAAAATCATTTCCCCGCGAATTCATCCGTAAAAATTGGCATGACGACAGTATCAGAAAAATACAAATCTATTTAGTCCGTCAGTTAGAGTATTGGAAAATAATGGACACGTATTTTTTGTTTTTGTAAATCAATGAATATTGACAAAGTTAGAACGCATCAAAACTCGGGATTGAGCCTCATAACTTCAGTACGAAAAATATACCTAGGTGTGACGTATTGTGAATTTTAAAAGCGTCGTATCTTTTTCAATTTTGATTCACGTAACAAAAGAAAAAATACCGTTCGAATATTTTTTGATATTATCTAACGGACTAATTTTAATTTTCTGTCGTCTATTACTGTAATTGCGCCGTTAGTATGCCTGATATAAATATATTGATAGCATATCAACTATCATGGTGTCCAGCGATATTTTATTTATTGAGGTCATAATATGGCTACCCTAAGGTAGACTGGTAGAAAATCCCGAAGGCATTAAGTCCGCCTTTGTACAGTTATAATTGTGCATAAAGTTTTAATAAATAAATAAATATGAACTTGGGAACACTGATATGCAGGCGGGTTTACATACTTCCTTGAAATTTAGACAAACCCACTCTATCTATTCCAATCTCTGCTAATAAGACATGAGAATTAATAATAATAATAAAATATATATATGTTATTTTTCCGACTGCCATATGTTTCTAATACATCCTACCCCCCACTTAGAACTACCATCGGACAATTATCATCAACAAATCGACAACTACGCGACAGAAATGCTGGCACCGAACGTTCCGCCACCGAATCTGCCACCCAAGAACCATTACCAGACGCCATCGACCCAGTACCACCCACCACCACCCCAACAGCAACCCGTGGTTCACCAACAACAGCAATCTGTGGCTCACCAACCTCAGCAACCTCCCCACCAACCGTCAGGCCACAACAGACAGTACCAAGAACAATATTATAAGCCTAAAGAAGAACATTACCCTCAATATCAAGAATATCAGGGTCAATATTATCCCCAGTATCAGAATTATCCTGCTCCACCTCAGAATCAGTCACAACAGTCTCAGCAACAGAAGATTGGGAGGATTCAGGATTATGACCCCATCAGTGATGGCCCGAGGGCGCCTCCTAATACGCAGAGGGCGTCGGCTACGCTTATTTATAATAGCACTAGTGATGGGAAAAGAGGTTTGTTGATAGATATACAGTGTTTTTTGTTTTTTTTTAATTATTTTTGTATGCAAGTTATATAAGTATGGATACGTTTAAATCTTTAGATTTGCTCTACCTCTACCACATTAACTTGTAGAATGTCTTAAGTTACACAGTTCGACTTAAGCTATTGTCTTACTATTGTGTCTCTAATTAAGACATTCAAAAGGTAGCAGAAGTAATTAATAGTATGTATAGTAATTATGTATTTACAAACAAAAAGTATCTATGTAGTATGTCAGCTATCTGGTGTCCACGACACAAGCCGCGTTGCTTAGTGTGGCACTAGATGGCGCTGTGTGGAATGTGCAGCGATATTTACTTTATTATTTATTATTATCGACACATTTCGAGTGGTGTGAGTATTTTGTGAGCAAATCTAACTATTAAAATCTTTATAAGACTCTTTTTTTAAATACTATTTTCCAACGTTTTGAAGAGACAATTGTTAAAATATCTTACAAAATACGATTTTATTTGTTTATTTTTATGTTTTCAGTCAAATCTTCATTCATTCAATGTTGTTCATTCTGTTTTCGTGTTCACTTGTCTACATGTTGTTTCTTGGTAATGGGAATGTTTTTTTTTTTAATAACGCTTGTGACGAAACTATGAAGTTTCTCAGCACTTCATGCTTTACTACAAATTTATGTGTCGTATACGTCTTTGTAATACAACAAAAACTATAAGGGAATACTTTTTTTTTGACGCAGCGGTAATGAGGCTAACTTACGTTCTTAGGGTCCTGGGTTCGAATCCCGGTAAGAGTATGTATTTACGAACAAAACATATTTATGTATTTAGTATATCAATACTCAATACTTTATTGCATTCCACATGTATTCTTATGTGGTAAACTTATAACTAGATCACATGGACCCTCTCGCACAGCAAAATAAGTGAGTTAGGGGATCAACTATCTGGTGTCCACGACTCAAGCCTTGTTTAGTGTGGTACTAGATGGCGCTGTGTGTAATGTCCAGCGATATTTATTTTTATTTCAATAAGGTTCACGACCCCAGGTTACAAGACATCCAGGTTTTTGTTCCCTTCGGGCGTTTTAAGTTTAGGAGCTTAATTTTTTTGAAAGAATGAGTCTTAACAACAAACTGCGTTAATGTTCTGGGTTCGATTCCCGGATCTGGGCAAATTGTCTCACTAGCAGCCTGAATTAGTGCCTGGTTGATGCCAATAGGAATGCCCCCTACTACATAGAACTGGCGAAATCCTTCACCTTCTGATTTTCTTCGGTTGCTTCTTATTGAAACTGTATCTTCACGCTATACCTCCAGGTTCCCACCAACTGCCTGTGCATCAGCAGCAACAGTCCCGTCAGATCGGTCGCGTGACAGACCTGGATCCTCTCGCCAACGAGCTGCCGAGACAGCCTGCCAACCATCATAGTCAGAACCAGGTAATAATATTTATTTATTTACTAGCTGACCCACGCAACTTCGTCTGCGTCAAAAGTACTACCTACCTACTACTACCTACTAATACCTACTACCTACCTACTACTACCTACCTACCTACTACTACCTACCTACTAATACCTACTACCTACATACTACTACCTACTACCTACCTACTACTACCTACTACCTACCTACTACTACCTACTACCTACCTACCTACTACTACCTACTACTACCTACCTACTACTTTTTACCGTTTAAACCTTCCCAGGACTTCCACAAATCATTCAAAACCAAAATGAGCCAAATCGGTCCAGCCGTTCTCGAGTTTTAGTGAGACTAACGAACAGCAATTGATTTATATATATATATATATAGATAGATAGATAGATTACAAACACTACTAACATTACAGGGAAATCCTAATGCGTTAGCGTGGTCCTTAATAATACTATCTTATAAATAACTATTTTAAATAACATAACACATACAACATTGTTTTTGTGAATTAATTCAGAGAGCAGGTAAATAGATCGATCCTTTCAGCAGTGTCATTCAGTGCGTGCAAGGCGCGCGTCAGTGGCGCTTTGCTGAGCAACTTGGTTCGTGCGTGAGGCACTGCTAGTAAGGGTCAATTCCCACTGAAAGAGCAGCGGCCGGCAGCGTTTTTTTGAGGCAAAATATTACAAACTATTTTGAATCTTATCTACGTGATTAAAAAGTTCATAGTCATTTGAAGGCAAAGGCAAAGGAGCGTGGCGTCGCGAGGCTGCACGAGCCTTCTACCGAGTAGTCAAAAGAGGCGCCGCGCGGCTGATCGCGGCGCAGCTAGCTGACGTGCGGCCGACCGCGGTGCAGCTGACAGACTCGCGGCTGCGCGCGAGCGACCATTTAGACCAGTAGAACGCACACTAGTTTTCAAAGCTACCACGCGGAGGCTCATTGCGGCGCCTCGGGATGCCGCGCTGTCTCTCGCGGCGCCGCACTGCCCCGCGCGGCGCCACACTGCCCCGCGCGGCGCCGCGCTCAGTCACTTGCTCTTACGGTCGCTGCGCGCCGCCGGAAGCCACGGTTAGGGTCCCCTAACCGTGGCTTCCGGCGCCGCGATACAAAATTGTCAAACACATATCTCCTTCAAAAATCCGGAATTGTATGTCTTACCACGCAATAGTTTAAAGACATACGTGGTTATAGCTAGGTCCCTCCTTGTCTCGAGTTTGTTGTACCCGACCATACTGATAACGAATAAAGTCGGGTATATCAACGGATAGAAGGGATAGACACCGTAAAGTTTCTTGTACAAAAATCTGGTGAATGAAGGAGAAAGACAGAAGAGAGAGACACAGCCCCAAACCGTTCATCACCACCGCCTCATCCACAGCCCGACATCACCCTCTGCTGGGTAATAATAGTAATCCATCCATCCCCAGATTAATGTTCAGTGATTGTCCATCTCACAAAACTTTTAATAATCGGAGAATCGATACTTTCCGCCCTAGTTTTTATGATGCTGTTGCCACCCGCAATATTGGCAACACCGACACGGTTTTCTTACGAATGGCGGCGTGGAAGTCGTCAGTTCAGATTTGCGCAAACATTGGAGAAGCGCTGCACCATCGCGGCAGTCCCAATAGCATCCAAAAATATTATTGTACTAGCTGACCCAGGCAACTTCGTATGCGTCACATAAGAGGGAAAAAGCTACCTACCTACTACTACCTACCTACCTACTACTACCACCTACCTACTACTACCACCTACCTACTACTACCTACCTACTACTACCACCTACCTACCTACTAAAATTTTTTCATAAGAACCTTCTCCTAACAAACACAACAAAAAAAAAAAAGTGAAATCGGTCCAGGCGTTGTTGAGTTATGCGCAAACCAACACATTTTGCGATTCATTTTATACTATAGATTGTACGCGTAGGTCATCCAACGTTCTTTATCTCTTTGTTTGTGCCAAGCTCCACGCTCTTGTGCGAACCTCATCCAGGATTTTCCCGCAATAGCAACAATATTGTCTGCTCATCTCGTTGCCGGACGACTAAAACTTCTCTTTCCATTCCTTGGACGCCTCTCGGCCACAGCTTTACTCCACTTGCCATCACCGTGTCTTGCTAGGTGTCCTGCCCAACTCCATTTGAGTTCCATTACTCGATTTCCAAAATCGATGACCTTCGAACGGATCCGAATTTCGACGTTTGGAACTTGGTCTATTAATTTAATGCTGAGCATGGAACGCTCCATGGATCTGCTGTACAACACTCAATCTGTACACAGCCACCTGTGAGAGCGTCCCACTCTCTGCATCGTACGTCGTGGTGAGCAGAACACACTGATTATAGAAACCAAACTGTTAGGCTGCCTTTACACCAGTCATGTGCAAGCTTTGAGTAGCGGTGACCCAGTGGTAATGGGTGGAGCCCCGACTTACGAACAGTAAACCAAGAAATCAAAGACATGTGACATCTACCAACCCGCACTGGGCCCGCGTGGTGGATTATAACCCATTCCCTCTCATAGAGACGAGGCCTGAGTCTTGCAGTGTCCCAGCAGTGGGAACATTATAGTCTGATTATGAAGGATATTTAAATTATCTAATTGTATTTTATTCTTCTAATTTCAGCGCGTATACGTTGCCATGTATGACTACGAAGCGAGCGACAGCGATGAGGTAAGTCCACTTGTTGCAAATACTAACGTGGTACAAGCAAATTGCTTAATGAAACTTGAGGTGGCCAGACAAGCACTCCACATTGAGTAAATTATTTCATCACCACCGCTATCAAACTGTGAACAAAGACATGGCATTCACCAATAAGCATAATAGGAAATATGAACACTGCTAAATAATGTATAAACAAAATAATAAAGGAGGAGTTCGTTGCTTAATCATAACAGACGCTCGGATCGATCTTTACGTTCAACCGTGCTTGTCTGGGTTGGTCTGTGGGTGACCACCCATTACATACCGAGTTTCCTCCGTGCCTTGGAAAGCACGTTAAGCAGTTGGTTCCCGCTGTCATTTATAGATTTTTGACAGTCGTTACAGGTTGTTGGTGGCCCAAAACAACAGACCCTGACAACCAGTCATACGACCGTTTGACGACCCGATTGGCGTAGTGGTAGTGAGGCTGCCTTACGTTCTTAGGGTCCTGGGTTCGAATCCCGGTAGGAGCAAATGTTTGTATGATGAGCACGGACATTTGTTTCCGAGTCATGGATGTTTATACTCGTATGTATAATAAGTATGTATTTACAAACAAAAAAGTATATATGTAGTATATCAACTATCTAGTGTCCACGACACAAGCTTTGCTTAGTGTGGCACTAGGTGGCGCTGTGTGTTAATGTCCAGCGATATATATACCATATTACCCAGTACTAACTGGGTTGTGGAGGTCAGATAGGCAGTCGCTCCATGTAAAATACTGATGTTGGCTGGATAGACTGGAAGCCGACCCCAACATAGTTGGGAAAAGGCAGGCAGATGATTGTAATGAAACCAAATAATAAACATATTACTCACACAGTTTTAATCTCGTTCCCAGGTATCATTCCGTGAAGGTGACCTGATCTCAAACGTGACCTCAATCGACTCCGGCTGGATGACCGGCCAGGTCCTTCGCACCGGTCGCACCGGGATGCTCCCAGCCAACTATGTGGAGCTGACGACGTCGAACTCAGTCCCGCACTATGACAACTGATTGCTGAAGCAACCGGTCGGTGGATATTGGTTGTGCGATAGAAGCTGATGGTTGGTGTGCTTCGTAGTTTGTGGTTGTGAGGTTGGGCTAAACTTTTAGCTATTATAAAAGAAAGAAAAATTGAGTGTTGGATAGCTAATTGCATGCAGCATTGGGTTACCCAGCAACCATTTTTTGTTTCTTCATTTATTTAATAATTGATATTGTAATATCTTCGCATTCAAAATATAACTTTACGCGCAGAATAACATCAAAAAATCGGTTTAGTAAAAAATCGTTTAAGTAAGGTTCACCAAAACAATGACAGTCTGGTTATCTAAAAACAGCTGTTTAAAACGCATTTTTACAGGGGAACATGTCCCCAAATAGTCGAGCTTAGGTTTACAGCAAAGTGATGATTTCGGTGAACAATCCTTGTAATGCAGCGGTGTCATTTGGTTCACCATTTATCTTGGACACATGTGTCTGATGGAATTATAGCAACCATATGCTACGAAGTACTTCCCCATTCAATTCCATATAGTCGTTGAAAACCGTAAATTATGTTTTAAAAATATATTGCAATAAAACTGTAAGGTTAGGCTTTTTTATAAATTTAAGGGAAAAAAGTAATAAAAATATATGTGCCTTTAGTACTATCAAGATATATTCACGAATTTCACGAACTTTAGAAATTGTATTAAAAGCAATAATGTTTTTACTAAAATACTTAAGTCAGGTTTTTTGGCACTTTTATATCTTTATCCTAACCTTAATATCTACACCCTGTAGATTATAATTATTCCATTTTAGCAAACTTTTTGCCGACGATGCAAAATGTTTAACCAATGGCTGGACCAATTTTGAATGTCAAAATTTTCACGAGAAACTTTCATAACTTATGCGCAGCAAAATCATAAGAATTTTAGCTTTTTATAAATTGCCACTAGCATTACATTATGTAAAGGTTTTTATGTATAAATAATAAGCAAAAATTATTTATAACATTAAGATTTATATAAATATAAAAAGATGTTTTCTTTTTGAGAATTAAATAAAAAATTGTTTCGTAGAACTCGTTAGATGGCGTTGAACTGACTACGTTACTAGGTGCCAAAGCCAAAAAGCTTGAAAACACACGTCACATACGCTCGTTGACTGACACTTTCGTTAGCATAAGCTTCCGAATTATAACCATTAGGTCCAAGTGAAATTATGTGACATTCTGTTTCTTGCAGTAACGTAACGAGATCAGCGCCATCTATCCATCGACTAGGGAAGAGTTGAAAAAGAAAATCCCTCATTCTAGGGAGTATTCGCACGACCTCTTAAAAAGATATTTCTAATCAAAATCATACTCAATAATAATTATTTTTAAAGGGTAGCGCTAATAAGAAACTCGTTTCTTTTTCATTTTCATTGTCATATGGATTATGATATAATTTCGATTTTCGAACTGCATGGATATTTTAGTCGAATTATGACTGAATCAAAACCTTGTGTAAGGCTGCACTATTCTACTGTATAGAGGCCTTAAGTTTTATATAACTTTTAGAAATAAAATAACATTAAAAACTTGATATTAAAATAAAGTATTTAAACTACTTGCTTTCCCATTTTTAATTCTGGCTAAGTCTTAAGTCTACTTTTTAGCAATTTTAAAATATTTATTTTACTTTTAAATTAAAATATTTTAGCGAACAAGTTCTGTTTAAGCTTTTAACGCCCATTCCATGTATTTCTTCATGAAACAGAAGCTTTTATTTTGATCATTCCGATATATTACTGTAAAACTTTTTATCTATAAAATGTTGAGCCTCACAGAGATTATTCAACATGTATGAAAATTGTTTTTCTCAATCTTAAAATACTTGGCCGATTTCTTAGGACCGAAGATGGCTCGATTTGCCGATTAAGGCAATGCTTTTTTTATTAAGTATTTATATTTTATTGTATAAGAAAGTATCGGGCATATTTCCTATTAAAAATAAAAACATCGGCTTTTCTTGGTGAAAACTTTGAAAGAAATTTACAATAAAATAATCTGACTCATAGAAATATGTCCGATTAAAAAAAATCATGAACTATTGTTATAACATTGCTAAGAATTAACATTAAAAGTACCTGGTTACCCCCGAAGGACAGGTCAAAAGCTTGTAAATACATCTTTTTAGTTTTAAAATATATTATGAGTTAAATAAAAATTCTTATGACACGATATGTAAACACCTGCATAATATAGGCACTGATTTATATATAACATTCCATATTAACTTTTTTATGACAATAATTAAGAAGCAGGTTTGGGATTACATAGTCTAAGAACTGATTATTATATCTTTGCAAATGTATGTGTAAAATTATTGAGATTACAAAAAAAATATGCACTTGAATTTGCATATACATAGTCAATAGTTTTTCTGGTAGTCACACTGGGGTAAAGTAGGTTGGGGTATCATTAAGCCCTTGATAGGGTAAATTTTAATCCTTACTGGGGTCGGAGTTGACCCTTAGGGAGTTTGTTTACCCATATTCGGGATAAAGTTAACCTTGTTTTGGGGTTTAAGTAGCCTCGTAAGGGATGAATGTAGTTCACTAAATGGGTAACACTTACCAGTGGGGTAAAACTAGCCTTATATTGGGGGTAATATTAGGCCCCTATAGTGGGTAAATGTAGACCTCATAAGGGAAACTCAAATTACACTGTTTAAATTATTTCCTCAAATATAAACTGTATATTTTTCTAAATATGTTTATGTCGCTTCAGATGTTAGCCTGTTATAATAGGTGTTAGCAATAATGCATTGTTGAACTAACTGTTATATCTTAACCATCACAAATAAACGCTATGTTTTATAGGACCAGTATTAAGTTACAGTGCCTTTTGTAATATTTAATAAATTTTATAAGCAATTTTTATGGTTTTATTTACTTCTTACCCCTTATTTACACAAACTCTAAACAGCCGATAGCAAGTGTGTACATAACAGAGAATATCTCGTGTGACAAATTAAACTACCTGTCAGCGAAGTAAAAATAAGGAGTGTACGACTTAACGATGACAGACTGAACACCAACAAGACTGCTTCGAAGGGACTCTTTGCCGACAGGACTCTTCAGCGACGAAACTTATCACCGTTATTCAGATACTCATTTCGAAAATCGATAAAGCTTTTCTTGTAATGTTACAAAACAAAAAATTAGGATCTTGCATTGATTTTTAGTATAATAACATTAAGGGGCCGGCGAAGCATGCGTTTCTCATACAAACGTAATACCAAAATAATATGAAAATCAAACATATTCTTAAGGTCGTGTGTATATATTTCGATTGTATTACAGAATATCTATGTTCCCTAATAAATATTTTGAAAGGACAATGATATAAAGACGAGATATGAGGAAATTTGAAAGAAAATTTATTTTTCTCATTTTTTTAACTCTTGTTTAAATCAGTGTACATTCAAAATATGTCTTTGGGAACCATATTCTGTAGTCCAATCAAAATAAATACACACTACCTTATGAATATGTTTTATTAAATTATTTTGGGATTACGTTAGTATGAAATTCGCATGCTCCGTAGGCCTCTTAATACCTTATGTGGTGGTGGACACTTAACTTGCCATAACTTGCTTCTTACTTTAGGTGACCTGTCTTGAATTGCCTGAGTGGCACGTCCACCACCACACGACTTCTTAAAGCCCCAAGAACACCTGGCAGTGAGCTCCAGGGGCCTATTTAGAAAGATCTGTATCGATTGCGTGTGTGTGTTACCCTAGCAAAATATTGTGCATTTGAGATGTGAGACCTTAACAAATAATTAGGGTATCATGAGGAGCAATTTGCTTACTAATAAAAAAAAATTGCTTGAATTATAGTTTTAAAGTTATTTAAGAAAAACACATTTTGCTGGAGTAACGTTTGAAACGTTATCACACATCTCAAATGCACAACATTTTGCCAGGGTAACACACACCGATGGCGTACAGTAGGCCGCTGCAAACATAACCTGGCAGAATGGTGTGTTATTGGTCCTTCCAATAACGAGTGCGGCACTCTTGACCAAACAATGGTCTACCTGCCGGAGTGTCCCAGGTGTCTGTCATGCTGGCAAGGGAGAGAACCTCTCGTGCCGGCCGTCCGCAGAGCCACCGGGCGTACAGGCCTGTGAACGGTGAGCTATGAGCAAGCTCACCGTCTGACCGTCTTATGACGACAGGCCGTGTCTACGGCGGGTTCGTGTTCCACTCGCGACTCAGAGATGATCAGTAGAAAGAAAGGGGATCCCTTCCTTTCTTGGCAAGGGCCAACGCCTGCCAGGGGCTGCGGGACTGTTTGAAAGAATACCGTGTCCCCGGAACATAAAGGGTGAGGAAGGAACATGGATGGGTTTTAGTCAGTAAAACTCTGAGACTCCTCCGCCCAGAGTCATTTGATAATTTCCCATCCGAAAAAAAAGGCATTAATGTTAGTAAACTAAAAATCAATGCAAGATCTTATTTTTTAATGAATTGTAAAATTACAAGAAAAGCATAAGCGATTTTCGAAGTACCTCGGTATCGGTGATAAGTTTCGTCACTGCGGAACCCTGTCGGCGAAGTCCCTTCGAAGTAAATTCTTGTCGGTGTTCAGTCTGTCGGCGTTTAGCAAGTCTAGCTTATTAGCATTACGCTGCTCGTGCTCCACAACTATAGGGGCAAACTAATTGATTACCATGGGAAGCTGCAGAAGATTATACAGCACTGATGACAACATTTGTGTCACTTGTTTAATTTAGTTCTTTAATTAAATATTCTATTTTTTTTATTTTTTATTTACTTACCTTTGTATAGATGCTTTTTTACCTATTATTTGTGAATGAGTGAACATTGAAGGCCTTTTAGATTCCCGGATGCTGTTTAACTTTTGTTAAATATTCTTTTTGTTTTTCATTTTTTGTATAGCAAGCAACGACCTATTGTCGGGCCTACGCTGTCCCCCTATACTTTAGTACTAATGCTGTAATGAAACATAGTAATATTGTAATGCCAAATGATTTGAAAAGAGTAACCATGGAGTTTCTTGCCGGTTCTTTTCCATGGAATCGACCAACGCGAACCGTGCACTTTTTTCGACGTTTTATAAGTGCCCATCCAGGCCTATGTGAAATATATTTTTTTTTTTTTTTGATTGTTAAGAATCTTTGCATTGGATCATTGAGCTTTATATACCTTTGCATTGGATGGGTCCAATCTCTTAATATATAATAGGGGTTAGGTTTTAACCCCCCCCCCCCTGCGCAAGACAGCTTAGAAACCAAACGGTGAAGGCTATAATCGACTTCACGGTTCGCACCGCATCCGATTTGGTTAGGTGTGGTCGTGACGTATGTAGAAATCTCCGTGTCTCTGGCTAGGGCAGCTCGCGCGATGTGTGGACATTGTGTTACCGTAAAATTGTAAAAACCATCAATTGTAATATAATTAGAGCGATTTTTAACTGACGAAAGATTGTCAAACGAAGGGTTTAAAGGAACCTAACGTGGGGATGCTCCAAGTCCCGGTTATGGGGGCAAAAATACTTCCGTCGCATGCATTTCACAATATTACGGTTTCAATTCGATAGATTACAATCTACCGAAAAAGAATGCGTTATATTGTTAGCAGTATGTTCTGTTGACAATATTTCTAGAGTTTACAATCTCGCTAAAGAGATTACAATCTAACGTGTATGACATTTTTACGGTGATATAATGCGTTGTATTGGCGCTCAATACCTCGCCATTTTATACGAGATGCAAAACGATCTGCAGTAAATGTCCCTTTTCTAGACAAAAACTAGCTGTAAGTAAGGTTTACGGTCGAGTTGAGTGGTAAAATAAATGTGAATGTATGTTTGCGACTATATAGTCGCTAATGAAGTGGGCGTAATAAAATTAAACTCAAAAATGCGTCTTTTATACATTTATTGACTATAATATACTTCATACATTGACTAACCTAAATCATGCAACATAATATCTTATATCAACACTATATTATTTATTATTAAACCTTACAAAATATTCTATGACATAATACTCCGTCAAGCAACAGCGCGAACCTCAGAGGTCGTGTTCAGGCACTTTTTAAGGCACCATCTTTTTAAAATAAGTTTCAAGTTTTGATAATATGTTAATAATTGTATTCATATATGAGGTGTTCCATAGTAAATGCAAAACTTCCTGTGTGCTTTTCGGCCCAAGAACAGTTGTTCTAAGATTTCCTGAAATTCGCCAAAAAAAAAAGGACTTCATATAGAAAATGACGCGATCAGCTAATCAACCTATATATAATATTATAAAGCAGAAGAGTTTGTTTGGTTGAACGCGCTAATCTCAGGAACTACCAGCTCAAATTGAAAAAAAATATTTTTTTGCGTTCGATAGTCCATTTATCGAGGAAGGCTATAGGCTATATAACATCACGGTATGACCAATAGGAGCGGAGCAGAAATAAGAAATGTTGCAAGAGGGAAAAAGCTTCCGTTGAGCACAGGCCGTTGCGATATCAAAACCTCACGCGAACGAAGTCGCGGGCAGAAGCTAGTGTAGGGTAGAACTAAAAAGAAAGTTGTGTATTTCCAAAGTGGTTCAGTTTCTCGGGTTGAGACACAACACGAGATCTTGCATTTTTATTTTACACCCTTTAAAAACTGCTAATTTCTAGTTGTGAATGTATCTATTCCTTTCTTGGAATATAGGCATGAAGTTATAGTGATGTGTGTTTCAAGTTTTATTTATTACCAATTAACACATTAATTTGAATATTTTCGTTTGCTAACTAATCCGAAGTTTAATGTGTTTTACCCATTGGAAGGGTAACGAACATTAACCCTTCGTATGAACGTAGATCTACACAAAACACAATGGCTTTTTATTTGTGTCTATAATTAAGGCATACAAGAGGTTAAACCTATTTGTTACATTCTTGGTAGGCAAACAAGCAGGCGGTATGTAGTCACTGTCGCATTTGACCCATATAAGGGTAAATATCATTAAAATGGGGTAAACTTGAAACTTATTTGAAATAAAAAATATCATTTATTTATAATAAACATGCATCGCCAAGAGGCGCTAATTAATATTAGACATTACCTAAATAACAATTATAATCTGTGATTACATAACAACCGAATTAAAGTTAAATAACTTAATAATGGTGTGTAGCTGCCTTTATTTTATGACATCCATTTTGTGGCGAGACCTTACATTTTATATATTGCACAATTTTTGGTCACTGGATACAAAACGGGGCACTATTTTTTTACAACGGCCAATTTCGAGGTTGGAATTGGAATTCGGCCATAGTTCTAACCTATCCTATGTGGTCGGACTGAATGGAATCCCTTCGACATCATTTTTACGACCAACTGTTATTCGGAGACAAAAAACACCAAGACACTTTGAGCCTTATATTTAGGTGTTATAGAATATAGAATCGAGAAAATAAACGATTAGGGAAAATAACAGTTTTTTGGCTACTTAATTTTTGTCATTTTTCCAAGTGCCCCGTTATGCACACTCTAACCTTACATTTTTAAATTTAAAAATATGGAGAAGCATTAGAAGCTCACTCACTATTTTTGGTCTGGTCAAAAGTAGGTGTAACACAGGTACATCTATGCCCAACCCCCTTTGGGGAATTCAGTCGTAAACGTATATAAATGGGTTTTCAAGATCTCGCACAATACTTAACAATAATCAACACATAACCCACGGCTATCAACATTTTAAAACCTGGGGACTGACCAGTAATCTTCAAAGTTAAGCAACGCATGCCTAAGTCGGTTCGTGGATGGGTAAACATCTATTACATACTAAGGGCCCTCCATGCTTTGGAAAGCACGTTAAGATGTTAGCCCCGGCTGACATTCGTAGATTTTTATTAGTTACAGGTAGTTAGTGGTCCGAAAGTCTGACAACCAGTCTTACCCAGGGGTAACGTATTACCCAGTACTAACTGGGTTCGTGGAGGTTGGATAGCGTACAGGTCAATCGCCAGCTTATTATACTAATTTATAATACGGAATTATTAACTTAACCAATTTTTAAAATAATGTAAACGAATTTATGTACTTCTTTTGACTGCTACAGTATAAACGCACGCGCGTGCCCTCCACGCCAAGCCACAATTTCAGCTACTATTTTGTCACATATTGGTGTCGTATGGCGTACAGGGCACGCGCTTGCTTGTCACGTATATGTGACAATGGCGTCCAAAAGGTAAAAAGAAAAAAAATTGTTACATTGTACTTGCTTTTGAATATTTTTTTATTTTATTGATTTGAAATTTCTACTTTGGTTATTTTAAAAAGCCGTAATAGACATTGCGCGTGTATTATATTTGCAAGTTTCAACTCAAGTTTCAGTGTCAAAAGGTTGAAAATACATCGGCACACTCAATGCTCCCCAAAGACATTTCAATTTCCCAGCCATTTGTTTACATTATTGTAAAAACACTAACCTAACATATAGAGTATTTATAACTAAGCATATTTCGGTGAAAACTATACATAATCTCTTAAAAAATTATACATTTTATAAGATATACAATACCCAGATTTAAAATACGACTCATCTAGTTTCACACAGTCGCAAATTTGCCAGTACTTTCGTAAAACTCGAAGCGCCATATTTATGCTCGGGTACTACCTACATAATCTAAGTATTTTGAGTAAGAACAATGATAAATGAGGTGAAAATTGATGACAAGAAATACTCCATGGCCCCTGCATTCGAAACAATCTTCCTATTTATCCATCCATCAAACTAATTCTCTCTACGAGTTCCATATTGAACTTTAATCCCCACAAAACTTTTTTTTGTCACATCCTTGAAATATAAAACATTTTATTTAGGCAAGTATAAAGTCACCTATTCACTAACTAACAAAAAGACCTTAGTGCCTAGCATAGTGAATAGTCTGATTTAGGCTAATTACAAGACACCTCTTGGTACACGCTTACATTGGCAATTTAAATCGAGCAATAATTCTTGGCATTTTCTACACAAGGATGATATTGTCGGAAATTGCACAGTATCTCTGAGAAGTCATTGCCAAGAATTGCACTACTTAACCGCCTATGTAGCATTTATAAATCATTACAATTTAAAAAAAAACTTACAGCGATTGTCAACATACAATACATGTAAGTCCTTCGTCCACATTTTAACTTCTGGTTTAAATTCCTTTCAAAGAACTTATAAAAAATGAGAGTATTGACAAAATATATCCCGTTTGTGCAATGGCTACTTCATTTTTCTTTTACAAGCACATGACCCGCTCAGCAGGCAAGATTATGCCATGGCCTTAAGAACCACGAAAATATCTTATTTTAAATTGTATTCTATAACGATTCCGAATGAATCTGACGACTACAGTCCTTTTTATTACTACCTCTGATTTTGATTCCCCATCACAATAGGCTAGTTTCCACCATCAATAAATTGCAAATCTATTTAGTCCGTCAGTTAGAGTATTGGAAAATAATGGACACGTATTTTTTGTTTTTGTAAATCAATGAATACTGACGAATTTAGAACGCATCAAAACTCGGGAGTGGGGGCTCGTGACGTCACAACACACTAAAAAGTACAGCACGGCGTGACGTATTGAGAATTTTAAAAGCGTCGTATCTTCGTCAATTTTGGTTTATGTGACAAAAGAAAAAATACGGGTCAAATATTTTTTGATAATCTAAGTGACGGACTAATTAGATTTTTTCAGTAAACATGCCTATTGGAAGCCTAGCCATTAATATTTTAAAAACAGTCTCACTACAATTAGGTTTTTGTTGCAATCTGAGGTAAATTTAGACTAAAAAGGACCCATTTATACATCGTCCTAGTTATTATTGGTAGCGCAGAGTAACAAAGCACTGCAGTCATCAACTCTCTCGAGCCTGTAGGTAGAGTTGTCGGGCATGTGTCGGACGAGGTCGTCCGTAAGACGGACGCGAGCGCCGTTCGGGCCCGAAACTAACACTGTCTCGCATTCCTGTGGACAAAATAATACTGTAAATTAGTAGATAACAAAACAGAAACTATTTAGTCCGTCAAGATAGATTTAAAAACAATATTGGACACATATTTTTGTTCTTTTTTGACGTAACAAAAACTGAAGCCGAAGACGTCACATTTGAGTACATTTTTTATACCGGAAAATGATGTCACAAGCCCGACTCATGATCTGTGACGCGTTTTATCTTCGTTTTTTTTATTGATTTGATAAAAATAAAAACACGCATGTATCCAATATTTTTTTTATAATCTACAGACAGAGACAGAGTCTCGAAGAATCAGAGTCAAGAATCATCCCTATTGGTTCAGTGGTTAAAGCGTAAATCAGACAGTCTATGTGTCATTCATGTACTAGCTGATGCCCGTGTAAAATTATATACTAAAACCTTCTTGAAGCACTCTATCTATTAAAAAAACCCGCATCAAAATCCGTTGCTTAGTTTTAAAGATCTAAGCATACATAGGGACGGACAGGCGCGGTGGGAGACTTTGTATTATAATATGTAGTGAAGGGTTTGAATTAGTCTGTGAATTTGTATGAATGGCAAAAGGTATCGTGGATTATTTGGACATTATCAAATTAAAGCTACTTATCAGGATGGGTTTATCAACTAGTGAATTTCGTTGTTGAATTGCTATTTTTATTCATTGATATAACTGTCTTATCTCTATAAAGATATGTCATTGAGGCGCCGCGGCACGTGGCACATTTTATTTGATTTTCATTCAATCGGTATAATCGACAAATTCTGTTTTCGTTGTTTTGCCAAGTGGCCTTTTTCTCGACATTCTATGATCTGCGTCAAGAGCATTTGTTGAAAGTGTAAACAAACTGGTTAGAATAAGTAAATACGCAATCACTCACAAAATTAGTTAATTTTCACTTAACTGAATGCCTAAGGTCCGTTTTCAACAACCCTAATTGACTCCTGACTGAATGCCTACTGCCCATTTTCACCAACCCCAATTGACACAACTGAATGCCTAATTCCTGTTTTCACTAACCCCCCATATCATCCCCGTTGTTTCGATATACCGATTTCACCGAGGCATCTCTGCCTGTACCTCAAGGAAACTAGGTTTAATAGTGGTGTATATTTACCTTAGAAGCATGCACAAGTGTGTTTAGCTTATGCAGCAGTTCGTGAGCTCTGCAAGCGTGAAGATATAGCGCACTGTATATGTTGCTGCCGGCAGGACAAACGTATACCGTGAGTTTGGGCTCGATGCGTCTGGAAAAATAAGACATGGTAAGTAAGAAAGAAAAAGTATATATATGTATCAGTGATGGGCGTAACTAGTTACTTTTGTAATCTAATTAATAATTGAATTACATAATAATTTAATTAAAATGTAATCTAATTACATAATATTCAATTACATTGTAATTAGATTACTTTGGATGTGCTATGAAATTAATTACAATTTATTTAATTACAAAATAATTTGATTACAACGTAACCTAATTACATAGTATTCAATTATTTTGTAATTACCTATAATAAATAACTTTAAATATGAAATGTCGCATGCTTGCATCGCATGGCTGCGACTGCGATATAGGTACTGCAACTAGATATGGCGATCTTTAATCGATTTGTCAGGCCAAAAAGATCGATATTTTGAATCGATATGCAGTACTGAATCGATCCAGTGAATCGATGTTTCACCCTTGAAAATCCCCATTAGATTTTTTCTTTCGGTAATATCCATAAAATTATTTACAATTAACCCCGCCGTTAACCAAGCATTCTGTACATCAAACTAAGTAACTTTACGCAAAAATTATGGCTGGGAAACTACTTTTTTTTTTGAGGTTATAAATCATGTTTTGTGGTAGAACTCAATGTAACGCACTTAAAACATTGTGCTGATGGATGGATTGAATAGTACGGGGGTCTTGGAGGTGTCAAAATCTTACAAAAAAAACTAGTATTAAAGAAAACTTGTCAAAAAGTTGTAACTTTGACCCTTCATATCTCCGTAACTAGAAGGTTCCCAGGTATGGTGTAGAACAAAAAAATGATCGCAATGACGGCGAGAACAAGTGCCTTTCGGCTTCGTGAAGAGGTGTTTCACACCCTTTAGGGCATTACACCCACTCCCAATAACGACAACAATTAAATAATAAAAAGTACTTTTTTGAAGTTGCCAAAATAAGTAAAGCTGCGCAGCTTTGTACGTTCTTTTGTCGCTTTATAATCCTAGCCCATAATAAACTCAACTGTCGGCATTATGATCATACATACCGAACTTTCTAAGAAATCCGCAATTTTTTTGTTTACAAATTGGGATTGCTTGCACACTTTAACTAATAAAATTGACACAAGATTACATTTTTTTGGAATTATTATTATATGTTTCATTTTCGTATTTGTCCCATACGGCTACTACTACTAATATGAATGTGACTAATTACGTTTTATCAGATTACTTATGTAATCTGTTATAGTGTAATTGAATTACTTTGTATTTAATTACAGTAAGTACTCATTGTAATTAGTTACTTAAGTAATCTGTTGCAAAGTATTTTAATTACTAATTACAATGTAACTGTAATTTGTAATTATTAATCTAATTACTTTTTGCCCATCTCTGATATGTATAGGGTGTAAACCACCTCATCACAAAGCCGTTAACCAAGCATTGTGTACATCAAACTAAGTAACTTTACGCAAAATTATTGCTGGGAAACTACTTTTTTTTTTGAAGTTATAAATCATGTTTTGTGGTAGAACTTAATGTAACGCATTTAAAACATTGTGCTAATGGATGGGTTGAATAGTACGGGGATCACGGAAGTGTTCAAAGTTTGTTACAAAAAAACATGTATTTAAAAAAAACTTGTCAAAAAGTTGTAAATTTGTCCCCCCATATCTCCGTAACTAGAAGGTTCCCAGGTATAGTGTAGAACAAAACAATGATCTAAATGATGGGGAGAATAAGTGCCTTTCGGCTTCGTAAAGAGGTGTTTTACACCCTTTATTATCAAGACCGGACAAAACACAAAAATATTAAAATGGTTAAATTGTAATTATCTACTTGTATTTTTGTGTGTGTATGTTTGTAATTAATAAACGTAAAAACTACTGTGCCAATTTAAACATTCTCACCAAATTGGTCACCGACTTCAGAAGCTAAAGTTATTTTTCACTTTTTTCTTTTCTCTGAAGTCGGTTTTATTTTTGTAAAAAAGTTTTTTGTATGTCGAATAAACACCGAACCACAGCACTGATTTCAAAAATTCTTTCACCATTGGAAAGCTACATTCACCCTGAGTAACAGGCTATATTTTATCCCCGTACTCCCACGGAAATTAAGCGGGTGGAACAGAGTGACGGCCGCCAGTAGCTAATAAAAAGTTAACAATAAAACGAAACGAAATTGGACTTATACGAGGCCAAAAGGGTCGTATCGCTCAGCATGGTGTAATATTAAAAAAAAAACGTCACAGCGCTGATATTCATAATAGTAGCTGATATTCATAGTAGGTACGGTCGAGTTTCCTCTATGCCGCAGAAAGCACGTTAAGCCGTTGGTCCCGGCTGTCATTTGTAGATCTTTGACAGTCGATACAGGTAGTCAGTGGCCGAAAGTCTGACAACCAGTCTTAATAAGAGGAATTGTATTGTAGTACTAACTGGGTTGTGGAACTCGGATAGGCGGTCGCTCGATATAATAGACCCTGAGAGTCTGACTTCTTTTTTAGGGTAATGGGGACATTCTAGCCTGTTCATTTCTTAGCACTAGCCTATATCATTCCCACTGCTAGGATAGGCCTCATCCTTATGAGAGGGACGAGCTATAATACACCAGGACCCAGTGCGGGTCCGTAGATGGCACATGTCTTCGCTTTTTTGGTTCTCTAGGACATGCCGGTTTCCTCACGATGTTTTCCTACACCGTTTTTGAGAGCAGTGGTGATGAAATAAATTACAAAGTAATCCGGCTGTCTGGGTTCGAACCCACGACTTACTGTTCTCGTGTATTTTCATAGCTTACTATTTATCAAGTATTTTGGCAGCACAATGACTTCCCCACAGTGAAAACTGGCCCGAAATAGAAACATTTAATTTTAAACTAGTTTCACATAGATATCTATTTCGGGTTGGATTGGAACTGTTTCAAATTGGCGCTTAGGTGCGTGTCTTTCAATTAGAAATGTACAATCACTATGTGTGTTGATTTATCGATTACATTACAATTTAAGAAGCTAAAAGATAAAGTGTTTAAAACTCTTAACGAAGCCGAAAGGCACTATAGTTCTCCCCGTCTTTGTGATAATTTTTCTAGACCATACCCTTTTTTTTTTTCGAAATCATCAAATGATCCCTCCCACTCTGGGCGGAGCGGGAGGAAGTGTCAGACTTTCACTGACTAAAAACCATCCATGTTCCTTCCTCGCCCTTTACGTTCCGGGGCCGCGGTATCTCTTTCGAACAGTCCCGCAGCTTCAAACCATATCTTATAGTTAAGGAGATAATATTCTGGGTCAAGAAGCTCCAACTTTTCCTCAAGTTTAAAAAAAAAATATGTTTTTAATGTACTTTTTTCTCACTTTAAACACCTTCACGAGCCCCGTACAATTGAATCCATCCATACAGTTCTACCATAAAACTTGCATTTTTCACCCCAAACAAAAAGTTATTTCCCGGCAATAATTTGTTACTTAGCTTGATGTTCAGAATTTTTGATTGACGGCTTCGTGATGAGGTTGTTTACACCCTGTGTGTGTGTTGATTTATCAATAACATTACCAAGCTAAAGATATTTTGAAACAGGAACTACCCACTTGCTATCGTTACCGTTATACTACGTTAACAAAAAGTATATACAGGGTGAAATTGAATAGATGCGACAAATTGAAATATACAATAATACGTGTTGTCAAGAAAATGTATAAAATATAAAATTAAAAAATAATTGATCAGTGTTACGAAAACCGTTAAAATAATAAAAGTATCAAAAATCTTGCCGACTCATCGCAGTGCTCAATATAGCGGTCATTTACCTAATTTTGCCTTAATTTTTCTTATTTATTTTGAATATTACTGAAATACCGATAATTCGTATTTAAATAAAGACAATAACATCAATGGACCTTTTGAAAACGATAATCGCGTAATTTTTTTTAACGATTTAGATTGTAGAAAAAACAGTTTATAATTACTATGTTACTGTAACTGAAGCTCAAATTTCATTTTGTCGCATTAATTAAAATTCACCCTGTATGTAGTTTATCAACTGTCTGGTGACCATGACACAAGCCTTGCTTAGTGTGGCACTAGATGGTGCTGTGTGTAATGTCCAGCGATATTTATTTATTTGTTATACTCCTGCCCTTATCCCATTTTATTTGCGGTCGGCACAGCATGTGTCTTCTTCCATACTTCTCTATTACTCAACATCACGCGTATAATATTTTTCACTTCTCATGCTCTAAAAGTACGCCATTATAGCCCTACGAAGCGGGATTAAAGTGACCGTTTATTCCCTAGGGAGTAAAGTAATTTAAAAATGGAACGATATTTTACTCTGAAACATGGTCACAAAAGAGTAACATATCAAAGGTTTTATTTAAATTTCGAATTGGCATGCAAAGAGAAAGCGATTTATTGAAAAAAAAAAATGAACTCAACAACGCGAGAAAAATTTATGGTTGTTTGTGTGAATCGTTGATTTGAAAAGTATGTGCAATGCCTCTGTTGCTAGCCGCTGCAGTAATGTAGGTACTAATTATCTGTGGAGTGTGGATCATCTTCATTGCGAAAATGTTGAGAGTTTGTGTTGTTTTTTAAATTGTTAATCTGTGACTGACCTGATAGAAAAAAAAACTGACCGCTCAGTTCATAATTTTTGTCGAGTGTAAAATTGTTCGGTTTTAAATTACTGTTTTTCTCGCACTCGAAGTGAAAAGTACAGTTTGCACCTCGTGACTAAACGCCAATTTAATATACCCTCGCTGTCATTGCCTCCCTCGCAAGCTCGGGAGTCAAACCACCTCGGGTATATAATGGCTTTGTTTAGTCCCTCGTTATAAAATATACTATAAAGAGTTAGGCAGAGCCGTACGTAATAAGCCAAGTCCCATGTAATATGGGGCAAGGATAACCATCAACCGGACACAAAAACTTGTCAAAAAGTTAGAACTTTGAACCCCAATATCTCTGTAACTAAAAGGTTCGCAATGACGGGGAGAACAAGTGCCTTTCGACTTCGTTAAGAGGTGTTTTACACCCTTTATATGTCGAAGTACATCAGATAGGCAGTCGCTCTACAAAAATACTAGTATTCAGCTGCATCCGGTTAGACTGGAAGCCGACCCCAACATAGTTGGGAAAAGATATGTAGAAGTCCATCGATACGACAACAAGAAAACCAATGCTTACTTGTTCATTTGATATACTCACTTGGCATGCAGAGCATTGAATAGACGAATGCCGTCAGCCAGGCCACAGATCTGGATGATGTCATCACGGGACAACCTGTATAGAGATGCAAATACGTTAATTACTTCGTTTATAAACTAAAAAATGAAAAATGATAAAAGGAACCTAAACTTCAACTTGTCTTGTTAGTTTGTTAGTATATATTGTTCAAATCTTGAAACTGATTTTTTTAACCCCCGACGCAAAAACGATGTTCTTAGCTATGTTTGATAAAAATCAGCCCAAGAGGCCGCCGCCACAAAATGGCGGATTATGAAAGGGCTAGACTAGTATAATACTATCTGCTATAAAATTTAAAATCCAATCCCGGGTCCTTCCCACGTTTTTCTATACTTACTCTCTTTTAGGCCGTCTCCAGGAGCGAGAGAATCACGGCGATATTTTCGTATAAAAATACGTTGAATCGCCACGATTCGCTCGCTTATGAAGGCGGCCACTTAAAGAAGTAAAATAAAGGGGTTACCTTAGCAGATCAGCGCCTGAGAAGTTGGTGAATGTAGCGGAGTGGTGGCCGAAGCGTTGTCGCGCCAACCACGCTTGAGTCTCGGATGAAGTCGCCTCCTTCGACAGCCCCGAGTTCTGCACGAATACAAGCAAAGTTAGTCCTCATATCTCTACACGGAGCAACGGTGGCCCAGTAGTGGCCGCCCCGACTTAAGCTTGACTCACGCTAGACCGAGTCGGGTCCGAGACGAGGGTTGACCGTGCAGTTTTGTATGGATACACTCACGCTTCCGAGCCGCTACCGAGCAACGGACAATGGAGTGTGCTACGGTCAACACTCGTCTCAGACCCAGCACGGTCTAGCGTGCGTCATCTTTTACGAATAGTAAATCGTGGGTTCGAACCCAGACAGGAGCATTACTTTGTGTGACATATTTCATCACCACTGCTCTCAAAATGGTGAAGGAAAACTTCGTGGGGAAACCGGCCTGTCTTAGAACCAATTTGAAGACATGTAACATCTAACCCGTTCTGAGCTCGCGTGGTGGATTATAGCCCATTTCCTCTCATTGAGAGAGTGTGTCCCAGCAGTGGGATCTAGGCTGATTATGCTTTTATCTCTTCTCCTTTCCATTTATCTTAAAAGTCTCTGAGATCATACCTGTTATCTACAAAAAGTTAGACAGATGTGTACCTTAGCTATGACCAGAATGGACCGACTAAGGTCCATGTTCACCAAAAAGTTGACAGTCTGATTATCTAAAAACAGCTGTTTAAAACACATTTTTGTATGGGAACATGTCACAGTGACAGCTGTTTTAGATAATCAGACCTATCTTTTCGGTGAACACGGACCTAAAAATATCAGCTGAACGCGCGCGTACGCGTCTCATACAAAATGGCAACGTTTCTATGGGCATAAGCTGAATAGAGCTGAATAAGTGTGCATAGTCCCTTATAGCCCATACGCAAAATACGCGCTTTGACAACGTGGAGTTGCGGACACCAGCCCGTTTTACAATACAATAATTTAACCATTTTATTTTACGTGTTTAGTCCTGTGCGGGCTAGTATAACTGCTTTATCTTTCTTTCTTTCATATCTTACCTTTTCAGGATCCTCGGCAGGTTGTGGCAGGTCGGGCAGTATCGCGCCGGGCGAGTGACAAGGCGGCGAGTTCACTTTCACGTCGTTTGTCCTGGACACAAACATTACACGTTAAAACTTTTAGACCAGTACCTTCAAAAATGGTAAAAATACAAAAAAAAATCATAGCAGGATGAAACTCATTGAAAAACGAAGAGAATAATATAACAAAAATAAAAGGAAAAATAACGGGTAACCAGCTTTCAAACAAAAAAAGAACCATCAAAATCGTTTCACCCAGTCGAGAGTACTACTGAGGTAACAAACACAAAAGAAAAAAAAAAAAAAAAAAATACAGACGAATTGATAACCTCCTCTTTTTGGAAGTCGGTTGAAAAACGGTTTATCTCGATTACTGGCAAAACTACAAGTCATATAAAAAGTTGAATAAGTATTTTTTTTTTCGTTTTCAAAAATCATCCGTCTATTTATAGAAGGTGTCGCCCTAAAATTGTGAAACTCATGCGACGGAAGTTTCCGTGCCCGAATCGGGACTTAAAACACTCCGATGTTAGGTTAGTTAGGTTGCAAGGGTGTGCCACAGACCATCAAACTGAATAACTTTCTCCATGGGACCACCATCGTAATCTCAAAAGAATCAACGGCCCCATACAAAATTCCAATACCTACTCTACCAGGAAAACATGATCGACTTGGACATTCAGCGACTATCTTCGGAAATATGAATGCGTGATGATGGAATCTATTAGAGAGGTTTTATACAGGGTGTAAACCACCTCATCACGAAGCCGTCAACCAAGCATTCTGTACATCAAACTAAGTAACTTTACGCAAAAATTATTGCTGGGAAACAACATTTTTTTTGAGGTTTAAATCATGTTTTGTGGTAGAGCTCAATGTAACGCACTTAAAACATTGTGCGGATGGATGGATTTAATAGTACGGAGGTCGTGGAGATGTTTGAAGTAAAAATCTCACAATAAAACTTGTACTTCAAAAAGAACTTGACGAAAAGTTGGAACTTTGACCCCCAATATCTCCGTAACTAGAAGGTTCCCAGGCATAGTGTAGAACAAAAAAAGTAGTGTAGGGTTCCGTAGTTTCCCGTCCGTCACAATAAGTGTTCAATCCAATCCGATTTTAATCATTATTTTTTTGTTTGAAAAAATATACGTTCAGGATAATAAAATATGTAAACGAAGTTAAAAAAAATGCTTGCATATACGATTATACTACAAACTTAGTCCAGTCCAGAAATTATTTTGTACAACTTTTTGTCTTTTTTGTACAAAAACTTGTTTCCATCCAAGTTCAAAATGATTTTCCTAGAAAGTCCTTATGAAGTTCTACTTTTCAGATTTTTTCATATTTTCTAAACTTATGGTTCAAAAGTTAGAGGGGGGAGGACACATTGATTTTTACTTTTGGAGCGATTATTACCGAAATTATTGACTTTATCAAAAAATGATTTTAGTGAACCCCTATTCATTTTTAAATACCTTTCCAACAACATATCACACGTTAGGGTTGAAATTATTATTATTAATTATTCAATTTTTCGAGAATAACTGTCAAATTTATCTAATGGAGTCCTATCGAAACCTACGTACTTACACTGCTGGGACCAATGGCTTAACGTGTTGTGGGAAAAGGCTAGGCAGATGATGATGTAATAACCTATTAACCAGAAAACTTTTGTTTTCATCGGGTGAATCATCTAGCAGAAAACAAAATAAAAGAATTGTTTAATCTGTGTTTATGCTGAATCTCTAACGCCTCTCGCAATGTAAACAGTGCAAGAATCACGGCTGCTGCCAAATTCTATATTTATGTAATTCGCGAACGGCCTTCTAGTTGACCGACTTATTCTATCTCTAAATTGTGTTTTATTTACTTTTTAATTTGCTTGTTTTTTACCCGACTACGGCGATGCCAAAAAGAAGGGTTATGATTTTAGCAGTCTATGTCTGTATGTTCGTATTCACGTATGTTCCACCGTAGCATCTAAACTATTCATCCGATTTTGATCAATAAGGTGTCAATCGATTCGTAACTATGTCCCGGGTAACATAATATGGTACATTTTAACCGACTTCAACAATAGGAGGAGTCTAATTAATTAACCTTGTAAACCTCGAATTTAATTACAATTAGAGGGAATTATTTAGTGGTATTTACACAAATTCTTGTTTGTTGGTTAGTGGTCTAGCAAATTTTGACGTTTAATAGTTCCTGCCCGACCCCAAATAAATTGAGCTAAGAGAAAGAGAATGATGGTAAAAAAACAGCACAATATACTTACTCTTGGCAATACGACGGCTTCATTTGATTGTTGGAGGCAAGGATTGCTGAAACAACATTCACCAAATTAATTTTGAAAACAAAAATAATCTAGTTTCCAAAGCCAATCCATATAAATCTGTAGTCAAAACCATATTAGTTAATTGAATGACCTATGCGACTTATTTACCTACTATAGTGCTCGCAACGAGAAGCAATTTTTTTTGTAAATAAAGAACTTCTACCAATTTACGTAGCGATAAATCAATCAACATATAATCCCAAATTTCATCAACTCAAATTACTCAACATCATCATACTAAACTATTCAACAATTTCACTTGGTCGGGTTATATTTTTGTGATAGAAAGCGCTGTCGTCTAATGCTTTGTGGTACTGGAACGCATTTGACTTCTTCTCTTCTTCTTTCTTCAAGGCTGTCTTTCTCGCCATGGTTTATTTGAATTAATTATTTTGTTTTTGAGTTGTATTTTATTTTTGTTTTGCTATGGACACTTTTAACGTGCACATCTTGCTACATTGTTCTCACATAATATACCATCTCAACAAGAATGATGTAACCAAGATTTTGTAACAATATTTTGATTTAAAAAGAGTGTCCATGGAGTTTCTTGCCCGTTCTTCTCCATAGAGATCTACGTTAGGGAATGGGCAACTACAGTACTTTCACAGTTTTTATGTCTTGTGACTGGGACTGTAGCTACTTTAATTGTTCATTTTTGTTTCGACAATTCAAAAGTGCCTGTAACTGGCCTACTTGAAATAAATGCTTTGATTTTGATTGATTTTGATTTCTTTAAAAGATCGCTTTTAGCGATAAGACCGCCCAATGTGTCACCCATTGTAAAATGTTTAAAATTGTTGTTTTTATAATTTTTATGGTCTACGGTCGAACAAGCTATTTGGTTTACATTTTACAATGTAGTTTATGGGTTAAACTGTCAACCAAATAGCTTGTTCTACCGTACATTATACCGTACATAAGACCGTACATTCCGGCCGTTATTTTGAAGTAAATTCAGGCTGTCGCTGTCATATTTAAATTTGATCCAAAGGTTGCAAACCCTTGCTATTATTATAGCTTCTTGTTGCGAGGACTATAGTCCCTTTGCCCTAAGGAGCTTGACACTTTGCGGCTAAGTTAGCCGCACAGGTCGGATGGAAGGACAGGTTTTCAATAAAAATATCGCTGGACATTACACACAGCGTCATTTATAGCCACACTAAGGGCCAGTTTCACCGGTTCCGGATAAAGTGTCGGTTAGTTATCTGATGGTTAATACTATCGACCACTTAAAGGCTGGTTATAACTAATACTTGATCTACCAGATATCGCTATCCGACACATGTGAAACCAAAAGTGTTAGTTTATCTGGCAGATAAGTTCCTAATAGGCTAACCGACACTTTATCCGCAACCGGTGAAACTGGCCCTAAGTAACGAGGCTTGTGTCGTGGACACCAGATAGTTGATATACTATACAGATACTTTTTTATGTTGAAGTCTAGACTAGATCTACATAAGATAGACTCACCATTGTGTGGTAATACCGGCTTGTTCACCAATATTGGGCTTGCAATCTTGGGGGCCACACTGTAACAAAACAAAATAAGTTTAGTATTTTGGAAATTCAGCTTCAAAGCAATTTTCGGCGAAAGTCCGTTGAAAGTCTCTTAATCAGTCGAGAATCTGCACAATAAGCTAGTTTCCACCAGTAATAAATTGCAAATCTATTTAGTCCGTCAGTTGTATTGTAAAATAATGGAAACGTATTTTTTGTTTTTGTAAATCAACGAATATTGACAAAGATAAAACGCTTCAAAACTCGGGAGTGGGGGCTCGTGACGTCAGTACTCACTAAGAATGATACCAAACAGTGACGTATTGGGAATTTTAAAAGCGTCGTATCTTCGTCAATTTTGGTTTATGTGACAAAATAAAAAATACGGGTCAAATATTTATTGACTAGCTGACCCACGCAACTTCGTCTGCGTCACATTAGAGAGAAAAACGAAAGGGAAAAAAAACCCGCTTTGCAACATTTTTCATTCCTGCTTCGCTCCTAATGGTCATAGCGTGATGTTATATAGCCTATAGCCTTCCTCGATAAATGGACTATCCAATACAAAAAGATTTTTTCAATTCGAACCAGTAGTTCCTGAGATTAGCGCGTTCAACCAAACAAACAAACTCTTCTGCTTTGTAATATTAGTAAAGATAATCTAAGTGAAGGACTAATTAGATTTTTTCAGTTATCAAGCCTATTGCAATCCCAATGCTGCTGATTTTGATAACATAGAACAACGTCGCTCCCGCTGTCTGATCGCAACGGATTTTAATGCAGTTTTCAGCAATAGAAGAGGGTGTTTAGAATGGTATACTGGATACTTGGTGACCGTTTGTGTGCCCTAAGGGTAACTTTTTTGAAACAGGTAAGCCTGTCCAGTGCATATTCTTAACCATGTGATCAAAAACATGGAACCAATTGTAGTTTTAGTCATGTTAAGAGCAATCACGTCCTAACTGAATTACCTACATTGTTTTACTTTTGGCAATAGTAGACTCCAGTACAGTGATTGTTCCGAAGGGAAGCCGGTAGGTTTCGAGTTGTATTGACCCCTCGCCACTGGTGCCCCGTTTAATTATGTTACCAGACAATGGAGTGTTTTTCTACTAAGTACACATTATTATAGGGATTAAAAGCACTTACAGATAGTGCGCAAAACAAATACGATTTCATTCAGGAAACAGCCTACAGAGATTATGTACATGTGTTATCTATACATATACCTAGTTATTATTGCTGCGAGTGATAAGAAACTAAAATGGAGTGAAGAATGAAAGTTTTATTAGCCGACCATTATGGTCAGCATTTTTTTTTTCGGATTGGAAATCATCAAATAACTTCTCCCACTCTGGGCGGATCGGTCAGTGACTTTTACTGACTAAAACCCATCCATGTTCCTTCCTCGCCCTTTATGTCCCGGGGCCACGGTATCTATTTCGAACAGTCCCGAAGCCCCGGCAGGCTTCGGCCTTTGCGGGCCCGTTCAATGGTCAGCCTAAAACTTAATTTTGGTAAGTGCTTTCAACATCATCTGCCTAGCCTTTTCCCAACTATGTTGGGTTCGGCTTCCAGTCGAACTGGAAGCAGCCGAATACCAATATTTCACATGGACTGACTTGACTGCCTACAGCCATGGAGCGTGCCATGCTCGGCATAAAGTTAATAGATCGGGTTCCTAACATTGAAATCCGAAAAAAAAGTTTTCGATATTGGAAATCGCGTTACGGAACTCAAATGGAGTTGGGCAGGACACCTAGCAAGGAGCAATGATGACAGGTGGAGCAAGGCTGTCACAGAATGGCGTCCAAGAAATGGAAAAAGGAACGTGGGTCGTCCGGCAGCGAGATGGGCAGACGACATAGTTGCAGTCAGGGAATAACCTGGATGAGGCTGGCGCAGGATCGTGGAGATTGGCACAAGAAGAGATAGGCTTATACCCAGCAGTGGGTGAGTTCGGGCTGTGGATGATGATAATGATGACTGCCTATTTGAAATTCATGAACTAATCAGCATTGGTTAATACGATACCCCGTGGTAAGACTGGTTGGAGAGGGAGAGGAAGACCAAAAAAACGATGGATCGATTGTGTGACGAATAAAATGAAGGAAAAAGGGTTAAATTATAGCGTGACGGGTCGAAAGAGGAGAATGGAAGAAAAAACGTGTTGCGCTGACTAGAGACATATGACAAGAGCAGGAAGATGAAAAAAAGACATTTATAATTACTGTTCTTTTTTTATTTGTACTCCCGAACTTGGGGTCCAAAGTTGTGGTTCAGACAAAACTCTAGGTTGCCCCGGAGCATTACAAATGCGTGAATGCTTCTTCAGTCGATTCAGGATGCCCTGCATTTCCTTTTTGCACTTGCGGCCACTCGCCCACAAACCGCTGTTTTTCATTCTATCGCACTCGAATTTAGTCCAGACAGGGTCATTTTTCTCGGCATTTTAGTAATTATCACTCTGGTCCTTTACAGTGAAACGAATAAGAAAAACGAATTTACAAAAAAAAAATTGTTGATCCGCTACGGCGAAGCACCACTTTAGCGTGCGCAGGGCACAATCCGTGGCAGATATCAGCCCCCTTATTCACAACCATTCGACTCGCTTCCGATTCGGAAAGTCGTATGTCTATCTCGGTCGTTTTCGTAATGCCAGAAGAAGACAGATATACGAGTTGTCGAATCGGAAGCGAGTCGAATGGTTGTGAATAAGGGGCCTGGTCTTCTGTCGGCAGTCCCCAAATGCCCCGCAATTATTATTTTTTACACATAACGCGTTTGGATACGTGCAGAGGTGGCAAATCGCAAATAAACTATGTTTCTTTTATTATTATAAAGTATTAGAGATAATTATCATGATCATTTACAAGTTAATGATCATCAAAATATAATTATCATGATAATTATCACTAGTAATAATACTACCTACGATAATAATATTATTCAAGGAAGTTAGTACTTGGAAGTAGAAATGCTATCTTTGTTATCTAATAAAAGCATCAAGGTATGTACAATACAATGTTGATAAATATTATCTAACTACACATAAGAGTTATGTTTTCACCTCTAAGTGAAGTACCTAGTTGCTCAAGGTAAGGTACCAATACTTGAGTCTTCAAAGGAATCATCATCAAGCCTTTTCCCAACTATGTTGGGGTTGGCTTACAGTTTAACCGGATGCAGCTGAATAGCAGTATTTTACATGGAGCGACTGCCTATCTGATGTCTACAACCCAGTTAGCACGGGGTAATACAGGACCTCTTGGGCTTCCAGATTTTCAAGCCACTTAGGGCCATGTTCATCAAGAAGATGACAGTCTGATTATCTAAAAACGGCTGTTCAAAACACATTTTTGTATGGGAACATGTCACAGTGACAGCTGTTTTTAGATAACTAGACCGTCATTTCTTCGGTGAACATAGACCTTAATAGCTATGACAACCAACTGTCAAATATCTACAACTAGTGGAAGTCCCCGTTCCCGTGGGAGTACGGGGATAAATTAACAGAATGGCATTGTTCTTATTGATTTTTGTACTCTACCTCAATGCTATCATATTTGACCCAATGGTTGACTGGTAGAGAATGCCTCGTGGCAATAAGTCCGCCTATGTACCACTCTTGTACATGAAGTTTAAATAAATAAATAATAAATCTAATCTCTTTATAATATCAGTAGGTATAGAACAATAGCCGGGACGAACGGCGTAGGGAGAAAGTCTGCATTTAACCTTTTGGACGCCATTGTCACATATACGTGACAAGCAAGTGCGTGCCCTGTACACCAAACGACACATATATGTGACAAAATAGTAGATGAAATTGTGGCTTGGCGTGGAGGGCACGCGCGTGCGTTTATGCTCTGGCGATCGAAAAGGTTAATGGATGATCGCCCATCCTTGGACCTTGCCCTTTACTATCAATCATGCTAGTGGTTTGTTCACTTTGAACCCTTATGTCCTGATTAATAGGATTAAAAACTGGTTGACCATCAGTGAACGCGGTAGTACAATGCAATAGGTTGAGTTGCCATTACTCAACATCCCAAAAACAAAACGAATACTAGAGCTTTTGATGCGTAGTTCATAACAATAGACCAGAAATGTAGCTGATAAAAAAAGGTCAAATAGATTGAACTCAAGGGTCAAATCAAAAGATGTAGGTCAAATTAGTATTTGGTACATTTTGTCAAGAAGATGCATAGATATTTTTTGGCTGGATTGTTTAGGAGTTATGCCCAGTAGCCCAGAGGAAAGAGTTGTTGATTGTGGGTTCAATTCCTATAATAAATTATAATATTTAAAAATGTACAGATTGTGTAAAATTGAATAATGGAAATAATAATAATAAATATCGCTGGACATTACACACAGCGCCATCTAGTGCCATACTAAGCAAGCAAGTGGTCACCAGACAGTTGATATCACTTGATGAGAAATAGGCCTCATTTCTGTTAAATAACCATATATAGCGCTATAATGCCCATAATCCCAAAATTTTAAGACATTATGTGATATCTCACAAGATATTTTATAACAACTGTTTTAATACGGTTCGAGAAAACAGGGAGGGAGTGGTCTCATGTGAGCAACATTTATTTGTTACCATCATTCTGGGAAGAGAAGTAAGATACCTACTTCTCCATTAATTGTCATCCCATCAGACACCTCTTTCTTACCAAATCATTATTTTGCAATCCATCAATTGTTTGTTTGGTCTTCCTCTTACTCTTATATCCATCCACATTCATACTCAGAACATTCCTCACAACATTTTCCTCAGTCCTCCGTTTTCCTCATTCAACATTTTTTTTTAAATTATTTTGTTACCTCGAAAAAATTAAAAATAAGTAGATGTTGTCAATTATGCAAATTTAAATACCTATTTCACCTATAATAATACTTAAGTACTCCTACATATAACAGTCAAGGACTAGCTAGTCGGGCACTAGCTGCTCGGCATTCTGCTGAACTGGGCCTATTTGGTGCAGCCGTGAGACACACAATATTTTCTTTTTTTTAGTTTTACAGTATTAATTTAAGTTTTTTATGTTGTTTTCACTTACTTTAATTTTTTATTTGTTGTGTGCACTTATGGCATGTGACAAATAAATATGTTTACTTTCTTTCTTTCTTTCATGCTCATTATGTTTTGGTGATGATTCGTTCAAATTAATAGTTGATTCATTGAAAAAATTTGATCAATTAATTTTTGATTGAATTTGTTATTGGGTTGTTATTTGTTGTGTTGACGATATTGTTTAAGGTGTGGGAAACACCTGGATAAGGGAAGCACAGAGCCCAGAAGTGGGGCAGAAGAAAGAGGAGGTCTATGTCCAGCAGTTGGTGATTGCGGGCTGATGATTTGATGATGATGATTTGTTATCGAAATTACTTTTCAGAAGCATGTTTAGCCAGGAAAGTGTTTTACAGTATTGCTATTATGTAAAGATTTCAAATGCTTAAGTAAAGGCGTCAGGGTGGGCTGCGAAATTTAAATTTTCTTACAGTTTTTGTAATTTGCAAAAGTGGAGGAACTATTTTTTCACAGTCAAAGTCGTTCCTCGACTTTTATGAACTGGTACGGTTGTATTGATGTTTTTAATTCTGTAATTACATACATCTTACAGCCACAACCGATATGTTTACAAACTTATCAACATATAACTTAGCACTGCTCTGCCAATAGCATAAAACATAAGAAAATTTGAATTTTGTGGGTTACCTTGGAGCATCAGGCTTAACTCAACATGTTTAGCCAGGAAAGAGTGTTTTACAGTACCTACTGCTATTATGTAAAGATTTCAAATGCTTAAGATACATCTACAAAAAGTTTGAAATGAAATGATTGCACTAAGGAATGAGGAGGCCTTCTCCCAGCAGAGGGACAGAATAAGCTAAACAACTTAATTACTTAGAAGAAATAGTCTTAATTTTAATACAATGTAACATAATTATAAGTAGCAAAATGCAGATGTACCACAGCCCTACATCTCCGCCTCACCATTCAGGAAAACAGTGCAGCACCTCTATGTTATTTTGTTTTATAAATATATGCAAGGTCAAGTGATACTAACATAATTACCCTGTATTCAGCAATTGTTTGCAAGATTTAAATTATAATCATGCTGTGAATTTAAAAACTAGTTCCTAAATTGGCAGGTTACCGGTTTAAGGCAGAATGACAGTCAAAAATAAAACCGTTTAAAAAACAAATCATTGAGAACTGAAGAAGTTGATGGTGTGATAGTATTTCAGTTTGTTCACAGAACTGTCTCCAGTGTTAAGTAAACAAATACATTGAAGTAATTGTATGATCATCATCGAGCAAAATCTTCATGCAACTAAGTTGGAATAGGTAGTGTTCTGTTTAAAACAGATGCATCTGAATACCAGTATTTCATAAAAGGCGACTTCCTATTTCCACAATACAGGACATAATATGCTTAGTATTTAAATAATACTGCCAAAATTGAGTCATTTCATCCTCAAAAGCCACTAGTTTTGTGATTAGTTTTTCCTCAACTCACAATTAGAGTAAATGTATTTGGAAACAAGAATATAATATAAAATAGCAACAAAAACATATTAAAAAGTATATTTACAGCAATCTCGGGCGGCGAGCGGGTCTGACGTGAACATTCGCTGCACTCAACCTCCTTGCAAGTTCTCTATACGTCGCCGGGTCAGCTTCGATCTCGACCTCAGCCTTTAAGAGCGAGAATTTCATACGCCATCCTTGGGCCTCAACGCCATGCACTAGTCGAGCACTGAGCACAACCCCACGCCCTAGGTGCCTCGCACTCAGTCTTTGCTCGAGGACGAGCATATTTCTCGTCAGCTATAATCCTGCCTCGTAAGGTTGAAGAAAATGAATGCACCAGATCCAACGCGATATGCCCGCCCGCGTGCAACCACCATAGCTAGCCTGCAGCTCACTTCAACAACCATTTGTCACGATTATATTCGCACTATGTACACCACAACACTGGGCTTTAAGTCCTTTATCTTTTCGTAGCACCTTTTTACTTGTCCAACATATTTGATCAGTGAACTGCCCGCAGAAAGTGATACGCGAATGGCGATGATCGTTTAGGCAATGCGTTACTGCACACGGGATAACACCGGTTTGATGGCGTACAGTGAAAAATTCAACGATATATCAGCGGAACACAGCGGAAAAATAAATGTGAATAGAAACAAAAGGAGTACGTGACAGACGACGGAGCGCGAGCGACTGGGCGTAATGGCCGCTGATTGGTCGCGAGTGAGGCGCGCACCTCGATTGGATCAAAACCGGTTGGAATCGGTTTGTAGAGGCTGCGGCCGGCTCGGGTCGGTGCATCGTGCGCTCGCCGGGGCTAGTGCTGTGACACGTATGTTTATATCAAACCGTTACGTTTTTTACGTTGTATATTTAAAGCTACGACATTTTTTTTACGTGTTATTTATTTTCGGCTTTTTTAATTTTACAAAAAAAATTCAACTACTATAAGTTCGGTATAATGATTGGAGAATTTGAGATATTTTTTAAATGAACACTACCATTAAGTGCTACCTATTAATTTCAAACTAAGTCAGATCGGGGGGTAGCCTTAGGGGCGGATTTTTAGGAGTTGGAGTATATCCTTAGGGGCGCTATGAGAAGCAAAGAAAACGAAAAAAAAATTTTTTTTGTTAAAAAAATTTTTGGGACTTAGAAAATTTTTCGAAAATTTTTTTTTTTCGATTTGGTACCATACGCTTATAGGCACCATGAGCCGTGCAGAAAACAAAAAAAAATTTTTTGGGACTTAGAAAATTTCTCCTTACTTTTCACCTTGAGTACGGTTAGGGGCAAACACTTAGAAAATTTTTCGAAAAAATTTTTTTTGGAAGTTGATGCCATACGCTTATAGGCACCATGAGCCGTGCAGAAAACAAAAAAAAATTTGGTAAAAAAAAATTTTTTCACCTCACCTCTAGCGCTTCAACATTTGTGTCCTGAGGTCTTTTTAAAAACTTTTTTTTCACCAGTTTGGGATGACTGTGAGTGAACCACTCCTTTCAGTAACTTCAAGAAGAACCTCCTAACAACGCGTTGACGTAGAAAATAAGTGAAATAGCTTTCACACTTAGAAATTTTTTTTCGAAAAATTTTCTTAGTGTTTGCCCCTAACCGTACTCAAGGTGAAAAGTAAGGAGAAATTTTTTAAGTCCCAAAAATTTTTTTAACCCAAATTTGTTTTTTTTTTTTCTGCACGGCTCATGGTGCCTATAAGCGTATGGTACCAAATCGAAAAAAAAAAAAATTTTCGTAAAATTTTCTAAGTCCCGCGCCATAGCGCCCCTAAGGCTACACTCCAACCCAGATCGGCAATAAACCGGATATAATATACGCTTTATTCAGTTTAGCCCAATTGTGTGTCAATTTATTGCAAACTCATGCAATCCGGTTTTTGCAACTCGAGTTTGTTCATCGTTCGTTTCCATGTACTAATAGACGTTATTAAGAGCTATGTTATAATCTAAAATTAGCATGATCTTGTTGCTAGTACAGTCATGTAAATGATTACTAAGGCTTTATTTTGAAACGAAATATGTGTGGGGCGTGTGTCGGGAAACTCTCCAATGAATAAGTCCTCTAGGTTACGAAATATATTTCGAAGATTCACAAATTACATATAAAAATTATAAAATGGATTTCTTATGAATTAGGTTTAACATATCAGTGTCCGTTCCCACCGAAGTTAGGTAAAGAAAAGGCGATGACAATAGTCTGTGACGTCTGAAGCGCGGTGTCGTAATACGAACGGTCGCTTTGTCGGTACGATGTGCATAGTGTGCAGGTTGGCATCGTAACACCTCCACTGCCAGATAAGCAACTATTTGGTGACCTTGACGCCAAAAGTTGCGGCTCTTCTTTTATCTTCCGTCAGTTCAGTATTAGCTGTTTCAGTTGTAATATTTACTGTCGCAGTTCGACGGCGGCGGCGACGAATGAAATACCAAATGCTCAGTGCTCCTGCACCGAATAGTATAAGTAAATAAAATGGAATTGTGGTATGGTACATTCCAGTTGTGTCTAATGTTTCAACAGATATTTCGTGTTGCATGGTAATTTGGTTCTGAATTTTGCGGAGACTACTTAGGTCTGTAGTCTGCAAATGGAAACTGCGTGTCTTTGTCAATATCTCATTGTGCGGTAGAGCCATGAGTTCTAATGGTTGCCCAACTAATTTGTTATCCAAATTGATAATACTGATCTCTGGGGTTCTTGCAACCTTGAGGAACGGTGACCAAAAAGCTTCCTCGTAGCATCTGATATCGTTCTTTTCCACAGGTTAATTTTACTTTTGTACTGTTGGGGAAAGCAATTATGTAGTGGTAGCTGTCTAGCTCAATCAGAGCTTCCCTGGTCAGAGAGATAGGCGTGGTTTTGCACGTTACATCTATCTCCTGAAATTGTATGAGTTTTTGAATACAGTCTTTTTTTTTGACATAATCTGGTGGACGATCTTCTGCTCGCATAGGTGCCAAGAGTTGACCTTCGGGCATTCAGCCTCTATATACACAAATTCCTGAGAATTGGATGCTATATAGGGTGCAGGTGGTACTATAATAACGCTATTGTTATTTGGAACGGGGCACAATTCATATAACTGGTACTCAGTAGTAAATGTAATAGGAAACTTTATGACTACTACAACTGTGGACTCGGTAAAAAATGAAGCTAAGTTAAGGATTTCGTAATAATTTCTAATATCTAAGTCAATGATTTCGTTGGAACTATATATATGTTTTAGTTGGCTTATCATATTTTTAAGATCTTTGACAGAAAGTACGGAATGATGAACTGATTTGTCTCGACTAAAGGCTAATATATTTTCTATTCTATTAATTTCACTCAGTAGTTCTTGTACATTTTCGGTCAAAATCGCGAAAAGCTGCACAAGATGAGCGTAATGAATTATTCGCTCGTTATCATTATTAGTCATATTCATGACATAAGAAAGAGCTTTTTCCAATTTTCTCTGATTAATTGAAAGATTGCGGATTACCTGGTTTTGCTGAATTGTCATTTCTTTGGTGGTCTTTTTAACCGTGATTTAGCGACCGGACCACGACCTTTTGCGGTGTAGATGTGTATAGGTAAGTTCTTAAGTACTTTGTCCTGAATAAATCGAGGTGCCAATTTTTGTCTACTTGCCATTGGATTTCGTATATGTATGACTTGATCTTGTTGACAATCTAAAACAGGTTCCCTATCGGCGTTACGCCGTGTCATTATATCTATACGATCGGATAGTGCAGAGTCATAAATAATTTTATACACCGTTTCCATTCTGCTACGATGTTCTTGGATATAAGTTTGAAGATATCGGTTCGTCAAATTTAAATCAATAGGATTTCGAGGATCAAAATGTCCAGAAATTACATCAAACGGTCTACACTTGGTTAAGCTATGGATAGAACTATTGTAGGCGATTAACGCGTACGGTATAAGACTTCGAGTGGGCTCGTTTTTATGCTGAATTTTAAATAACCGTAAGTGTTCTAAAAGCGTACTGTGGAAACGTTCTATGATACCGTTTTCATTTGGTGCATATGCACTAGTCATATGGTGTTCTATTTTATGCAAACGGAGAAATTCTGACACTACTTGATTACTAAATTCGGTACCTTGATCCGTCGTTAAATTTAAAGGAAACCCATAATGAGTACTGTAAGTTAAAAGAGCTTTTATTATATTAGGTGCAGTACAATCTGGTAAAAGATATGCCTGAGCGTATTTAGAAAATGAGTCTATGATAGTCAAGTATTTGTCATGGTCAATAGTCAGAACGTCTGCGTGTGCTAATTCAAACGGTTGAGTTGATGGAGGTACAACTCTGAACTGCTGACGGATCGGATTTCGGTCATATTTCGCACATCTGCATATATTACATTCGTTTATAAATTTAGTAATATCAGTTTTAATTTTCGGCCAAAAGTAACGTTGTGACAGCGAAAGGTAGGTTTCGTTGATTCCGCGATGATTGGTCTTGCCTTCGTGGTACTTTTTTATTATATCAAGTTGATTTGACTGATCATTAACATTTATTACCTCATATTTGACTAAAACTAAGTTCATCGACGAATTTTCAAAAGTTTCCTGTAAAATCGGTATTATACTCAGCATTCTTTCGATAGGATTTACAAGAATCGCTGTCCGGAATTTTGGATCGACGTGAGACTTTACAGCGTTAATAAGACTGCCTTCAATGCTATGTTCGTTAATGTCTACAGTAACTTTTTGAAAGGACTGAAAAGGTTGGGTTGTGGTTGGTCTACTTTTAGGGTTACCATTTATTATATTTATGACTAACTGCCTCTTAAATTTATTTAAAGGTTCGTCCGATATCGGTATTTCCAGAACAGGGTTTTCTAAACTTGTGTGTATGGTTTCAATATTTGGGGAGGCTGCACTTTCTTGATGCTGCGGGTCATTTGATCCTCCATCAAAAACTGAGGGAGCCGTGAGGGTTGATGACGAATGTATCGGGCTGTTTCCTTCAGCAGTTAATGTAGAAGATGTATTCGAGTGTGCCGTTTCAGAATGATTAACGCACAAGGACAAAGTTTCATTTTGGTTGATTTGAATACGTGACAGAGCATCCGCATTAGTATTGGTTTTACCTTTTTTATGGACAATAGTATAATCATATTCTGCTAACCTTAGTCGCCATCTCGTGAGACGTGATCCTGGTTCTTTAAGATTCATAAGCCAAATTAAGGGTTTGTGATCCGTTATTATTTTAAATTCTCTACCGAAAAGGTAAGGCCTGAAATATTTTGTAGCCCAGACTATTGCGAGTAACTCTTTCTCGATCGTAGAGTAATTAATTTCGCTATCATTCAAAGTTCTAGACGCGTAGGCTATGGGTTTGTCAGAACCGATAGGTCCCTGAGAAAGTATTGCTCCCAAAGCCACGTTTGAGGCGTCTGTGGTTAAAATAAATTCTTTGCTAAAATCTGGATATGTTAGAATGGGGTCGTTTGTAAGAAGAGTTTTACAGTGTTCAAAGCAGGACAAGTACTCGGGAGTCAAATTAATTTTAGCACCTTTTTTTAGACATGACGTAAACGGTTTAGTGACACGTGCGAAATTTGGTATAAAACGTCTGTAGTAACCAAGTAAACCCAAAAATGCCTTAATCTGCTTAGGGGTTTTCGGAATTGGATAATTTACAATAGCTGATATTTTATCCGGATTTGGCTTCACACCATCTGTGGTAATTATATGACCAAGATAGGGTGTTTCATGTTTGAGAAATTCCGACTTATCCATCTGAATTTTTAAGTTTGAATGTCTAAGACGTTCAAATATGGCGCGTAAATTAACGATATGTTCTTGCAAGGACGTTGAAAATACCAAAATATCGTCCATGTATGTGGTACAATTTGGCAATCCGCGAAGGACATTGTCCATCACACGTTGAAAAGTAGCCGGAGAATTTTTTAATCCCATGGGCATTCTAACATATTCAAAATGCCCTTGCTCTACACTAAATGCTGTTTTTGGAATATCGGACGGATTTAGTTGAATTTGTAGAAATCCGGATTTTAAATCTAATGTTGAAAAGTATAAACATCTGCCTAACTTATCTAAAATATCATTAATGTTCGGGATCGGATATTTATCATTGATTGTTTTTGCATTGAGTTGGCGGAAATCAATGACTAAGCGCCATTTGACTTTACCAGATGCGTCGCTTTTTTTTGGTACTATCCATAATGGCGCGTTCCAAGGCGATGAAGATGGTTGAATAATACCTTGGTGTAACATAGATTCTATTTGAGTTTGTACTTCTTTCTTATGTACGTAAGGGTATCTGTAACTTTTACTGTATACCGGGCTATCGTCTATGGTTCTGATATGATGTTTGATTTCATTGCTAAAGGTTAATGGCTCATTTTCAATATAAAATACGTCGGAATATTCTTTGCAAAGGTTTATTAAATTGGCTGTCTCTTCTGTATTTAAATGTTCTATGCGCAGGTGCGATAATACTTGCTGAGTTCGCATCTCGGTATTCACGGTCGTATCTACTCGAGTTACTGGCATTGTTTGTTCGTTATAAATATGTGCAAAGATAGGTTTTGTTATAGAAATTACAATATCATTATCCGTGGGATTTGAAATTTGTACATAAGTATGATTATTTTCGGCGGATGTTAAGCATTCGCTGATGAAGCAAGCAGAAATTGATTGTTCTTCAATGTAAATGTCTCCTTGCGCAATATTAGTAGGTACCTTGATTAACTGAGTAGTTTGTGCAGGTATGGTGATTTGATAAGAATTTAAGCATTCAGGATTATATAAAGCTATTGGAAGTTGAGCAAATTTAGTTTCTAACGTATGCGTAGCAAGGTCGATTTTTGCATTCCATTTTTTTAATTGTTCGCAACCTATCAACCCATCGAAGAAATTATGAAATCTATATAAGTATAATTTTATCGGCATACGATCTTTAAATTCATCGAAACAGGGCACAGTTAGTGAGTAGTAATTTTGGGTCGTCACGTGGGTATTTGTGACCAAAAAGGGGTCATAGACAAGAGGGATATGCGAGTAAAATTTTTCGTACGCTTCCGGGCTTATAAAGGACTCATTTGCGCCTGTATCGATTAAAAGTTTGATTGGTGGATTATTTATTTGAATATAAGGTAAATGGCGTTTATCGTGCAAATTTAATTCTATTTGAGGGTGTTGTCCTCCGAGGTTGGATAAAAATTTGAACTTTGAAGGTTATGTCCATCTTCAAACAGCAGATTTTCAACGTCAAGGTCGGTCAAAAATGTGTTAGGGTTACTTGTATCTGTATTAGGAACATCAGTGTTCTGGATATTGAAATCATAGTAATAATTTTCGTTAAACGATTCGTTAAAGTTCGCTTCTTTAATTTGAGGATCATTGTTCACATTCAGCGCCAAACTGCGTCTACCATTATAGTTCGTGGGTGGCAAAGTACGCGCAGTGGGGTAACTAATGCCACTCATAGGTTTTGGATAATTATTCTGAGGTGCTTGGCGTAGTGGGATTCGAAAGCCAGTTGACATGTTGGTAGGGGGGGCTCCGAACATTTGTTGAGTCTTTGTAGGTCTCGGGTAGGGTTGTCTAAACTGATCTTGTCGTGCAAGTTGCGGGTGATATTGTGGTGGGTATTGAGATCCAAAAGGCTGTATTTGAGGTCTCGAGTATGTTTGAAATGTTGGATTTTGATTTGTTGGCCTAATCGAACGAAAATTAGGGTGTAACCAAGAGGTAGAAGGATTAACCTGCTCATTTTGAGGTTTTTCTTTTGCTGGTACTGACTTGTTTCGTTTCTGGAGATATAGTATATTTAATTCGTCTTGAGCGTATTCAAGAGCGCTTTCAAGAGTTGAAGGTCTCATGCATCTTATCCTCGATCCTAGTGGTTCTTCTAAGCCTTTCAAAAAGCTCTGTAAAGCTAGTTTTTTATAAAGAGTTCGTTTGGATTCTATGGTAGTTTTTATCGATTCATTTAATTCGACGTACGTCATAATTGTGCATAACAAGTGTTGAACTTTTTCGTAAAAAACTTGTATCGAATTGGTTCCTTGAACTAAGAGAGAGAGATCAGTGTACAACGACGATTCATCTCTGTGATCCGAAAATGTATTAATTAAGGTTGATCTTATACCATTCCAGTCACTTGGAATTCCGTTAGTTGCCAAAGTACGTGCAGCATTACCAGTAATCTTGTTTAAAATTCCATTGATCAAAGATAAGTTTGAAAGCTGACGTCCAGGTTCTGGACTGACATAAGTGAGCACTAATTGATCGCACAAGTTCAAAAACCTAGTTAAAACATTTGGATTTCCGTCAAATTCCGGAACCAGTCTAAGTGATCTATAAATCTTATCTGATAAATCTATTTGATTCATGTCGAGTGTAGAACTACTACTCGATTCAGTCATGGTTTCTAAATTTTCTATTATGTCTTCTAAATTACGAAATGCGTCACTTCGCGCGATGCGAAGTTGACTGCGCCTACTAAAACTAAGGTCCCTATTACTACGTGGGTGAAAAATTTTGGCAAATTACAGTACCACTTGCGTTAGAAATATAGCAACCAATAATAGGACTTATGTACTTACATGAGTAGCATTGCTTGCGAGCGTTGTTCAATCGATTTCTTGATGTCCCAATCTCCACAGCAACAGCTTCCTTGACAGGCCTCCAATAGGTTCTTCGTCTAGACAGTTGATGCGGCGTTTTCCTGATTTTTAGGTATTTCACATCTCCACACCTTAAGTCTGTAACGAGCACCGGCTGCGCCAAATATGTGTGGGGCGTGTGTCGGGAAACTCTCCAATGAATAAGTCCTCTAGGTTACGAAATATATTTCGAAGATTCACAAATTACATATAAAAATTATAAAATGGATTTCTTATGAATTAGGTTTAACATATCAGTGTCCGTTCCCACCGAAGTTAGGTAAAGAAAAGGCGATGACAATAGTCTGTGACGTCTGAAGCGCGGTGTCGTAATACGAACGGTCGCTTTGTCGGTACGATGTGCATAGTGTGCAGGTTGGCATCGTAACAAACGTGTCGCTATTCAAAGCACTGAATAACAACACAATAAATGAACTAAAAATAGCTGAACGGTTGAGTATTCTGTTTACCATATTGTTGGCATCAAGAGTGCCCCTTAAAATGCCTTTAATGTAATTTAGATTTGGTAAGTGGGCATGATTCAGAGTAAACATACGAGTATTATGGCCAGTACCTATTCGAATATTTTCCGGTTTTTGCTGTTGGGATTTTAGTGATGGGGTTTTAGTCTTTTTTTCCGGTTTTTGCAGTTAGGCTACAGTAGGGATTTTAGATGCAATTCTACGACATCGATTTACGATTTTACTTCACAAGTTTATTTTTAAGGAAGGAAGCACAATGTCATTTGCGTAGGAGCTGTAAATGATTTTTTTATGAACAACGATGGGTACTGTGGACTAAACGAACAATGCATCGGTATGGAAACAGCAGAATGTTGTGGCTACAGAAATTGTATCTTTTATAATAAAGGAACCTTACTGTCTGACCGCGACACTTGCACAGCCAACTGTAAATACCTACTATGCAGTGTAGCTAAATTAATGATGGTTGATTGTGGTAAACTCCCTCTAATAAATGGGAAGCTTGTGTCCCTGCAGTGGGAACTTTGTAGACTGATTTTGCTTTTTCTGGTTTAGCTACTTTAGAAAAAGCCTGTTTTTTAGGTTTCGGTTTGTCGGCGGAGTACATGCCCAGATATCGCTATCAGCGATAAGAATCTATAAGCAATGTACCCATTCAAAAATATTGTAAAAGAGCTGTGTAGATAATCATTTAATTCGGCTAATCTGTTTGAGTTTGCGCTGATATGTGAGGTTTGAATTTGAATGGCAAACGATAATTATGATATCTGTGAAAAGACTGTACAGTCGCAGCGTATCTATTAATTAGGTACAAACTGTCAAATTTTCTCATTCTATTTTGAACTTAATCAGCTATGTTTTTTGGTTTAAGATCATTTGGAAAAAAAAACAGCTTGTGATAACCTGGATGTGCTAGCGACTGTATATTGGAATATGGGTTTTCTAGTGCGTTCATTCAAGGCACAATTTTCGATAGTGAGAGTCTACATCAATCCGATAAGTCGTTTCTGTGTCATTCTGTTGATATACAAATAAATAAAACTTTCCTAGTGATAAATTTCTGATAGCGGTTTGATATAATTTCTTATTACATAATAACGAATTCTTTCTTTCACAAAGTATGGGAAACCCTCAGCGGGTACTATTTTTTGGCCCGATTGATCAACCATCATCATTATCCTCGTCATCAGCTTATTAATGTTCCCACTGCTGGCCTACTCTCTATGAGAGGGACTGGGCTATATCCACCACGCAGCCCAGTGCGGAATAGTCTGTAGATGACACATGTCTTCAAATATTTTGGTTCTATGACATGCCAGTTTCCTCACGATGTTTCCTTCACCGTTTTGAGAGCAGTGGTGATGAAATAACACAAAGTCAATCATCCATCATATTTAACACAAATAAGAATTATTCTTTATCTTTATTGTACGTAAATAAAAATAATAGTTGTAATATTACAACTCATTTTCAAAGATGAGAAGAACCCATTTTTGGATTAAGCTCAGTATTTCACCGATCCGATTCCGAAAATTCTTTCAATAACGGGAAGCTACATTTTCCCCGATATTTATAAATAACTCATAGGACACATTTAAAACGTTGGCGTGCGTTAATTTCCTCACATAACGCGAGCGTAGCCGTGATCAAAAGCTAGTTAAAGATAAAATACACACAGACGAAGTCTCGGGCAATGCGCTAGTCTGCAATAAATCATAATGTGCAGCACTATTTACTATTTAGAGATACCGTACCGGACCTAAGACAACACCGCCTCTGTCGAGAATTTCTTCCGTCGCGTCGTAGAATTGATACGGTAATCGTTAGCGGCGATAACTAACTGCGGAAAATAATAGTTTCACGGTTCGGTTTTGCGTTGTTTTACGGTTTTTTTTTGTACGTAGTGTTTTTGTTGGATTAGAATTCAGATTTAACTGGTGAATTGTTGTTTTATACGATGATGCTGGTCGTTTCTAGAAATGGAATTTATGTTTCTTAGTATTTCGGCGTCAAACTGTTGTCATCGTTTCCGATCCTTTCTTTCTAAGAGTTACCAATCTAGTAATACTTGTATGGCTTCAATCTGCGTCATTTTCAAACGGAAACAGAAAGCTGTTTTCAATTTGTTAATATAGATCCTGAATCTTGAAAATTACTTGAAAGTTATGATTTTATACGTCGTCGGTTAAAAAACTCGTCAATACGTTCTTCTTAGTAATAATGCTTCACTGGTAACGTGGCAAAATTTCGGCTCGCTTAAATTTCTAGATTTATTTAGTTATAACTAAATCCATCTTAGTAAGTACTAAAAACCTATAAACTCATGTGTTCACCTATAGAGTCCAAATTAAGAATACGCTATTATGAGTCTTATCTCCATGACGATACAATCTAAAACAGTAAAACATTAAGAGCAGTCTACGTCACATCGACAGTGCGAGGGGTGCTTGCTAAAACCACTGTTGGGTTGGTTCATTCTGGTACGCGCCACCTTCACACGACTTTGTTCGGTCACGCATTTAAAAGGGAGCTAAAATAGGCGATTTGCAGTTGAATTTGCCTCCGAATTCAGCAGATTCGTTTGAATTCAGACTTTCGTGTTTGGAATTTCGCCCCCTTTTTTATGGGTGGTTAATAATAAAATAACTTTTTCCACTCTTGGCAGAGCGGGAGGGAGTGTCAAACTTTTACTGACTAAAACCATCCACGTTCCTTCCTCGCCCTTTATGTTCCGGGGCCACGGTATCTCTTTCTAACACCCCCGCAGCCCTGAGTCCCGCAGCCCGAAATTCCCCCCACAGTTTAGTTTAATTCGAGATCAGATATCTTTACCCGTTAGGGTTTTAGACAGTTGATAGACAGCATCTGTAAAAACCGGTACAGATAGATTGCAGACACCGGACAATGGTGTCGATTCAGTTGTGCACAAACTAAACTTAATTTAGGCTATTGCTATATTTTGCTCTCTGATAAAACGAGAAAGAGACGGACGTAATTTAGACATATTTATATACAAATGAAGGGTGCACGTAAAAACATGTAGACTAAAAACACGGTGAAGCGCAAGGCATAAACTAGTTTGACATCTCTAACTTAGTTCATAGCTATAGCCGTCCTTTTCTCGCACTGCCTTCTAATTAAAGATAGCAATAGCCTAAATTAAGTTTAGTTTAGTTTGTGCACGCACAACTGAATCGACACCAATTATCTACCAATAGAAATAGTGCAACTACCAGCAAACAATCGTGTCTCAAGTGAATAACACGAGGGGTGCTCGCTATAACTGCTGCGGGGTTGGTTAATTCTGGTTAGCGCCACCTTCACACGACTTTGTAAGAAAAACTAATCAGCTACGCGTTTAGAAGTGGTCTGAATATAAGTTGATTAAATGGTTTATTATTGTGATACGAAATAGGTTTATTAGGATAGCAAAAAAACTAAGAGTCAATAGTTTTTTTGTCAACTTGAAATTCAACTGAATTGCGCTACAGTACTGGCAGAATAGTTGCTATCGGTGAAGAAAATTCTGATGGCATTCCAAAAGAAGTTTCTAATGTTTCCATTGATATATTGCAATTTGCACATAACATAGCATTAGAATACGTTTAACTCTTACACATAAGTAAAACAATAGGCACGATGTTCCGTACTTGAGATTACCTACATTAAGGGGAAACTAACTGAAGTACTTAGTGTACATTATTTTACAGTCATTTTATCAATAAGATTATAAAACCGAGATCTGAAAATTACTTTAGAATAAAAATGTAAGCTCCCATTAAAGCCCAAACAAACGCGCTGTGAAAACAAGATCGTTACAGCATTTAAGAAGAAACGATACAATTTCTTATTCGAAGAATAATAAAATCTGGAGTAGTAGCACCGTTTTCAAAAATCTGCAATGATTTGGCGGAATTCCAACTCCAATAAGAACTAAAAACAACTGTTACAGCACTTTTTATTATCACAATACGTTTTTTATTGCGTATGTTTGAGAAAACAACACTTAAATATAAAAGCAGTGACAAGAACAAGAAACATACGTGCCATTGTAAATTTTCAAAGCGGGAAATGGTATCGCAATTTGGGTCGACAGTGAATAGCCTCTATCATTAGTGCCTTATCAGTTATCACTGATATTTTAATCTTCTCTATTAGTCGTCAATTCGTCATCTCAGACACTTCCTTTATAGCTGTTCCATGTCATGATGTAGAAGGCTCTAGCTTGTAGGGTCTCTGAGATAATAAAAATTTAATGCAAAACATGATTGGCATGATGTGGTCTCAAATGCGTAACCCTTTTCTAATCATCGTCATTCTCCTGACCTTATTACCAATTTATTTGGAGTCGAGATGTCTCCTTCCTCCATACTTCTCTATAATTCAACATCTCATAAGTCCCTTCTTTCTAATCATATCATCTTTCACACAGCTGACACAGCCCGTCTATCGTTTCCTTGGACTTTCAATCCGCGCTAGCTCAATATTTTTGCTTTCAAAGAACCATTTTCATTAACGCCAAAAACAAAACTAAACGAAGTCAACATCGCACGCAACTAGAACACCGTATTGCATAAACTGCAAATCATGAAAGTCAACGACCTGAACAGACCCTGTAGTCTAAATAGGTTACTACAGCTGAGAGCTCACCAATCAGAGCGTTAGAATAGGACAGAGATATAGTGCTGTGCAGAAACTGAATTGTATTGCATATGTTCGTAATGGCCATGGGAGCAACGAGATTAAATCACTGGCAAGTGCATTGACGTTTGACATTTAATGCATGGGTAAAATGGTGAGAATGTTCAGACTTGTCTGTTCTGAGCTTTTTACACAGGAAGGACCGAAGAAGTATGAAGTAGAATTGAGGACACTTGTGCAAACTATAGCGTCTTTATTAGATACTGTATTGACTTCAGATCTTACCAGAACTATCTTTGTTCTGTTTCATAAACTGGCTTGATTTGTAGTCAAAATCCATGCCTTTCAAGTCCAAAGATGAAATTCTATAACTTCTTTATACTCAAAAACTAGAAGCCTTTCAAAACACATCTAAGATACCACAGACTCATAGTCAAAGGTTTCCAAAGTGATAGGTCACAAATACACTCCGCTTACAATATCATTACATCCTTTAAAATCCAGTCGGAACGAGTTATAAGTCTCGCTAGCATCTATTCGTTCTAAATATAGTCGGGTCCAATTTACTGAAATGTAAGGTTGTCAACATTTTAAGAAGAAATAAAGCTGGTTATTCTAATTTAGGTGGTAACAGTAATTGCAGATGGAGTAGAGACCTTTTTTTCGGATGGGAAATCATCAAATAACAGGCAGATGTCTGGATAACATTCAGCAAATCGTGGGTAAGTCTTGATTGAGGTTTTCGCACACTGACATCAGGGAAGAATGGCACCAAAGGCAGAGGCCTGTACTCAACAGAGAGTGATACAGACGCCAGTAAATTAAGCTACTCGAACCTATAAAATTGCTTAAGCAAAAAAGTGGCAATCAAATTTGTGTCGGGCCAGAACTGAGATAGCTGCTGCGGTTTGGCGCTTTCGGTTGGATCTCGCAGTTCCTAAAGCAACAAAGTTGAAATTCTATAACAGAAATATGATAGATTGTCGTTGATGTGCTAATAACTGTACAAGGCTGCACAAATAGAGTTTTTTAGCGTCATCTCGAGTACACATACTCTATACGTATTGAGAGTACGGTTGGCAACCCTACTGACTACAGTAATGGGGTCGTAAACTGCTTCAGATTCGTCTTGATGCAGGATGAATGGACGTGCCAGGTCGATTGTGTAACGTTCAATTATATAGTCTGGTGATAAATTGAGTTTTGATGCTTTGTGTGAAGGGAGTGACCTTTTATATAGAGCTCGGATGGATGTGGTATTTTTAGACGAGAGGACTCGGGCGTTGAAATCAAGCATAGGATCTGAATGTAATTATTCGGGAGGAAGAAAATGACTTGAAAAGCGGTTTTACTCAACGGTAAGACTATTGCTCTGGGGAAATGTGGGTTATGAGTTCGAAATTTGCAGCCCAATCGTTGTGCTATTTACGCTACTGGAGGAGTAAGGTATATTCTAGTAATGTAGACTAGCGAGCGTAAGTTTAAAGGCTGAAGGATGACTTTAAAGATCTTTAGAATATTAATATCAATCAATACCAAAACGACCCGAATGACTTAGTGGTAGTGAGGCTGCCTTACGTTCTTAGGGTCCTGGGTGCGAATCTCGGTAAGAGCAAATGTTTGTGTGATGAGTATGGACATTTGTTTCAGAGTCATGGGTGTTTATCCGTATAATAAGTATGTATTTACAAAACAAAAAAGGTATATATGTAGTATATCAACTATCTGGTGTCCACGAAACAAGCCTTGCTTAGTGTGGCACTGGATAGCGCTGTGTGTTAATGTCCAGCAATATTTATATTTAAAAGGGCTATGGTACACATACAAGTATCATTAATTGATTGCTTACAAAGTTACAACTGGAGCAACAGAACAAGGCGTCAAGCTGTCTACTGACTATTGGAAACACACAGAAGCATTTACATTTCACGATCATAATAGAAACTATAATCTAAACTAGTAATGTAAGTACCTAATAAAGAGGAAAGCTTTTTTTTTTTTCGCTTGTTGCGATTTAACTCAAGAAAAACTTTACCGATTTGAAAAGTTCTTTCAGCAATGGTTAGCTACATTATCAGAGAGTAACATAAGTTATATTTAATCCCTATACTCCCACGGGAACGGGAACTACGCGGCTGTAACCGCGGTACGTCCGCTAGTGCTAAAATAAAAATACAACAGCGGCAATAATTTCATCAATAACAAAAAAACGTGTTATTATCCCATCAAAGACATTGCGTGCAACTGCAAATGTATATTACGTAAAACATAAACATAAAAACCTACATCCTAACTACACGCCACGCTAGTAAACTATGCAGACGTGTTACTTCACGCTACCCGCTAAGGTACCTACTACCAATTGGTATGCAAGTGTCGTCGGCTAGTCACGCTAAACATGACCACATGACTTTAAGTATTAATATTACAGTATTTCAACAGCGAACAATGGCACATAAAAAGTAAATTTTAAAGTGGAAACGCCAGGGTAGTTGGCAAATTTTCCTACGTTTTTTGCCATTTTCCATTCATTGTCGGGCTGTATGTAGAACAAAATATGATTTACTAGCTTCTGCCAGCGGCTTCGCCCGCGTGAAGTTTCATAATTGTCCCATGGGATGTACCAACGGGATAAAAAGTACCCTATGTGTTAATCCAGGTTGTAAACCATCTGTGTGCAAAATTTCATCCAAATCCGTTCAGTAGTTGTTGCGTGAAAGAGTAACAAACATACATCCATCCTCACAAACTTTCACATTTATAATATTAGTAGGACAACCGTAATACGTACAAAAATATAGTAATTAACCTGCAAATTATTAAAAAAAATTCGTGGTCTACTTTGGCCATAGAGTAATGTAATGGACCCTGGTGCTATAAAAAAACAAGAACCATGCTCCACTTTGTTTGGTTTACTGCATATTCTTTTGTACTGTGACAAGCATGAGACATCAAGGGAGGCAATTGTCCGGTATTGTACGATCAGCATACTAATTGTACCTAATAGGGATAGCATTGAATTAACGTGCACCGGACGGAATTAAACGTAGCGTTATTTTTGTATCGCTAGTGATGTTGTGATGTCGATAGATAGTTTTTGCGGTTATTACCGGTTTTTTGTTAAACTTTTTGAAGTTTATTCTTGCCGATAGGCGGCAATTTTTAATAAAATTATAAGGTTACAGGCATCTGAATGACTTTGAAGAAAAGTTTAGTGGTTTTGTGAAATTGTATTGCTGGCCAGGGGGCAAAAGACTTTTGCACAAGTTTTTATTACGTACGTGTAGGTTCTTACTGGCCTCTTTGCTAAAAAAAACTTCAGACAAAATATACTAATAATCACACTCGCAATATTAAGACTTATAAATTTACGGATCTAGAAGATTTTTCCACTCATAATTTCCAATTAGGCCCAATTTAGCATATCGTGCAAAATGTAATGAAACTTTGAAGTAAACAAATGACTGAAATGTCTCATGTAAATTGAAACTAAACGAACTGATTTAAATTAACGAGTTTATTATTAATGAAGTGTTAAAAAAATGTGATTTGTTGCGAAAATACTTTTGAGGATGATCATTGTCATCATTTATGACTGTGCTATAATACATTGCTTCTTCCTAAATTTCATGATTCAAGGTCAACGGGAACTTTACTTTGACAACCAGTATGGCGTAGTGGTAGTGACGCTGCCTTACGTTCTTAAGGTCCTGGGTTCGAATCCCGGTAGGAGCAAATGTTTGTGTGATAAGCATGGACATTTGTTTCTGAGTCATGGATGTTTATATGTATAATAAGTATGTATTTACAAACATAAAAGTATATAAATATGTACCTAGTATATCAACTATCTAGTATCCACGACACAAGCTTTGCTAAGTGTGGCACTAGGTGGCGCTGTGTGTTAAAGTCCAGCGATATTTATTTATTTATTTTATTAATTTAACTACCCTATCTATAGATTATGAATCCCTTGTGAATTCGCAAAACATTCTTATTCTTATTCTTTATTAGCCGATGCAGCGGCTTCGCCCGCGTAAAATTATATACTAAAACCTTCCTCTTAAATCACTCTATCTATTAAAAAATCCCGCATCAAAATCCGTTGTGTAGTTTTAAAGATCTAAGCATACATAGGGACAGACAGACGCGGCGGGAGACTTTGTTTTATAATATGTAATTTCAGTTACTTATATAGCTTATGTAATTGCAATTACTTGTATAGCAGTACAAAGGCGAGCTTACCTAGATTAGATTAGAGCTTAGCGAGATTTTCAGAAGAGGATGCACATTACCTATGTGCATATAAACATTACTCCATGCGACTTATACCACAGATGACAGATACTACACTCCATGTACTTACACGCGCTAATCACCTACCGAGCGCCGGGCAACCGGTAACCCATAGCGCAGTGGGTTGTCAACAGCCGCGCGGCGCGCACGTACCTACGCATATTCCCATCAAAATAAAACACCTCAATGCAATTTTTTTTAACAATTCTTTTTTATATATTCCGTTAAAATAATTATAAATTCTGATACATTTTAAACATGTTTTATTTTATAACGTAGGTACCTTTACTAAAAATCCCTACTAACATCTTCGTCGACAGAGGCAGCCCTAGCAATCCGCAATATCCCCGCGACTGCGCGATCTACAAAGCAAAATCCACTTTACGTTTGTAAGGTGAGGTACATTTTGGTTCGCAGCGTCTATTGACTTAAAAGTGTAGGCTATTATAGCGGTAGGTATTGAACAATTATTTTGTATGGAGTGAGTTATCTGTAATCTGTGCTTTTTTTTTATAACTCTAAGGAGCAGCAGACCTTTTTTTTTTTTTTTTTTTAGGATGGGAAATCATCAAATGACTTCTCCCACTCTGGGCGGAGCGGGAGGGAGTGTCAGACTCTTACTGACTAAAACCCATCCATGTTCCTTCCTCGCCCTTTATGTTCCGGGGCCGCGGTATCTCTTTCGAACAGGCCCGCAACCCCGGCAGGCTTCGGCCCTTGCGGGCCCCTCTCCTTTTGCTGACATCTCTTTGAGGCGCGCGTGGAACACGAACGCGCCGTCGACACGGCCTGTCGTCGTCGTTAGACGGCCGGACGGCCAGCTATTGCCCATAGCCAGCCGTCCACAGGCCCGCATCTACGGTGGCCGGTAGCCACCACGTGGCCCCCGACGCCCGTTGCGTCTCCCGCGGCGGCCGGGAAGAGAGGATCTCTCCCTCTCTCGTTCCGCCACCTCCTTCGCTAGCATGACTGCTTCGCAGAAGGAGGCGACGGCTTCCCATTCCGTCTCGCTCCGGACCATGGATTGAACCAGGGCCGGACGCGAGAGGTCGCCGCCGCCGATCGCCGCCACGAGGACACGGCGGAGCTCCGCCCACGCAGGGCAGACTTCCACCGTGTGCTCCACCGTGTCCTCCGGTCGATCCTCGCAGTGGAGACACCCGGGCGATTCCTCCCGCCCGATTCGGTGCAGGTACCTCCCGAAACATCCGTGTCCGGTGAGGACCTGCGTCAGGCGGAAGGTGAGGACGCCGTGGCGCCTCTCCAGCCACTCCTCAAAGAGGGGACTTACCGCCACTATCGTGGCGTGCCCTGCACGGGGTTGCGACAGTCGCTCTCTCCATGTCGCCATGAGATCGCGCCGGAGGTCAGTCCGCTGAGCGGCAATTTGCCGCGGCAGCGGGGTTTCCCCCCGGCGTAGTACCTCCGCGCGCCACTCATGCAGGCGCGCGAGGACTATCGCCTCCAGATCCCACGGCGGCAATCCGGCAAGCAGGCCCGCCGCCTCGCGAGAGATCGTGCGGTACCCACGGACCATCTTTACGGCCACCACTTTTTGGGGCGCGTTCAAATGGTGAGCGGCTCGCCGCTTCAACGAACGCGCCCACACTGGGGCCCCGTAGAGGGCCATGGACCGCACGACTCCCGAGGAGCAGCAGACCTGAGTATCACTATCACTAATAGACCTGAGTATCACTATCACTACATATTATAAAACTAAGTCCACCGCCGCGTCTTACTGTCTGTCCGCGATAAAATCAAAAACTACTGCACCGATTTTCATGCTGTTTTCACCGACGGATAGAATGGTTCCGGCATAACCTTAAGGCGATTACATGAGCTAAACGCGAGTTTTATAATTACTAAAAATATATGATTCACTGCTATAAACAAGACCAGAAAAATATACGATATTCTTCAGGATATATGCTAGCATGATACTGTTTTTAAAACATAATACAATTAATTTCGCTCGATAAAAAGAAATCACGAAGTTATCTCTAAAAATATCTTTCAAACAATAAAAAACATACTAATATGCATGCGATCATTCTGATTTTTTGGCAAATAATTCTTCACGCAATATATTCGCATTATACTGTTTCAGATTTTTGATCCAATCAATAGTTTTTTTGTAAATCGATCGAAACCACTCATTTCGCGCTATTTGGCCCGCAGTGGCTGACGTAACAACCACTTTGTAGTGCAAGCTGATTAGAACTTTATTCTAACACCATTTCAAACGAAGTTTGAACCACCACAAATAGAGTTGCTAATTTAGCTCGTCTAAGCGCCTTAAAATGCAAGAAAGAGTAGATTGTTTCATAAATGGCGGTCCCAGTTACCAATGACCGCTAGTTATTCCAGGTCACCGCCTGGCTTCAATTATATTGGTTAACTGCATATATCGACACAGAGGTCAAATAACTAGAGCTTGTTATTCGAAGGCGAATTCAATTCCGTATGCATTTGTGTGGAATACGAAAATTATCACTACTTACATATTTTAAAACTACCTGCTCCACCGCCTCTGTCTGTTAGCGATAAACTCAAAAACTGCTGCACTGATTTTCGTGCTGTTTACACCAATGGATAGTGTGGTTCTCGAGGAAGGTTTTAGTATATAATTTGTACGCGGGCGAAGCTGCGGACATCCGCTAGTACATAATAAACTATTTGATTGATTGATAATATTCAGTTAAGCATATAATTAAAGAATAAAAAACTCGACTTTTTGTAATCTCCTTTTAATTTCCTTCATTTTGATACCCTATATGATAGGTTTGGTAGAAACAAAAAAAATGTGTGCGTGTACTAGCGTACACTCGCAAGAAGTGAAACTTCTTTATGACGTTATTTAAAAAAAAAAACTACTCAAAACGGGCCGCAAAATACATTGGAGACATTTACCAATCCCTACTCCGCTGGAGAAAGTATACTTCGAATCACGCGTGGTAAGGATAAGAAAAAGATGGCGCGTAACGGAAAAATGTGACGCGTAACGAAAAAATGTTACACTAATTTTTTTTCCAACCCCGATAAAGAAGTTTCACTTCAAATATTGAATTGTATTGTAGGTACAACGGGCTAGTGTCCGCAACACCACCTCAAAGCGCGGATGTTGCGTATGGGGGCACCACGTGGGCCCAGTGCGGATTGGTAGATGTCACATGTCTTCGAATTTTTGGTTCTAGGACATGCCGGTTTCCTCACGATGTTTTCCTTGACCGTTTTTAGAGCAGAGGTGATTAAATTAATCACACAAAGTAATGCGCCTGCCTGCAGGGTTCGAGCCCACGACTTACTGGGCCATCGCTGCACTCAACAAAAATCTTAACGACTTACAATTTAGCGAAAAAAATCCGCCATTTTGTTTTTTTTAAACACACTTGGGTTTTTGAAAGAAATCTAATGATACTTTAATCGAAAACCATCCAGCCGTTTGGAAAATACGAGGTTATAAAGAAATTTACAAAGAAACATAAAAGATACGCGCGAAAAACATAACCTTACGTTGTGTAAAAAGTGCTACAAAATTTTGCCAATGTTTTTAGTATTTAGGTTAAGGACAGACCGAATATAATCCGATAAGCAATATGTCCTAGATTTTATTGCTAATCTCAAGGTAATATACTCGTAAATACGATAACGAATTCGAAAAGATTTCATTGCCCAGCCTTTTCCCTATGTTGAGCTTGCTTCCAGTCTAACCAAATGCTGCTAATTTGCTGAAATTAGTATTTTACATGGCATAATAAGCCTTTAATAGGCAAGACGACAGCATCAAATGAAAGGGCTTGACTAGTAGAATACTAAACACAAAGAAAGAATAAAAAATCTAAGATGGCCGCCACCACAAAATGGCGAATTAACTAGTTATTTTCTACTTAACTTTCAATACTTAGCTACTAGCTTTGACTACTCGAATGGCGTAGTGGTAGTGACGCTGCCTTACGTTCTTAGGGTCCTGGGTTCGAATCCCGGTAGGAGCAAATGTTTGTGTGATGAGCATGGACATTTGTTTCCGAGTCACGGATGTTTATATGTACTCGTATAATAAGTATGTATTTACAAATAAAAAAGTATACAACATTATTTTTTGTTTACACTAAACCCGAAAAGGGGTCATTGTACTCATCATTTTGAGCAACTTTTTCTATGGGACGAACCTTGAAATCGCGAAAAAAAAATCAGCTGTTCCCTACATTTTGACGAGTTATAAATAAATAAAATATAAAAAATAAAAAAGCCTTTTATTTCCTAAAAACATGCTACAATTTAAATCTAGATCTAAAAATTTACTTTAAAAACTAATTAAAATCTAGCTTGTGCACAATGTTGCTCATTTGTTTATAATATAGTAAGTTCTTGTTTTTTTTTTTTTCAATTAGCAACTTTATAATTATTACCTTATAATCTAAATTTTAACTAGGAACCCCTCTCAGGTAAAGGCCTCTTCCAAAGTATTCCATTTATCACGGTCTTGGGCTATCTGTATCCATTGCGGCCCGGCTATTTTCTTAATGTCGTCTTCCCAACGCGCGTGGGGTCTACCTTTGTGACGTTTGCCGGCGGGGCCTTGCCATGATGTAATAGTTTTGGTCCATCTGTTGTCTTTGAGTCGCGCTACATGTCCAGCCCACTTCCACTTTAACCTTTGTGCATGGTTTAGAGCATCAATTGCTTTTGTTTTTGCCCTTATGTCTGTATGCCTTATTTTTTGTACTTTTTTTATTTTCATCATGCTCCGTTCCATTGCCCTTTGACATGTGATTATTTTACTTTTAGTCTTGGTCGTGAACTTCCAGGTTTGGCATGCATATGTTAAGCATGGGATAAGGCATGAATCCATAACTTTCTTCTTTAGTTTTATGGGCATTTCACTCTTAAATACTTCTTTAAAACTCCAGTATTTATTCCATGTGTTTTTAACTCTCCTTTCTATTTCTAATTCATTGCTATCTCTGTTGAATCCTATTTGTTTACCTAGATAAGTATATTGCTCGAAATATTGTAATATTTCACCATCTAGTTTTATATTTGTTTTTATGTGGTTGGTCATTGTGTTTGTTTTGGTGACGTTCATTTCAAGTCCTACTTGCCTGCTAACTTTGTCAAGAGTTTCAATCATGTGTTGTAGTTGGCTGCTCGTTTCAGAGAGCAACACTAGGTCGTCTGCGAATCTGAGGTGACTTAAGTGTTTTCCTTTTATATACAATCCTTGCTTTTTCCAGTCTAGTTTATGTATTATGGACTCTAGTACCGCAATAAATATTTTTGGGGAAAGGGGGTCCCCCTGTCTTACTCCTCTCTTGACAGGAAAGCTTGGTCCAGTTGTCTCTAGCTTCACTCTACTATTGCACTTGCTGTATATGTTTCTTAGTATCGTAATGTATTCTTCTTCCACATTCTGATCTTTCAGAGTTTCCCAAATACTTTCATGTGAAATCGTGTCGAATGCTTTCCGATAGTCTACGAAAGCGATATATAGTGGTCTGTGATATTCCTGGTATTTCTCAATTATCAACTCTAGGGTATGTATGTGGTCTACAGTTGAAAACCCTTTTCTAAAACCAGCTTGTTCAGTGGGTTGTCTTTGTTCTAATGTTGTGCTAATTCTCTGGTTTAGAACTGTAGCAAAGAGTTTATATATTGTGGGCATTAGGCTAATGGGCCTGTAATTCTCTATATCCTTAGGATCTCCTTTTTTATAAATCAAAGTAATGTGGGATTCAGACCATTCAGAAGGCGTTTCAAAAGTTTCTATTACTTTATTAAACAATTTTGCCAATGGGGCAGCTAATATGAGTTGGGCTGTCTTTATGGCATCATTTGTAATATTATCTGAGCCTGGACTTTTTTCCGGTTTAAGCTTCTTTATGGCCTCTATTATTTCGCTACACTCTATCGGATCTATGCAGCGTTGTGGTGTTCTGTGTGTCACTGGATCTTTGTACTCATTGTCGTATTGATTTGCGTCGCTATATAGTTTCCTATAAAAATCCGTTGCAATGTTTAAAATGTCATTGCGACTACACGTAGTTCTGTCTGCGACTTTTAATCCTTCAATCCATGTTTTTTTTTATCGTAATTCTTTAAATCCCTTCTTGACGCTGCCGCTTTGTTCCAAATGTTTTTCAAAGATATCTCTTCTGTATTTCTTGTAGTCGGTTTTTATATATTTGCTTATAACCTTATATAGAGCTTTTAGTTCATTTTTCTCGGTACGAGTTTTATTGCTAGTTTTCTGTAGTTCTTGTCTTCTTTTTATGAGCTTTTTTGTGCGTTCTGATAATACATTTCGGTTCTTTGTGTGAAGATTTGTGTCACGTGCTCTGCGTAAGCTAATTTGAATAGAGTTTATTAATTTGTCATGATATTTTTGGACAGTGTCTTATGAGTTCGTATCTAGTAGTGCCGGTATGTAGTTTTTTAGCGACTCTCTGTACAGTAATATTTCTTGCTCGGTTTTGAGAGTGCTATACTTGTTGTTATTATTATAATTTGCTCTACTTTTTATTGGTTTCGTGAGTGTTATTACTGTTCTAAGTGGTCTGTGATCTGATGGGTAATTAATACTTAAGGTTTCAATATTTTGAATCATTTGTGGTCGGTTGGTCAATATATAATCTATTTCATTCTTATATTCTCCACTCGGGGAGCGCCATGTCCATCTTCTTTTCAGGTTCTTCTTGTAAAATGTGTTGACAATTGACAATTTGTTTTCCAAGGCAAAATCTATTAGTATTTGACCTCTTGCGTTTCTTTCTCCATAGCCGTTCTGTTTCATTATTATGTGTTCGTCTCTTCGTGGTTGGCCTGGTTGGGATTTTGACGAGTTATGCGAACATAAATGTAGGGAACAGCAGATTTTTTTTTTCGCGATTTCAAGGTTCTTCCCATACAAAAAGTTGTTCAAAATGATGAGTACAATGACCCCTTTTCGGGTTTAGTATAAACAAAAAATAATGTTGTATATGTAGAATATCAACTATCTAGTGTCCACGACACAAGCTTTGCTTAGTGTGGCACTAGGTGGCGCTGTGTGTTAATGTCCAGCGATATTTATTATTTAATATCTTGTGTCGGGTTTTTTTTTAATTTGTAATTTAATTTGACTTGCTTGTATATAGATACCTGGGAATTTTATTGGTACATTTGTACGATCAGGTTCAATCATTAGCTCCATGATATGGTGCTAGTGATTGTCTCACATGATACCAATTAGTATTTATTGTTCTAAATTCATGGACATGTGACATTGATTTTATTAATTGCATGCTTGACACTTTGGGTTAGAGGTCAAATTGTGTTGTCATCTATTTTTCTCTTTCGTATTTATAGTAATGAAAGCGGATCGAGTCTAAGGTTTTCTGTGTTTTAATAGAGTCTGAAGTCTAATAAAAAAACAGTGTTGTAATTAGTAGAAATAAATATCAGCTGTCTTGGCAATTAAGAGAAATTGATATCCCGCCGTTTAGCAAAAGATATCAGTGTTCTGGAAAATAACATGCGTTTCAATATACAGGATTACCGGGTGCAAGCGACACCGACTCACAAACGGCTGCTTAAGGCGCGGGACAAATACAAGAAGCGTCGGGCGGTGGCGTGGCGCGGACACAGCGCGGTCGCGGGCGGCGCCACTCCTTTGATTTTTCATATAAAATGTACAGAAGATGTGTGGCGCGAGACAAGGAAACTAGCACGCTGAAGAAGCACAGACGCAAACAGCCGTCATTCCGTCCTCGCCGTCGAGGCCCGTCGCGATGCCCCGATTCAAACCTTCCCCGTCCCTTGCTCGTGCTAACCCGCGTGGCTGAGCCTGTAGTCCAAATCCAGTCCCTAATTAATGACACCACTCAGATCCAGCCTGTCCCCTCGCTGTCCTCTTCCAGCGATGCCCTAAGCCGAGGCCTTAGCGTGTAGTCGCTTAGTTTGCAAGTTTTATGCCCTGGCCGGAGGCCTCACACTCAAGGCACCCACAAGATAGTCCGGTTAAGCAGACGACGACCTTTCTAGGTTGAACTGCGAGATGCCATTCCGAAAAAAAAAAGTGGGGCGAGACATACTGAGACGGCGTGGCGCGGGCGCCACTTCCTCGCCCTCGGCGCACCCGCAGTTAGCAGTGGCACAGGGCGGGAACAAGACGGCAAAAATGGGTGACAATTTAGTCTTTGAAGACTAGAATGCGCCCGCGCTTCGCCTTTCGGACACCGTGGGCTATGGGCTTTAATCCACCACGCGGCCCAGTGCGGGTTGGTAGATGTCACATGTCTTCGAATTTTTGGTTCTAGAACATACCGGTTTCCTCACGATGTTTTCCTTCACCGATTTGTTCAAACAAATGTTTGGGTCCAAACCCAGGCAGGCGCATTACTTTGTGACAAAGTAATGCGCCTGCCTGGGTTTGAACCCACGACTTACTGTTCGTAAGTCGGGGCCGCCACCACTGGGCCACCACCACTCTGACTAACAATAAATGACACCGAAATAATGGCGCTCGATTTGATTTTCAGCTTCAACATTTCGATATTTCTTTTAAACGGGCATAACTTTGCCTGGGTACCTTACTCACGCTGCATAAATTTATATAAATAAATCCATGTTAAAAAAAACCAAGGTTTTGTTGAATTAAGTTTTCAACTAACGAAGACGCTGACATACTCCTCCATTGCATTAATATTAATCTAACAAGTAAAATTAAATTAAAAAACCCCCGACACAACGTACTAAAACTTAAATAGAAAATAATTCGTAATTTTGTGGTGGCGGCCATCTTGGATTTAATTTTATCAAAGTGTATAGTATTATAGTATTCTACTAGTCAAGCCCTTTCATTTGACACCCATATTGAGGGAGTTGTTGAATAAATATGTGATTCGCCATCTTGTGGCGGCGGCCATCTTGGACTGATTTTTAACAAACATAGCTAAGAACACTCCCGGCTAATTCACGTTTCAAACATACAGACACACACACACACACACACAGACACGTCAAACTTATGTCACCCGCAGCGTTTTAGCGTCGGGGGTAAATAAAACTGAAAAAATAAAATCCACTACAGCACTATTACTTACCATAGTTCAGGAGAATAGGGAGGTGACGTTGTGACCAAAGATGGCGGCGGCATTAGAGCGTCGTTTGACAGCTGTCAACAAAATACACGTCATCAATTTAGGTTGTCAGACCGAGGACTTAATTAGGTCTTAAATGAATACTTCACGTCGAGCCTGTATTCTCTGGAGGGGTTAGCAGAGGTGTAAAGTAGAAGCAGCGCCCGAAAAGGGGTTTGAATTTAATGGCAGGCCCAACTTCCGCCACGACCTTTTTCAAAATTGCGGTCACGCCTCATCATATCTGCCTATCCTTTTCCCAACTAAGTTGGGGTCAGCTTCCAGTCTAACCGGATGCAGCTGAATACTAGTATTTTACATGGAGCGACTGCTTATCTGACCTCCACAGCCCAGTTAAAACTGTGAAAATACGATACCACTTGGTAAGACTGGTTGTCAGACTTTTTGGGCCACTGACTACCTGTAACGACTGTCAAAGATCTACAAATGACAGCCGGGACCAACAGCTTAGCGTGGAGCAAGAAACTCTGTATGTAATAGTGGTTTCACGCCTAGACCCTTTAATAATCGCTATCTGGTATCAATACAAACAAGTTTTTGCATAAAATGTTCTATAGTGTCACATTTCCGAGATTTGAGCTACCAAAGTTGCTGTCCATTCGTGATGGCATCTTCAGAGCAACTTGGTTTGATTAGCCACTAATAAAACCTGTATCAATCGATAGATGGTATCAATACCAATAATTGTAATTGTATTAATAGCAGCTAGCGATTAATAGGTTTGTATGAATGTCAGCAAATTAATATGATGGAAGTAAGAGTCTTGTCACAATAGCGAGTAGGCAGCGAGTGGAAAGCGGAGTGCGCGCAGCGAGCTTGCCGCGAGTTGACGACCCGAATCGCGCTGCGGCAGTGAGGATGCCTTACGTTCTTAGGGTTCCGGGTTCGAATCCCGGTAGTAGCAAAATGTTAGTGTGATGAGCATGGACATTTGTTTCCGAGTCATGGATGTTTAAAGTATGTATTTCAAACAATAGGTACCTATATAATTATGTAGTATATCAACTATCTGGTGACCACGACACAAGCCTTGCTCAGTGTGGCACTAGATGGCGCTGTGTGTAATGTCCAGCGATATTTATTTATTTAGTTCGCTACGTGTGCGCGCCGAACACGGAGCGAAGAAAAGCAAAATGAATGATTGGACAAAACGCGGACCGCACTCTGCGTCCCGCGGCGTCTTCGCGGCAAGCTACTCGCTCGCAACTCGCTAGTGTGATAAAGCCCTTAGGCCGGTCAGGCTTCACACTAAAAATATCTGAACCTTTTCAAAAGGGTCCACCTATAGGAGGACGTTCTTTCATTGCAGATTGGGATGAGGGTTCATCATCATCATCATTACAGCTGAAAGACGTCCACTGCTGGACATAAGCCTTCTCCAAGGCCTCCTTTTTTTTTATTTATTTCGTTTGTTTTTTATTTTTTTTATTTTATACTGTGTGCACTTGTAGCGTGTGCCAAATAAATGTATTTTCTTTCTTTCAAGTGTCGCCACATTTACCGGTCCCTTACGACTCGCATCCAACGGATTCCCGCAACCTTCACCAGGTCATCGGTCCACCTAGTGGGTGGTCTTCCAACGCATCCGGTTCGCGGTCGCCACTCCAGAACTTACAAAGAGAGGATGAGGGGGGGGGGAGATGAGGGTTACATGCGTGCAAACCGGTACCAAAAGAAAAATGGATCGATTGACAAATGATGATTGGAAGACGATGCGTTGGAAAACCTCTCACTAGGTGGACCGATGACCTGGTGAAGGTTACGGAGATCCGCTGGATGTGAGTCGCACGGGACCGGTCAATGTGGCGACACTTGGGGGAGGCCTGTGTCCAGCAGTGGACGTCTTGCGGTTGAAATGATGATGATGAGGAATGATATGAATGAAGCAGTAAATGTCAGCGTGACGGTTGAGAATGGAAAAAAAAACACAAAAGTAAAAAAATAACCTTAGCTTCAGAAGTAGGTGACCTTTGTTTGATTGGATTAATTTTTCTGTCATCGCTTCTTCACTTCTGAAGCTAAAGTTATTTTCCACTTTTTTGTGTTTTTTGAAGTCAGTTTTATTGCAAAAAAAGCTTTTATTTTTCACAATTTCTCCAGGATTCCATCATCAGATCCTTTTTATTAGGATGGTAATTCATCAAATAACTTCTCCCACTCGGGGCGGAGCTGGAGGGAGTGTCAGACTTTTACTGACTAAAACCCATCCACGTTCGAAAAAAAAACCGCGCGCCCGCCCGACGTCCTTCCTCGCCCTTTATGTTCCAGGGCCGCGGTATCTCTCTTGTCAGATCCTGACTTGATTATGGGACCACCTGTGAAGTATACCCTTTCAAACAAAATAAAAATAATGCAAATCGGTCCAGCCATCTTCGAGTAATCGGGGAACATACATAAAACAACAAAGAAAAATCTCCTCCTTTTGAAATTCGGTTAAAAGACGTGTTATGCCGACCCCAAATAGAATGGGACATAGGCAGAAAGGTGGTGAGTTCCATACCGTAGAGAGGACAGTAGCTTCACACCCTGGCTGGTACTTCTCCAGGTCAGTGCGAGGTCTTCTCATGACCTTCTCACGGTCCTGCTTGTGTTTCCTGTCGGCGCCTTTCAGTTTGAACACCTGAGGGCAAGTAAAAGAGTAAAAAGGTTTAATATAAAGGGTGTAAAACACCTCTTCTCAAAGCCAAAAGACACTTGTTCTACTCATCATTGCGATCATTTTTATGTTCTACACCATACCTGGGAACCTTCTAGTTACGGAGATATGGGGGATCAAACTTACAACATTTTGACAATTTTTTTTTTTAATACAAGTTTTTTGTAAGATATTGACTTTTAACACCTGGACGACCCCCGTACTATTAAATACGTCCATCAGCACAATGTTTTAAGTGCGTTACATTGAGTTCTGCAACAACACATAATTTATAACCTCAAAAAAAAAGATGTTTCCCAGCAATTATTTTTGCGTAAAGTTACTTAGTTTGATATACAAAATGCTTGCTTTTAACGGCTTTGTGATGAGGTGGTTTACACCCTGTATATTTATTTAAATAAGAATGTATTTACAAACAAAAAAGTATATAATGTAGCATATTAACTATCTGGTGTCAACGACACAAGCTTTGCTTAGTGTGGCACTAGATGGCGCTGTGTGTTAATGTCCAGCGATATATATGTTTTAATTCAGGGATTTCAAAAGGAAAAGTTCTAGTGCAATTTCTGACTTTTTTACTACTGAAACCTGGGTTTGGTCCCGAAGTTTCTGATCAGTACTTATTGAAACAGGAACGATTGGCATTAAAAAAATCGTTTAGGTTTTCTTTTGATACTTACGGTCTTTCTGACGTTTTGCGTCATATGCAGAATCATACTACAACGAAAAGCGACTTTATTCTATAAGGAATAGACTAGAATTTACCTTAATCTGACAGGCAGCAGCATGTAACCGTGTGTGTTCGTCGCTCGCGAGGTATGTCTCCACTTGAATACGGAACGGGACCCCTTTCTCGCCGCCATGTTTTTTGGCTGTGAACTCTGTTGATATGCAGTTCACCTGGGGACAAGAAAATGTATGTTACTGAAATGGACTCGCATTAAAAGTTTAACGGCCGAATACTGAAACGTCACTCAAAATTTAAGTAGCAATTTGACAGATACTCAAAATTTACGTTTGGCCATATTCAGAATTGACGTTTGGCCATATTCAGAATTGACGTTTCGCCATATTCAAAATTGTCGTTTGGCCATATTCAAAATTGACGTTTGGCCATATTTAAAATTGACGTTTGGCCGTACTCAATTTAAAGTTTAGGAGCTGTTCAGATGTTAAGCAGCCTTTAAATTTTGAGTGACGTTTCAGTTTTGAGGGGTAAGGATGTCAATAATTTGGGAAAGCAAATACAAATTGAAAAAAAAAAGATATTATGAATGAATGGTAGTAAAACGACAATAACGTTTAATTAGGTGCGAAAGTTTGTGAGTGTGTATGTGTGTATATTTGTAACTCTTTCACGCAAAAACTACACCACCACTGAACGGATTTGGATGAAATTTTGCACACAGATAGTTTATAACCTGGATTAACACATAGGACACTTTTTATCCCCACAGTAAGATCGCATGGGACAGTTGCTAGTGGACTAGAGGCTAGTGATCAGTAGCGAAGGGTCAATTTTTGAAAGAGGTAAGACAAGGTACAAATCTTTATTATGATAATATTATTTGTCTATCCTTTCATCTGTTAGCGAAGTAGACACAATCGGTCAGATTCGGCGAGGCTCAACAGACGGAGGTCTATCGAATACTGATTGTGCCATCTTTCAAAGAGAAGCCGTTAGGAATCGAGTTGTGTGGATCCTTCACCACTGCTAGTGGTTAATATGGCAATAACGTTCAGTCCAGATAGCAGCAACAAATCACGGGGACCCAGTGAAAGTTGGTGTATCTCTACGTCACATATCTTAGAGATTTTGGTTCAGGGACATGTCGACTTGATAACGATTGTTTCTTTCACCCCATACTCCAAATCATCCCCGAGAAACGGAGAGTGGGCAATCCCTTATCCACGGACCGACCCCAGCAAGCTACAATCGATTCGTGCGGTTGGTATCATCACCAGCCTACAGAAGTCCACTGCTGGACAAATACCTCCTCAATCGCACGCCACTCCACTTAATTCTCCTGCGAAGATGGTGACTCCACGCTCGCCTTTTTTTACGGATGGGAAATCATTATTTATTTATTTAAAATTATGTAAATAACACCAAAAATCAAAATAAATGTCTTCTCCCACTCTGGGCGAAGCGGGAGGGTGTGTCAGACTTTTACTGACTAAAACCCATCTATGTTCCTTCCTCGCCCTTTATGTCCCGGGGCGACGGTATCTCTTTCGAACAGTCCCGCAGCTTCGGACTCCAAGCTCGCCCGAGGTAGTCCCACCTTACGCTTCCCGATTCGCGGTCTCCACGTCTACCCCAACGGTGATCAGTTCTACGGCTAATATGACCGGCCCATTGTCAATTCAACTTATGTCCATGTTCACCAAAAAGATGACGGTCTGAATATCAAAAAACAGCTGTTTAAAACACATTTTTGTAGGGCAACATGTCACAGTCACAGCTGTTTTTAGGTATAAACAGACCGTTTACTTTTCGGTGAACATGGACCTTATTCTGTGACCTATATCGACAACTCTGATTCTCTAGCGGACCACCTCGTTCCGGATGCGACTTCAAGTATAGCCCGTTCCGAAGCTGGTTGAGCGACCTTGAACTTATGAACCAGCCATGCTGTGCCTAAGTACTAACGAAACACGTAACAAAAAGTACTAAGTATAGCGCCATCTATGACACAGATGATGAACTAAACAGCTAAATAGGGCAAAATCCTACATCGCGCAATTAAAGTTACCTTTATGAGTGTATATGTTACCGTCAAATTGCCCAACACGTTATATTACAATATAATGCACCCCTCGTTAGGTTAGTTAGGTTCCTTTAAACCCTGCACTCGGAAATAGCGAAGCGGGGCTCCGTCGACTACACTTTTTAGAGGAATATGAAGTGTTTTAAGGTTAGGTTATATTAATTGTTATTTCTCAGAAATGGTACATTATCTTTTCATGAGAGTTGTGCCACTGGGCAAGGGGGACCCCTCCTTCCCTCCACACCGCGTGAGTTGATTACCATCGCATGCATTGCACGAAAAATAATGCGTTTTATTGTAAGCAGTATGTTCGTTTGACAATATTTTGCGAGTTTACAATATCGCTAGAGAGATTACAATATAACGTGATTGACAATTTTACGGTGACATATTATAGAAGAACCCGACAACAACTGTCGTGCAGTGGCCCACCAGACATTACACCTGTCTGAGAAGTGAAGAACTATATACTCTCTTCTTCATAGCCCCCTATTAATTTACCTTGATATAAACGCCGACATCTTTGGTAGGGTCCCAGTAGACGTGCAGCGCGTTCAGACAGGCCGGCTGCTCCACGCGGATCACGCCATACGAGAGAGGGACATCCACCTGATAAATTTAAACAAATTGTGAGATTAACACTCGAATACTCAAACGTCACTCAAAACGCAACGAAGCCAAAAAGCACTTGTGCTATTGTAATAGCAGAATCGAGGCCCTGTTAGCCTGTCATCCCACTGCTGGACGACCTCTCTCCTTGGCTTCCAAATTCTTCGATCTAAGGCCAATGTGGTCCACTGTTCGTTGGTTTTGACCAGCTCCTCGTACCATCTCCTGCGAGGTCTACCGCGTCGCCAATAGATGCGAAACGAACAAAAATGGCTTACCTCTACGATCCTCTCCCCGGGCCTCTCGTTGTGCCACTGAGCTATCTGTTCCCTCTCCATGTACTGTAAGCGACGCTCGTGGAAGCAGATCTTGATCACGCTCTGTTGGCAAATAGAATTAATTAAATAAATGGTACTTTTAAACCGACTTCTATAAAAGGAGGAGGTTCTCAATTCGGATGAGTCTATTTTTTTTATTTTTTTTTTTATGTTTGTTCGCGCATAACTCCGTCGCTTGCCAACCGATTTTGAAAATTCTTTTTTTGGTTGGGAAGGCTGTCCAAATGGTCCCATAGCCACCAAGTCGGGATCTGATGATGGAATCTTGGCGAAATCGAGGGAACTCTTCAAATTTTATAGGATAAAGTACAGCGATTTTGGTATTTTCTACAAGTGAAGCATTTGCGTTCGATAAGAAACATTCTACCATCAGATCTGATGATGAAGCCAAGAGTCACTGAACTCCATAATGAGACAATATATCCTGGTCGTGTTTGGGCTTGTTGCAACTGTAACTGTATGCACTTTCCATGTGTATCAAGCACATGTGAACCACTAAAAAGTGAAAAATAAAAACTTTTTTGCAAAAAAAAAACAGACTTAAAAAAAAAACAAAAACGTGATAAATAACTTTAGCTTCTGAAGTCAATCAAACAACGGTCACCGACTTCAGAAGCTAGTTATTTTTCACTTTTTAGTTTTTTTTTTAAAGTCGGTTTTTGTTTTTTTACAGTACTAACTGGGTTCTGGCGGTCAGATAGGTAAAACACTGGTATTCCGGTTAGACTGGAAGCCGGCTCCAACATAGTTGGGAAAAGGCTAGGGAGATTTTGTTTCACATAGGCCAACACGATGGCGACCCCAATGGGGACTATCGCGCATGGATTCGCCGCTAGGGGCGCTCGTGTAGAGTAAGGTCTTCCGAAATGTTAGATGTCATAGTGTTCGCGCGTCGCGTGTTTTTTTTAACCGACTTCTAAAAAAGGAGGAGGTTCTTAATTCGGATGTTTCTATTTTTTTTTTTTTTTTATGTTTGTTCGGGCATAACTCCGTCGCTGCCAACCGCTTCGAAAAATTATTTTTTTGGTTGGAATGGCTATCCAAATGGTCCCATAGCCACCAAGTCGGGATCTGATGATGGAATCTTGGCGAAATCGAGGGAACTCTTCAAATTTTATAGGATAACGTACAGCAATTTTGGTATTTTCTACAACAAGTTAAGCATTTGGCTTTGTTCTGATAAAGCCAAGAGTCACGGAACTCCATAATGAGACAATGTACCATAGTCGTGTTTGGGCTTGTTGTAATTGTAACGGCATATGCACTTTCCATGTATCAAGCACATGTGAACCACTAAAAAGTGAAAAAAAAAAATAAGAACAAAGCACAACAACAAGTGAAGCATTTGCGTTTGATAAGAACCATTCTACTATCAGAATAGTGGAATGGTAAAGCAATCAAACAAAGGTCACAGACTTCAGAAGCTAAAGTTATTTTTCACTTTTTTGATTTTTTTTAAGTCGGGTTTTAATTTTTAAACACGTTTTTTTACTAATATTCACGATTGTGGTCTAGATTGAGCCTACTACTGATTAATTATGACTTGAAGATTTTAAGTAACAAGTTTGATTTCCAACATCTAATTTGTTAGTTAATACTTGGAGGAAAAATATTTTATGTTTAATGCTTGCTCATTTTAGGGGCAGTATAAATCTAAAGTATGCACAATATGCAATAAAATTAACTTTTTATGAAATAATTGGTACTTTAAAGACAAGTATCATATAGAATGAATGACAGGACCTTACTCACCAGTGGCGCAAAAACGACAGCCCTTATTTGAACTTTCGAACCTACATTTGAACCGCATTTCGCGACTGTTAAAACTGGGCTATAGTATAGACAGACATCAGGCGAAAAGTCAAAGTAGTGTCAAAGATAGACGAATTAAAAAAAAAATGAACTTTCTGAATTTTGACATCCGATCACCGGCTTATTTTCCGCTACCTGTTACTTTGTTGAAATGAAAAAATCGGCATTTCTGTAATGTCAATCCTGTGATGTATTAAATATCTGTACTGTGATGTAAGACGTACAGATATGTATGTAATATACTATTTGACTTCCATAGATATCTAGACATTTCGTAAAGTGCCTTGTTCCCAAAAGGAAGCCGACAGGTTTCTTAGGTGCCTTCGAATCAGAGCCGAAAGTCCGACCACTGACGTCAATCATTAAACGTTTAATGGCAAATTAAGCCCTATCACTATCGATTAAGGCATATAATCGAGTAACGGCGTACACAGCTAGCAGGTTATGTTATATTTACCTTAAGTATCTTCCCCTTGTAATGGGACAGGTCTCCCAACTTCTTCAGTTTGATCTCATACGACTGGCCCTGATTGAGGTAGGTCAGGGATTCTTCGTTTTGTTTGGTGGCTATGGATGTGGCTGCTGCCAGCACGTATTGGAATCTGTTGGGAAAGTAATAAGGTTCAAAATTATCTGGATTATTTGGAAACTTCCAGAGGCGCTCGTGGCTAAATCATAACAGCTCCTCTGGTCGATCTTTAGGTTAAGTTGTGCTTGCCTAGGTTGGTCCGTGGATGGGTGACCAACCTTTTTTTTTTTTTTTAGGATGGGAAATCATCAAATGACTTCTCCCACTCTGGGCGGAGCGGGAGGGAGTGTCAGACTTTTACTGACTAAAACCCATCCATGTTCCTTCCTCGCCCTTTATGTTCCGGGGCCGCGGTATCTCTTTCGAACAGGCCCGCAACCCCGGCAGCCTTCGGCCTTTGCGGGCCCCTCCCTGGGTGACCACCCCTACATACCGAGTTTCCTCCGTGCCTCAGAAAGCACGTTAAGCTGTTGGTCCCGGCTGTCATTTGTCCATCTTTGACAGTTGTTACAGGTAGTCAGTGGTCCAAATAGTCTGACAACCAGTCTTACCAAGTGGTATCGTACTATTAATTACCAACTGGGTTGTGTCAGATAGGTAGTCGCTCTATGTAAAGTACTGGTATTTAGCGGCATCCGGTTAGACTGGAAGCCGACCCCAACATAGTTAAGAAAAGCCTAAGTAGATGATGGATTTGGCAACTTTCTAATTTTTTTTAAATTACAAAATGGGCTTGGCGTATGGTCTATGATGGAACGACCGTGCTCAGTTCTAAAAGTGTTATTATTATGTGTTAAAAAGTGTTAATATGTTTAACTGAAATAATCAGTTTTACAACAGACTGCGACTAGATTTCGGCTATCCAATGGCAACGCTGAGTTTACCTGTTAAACACTTATTAACACTTAAATCTTTTATAAATAAATATCGCTGGACATTAACACAGCGCCATCTAGTGCCACACTAAGCAAGGCTTGTGTCGTGGACACCAGATACTTGATATACTACGTATATACTTTTTTGTTTGTAAATACATACTTATTATACAATTACATATAAACATCCATGACTCGGAAACAAATGTCCATGCTCATCACACAAACATTTGCTCCTACCGGGATTCGAACCCAGGACCCTAAGAACGTAAGGCAGCCTCGCCCACCTCCACGGCATTCAGGTCGCCAAATTTATATCTGTTACAGATATGTTACGGTTACACTTTTGGAAGTGTTTTGAGTTAACACATTTATAAGTGTTACATATTTGATTCTGTTACCAATTCAACATCTAACACTTATAATTCTGTAACCTTTATGAAGGTGTTTTTCAGTCCCTGAAGATATCCTTACCTGGTATCATCCTTAAAGCTGGGTTCAGAGCGAGTCTGTATGGGTGAGTGCAAGAACCCATCCAAAGAGCCCACGGGAGAACACATCAGCAGGCCAGCGTCTGCAAATCAATAGATAAAGACATCACGTCAGAATTAAAAAAACATGTGGGTCTTTGGGGACGGCTAAGTAATCTATGTCTTGACCCGCGCACGCCTAAGTGGTGTTACGCCGTAGCGGATCGGCTAAGAGTGCTACTAAGTGGTGTTACGCCGTAGCGGATCGGCTAAGAGTGCTACTAAGTGGTGCTGCGCCATAGCGGATTGGCTAAGAGTGCTACTAAGTGGTGCTACGCCGTAGCGGATAGGCTAAGAGTGCTACTAAGTGGTGCTACGCCATAGCGGATCCGCTAAGAGTGCTACGAAGCTTAAGGTGTCGGTCACACGAGTTCCATGATTGCGGCGTCATGCCGTTTACCGCACCGCGCGCTTTGTATGAAAACAAATGAACGTCCGTACACAGTAACACAAACGTGCCGCTCTGGCGTCGCAGCGGCGCAACATGTAATAAATTGAAAGCTCCCTAAGACCATTTTCGAGTAGCTGCAACGGTTTAGGTTACTTCCCCTTACTGCCCCGTTTATCATATTTTATTTATTTATTTATTTATATAATAAAGGTCTACCAACAATTGTTTACACTGGATACTGGGACGTAATTCATTCGTAAATATAATAACAGCGCAACAATCACTTATAGGTAAACACCACATGCACAATACAATAAATTCGGAAGATAAGCTAACTTAGTAAGTACTAAGCGCCAATATTCAATTAAATTAAACTAAAGATGTGAAAACCAAAACTTGACAAAATCGTTTGTAAAAATAAATTAAATTAAATTATTTATGAAAATGACAACATTATTAAATGGCTAAAATAAAATTGAAACCAGATAATTGACTCAAATTGAATACCAGAATTTGACCTAATTGCTTGTAAAAATAAATAAAAACACATTAACGTGAAAATGACAACATTAACAAATGTCTAAAATAAAAAAATAAATAACATTGGTGAGTTGAAATTGATAAAATAAATAAAGATCGACATCAAATTATAATTAATTGAATAAAAGTGATACCAGAATTTGAAAAAATCGTTTGTAAAAATAAATAAAATCAAATTATTCATGAAAATTACAACATTAATAAATGTCAAAAATAAAAACATAAAAAATTAAATTACATTGGTGAGTTGAAATTGATAAATTATAAATAATTATTCATCCTGTATAGTGTAAAAAAAACGGAGGTTGGGGAACCATATACTATAAACTGAGACAGATGCGCAACTCTGGTTTTCGTTTTTAAAACTGTGTACCTCGACCGTTAGATGACGCTGTTAGTTTCTGTTCAACCAAATAAATACAAAAAACAATTCTTGATTCAGGATTCGTACTTGGGAACTATAATTCACAAGGCAACCGCTGTCACCGCTAGGCTATCTACTTCTCTGACAAGTTGTCTAGAAAATAGCTGTTCTCGTTATGACAGTTGTAAGCTGTCAAACATTTGAAAAGTTGGTGTCTGTAAACCATAGATGGCAGCACTGTCTATGAGAATTTTGAAGCCAATGTATGGAAGTTTCATCTCCCTGGGTGGGACTGCTGCGTTGGTCTAGTGATCGTTAGCGCGACTGCTGAGCATGAGATCCTTGGTTCGATTCCCGGGAAATGGTATTATTGAGTTTTTTCATCAAGAATGTCTTAGTACCAGCCATGGAGCCTGGATTTGCGCCTGTTTGATGGCTTTGACTCGTCCCTATTATATGAGACTAAAATATATCTGGCGAAATGTGTGTCTACTATTAGATACACTCCTGTCTAACCCTCCAGGGGTCACATGCGTGATGTTATGTTATACGAACACAAGTCTTCATGCAAATTTTCAATAAAGTCAAAATCAAAAAATCTAAATCAAAGAATTTATTTCAAGTAGGTCAATAACAGGTACTTTTGATTTGTCGAAACAAAGATAAAAATTAAATGTAGCTACAGTCCCAGTCACAAGACAAAAAGTGTGTCTGTCAACTGTGAAAGTACTGTAGTTGCCCATTCCCTAACGTAGATCTCTATGGAGAAGAACGGGCAAGAAACTCCATGGACACTCATTTAAATTAAATTATTGTTACAAAATCTTAGTTGCATCATTCACGTTGAGATGGTAAATGATGTGAGAACAATGTACGAGTAGCAAGATGTGCACGTTAAAAGTGTCCATAGTAAAAACAAAATAATTCATTCAAATAAGCCATGGCAACTAAGAGATGACCAGTCACAACTGACAGCGCCCGTTCACGAACATGACGCATGGATCAGCACCATTCAGCTCAACCATTTTGAAGGGAACTAAATGGTCCGACACACGCGCCATCATCAGCGAGACATCTGAGTGAGCATGACATACAATAAAGTCTAAGGTCATCTTTAAACATTACGTAGAATGCTTTGAATGTCTTGGACTTGCAGATTGACAGTTCTGCGACAGCGACAGGAGCAATATTAATCTAAAATAAGTGTTAAGTATCGTTTATAGATAGATCTTGATACGAGTTCTATTAACAAGAAAAAATAAATTTAAAAAAAGGCCACAATGTCCTTAAAGATAAATAGAAAATAATTCGATAATTCGCCATTTTGTGGTGGCGGCCATCTTGGATTTTGTATTTTTATGGTAAGTATTCTACTAGTCAAGCCCTTTCATTTGATACCCATATTGAGGGAGTTATTGAACAAATATTATAATCCACCATTTTGTGGCGGCGGCCATCTTGGACTGAAACTTTAATTTTTTTTCTATTTTTATTACAAAACGGGCTTACTTAACATATTGTTACTATATTATAGTACCAATAAAACACACACACACACACACACACTACACTACACACACACACACACACTACACTACACACACACCCGTCTAATAACACCCCGTCGTTTTTGCGTCGGGGGTTAAAAATAGTTTGCATCTCTGTTATGCAGTAGTGAAGGGATTAACTTTAGATCACAAATGATATTCACTAGTACAGGCAAAAGCAAACCTATCTCTGTCTTACGGCTATGTACCACCTGTTAATATGTTATGAAAGAAATTCGATACTCACTCTTGTTTTCTTGTGCATTCGGCGAATGATACCCGTTCATAGGCATCATTGTGCCAGGAGGCATCGTCGGCTGGCACTGCATGCTCTCTGGGCTGCCTGCGATTAAAACAAAACTAAATTGATATCATACTGCTGATAACTGGCAAACGTGTGGCGAAATAATATTATTCATCATCATCATTTAAGGCGAAAGACGTCCACTACTGGATATGGGCAAGTGTCGCCATATTGCCCGGCCCCGTGCGACTCGCATCCAGCGGATCCCCACTACCAGGTCATCGGGTCACCTAGAAAGTCTTACATCAGAACTATTCGGCCCCATCGGCTATCCGTTCTCCAAGCAATGTGCGCCCTGCCCAAATATTTATTATTCGCAGGGACATGAAGTTCCGGGGCCGCGGGACTGTTCGAAAGAGGTACCGTGGCCCTGGAACATAAAGGGCGAGAAAGGAACATAGATGGGTTTTAGTCACTCCCTCGCGCTCCGCCCAGCGTGGGATCATCAAAATGACTCTGATGATTTCCCATCCGGGAAAAAGGGCCATGAAGTCCACACATCATCTTCCTGCCCACATCTAACAATGCTTGGGGCCCGCATAAAATGTTTTAATCTTTCATTTTTCCCTGTCAAACGGTATCATTTACACTTTTTTTCCATCATAGCATTCCTTACACAAATACTGCTAAAAAATACTACTAATGTTCACCAACCCAACACACTTCTTCTTTTTTTAAATTCTACAATTTTATTGTTTTATCCAAGTTGCGGCCGCGCATAAATCAATCGATTAGTGGAACTTTGACAGCTCATATTATCTCGAAAACGTGAAACTTAAGAACATTTTGCCCCAAACAAAACTTGTTTGTATTGATACCAGCTATCGATTAATATAGGTGCTAAGCGTGGCCGCAACTTAGCAAAAAAAAATTGGTGGAACCTAAGGCGACCAGGCTTCACATAAAAATCTTCCAAGCCAATTTGTTCACTTTACTAGCGAGAACCTTTAACCCCATCTACCGGCAGACAACAGAACTATTTCACACTTCCATTTCTAGACACAAATAATAGATGGCGCCACTTACCATGCTGCACCATCATGGTCCCATTGTGTGGGGGCGATTGCTCGCAACTGCCCTCCTCCATGGCATCGCGATTACCATCGACCACCATGCTGGTAATCTGCGTAAGAAGAAAGAGTATGACAATGTAGGAGATTTTGAAATTACTTTCGTCACGGGATGTATAGAAGGTAAAATTCAGAAAACGACCTTAACGGTTAACCGCAGTGACAAATCTATACAGGGTGTAAAGCACCTCGTCACAAAGGCCTTAAAGAAGCATTCTTTACATCAAACTAAGTAGGTAACTTTACCCAAAAAATAACACAAATAACAACTTTTTTTTTGAGGTTATAAATCATGTTTTGTGGTAGTACTCAATGTGACGCACTTAAAACATTGTGCTGATGGGTGGATTGAATAGTACGGGGATCGTGGAGGTGCTAAACCTTACAAAAAAACTGGTATTTAAAAAAAACTTGTCTAAAAGTTATAACTTTGACCCCCCGTAAGGCCTAACCTTGAAGGTTCCCACGTATGGTATAGAACAAAAAAAATATCGCAATTATGGGGAGAAGAAGTGCCTTTCGGTTTCGTGAAGAGGTGTTTTACACCCTTTATATGGCGGCAAATCTGTATATGGCAGCAAATCTGTATACATTGCCGCTGGCTGCCGTTTTCAGTTACATAGAAACCAGTTGTGTGTTGCGTCACAGCGCTCAGTACTTGCGGTTACAGTCGCCTTGGGAAAGTACCTTCAATAGAAAAGAGCACAATGGCGTTTATGTAAAAAAATCTTCAATTACGACAGGTTTTTAGGCCACCTTTCCTACCTCCCAGCATCACGTGTGTTTTTTAGTATTGAAGAGATCTGAAAGTTTAGTTATCTTATTTTATGTAAACTTTTTTAGGCACTGTCACTTGCTCGGATTTTTACGTGGTCCAAAAATTCAACTCAATCCGATATTGATATTACAAACTATTTAATACTTCACACATCAAATTAGTTTTTTTTGTCGTCTTATCAAAAAAAATCACGTTATTTTCACGCACTGTGATTTTCTTTTGACTGGCACCCCTTGTTTGAACCTTAACCCTTTTCCTGCCCTATGAGCCACATATGGTTCAGATTGTTTTAACTGTTTTTTTTGTGGACAGTGAATGTGTTACGTGATTAAGGACGACTACTAAGTAGAAAAAATCACATGCTTTATGCTAACTACTTCAGTTAAATTTTGATGTTCTAATTAATTGGAATGATTGAATACATTCTCAGATCAGCTTGGATTTGATTTCATAATGAGTTAGTAATATTGAAGTTTTATATCGTTTGTTGAGTACTATGAACTCATTCAAAGGAATATTTATTCTGAAAAAGGTCCAAAATTGGTAAATATTTTGGTTTTTAACATTTAACCTTTTGAATGTCAAACAATAGCTTAAGTCGAACTGTGTAACTTAAGACATTCTAGAAGTTAATCGTCAAATTGCAAATTAAACTTAAATTCTGTGAACATTTAGTTCGTAAGAAACATGCGGTTAATTAGTCATATTCTCTTAGCCGTAATATCAGTGAACGTAAACAAGATAACACTACTGAATGGAAAAATAGTATCAAATAGGCATGACAAGACGGTTCTTTGCTGGAAATTTTTGTATAAAAATGCACACTACAGTGAAAAATAATTAACGAAGAAAATAATAAGAGAAGATCTATTTGTCAGTTAAGGCAATAATGCAAGCAGATATAAGAAACTTTAATATTAACGTAGGAGGCATCTAGAATAAAATTAGAGAATTATTTAACAAATGTAGATTAGATAGAGCGTGGAAGCCATGGCAGGCATAATATAAAAGTGAATTTGAAAAGGTAGCATTTAGATTTTGGGGTAAGGGGGGAAACGAAAGAGGGGTTGAACAGATTCTGCTTAAAGACAAGACATCAGCTTGAAGAAGATAAAATATCCACCTCCCATAAATTCTTGAAATCCCTGTCAGTTACAGCATGTCCTGGCTGTACCTCTGTATATTCCGCGCTGATCTGAGAATTAGAAAGAAAACCATGGTCTATCAGTAGTCGGGATTATGATTATGATACACAAAAGTGTACGCGATGAGATGTCAAATGGATAGAAAGGTAGGCAGTAACAACTAGATCGGAAAAGAAAAACATTATACATTTGCACGAAAAGTACATGAGAATGTGCTGATAGAAGAATGATGCACGAATGTAAGCGAAGACTTCTTTTGTGTGAACAAGTAGGCACTTTTATTGATTTAATACTTTAAGCACACATAATGTATAGAGGTGGACTGAATGCCAATGGCATTCTCTACTAGTCAACTTTTGGGCGATGCAAAGACAAACTGTGGTAGGTGCAATTGATTTCAAGGTCGGGAGAATGATATTTTTTTTTTTTTTAATAAACATGATTACATTGCACGAGATGTTTAACAAAACAAGTATGCTGGAGTTGGAACCTTCAACATACTTCTTCAGATGTATAGAAGCGAGAGAGAGAGTGTTGCAAGACAGATGATATGCTTAACTAGCATGAAATGTGTGTATTGATTTAACTAGGCAGTCGGATCTTTGCCCCAAGATGACAAGACGACCTGAATGGCGTTGAGCATGGACATTCTTTTACGAGTCATGGATGTCTGTATTTATAATAAGCATGTATTTAGACAAGTAAAATTAATTTTAAAAGTTAATAAACCCCTGACCCGATGTAATTCGCCATTTTGTGGTGGCGGCCATCTTGGTTTTTTATCTTATTGTATAGTATTCTACTAGTCAAGCCCTTTCATTTGATACCCATATTGTGGGAGTTGTTGAATAAATATGTAATCTGCCATTTTGTGGCGGCGGCCATCTTGGACTGATTTTTATCAAACATAGCTAAGAACACTCCCGACTAATTCACGTTTGAAAAAAAAAATACTAAATCAAAATTGGTTCATCCGTTCGGGCGCTACGATGCCAGACACACACGTTTTTGAGTCGGGGTTAAAAAAAAACCTATTTAGTATTTCAACTATCTGGTGTTCACGCCACAAGCCTCGTTGCTTAGTGTGGCACTAGATGACGGTGTGTGTAATATTCAGCTATATTTATTTGTTATATTTACTTACCTTACGCTCTTATTTAGTTCGTAATATGCTAATGTAAGCTAGAAGAAGTATGCCTTTATTACAAAAAAGACAAAAGTACATAACAAAGCTCAACATATCCAAGATTCGTAACACAAAAGAGTCCCTTAGTAGAAATTTGCATCGTCAAAAACAAAAAAGAAGTATACAAAAGCAGATATAGACGCCAGATACTTATGCAAACAAAAGCATGAAGTTCAACGACATTGTGGGAAATATTTGAAGGAAACGGTCCAACTCAAGGTAAGCTACAAAAAAATAAAACATAAGTACTACAAAGGAAACACTAATACAGGGTGAAATTGAAATTTTTGCCATTTTTGTTATTACAGTTTGCGTCAATGAGAGGTTTTCATTTTGACAATTTAAAAAAAAATAGTTTCCATGAACTCGATAGATGGCGTTGATCCGACTACGTTACTAGGTGCCAAAGCCAAAATGCTTGAAAAAACACCCGTCACATACGCTCGTTGACAGACACTTTCGTTTGCATAAGCTTCCGAATAAAATCATTTAGTCCAAGTGATATTATATGACGTTCTGTTCCTTGCAGTAACGTAGTCAGACTAGCGTCATCTATCCAGCGACTAGGGAAGAGTTGAAAAAGAAAATCCCTCATTAGCCTTAAATAACTGACAAATAATAACAGTTTTAATTCGAATTTAAAGGCAACTATAGACTTGAAATTGGCCCAATATGTTCGGATGGATTAGTAATTACATCTATTAGAAAGATGCCGATGTTTCAATTAAACCCTGCATATTTCATCTGCTTTGTTACCTGTCTTTCATCAGGTCTTCGCGGAGGCCACGCCCGCCGGGGCGGGGAGAGGACGGCGCCTCCACCATTCGGCGAAAGTGCCTCCTGCTTGAACACAGCCAATGATGGCAGCGACAGCAGCGCCTCGCTACGGTGAGAAAAAGTACTACACGGTGAGTTTTTTGAGGGTTCGATAAAAGATGGCGCTGTTTGCAAAATTGCTTTTTCTGGGTAGCAATACTACTTGGCGGCAGAAATAAATGCAATAGGCTTGTGTACTGAACAAATCTAATTAGTCCGTTAATAAGATTATCAAAAAGTAATTATTCCCTATTTTTTCTTTTGTTAAGTAAACCAAAATTGACGAAGATGCAACGCTTTTAAAATTCTCTATGTTTTGTCAAGATTCATTGATTTGCAAAAACAAAAACAAAAATGTCCATTATTTTCCAATGCACTAACTGAAGGACTAAATAGATTTGCAATATATTGATGGTGGAAACTAGCCTATTAGTACTACCAAAATCAAAGGTCAAAATCTTTTATGAACTGAAGCCGCTAAAAGTCACAGCAACAGTGCTTGAGTAGGGAAGAAGACAAACTATTTGTTGTTTGACGTATTTGATAATATTATAAGAGCTTTATCATTAACACTGCTCATTGTGCAAATAAATGATTTCAATTTCTTTCTTTAAAAAGTTTTGATTGTAGATGGAGTACCCAAAATTATTAGCAAGATTTAGTAATACTCACTTCATAGACAGCTCGCCGGGCAAATCCAGGTCGAGGTCGTTGACCTGCCAGCCGGGAGACATGTGGGATGACGAGGAGCTGGTGCCGCTGCCACCCATGTCGCTCAAGGCAGCTGTGGGAAGAGCAAAATAATCTTTATTTTCTCTATTTCAAGAACGGTTTTTGTTAAGGCTTGCAAATTTGGTTGGAGTTTGTGTTTCGGCACGCAATTTGGCGTATGTTATTGTTACCATAGCGTATGTTAATGCCGAATCTAGTTCTCTTGTTTGCTGGAGAATGTCCATTGAACAGCAGGTAGGGAGTTAGATGAATAGTCTGTTCATTAATCTATAATTGTACAAACCCGAATAAATTCGGTCTTATTATCTTGCCCAGATTACAGACGGAGCCATAAGTAATTAACTTATAAAATAAATTCGTGGATCGTTACATTTGATAGAAATATTTAGAAACTAAAGAGCCCGGTCTGTTAAGGGACCTGTCCGAAGTCACCACCAACGCCGTCGATGTGGCTGAGTACTGGTCGAAACAAATCGAATAATAATGGGAATCATCGACACGAAGAAGAAGGAGTCAGTGATTCTTCGTAACAAAAGTCACAGTATAATAAATCCTCCCAATATCAGTGAAATAAAACAAATCACTAACAATAACAAGAGTACGTGTAAGCTTGATGAAACGCCCTCATATCCAGAATGAGTTAGTTCGATATAGCTGACTTCTTGACCTCCGATAGTTCTTGTTTACTCTTACTGGACATTTGTTATCTTTGGAAGACAGAATTTTGGGTTTCATTGGCAAATAATGAAGTGTGCGGTAATCTCCCTATAAACGAATGCAATATGCTACTGACTGAAATGGGCAGGACAACCAACAAGAAGTATAATTAATATAAGTCTGAAGTCGCCAACTCGTCTTGAGCAAGCGTGGCGATTAATGCTCGTGTCTTCTCTGTATGAGAAGAGGCCTTTGCCCAGCAATGGGGCAGTGACAGGATGGTATTTTTTTAGGACCATTATAAAAGTTGGCAAAAAAATAAGTGAAGAGTGAGAGAGTAAAGTGTGAGTTAGTTTAAGTGAATTATGTGTAAAAACCGCCCGCAAAGTGTGTATTTCTATGAGTGTCACGAATATTCGACTTATTCATCATCGTCATCTTTGATAGAACATAGCTTTGTCTAAACCCTAAACTCTATGAAAATAAAATACCTTGAAACAAACGTCATTCCAAGTTCTAGCCCACATTAAAATATCAATAAAGCCATTGAAACATACGTTAAACAATCCAGCACTCTAGCCATCTTATCAGCTACACTTTGACCGCGTCGGAGTACTGAACTAGTTGTAACTACTTCGGATATCTATCTGTTTGAAATGAATTAATTTAGTTCGATTCAAATGATGATATTTTTGGTGGTGTTGCGTTGTTATGTAATGTAATGTCTTCGGGCATTATTGGGAGTGGCAAAAACATTTGTCCAACCAATAGCAACGAAAGATAATGGGTTGCCACACCCAATTATCTCTATTGGGCGTAGCTAAAACATTTTTCTGCGTTTTTATTTGAATGAATGAATGAATGATATATTTATTTGCAAGAATATAGGTAGTTTACATAAGTTCTTAATATCTAAGGGTTTCACTATATTCGGCATTTCGGCCATACAAATATTAAAGTTTTATGTCTTGGTATACTAATAGCATGCAGTACACATTTAGAAATTGGCAGTTACATAAAAATTTGTTGGTAGTACTTCAATGCCAATTTAATGCAAGTGTAAGTAATTAATAAAGCCTTACTATAAATTGTTTTTTTTTACAAATACTATTATATATTTGAAAAAAAAATGGAACACATGACACAACAATGTTATGTCAGTTTTTGCGATCCATTTATTCTGAGAAGAAACATAGAAATGAACTCAAAAGTCTCACAATTTCTTCTATTCAGTCCAAGCATTGTCTAGGTCAGACCATGTGAGGACTATGCAGACAAGTGTCTAAGGAAAGAAACACTCAGATTTGAGTGACCTGTAACTTGATTGCCAATCAGTCAGTGCAAGCATATTATGTAAATAATCCTGTGAGCTCAACACAGAACACAAGGAGGTCACAAACCTTCTTCAAGAACTTAAATTATTTAGAATTTTGCGTAGTTTACAAGCGGCAAGGTATCTAAATGGAAAAAGGTTAATCGTCGGCAAACAAGTTGAATAATAACTTCCAAAGCAATATAAGAACGTGGACCGGGCTAAAGGAGCATAAGAATCGTCGTCGTGGCGTTCGTTTCTGCCTATCTGCATGGGAATAGGGGATGAATTTATGTATGTGAGTAAGTCGGTTAATCGCCAGTCCTATATCCCGACGCCGCAGAATAAATAAAATAAAATAAATAAATATCGCTGGACATTAACACACAGCGCCACCTAGTACCACACTAAGCAAAGCTTGTGTCGTGGACACTAGATAGTTGATATACTACATATATACTTTTTTGTTTGTAAATACATACTTATCATACAAATATAAACAAAGGAAAATAGAAATAAAGGAATCGTAAGAACAGTTGAAATATCCAAAAGAATCTTTATCAATCGTTATTCCAAGCTGTTGTCACTTCTCCCGTAACTTCTTTCAAGAAGCTAGTCTAGTCCAGCAACAAACTCAAACTCAAACTCAAATCATTTATTTCAACTAGACCATTACGGCACTTTTGAATGTCGATAAAACGAAAAAAAAATGGCTACAGTCACAGACACAAGGCATAATAACTTGAGAATGTACTGTAGTTGCCCATTCCCTAGCGTAGATCTCTATGGAGAAGAACGGGCAAGAAACTCCATGGACACTCTTTTCAATCATAAATGTTGTTACAAAATCTTGGTTACATCTTTCCTGTTGAGATTATACATATATGTGAGAACGATGTAGAAAGACGTGCACAATAAGAGCGTCCAGAGTAAAAAAAGAAATAAATCAACAATTTATAAAATAAAGCAATTCAAATGATCCATGGCAGCTAAGAGATGACCAGTCCCGACTGACAGCGCCCGTTCACAAACATGACGCATGGATCAGCGCCATTCAATTCAACCATATTGAAGGGAACTAAATGACCCGACCCACCCGCCACCATCAGCAAGACATTTAACCGAGCATGACATTCTCTCAGCCACCAAGGCATATTCAAGTCAATGAAAGATAACTAAATGCAAATGGTAGCTTTACAGTACATGGTACTCACACATGTGCTATGCAATTATACAATACTAAGAGATGGAGTCTATACAATGCAAGAATATTTTTACAATCTTCTGCAGCTACCACAATAATATTGTCCAATAAGTTTGCACCTATATGGTTGCGGAGCAGGACCAGCATTTAGCCAAGCATTTTTATCCTTGATGTAATCTCCCAGCTTATAATATGCTTGCCTACATAGTAATAAAAAAAAAACAAAACAACAAAAGTAATCTAGGAAACTCTTTAAAACCATAGAATCAGCTCGTTGTCAGCTTGAAATTGCGTCGCAAACTTGCAAATTATCACCATTTACAAAACAAGTAAGATGCAAAAAAACAAGATGATTTCACAGCTCAGAATATTTTGGTATCTGACCTGGTACTTGTGTTAATGGAAAATTCCTAAAGACACTATCTTTGTAGGCACTGGTGCCGAGTCGCAATTACATAAACTACAGATAAGTACCATTCTGCCACTAAAAGTACCACTAGAGAACATTTAAATGTGTCTTGTTGCTACCTATATTCGATCGTTGAACTTTTAGAGCCAACAAAATGATTATATTAAATAGGTTAATGGACATCAATTAATGTGCTAACGAATGAAAAGAGTTAAGCGGCACGCTTATTACTACGACTTATTTCGTCAAAAGTATTATATTTAAGTGCTTAATTGGAACCGTCTGCCAAAATTATATGACGCTTTCGAAATTAGAGTAGAATATTCTCATATGTGCCCAAAAACACAGGAATATAGCGGGCAGGCAATAGTAGAAATAGAAATGATAATTCGTCTGCCATGTAAAATAATTACAGCAATTTTCACTAGACCTTTCATTTGTTTTCATTTTGAAGTCGTGATTCAGAATGTATTCTGGCAAACGGAATAAAAAGATCATTGGTGTGATCTACGCTTCTTCACCAAAATGTGACTATACCAAAGTGTAACCGTTACTTGACCACAAGTAAACATCAGATTCTAAAAAAGAAATATCAATATGATCGTTTCTTTTAAAAGATTTTATCATATAGATAGTGGGATGTCAAAAAATATTGTTGGTTAGTAGGTAGTTACAAAATATAAACACGGAATCCAAGACACCAGTTAGGTAATCAAGATAGGAGCCGAGATGATCCGAATACAACAAAAAAAGAGATCCAATAGCTTATTATGAAAGGTTCAGATGTAAGGGTGGTAGAAGCAAAATAACAGCTGTTGTAATAAGCTGTAAACCGTAATTCAGTAGACGTCGTTCCGCCGTATGATAGTGACGAGCAGTGAGCTGATTAAAAGTAAGAAAGGAAATAATAAATACCGTATGCATTGTAAGTGATGCTGGCAAATGCATGAGCTCCAAACTCCGTGAATCTCCTCCCCTCCCTCGCTTCTCTTGCAGCAAACTGAAGCACCGCAGCAGCGGAAACCCGGTCCTGCTGCGGAGTCGTATCCTCAACCATGGCCGACAGCTTGACGCTCACACCAAGAGATGGCGCCACTAGCCTATTAGTTCGGCAACTTTCCGCTAGATGGCACCTCAAAGAGTTTCACTCCCGAAAGTTTTGGGGTAACACTAATAGATGGCGTCGTTTTCAATGAATCAGTTTGTCATTTCGAATAACAGAGGGCGGTAGTGTCGGATGTAGTTTTACGTGAATTTTGAAACACTATTTGATGAAATATCACAACCGGGATGTATTTTTCGGTCACTGTCAGAAGTACCAGTTACAAAACACACATTTAAACGTCCAAGTACAAGATTGGCTGACTATAATATTTCTATGATATTTTGTGGCGCTTCGAAAATGTTCGAGTGTCATTTTATTGAAGAAAATTTTATGGCAATTCACTTTTTTATTTATTGTTCTGTTTTCACTTCACTTGTTAAACTTTTGGTCGGGATTCATACTTGGCAACATTTTAAAGCTACTGATAGTTCTCGTTAACAATATTTTTAGCAGCCCGTCAACGAACACCGCTGTACACAAAATTATATTTGTTAAAATGTCTACTGTCAAGTTGTATTTTGTACACAAGCACAAATATACTTATAAGTGAACACTATGGTTTATACAAGCACAAATAAAAAAAATACCAAGTGAAACTCCTTGATGAGTACTGAGATTTAAACGCAGTAAACAAAAAAAAACTCACGTGTCTCGAAATTATTTTTTATTTTATTTTAAATGATTATATTTAGATATCGACCGAGACGACTCGACACATCTCAGCAGAGTTTCGCTGGCAAATTTTATTTGAATCTTGTATTCATTCAATAAAATATACTGTATTTTCACTACACTTTTTGCGCGATGTTACTGTCTTAAGAATTGATTGAGAAATGACCTGAGATCAATTAGTTGCTATAAGTTTGAGTTTATAAACAAATGTGCGATAATACGTGCCGATTATAATGTAAGCTCTACGCGTGATACATTTGCAGAATTGCACATTAGTAAACGTGCAAGGTGAATGAAAAGACTTCATAGAATCAAGGAAATGGCGTTTCAAATGATACTAGAATAGGAATTCTGGTCTTAAGTCTGATGCTCCAGAGCACAGAATAGATATAATAGTACTAGCGTACACTAGTTGCACTCCTTTGATCTTGAAGAAAGCCGACATTATAAATACCTAAACTGGGCACGTTCGATCTAAATTGTGCCTTGACGCTACGCGTTAGCGTATGTTATTTGGCGTCTTGCTGCTAATATTATAATGCTCAATTGACAAGGGTTTCCACAAGTACTAAAAATACCAACATTTTTGTATTTTCATGTATTATTATTTAGGTAGCCCGCGAAATTGAAATTTTCTTACGTTTTTTGCAATTTACAGGCCAGTGCTAAGTTGTATATTGATTAAAATATTGTTCGCGGCTGTAAGACGTATGTAGTTACAGAATTATAACCATTAAAATCATCAATACAACCCTCCAAGTTCATAAAGGTCTAGGACTACGCACTAGCTTATTCCAAAAGCATCTCAGAGCGTGGCTCATAGAAAACTGTTTTTATAGTATTAAGGAATTTATAAATTATAGGACAAAGGCAAACATTTCATGACATGTAAATTATATTTGACATTTTTATTAAGTTATTGACATATTTTGTAATATAATTTATTTGGTTATCCTTATCAGTTTGTATGTTTAGTTTTAAAATTAATAATTGTTTTTTTTTTTGACATTTGTATTTTGATCATTTAGTTAGACAATTCTTGATTTAACACACTCAATTTGACATTGTAAGTTGTTCAATTAGGTATTTTGTTCAATTAGAATCATTGTTATCGTCACAAAATTTGCATGCCGAATTTATCTAGTTGGCGGAATATGAAGAACTATTTGTATATTGTAAAATCTGTATAATACCATATTTCAGGCAAATAAATGAATCTGAATCTGAACGATTTTGACCTAGAAAAAGCAGTTCCTCGATCTTTACGAACTTGGAGGTTTGTATGGGTGATTTTGATGATTATAATTCTGTAACTAGAGACGTAGTCGCGAACGATATTTTCATCGACATACAACCTATCACTGGCCTGCCAATTGCACAAAGCGTAAGAAAATTTGAATTTCAAAGGCTATGGACTGTGAAGGATGATATGGCTAAACAATTGATCACCGCTAAGATGACGAGTAATAGAGAATTATGGAAGAAGAAGACATACTGGTCTGTAGCAGCAATTTAAATGCAACCTTAAAGTGACAAAAATACAGCTCATTATTACCATGACAGTGATACATAAACTGTGAAAAGATGAAGGCAGAAAACATAGGAAAGATACAAGTGTTTTCGTAACGGAATCTTTAGCAGCGCTATTTGCCAATTAGTATTTAGCAAAGACAAGAAGATAACACCATTTTTATAGACCCACGCAATTAAAAGCTAAGTGACAATTAAACTTACGCTTAAATATATTTGCACTGTTAAATTTTTATTCTCTACGCTGAACCGAGAGTTTAAAATGCAATAAACACTCCTGGGACGCGAACAAGACATAACAAATGTGACAGATACGAAATTAAACAAATAACGAAGTATATTTATTTAGATAACTAGAAGTTACGTCACAAGCGATAATTGAACGTGATATAATAATACGAATTGTGTACGAAAACTCTTAAATAAGAGTGGAATTCTTAGGAAGAGGTTGATTCATAAATTGGTAATTATTGAATACAATTTGAGCGTCAAAAGGTCCTTTTTAAAGACACATGTCTTTAAAAAGGACCTTTTGACGCTCACTGGACTCGACTGGGGCGCTGCTGTGTCCGGTGGGGGTATTCCGATGAAGCCATGTGTGACTGCGGCACCTCAACGCAAACTATGGCTCACCTCCTGTCCAGCAATTATTTGTGGTTCCACCTGCACTCTAAGGGACCTATACGAGGCCACCACCAACGCTGTCGAGGTGGCAGAGTACTGGTCGAAAATAATTAAAAACAAAAAATGGGGAATTCATCGACACGACGAAGAAGATGGTCCTTGACTACTTGTTCTAAAACGGTATCAATTAAGAGACTTCGGGTTTTTAGGAAACCTGATCGAAAAACTCAATAACCTCACATGAGGATCGAACCAAGAACCCACGCTTAGACTATGACATAAACGAGCTAGATAAGCATAACTTTAATTTCTCATCTGCTTGTTAAGCTTCATTACGTTCTTTTCTTAACTATGTCGGGTCGGCTTCCAATATAACCGCAAGCAGTTGAATACCAGTTTACATGGAGAGACTGCCTATCTGACCTCTACAACCGAATTCGTTCTGGGTAATACGATACCTCAATCGTCGAATCCGACTCGGCTGGGCAGCGTTCGGGAAGCTGCGCGGTATCTTCTCGTCCAACTTACCGCAGTGTCTCAAGACGAAAGTCTATGACCAGTGTGTGTTGCCAGTGATTACATACGGGACCGAAACGTGGTCGCTCACAATGGGTCTTATCAAAAGGCTTAAAAGTCACCCAAAGGGCAATGGAGAGGGCTATGCTGTTTCCTAGCGTGATCGAATCAGAAATGCAAGAGAACCAAGGTCACCGACGTAGCCCGAAGAATTGCTAAACTTAAGTGGCAGTGGGCAGGGCACATTGCTCGCAGAACGGATGGCCGATGGGGCCGAAAAGTTCTGGAGTGGCCACCGCGAACCGGAAGACGATGCTATGGAAGACCTCCCACTAGGTGGATCGATGACCTGGTGAAGGTTGCGGGAATCCGGTGGATGGCGAGTCGCAAGGGACCGGTCAATGTGGCGACACTTGGGGGAGGCCTATGTCCAGCAGTGGACGCCTTTCAGCTGAGATGATGATGATGATGAATAGGATACTCTTTAGTAAGACTGATTGTCAGACTTTCAAGACACTGACTACCTGTAACGTCCGTCGATATAGAAACAGCCGGGAACAACGGATTAACGTATTTTCCGAGGCGCTGTGGGAACTGGTGGTCAGCCACCACTGGACCGACCTAGGTTTTAATCTTATCCGTATCTGACCGTGGCATCACTTTCACTTTTGGCCCTCTCTGAATGTGATGTTTTTTTAATGTTACAGCACCATGCTGAGATAGGGGCCTTTTGGCCTCGTTCAGGACCTTTCGTTTCTTTTTATTTTTAATTTTTCACCTATGTTTAGTTTTCAATATTTGTAAATAATGTTTGTGTTAAAATTTTTACCTGTTTTGTCCTGTACGGGCTAATAAATGCTTTTTCTTTCTTTCTTTCTACTACTAGACCATCAGCTAAAGTTACTTAAAACCTTAAATGCAGTCTTCGACTGTGAGACAACGCACAGGCTAAACATAAATTACTGGATCTCGTAGCATGTTTTGCACTACAGTTCGTTATATGAATATCTAACGTAGAAAACCTTTGGGAATTTGTCCCCTAAATAAGGGATGAACCTGTGAAATGATGAAAATTATCTATAGAGTCAGAGTTCACAGCGCACTTCGGCCAGAGATAAAAACAGATGCGAGAACGTCCATCCGAGAGAAGGTGTTTAGACCCTCAACATTAAGAATGCAAGAAGGAGGTACCTATGAAAGTTCGATATGATGCCATGGTGCAAGGTTTATAACACAACTAGCTAACCCACGCAACTTCGTCTGCGTCACATTAGAGAGAAAAACGAAAGTTCCGTTTTTGCAACATTTTCCATTCCTGCTCCGCTCCTAATGGTCGTAGCGAGATGTTATATAGCCTAAAGTCTTCCTCGATAAATGGACTAACCAACACAAAAGTATTTTTTCATGAACCAGTAGTTCCTGAGATTAGCGCGTTCAACCAAACAAACAAACTCTTCTGCTTTATAATACTAGTATAGATATAAACCAGAAGACATCAAGAAAGACTAGAGCCACTCAAACCAAATATGAACAACTAAAGACGCAAATGTTTGTTCATTTTATTGTATAAATTGTCACATTTGTCGCACACGTCACGGATATTAGCACTACCCTATGTAAACCGAAGTTTAAAATGGTAGCACTCATATTGTTCGATGACAAATTGACGCTCGCAGATACCCAAGCATACTAACCCATGGCAATGCGTTAATGAAAAAACTTGCCACTTGGGCAGAGTCTTAATGTCCATCAATATCTGCGAACGAAGCCTTTTGCACTGTTCTGTTGAGGTTGATTTCCAGCAGCTGAATACCAGTATTTTACCTAGAGCGACTGTCTATGTGACCTATCATACTGTTGGAAATGTAATGAGGAGGAATGAGGAAAATGTTGAGTATGAAACCAGGTAGAAGATGGCTATGAAGTAGAGGAAGACCAAAGAAGCAATGGATGGACTGTGTGAAGACATAAATATTGCTAGAAAGTAAATGCTTGCTGACATAACGAGTAATAGCGAAGTATAAAAGATGAAGTCATGATGCACCAACCTCAATTAAATTGAGATTAAGGCAGGATAATGATGATTATGACCGTCTTTGCGACCTTTACAATCTAGCAATGGTGGAACACGATATTCCTTGAAAAGACTGGATGTCTCCAACCTCGGCAAGCGTTTTAACCTGAACAACGAGCTATGAGGCTGTTATTATCAAGCCACAATCCCTTCTGAAGGAACTGATGGACGCTATAGAAGCCGCCAACCTAGTGGCTCAATTTTGGATAAACAAAATCTTGATTGCCATCGACATGCTAAGAAGAATCCTACTAACATTGTAAATGCGAAAGTTTTTGAAAAAACGATATTTTGTTACTCTTTCAAGGAAGAACAACTGAACGGATTTAGATGATTTTGACGTGACAACGTCTTATAATTCGATAGAGCCGGCTGCACGCACGAAAAAACATGACTCATGCGGCGTTACCTCGCTGATCGCTCTGAGGCGTTCCATGTAAGGCTTAAAGTGCAAGCGAGAGCGCGGAACGAGTGACAAAGAAGCACAATCGGCTTTTGCGTTCGGCAGCGTTCGACATCTGTCTCTCTCCTTCTTGAGTGAGCGATGCGTCTGCGTGGACAGCTGCTATACTATAGTACATTTACATGTTTTGATCGAGTATCAAGTGCAGTCAAAAGTGAATGTGGTGTCAAAAAATGCTACCATTCCATCAGTATTTTCTTAAGACGTTGTCACGTTCAACTATCGTCAGTAAACCGACTTTACAGATAACCATTTTTTTTTCTTGCACACAGACAGTTTTTAGCCTGGATACTTACATAAGATACTTTATCTACCCAAATATCATAAACGCTCTCTAATGCGTTCAAAAACCATAGGCAATGACCAGCATTACCAACCTGCAGAAATAAACGGTACTGTAATGAACTCATAACGCAACTGTAAACAGTTGCGTTATGAGTTTTAAATTTGGAACAGGTGTCAAATTCAAGTGAGTGTGCTATTCTAGTACCACCTACATTAAATCAGATATCGATAAAAAAAAAAACCCCAATTCAGTATGATTCTAATTATAAATCGCACGACATTTTGATCTCGAGTGACACAAGAATAGTGACTTTGTTCGTTTGCCTATGATTTAAAAAAATACAGATATCCGAAATGCCGCCATTTCGAGCTGTCATTTGTTCGTTAGCTTTTAATTTCCAGTTACGAGTAGACAAATTTTCTGATAAGTTCTTTATTTCTGTCGAAAATGAGTGATAGTGACTCAGAAATTGACATGAATACTCCGCCAGATATCGTAAATGCAGCGACGAATGCAACTAATAACCTGTTGGCACAAAAATCAAGGGCCAAGTAACAATGCAGGTCATTTCCCTATGGTTCCTGAACCCATCATAGAGCCCTTATGATATTTGGGTAGATAAAGTAGTGTATGCAACTATACATAATTAGGCATTACAACACTCGTGTGATGCTATTAAGAAACCTTAAACCCACACTCGTGTTGTAATGCCCTTCATTATGCACAGTCGCATAAACTACTATTTCAACTCGGTATGATCACATGATGTTAGTACCGAGTTACTACTACCGGGACAATTATAAAAGTTTACGAGGGCGAAGCCACTGGCAGAAGTTACAAAGACATTTGTCAGTCCGGGTAAGACATACTAATGCGGCTGGTTTATCCACATTTAAAAGCCAGATAAGCTAGCTGATATCGGGATTCCTCCGTGGCTCGCAAAGCACGTTAAACTGTTGGTCTCGGCTGTCATTTGTAGATCTTTGACAGTCGTTACAGGTAGTCAGTGGCCCAAAAAGTCTTAACAAGGGGTATCGTATAACTCAGTGCTAACTGGGTTATGGGCGTCAGATATGCAGTCGCTCCATGCAAAATACTGATATTCAGCTGCATCCGATGAGCTAGCTGCACTACAGATCTTTCAGGGAACACTCGCATGCTAGCTAAAGACACGTCCATTTCAGACCTTATCTACATTAACCAATAAAGTATAAAATCGCTTCGCATCCAGTATGGCCGGTCTAAGGCCGTAGGGTCACCTGGTATCAGATCGTTATTGCTAACAGTTTCAGTGCTAACAGCCGGACACGCGCGAGGTCAGAGTTCGAATATAATGAGTCTTCCTATCATCTTACTGATGAGAATATTGGGTTTTTGAGAACTGTTAAGTGAGAGGAGCGTGGCTAAAGAATTACAGCCGCTCGGATCGATACTAAGGTTAAGCTGTGCTTGCCTAGGTTGGTCTGTGGATGGAGATGAATACATATGGAGTTGCCTCTGTGCCTCGGAAAGCACGTTGAGCCGTTGTTGCCGGCTGTAATTTGTAGTGGTAGAGCTTTGACAGTACTTAGATTGTTAGTGGCCCAAAAAGTCTGACAACCAGTTAACCAGGGGGATATCGTATTACTCGGTGCTCGGGTTGTGGAGGTCCGATAGGAAGTAGCTCCATTTAAAATACTGATATTTCGCTCCATCTGGTTAGACTGGAAGCTGATCCCAACATAGGAAATGGCAGGCAGATGATGAGAGCTGTTAAGATTTAGAAGAATCTAACTTAAAAAGTAAGAGACAAGAGTTCTACAGCACAAACTCGCCAGGTAACGAGGATGGGCAAAGGTAGGCCGCAAAAATCAATTTTTCTTCCCTTTTTTAAGAAGAGCGGAACAAGTAAAGGTGGAAATGGTTTTGACTGAGACACATCGTTGGGAAAAGGCGGAAAGATGGTGAACGTAGCAAAGTTAGGATACCGGTGCAATCTACTGGAGATCCCTAAAACCACTTCTGACTTGGAGTATTCGCCGCAGGTAATGTAATAAACCAAGATTAGATATTGTACAGAAATAAGTGGATCTGAACTTAAAAGTAACCGTCTTTTGTGCTGAGGCGCAAGAAGACAGACGTCTAAACAATAACGACGTGTATCCATAATGATTGGTAAACTAATCAAAATAAAAACTGACGTTGTAATTGACAGATCTGGTATGATTGATCAGATCACGTTTGTAGGCATAGCGTTATACCAATACCAAAATATATAGGTATAAAAATACCAATATAAATCGAGACATAAAAGTCAAGAGATAATAACCATAACAAAGGACAACAGGTTACGATAACAGCATTTTAGGTGATTAACTAGTCAATTACTGCACTAATTGGTGATGACTTAAAATACCTAGTAGCTACATCATTAATTAATTACCTACGTCTTAATGCCTGTAAACTACTAAATAACCCGTTGGAATCTAAGTTGCTGCTCTCTTGGACAGCTCTAGTGGATGGAATTATCATTTTCCAGCCCGTGTGGACGTGGAATTATGGGCACCAGTCCGATATACAATAAGAAGAGCTTCCAAGCAATCATGGGCTTTTCAAAAATACAAAAATCATTTCGACAAATTGAGGACCTACTCCTTTTTAAAGACCATTTAGGGAACGCAGTGATAAACAGAAGTTTGATGTAAATACTGGTATTCAGCTCCATTGTATCGGCTTAAACTAGACCTGATCATGAACTGACAGAATCCAGTTAGCTATGAAGGCCCGTTTTCTATAACTTACTTATATATAACTGAACAGTAAATATGCCATGTCTGGCAGCTATCGGTGTTTCTACATTTGTATGTCTTTGGATAACCCAGCAGTGGGTGATTTTGGGCTAATATGATGATGATGAGACACAAAGACTTGAAGATACAACGAAGTGGTCCCGATCCTCAGTATTGAGGGACCAACGAAGAAGTAGATTATAATTTACTACCAACAAGTAACATAGCATCGTCACATAGCAACAAGACGATTGTACAGATAAAAGCTGAGGTATAAAGTTTATGAGGTTACGGATAACAACTAGGAAATTATAACGATTCGTGAATTTAATAACTTTTAGAGAAAAATATTTATCATTTATGTTAATTAAGGACTGAAATAGAAGAGCTTACTACTGATAATGCTAACAGAGGAATCGGAAATACTTGGAAAGTAAGTAGACTAAACAAAATACTTAGTGGTGGGTAAATGAGGTCAAATGATGCGATGCAGACAAATGAGGAACAACTCATAAAAAAGATTTGCTTATGAATGTCTATATAACTAAGTATATAACTGGCAATAGGAGAGTAGGGGAAACCCAAAGAAGCATTCGATTAACCCTTCTTATGCCGAACGTTGATCTACACAAGACACAATGGCTTTATAATTGTGTCTATAATTATATACAAGAGGTTAATGTATCAACGACTATAGCTTGAAAGGTCGGGACTACTGAAATAAACAAATAGAACAGTATGGGAGAAGACATAGCAATAGCAATGGAGAGAGGAAGTGCGCGAGTTATATATGCCGTAAACTGGATGGAAGATGGGGGAAGAATGTGCTGGAGTGGAGACAACGGAAGGGGCGGAGGAATGTGGGAAGACAACCGACTAGGTGGACCGACGTTCTCATTTAAGTGACCGTGTGGATTTGGAAGAGATACTCAGTATTGGGTAGCCAGAGGCTGAAGAAGAGACGGAAAAAGACATACTGCGCCGGTCCATTGAGTTAGAGCAAGAGATTGATGACGGCTTTTGGTGAAAGCAAGTCTACGTAGCCATAATAGATTAGTTGAGTCATGGCTACATGGATCTCAAAGAAAGGGGAGAAAGTAACATGAAATATATGCCGCCGCCGCCGATCAATGTTGAAAGCCATGTTCGATCGGAGTTGGACCGAAGATAAACCCCTGCATGAACACTGCATAACTGCATATCAACAAATGCGTCAAAACTCAAAATGAACGGCAAATTACAACGGTTGACCTGTTATGAAGACGAAGAAGATCGGTTGCGAAAGCCAAATCAAAAAGAACCAATGTATGACACCCAAGGAATGAGAACATATGAAGAAGTTATGAGTTATGGGTAGGTAATCGGTTTTCGTGGTATAGACATGTGATGAGGAAAACGTTGAGTATGAAGGTAGATAGATAGCTTTAAGAGTAGAGGAAGATCAAAGAAACGATGGATGGACTGTGTGAAGGATGTTCTGGCTGGAAAGGAGATGTCTGATGAGATGATGAGTTATAGAGCAGTATGGAAGAAGGCATGCTGCGCTGACCTCTAATAAATCGGGACAAGAACAAGAGAATGATGATGATGGTGTCTCCAAGGAGATTGTATTGTTTTGAGTAGTACTCACATAATGTACCATCTCAACATGGATGTAACCAAGATTTCGTAACAATATTTTGATTTTAAAGTGTCCATGGAGTATCTTGACCGTTCTTCTTCTCCACAGAGTAAACGACAAGACAATTCCTGAGTGCCTGTAATTGACCTAAGTGCTTTGATTTTGATATGTTGACAAACAACTATTTTGGTTTTTTTATTGGGACAAGCTCGCCACACTATTCCCAAACCACTGTAACTCCTGAAAGTCAGAATCTGTCTTCGTGAGTTCTGGATAAAAGGATAGCGGAGGAGTTGAAAAATAAACGTAATTTTCACTTCCCTCCAAATCAGCAGGAGACAGAACGAAACAAGGCCATTACGCACAAAGAGATGTTTACAACCGGGATAGGCCCAGTTGCCTAGCACTACACTGACAAACGACTATCGACAACCCAGAATAGCCCATTCTGGCGCAGACGCATACAGAGGTTTTGAGGAATAGAGGACTTGAGGTGGATATACGTAAGACCCAATTCTATCTAATGCTTAAATTGTGTATGAAACGGCTGATTTCCTAAAAGACCTTTGTTGATAACATTTGTGATCTGAAGTCAATCCCTTCACAACTGCATAACAGAGGAGGAAACTATTTTTGATAGAACTCGTTCAAGATCTATTAACGATACTTAGTACATCAACATCTGCCTAGCCTTTTTCCACTATGTTGGGGTCGGCTACCAGTCTAACCGGATGCAGCTGAATCAGTTTGTTACATGGAGCGACTGCCAATCTTACCCGCACAACCCAGTTAGTACTGGGTAATATGATACCCCTTGGTAAGACTGGTTGTCAGTCTTTTTTAGGCCACTGACTACCTGTAACGACTGTCAAAGATCTACAAATGACAGCCGGGATCAACAGCTTAACGAGCTTTCCGAGGCACGGAGGAAACTCGGTATGTAAGGGTGGTCACCCATCTATAGAACTCCATAGAACAACTTAGGCAAGCACGGCTTTACGGATTAGAATGTCAAAATTCTAATCATTTAGTTATTTTTATTCTTAAACAAAAAGTGTAGTGAAACAATAAACTATTATTACGAAACCTCCTATCTAAAATAATTAGTATTCGGTCTAAAGATACCATTAATTTCTTTCCCAATTCAAGTTTTACACACACCATTAATGTCTTTAAAAACACACTGTTTTTTTTTTAACTCTGCAATTCTCACAACACAGCACTTTTAAGTATTGCGACAAAATAATCGCAGACACGTTTGTCGTTCGCGACGCGTAGTAAGACACTGTTTTGTGTGTGTATTACAATTCACAGCTCGTCATTAGAGTACTAGTACTATCAGTAATAGCCAAAGATTCATTTTATGAGATGGTAGAGTATTCTGCCTAAAATGGGTTTGACTCTGTGAGGCTGTCGGACGAGATGACGTTTAAAATTGACTTCTCTTGATCACATAGAAGGTGTAAACGGTCCGTTTCGGAAGCCGTCAACAAAGCGTTGTGTATATAAAAAAAAAGTAACTCCACGCAAAAATTTTGGCTGATAGACGATTTTTTGTTTTGGGGTGATAAATGCATTTAGAATCGGCTATTTGGACTCGTTCCTTAGTTAGAGAAGGCAAAGAACCAAAAGAATTAGGGGAGGCCCAGCAGTGGGACAAAAAAGGCAAATTACAAATAATGTGTGGAAAAAAGAAACTTGTAAAGAAAGAAAAAGAAACTTCAAAATCTCCATTGACGATCAACAAATATCATTACATCTTATCGCCCTAAAACTTCGAACTGCTGACCACAGGACTCCCCATAACGTTGTCTGGTCAAGCGGTCCTCTTCTTCTCGCATCCAGGAGATTCCGGTGGATTTCCGAGGTCTTAGCCACGACATCGATGAAACTTGTGGGAGACCTGTCAACCGCCGCTTCAGAACATTTCAACTCTGCCAGTCATCTCTTCCCACCTTGTGGGAGACCTTCCAACCGCCGCTTCAGAACGTTTCAACTCTGCCAGTCAAGGAGCCCAGTCTTCTACCACTAAAGTTAGCAATTCTTCGCGCTGTGACAGCTAACCATGTTTCTTTTAGCAGGTCGGTAGTCAGTTATGTCATTATGGTCTTTGACCATTTATTATCACTATACATTTACTGTCATTGTAATGATAATGACATGGGGTGTGAGATTACATCAATGGCAAGAAGTCACAAGGGTCATCTTCGCTAATTAAGATAATAATTTAATGTAAGAACACATATTTTTTTACTGATATCTACGTGGATTACAGAAAGATAATGCTCTGGCGCCAAAATATCAGTAATTATTGTGTAAAATAAATCATACATGACTGGAATTTAATGTGTGTGTTTCGTTTAATAAAAAATGACAGATCGCCAAACATGTCAATGTTTTTTTTCCGTTAATCGTGCTTTGATATACGTCACAAACATGACCTAACCAAATATTTCGTACTTATACAACATGTTAGTTTAAACGAGGGACATATTCAAACGCGCAATAGTCCAAGCTTACATGATACTAATAAACATATTATTATGAACAAAAACAAACACTGATAAAAATAACAGAAGTACAAAATCTATAACAAAAGTTTCGCAAATGAAGTCTCGCAACGTGTGTACACCCTTGCGCTTATCGCAGAACATTTGTGCGGGTCAATGACTTTAAGGTGTAATCCATTTTCCCTTCATACTTTAAACTTGGCTTAGGACAGGCAAATATCTAGGTACTACTACTAGGTACTGTTCGCAAGCGCGGAAGCGCAATATTAGACATGTGGAAGTAGCGGCGCCCGCGCATGCACTGAGGTCAGCGCGGGGTGGCGCGGTGTTGTACCCTGTCGGTGCATCGGGGACAACACAACGGAAAGGGGCGGAAATTGCTAAAGAGGCTTCGTATCGGCACGTGTTTTGCCGCGTGACAGTTTACTTTTTGCGCGCTCAGTGTCCATGAGTAATGTATTTTATTAGACATTTACGTCACAAATTAAGGTTAAAGATTTTTTACATATTTGGGTTGAGAATCGAATACTGAATACCTTCCCTCAATATGCCCCTTATTTAACCTAACACGCTGTATAGTCTTGCAAAACAATTTGACTCATTCATTCGTCTATCGTTATAATTTAAGGTATTGAATCAAAATATCTTCATTTAAAAAAATATAAAAAATAAATATCGCTGGACATTAACACACAACGCCACCTAGTGCCACACTAAGCAAAACTTGTGTCGTGGACACTAGATAATTGATATACTATATTTATACTTTTTGTTTGTAAATGCATAAAAAGTATATTTGCCATCGACACGCTAATAACGTTTAGGTAAAGTAGGCATAATTTCTAGATCACGCTGTCCTATCTACGAAAAACATAATCTATGTAAACTCATCTCCGACTGGCAGACTTGTATCAACAAAAGTCGGCTCTCGTTAAATAATGAAGTTGATATCAGTTACGTTATATTTTGAGAGAAAATATTTAAACATTTTATTGGATAAACTCATACTCTTCACATGACTTTTTCCAATCATGGAATGGTATCAAAGGTTTTTTCATTTATCATTTATCATTAAACCTACTTACTTCCACTTCTATGGTGCCGAATTTATCATACAATTTTTTTTTAATTTGTTAAGAACTCAGACTCGGAACTTTCTTGGTGTACTTTTTTAATAGGTATGTTTTGCGCGCGCCATTTGCTTTTCGCGTCATATTGGTTAAAAACAAGGAATCCAACTTGAAAACAAGTGAAAAACCTAAAATGACCACTCATTATCTAGCGACGAGGAAGTTTATTTGACGCCATCAGAATTAACTGAATTTGTTTATAATGCGCATTTTTTTTTGCGTTTATCCATTTCCTCGCTGAGGCGGGATGAAAAGTTACGTGTTGCACTCGAGTGCAAAGATTTTTCACCTCGTGCTCTTTTGATTCCCTCGCTAACGCTCAAGATTCTAAGTTTTGAATCACTCGCTTCGCTCGTAACTCAATTTTAGAATCTTTCGCTTGCTCGGTCATCAAAATTAAGCACGCGGTTAAAAAACAACTTTGCACTCTTGTATAACAAATAACTATTGTTAGTTCTACACTATACCTTCTAGTTCCGGAGATATTGGAGGTCAAAGTTACAACATTTTGACAAATTTCTTTTAAATATAAGTTTATATCAGTGGCGAGGGGTTCTAACAACTCAAAACCTACCGGCTTCCCTTCGGAACAATCACTGTACTGTAGTCTACTATTGCCAAAAGTAAAACAATGTAGGTAATTCAGTTAGGACGTGATTGCCCAAACATGACTTAAACTACAAATGGTTCAATGTATGGTTTACTCACACATCATTAAAATATGCAGACTTATTTTGACAAGTTATAGTTTCGTTACGCGGTACACTAGATGGCAGGACATGTATCTTTATTGAAGCTTGGACGTTGCCTGATCTGTCCTAATATGCCGTAAAGAGTAATAAATAACATCATTTTTTTTTCTTAATCTTTGAAAATAATTTGGGTAGCTATTGTGGTACCGTTATGATGAATATTGGACATTTTGCGAATTGGACATTTTTCGACCGCTGGACATTTTGCGAATTGGACATTCTGCGCCTAAACGTTTATAAAATAGACTCCGAACCCAAGTTGGCTGCGGCAAGGAAAACCTGTTCAGGTGAAGATTCATTAATGACTCTGCCCTGGAGAGTAAATGTGGTGCTGTGCCACAAACGATGGGGCACTGTATATCGTGTTCTGTGTGTTAAGTTGTTTGTTCACTACAGGAACTGATGGACGCTAGCGAAAGCGCCAATTTAGGTCCACATTCACCAAAAAGATGACGCTCTGATTTTCTAAAAACACATTTCTGTATGGGAACATGTCACAGTGATAGCTGTTTTTAGATTATCAAACTGTTATCTTTTCAGTGAACTTTAGTGGCTTAAAAAAATCTATTTTGTCCGGAAGTTTGATTAAGTATCGAAAAATATTGGACCCGTATTTTTTCTTTTGTTTCGTAAATCAAAATTGATGAAGATACGACGCTTTTAAAATTCTCAATACGTCACACCACCTAGGTATAATTTTTAGAGCGTACTGACAATATGAGCCCTTACTCTCGAGTTTACCTTTGTCAATTCATTGATTTACAAAAACAAAAAATACGTCATTATTTTCCAATACTCGGCGGACGGACTAAATTTATACTAATACTAGCTGAAAAAAACGTCCCCGTTTTTGCAACATTTTTCATTCCTGCTCCGCTCCTAATGATTATAGCGCGATGTTATATAGCCTTAAGCCTTCCTCGATAAATGGACTACCCAACACAAAGAGATTTTTTTCAATTACAACCAGTAGTTCCTGAGATTAGCGCGTTCAAACAAACAAACAAACAAACTCTTCAGCTTTATAATACTAGTATAGATTATAAAGTAGAAGAGTTGTTTGTGTGTTTGGTTGAACGCGCTAATCTCAGGAACTACCAGCTCGAATCGAAAAAATCTTTTTGTGTTGGATAGTCCATTTATCGAGGAAGGCTTTAAGCTATATAACATCAGGCTATGTTTATTAGGAGCGGAGCAGGATTGAAAAATGTTGCAAAGACGGGGATTTATTTTCCTTTCGTTTTTCTCTCTTATGTGACGCAGATTAGCCAGCTAGTAGATTCATATTTGTTTTGATACAGTCGTCATGCCTATTTAGATTTTCGTCGACACGTGAAAAAGAAGAAAACAAAAAAGACACTCACCCATAATCTTCTTAGGCGGGATCTTTCGCTGCTCTTTGTCTTCGTTTTCATCCCGCCTCATCATCTTCCCCTCCCCCTGCCACTTCCGCTTCCCCGCCCGCTCCCTCTCCTCCAAATACATCCCGAGTTCCTCTTCCCTCCCCACCATAGCTAACCTCACACTACTAGACTCCCAAGTATAACTATCCTCTTTCCTGCTATCATTCATACTATAGTCCTTATCTTCTGAATAAAATTCCATCACAAATTTGCCATGCCAACACTAGAGTCTTTGAATGATGAATGAGAATGAATGAATGATTTAAACAGAATGATTTAACACGTTAAAATAGAACGAAGAATGAGTTGTATAACTTTTTGATGCCTGTCGTCTCTCTTTGACGGTGACTTTGGAGTAGTTCGTTCTCTATTTTCATGGGCATGTTTCTGTTCGAGCTGGTGTGGTGGTGTTCTATGTGCGGTAGGCCGGGGAGGTATGTGCTGAAGTGGCTTCGGGTGTGATGTGCTGAATTCGCGGGTGGCTCCATGTGGTAAAGGGAAGAGCTGGTGAACCTCTCGATTCTTCGTAGCGTTAAGCCTGGGGGCGGTGTACTACGGCTCCTGGAAATAAGAGAAGAATGTTTTGTAAGAAACTCGGTCTGGAAATTTGACGGAAGGAAATCGCCTTCTAAGTAAACATGGCCAGATATCGCACATCAAACGAAAACGACCCAAAATAACAAAGTAAAGGTTTACAGTTTCATCCATTCGCAAACAGATCGTCTGTTGGAAGGCTACTTTTGCAATAGCACATTGCCACCTAGGGGTGAAAGTAACTTATTTAGTCCCGAGACGGGGTTTGGCGCCGAAGTGAGGGACTAAATAAGTATTTGGCCCGAGGTAAACACTGTGCATTTCATTACGAATACAAGGAAAATAAACATAAATCAATCGAAAAAATAAACCAAGATCGTATTGCCGCTTTTCCGTCTATTTTGTTTTTTTTTTCTGTTGGCGGCCGAGAGCTATTCCGCCAAAAATGGAAAATATTTTTCCCAAATCTATGTTATTTTAAGAAAATAGTTGAAACAAAATGATTATGAAGTTGTTTAAAAAATACATATTCTTTAATTAATACTTAACTTTATGTTATTTAAATTTTACGTTGTTGTGAGAGTTGGAACATGGTTCAACAGAAATGTGCAAATATAACTAGTTTTTTAATACAAAAATAAATTTGACAGCTGTCAGTTTAAAACGAGTCTCCCTAGGGCTGAAAAGTATTACTTTCTACCCGGTCCTCAGGCAACTTCAGACCTACTTTCCGAGTATGAGTACTTAATGAAAAAAAAAATATGTTTGAGATTTTCAGTCAAAACAAGGTTATTCCTTTATTCATAAAAAAACCGACCTTTATCCACAATACTCACAACTCCACCTACTGTCTCCATTCCCCCCATAACGACTACCTGTCCTAAGGTATACTAGTCTAGACCTAAATTATTCACTTAGTTTTATGAGGGAAGGCCTTGGACATCAATTCTACTTGCAATGCCTATGAGCGCGACAATTGAGAGCCACGTGATGCGAAAATGGCGGAGCCAAAGAGATTTGAGTTATAAACATTCAATCGACGCGAGCAGCTTTCTGTAAAACAAATTGGTTGTCTGTAAAGTCGGTTTACGGACGATAGATTTACGTGATAACGTCATAATCATTATGACAGTCTGTGGATGTCATGTCAACTGTCATGCATTTTTCTGTAATAAATATTTGTTAAATTAATTTAAACATTGCATGAGAGCACGAGAGTAGCAATGTCGTCGACTACGGTCAAGTGTAATACGTGTAATCTGGTGATAAATGAAACACTTGCCTTTGTGCAAAATAAGATAGATGTGATGGATGAGGAGAGCTTGGCCCGTATTTGTATAACATCTTTTTCTACGGATGAGATTTCCATCGCAAAGAAATTACTGTTTGAGTCGGCGCCGTCTTCAAAACGTAAAGTTACGAGGAGAGGAACAGGAAAAAATGAAAGAGATTTATATGATATCATTACGCACGCGAATTACAAAAACTCCCACCAGTCACCTTTGACCATGTAGACGCTACCCGGCTGTTAAAAGATATTTTGTTAATTCAAAATGAACTTAAGAATTATAGAGAAGCGTATGTCACCAAAGATCAGTTTAATGAAATTAAAGAGGAAATAGAAACACTTAAAACTAGTCTTATTAGTCATACCAATTCCAATAATATAAATAACAGCTTAAGTAAAGTTTCCAACAAAAATATACATAATCATAGCAAGTCACAGGAACTACCTCACATCGTCGTCGAAGAGAAAGCTACCGATAAAAGCGCGGAACTATGCCTATCTCCTTCTCTTGAACCTGACGTATGTAGCAACATCTCGCTCGAAAATTTTGTTGACGCATGCACGTCAATACCGCACGTGCAGGCCCGAACCGTGGTTTCGAACGCGGAAGCAGGTGGGGCGCAGGTGCCTACCCAGGCTGCAGTGGGCCTCAAGAGCGTGTCCAACGAGAGTTTGGAAGGGATAAGAATACCTACGTCTTATGCTGCCGCTGCTAGGCTTGCTATGTCAACACCGCATAAAATAAAAAGCTTAGCGGTTTTGGAAACAAAAAAGGATGAAGAGCAAAATGAAGGGTGGATTTTAGCTCAAAAGAAAAAGAGTCTGAGAGATAGGTTTATAGGAAATCAAGGTCGTGCGAACATAGATTGCATTGCAAAATTTAAAGCAGCGGACATCAAAATACCGTTATTTATCAATAACGTTGATCAGAATGCGTCTGCTAACGACATACATATATACATTATGGAAAAAACAAAAATCAATGTACAAATTGAAAAGATAATTATGAGAAAACAGAAAGATTACGATGCTTACAAAATTTTTGTACCAAGGCATAAATTGCATTTATTTTTAGACGACAATTTATGGCCAGAAGGAATTGCTTTTCGTAGATACATAGACTTTAAGAAGCGAGCCGAAGAATATCACAAAAATATCAGTAATGGATTACGACAATAACGATATTAATTCAAAAGCAAGTATTTTTGTGAGTTTTAATTGTAAATCTATTACTAGATCGGTGGATTATGTCAAATTGTTATGTCAAACATCTGATATTATAGCATTGCAGGAAACCTGGTTGTTGCCTCACGACATTCCTTTTCTGAGCAGCATAGACCCTCACTTCGACTTCGTGGGAAAATCAGCGGTAGATACGTCGACAGGCGTCCTTATGGTGGAGTAGCCATACTGTGGCGACAGAGCGCCTACGATAATGTGTCGTCTGTACAGTGCAAAAGTGTGCGTCTTGTGGCTATAAAAATAACAGTAGGCGGTAAATCCCTTTTAGTGTTCTCGGTCTATATGCCGACGGAGTCAATGGATAATCTTGGAGAATTTGTTGAATGTCTTTGTGAGATTCACGCCATTATAGAAAGTAGTGGTGTGAATGCGGTCTATATTCTAGGGGATTTTAATGCTCAACCGAATGGTCTTTTCGGCAGAGAGCTATTGAGTTTTTCATCTGAAGTTCAGTGGCGGTGCGCAGACATGTGCTTGCTCGGCGCTGAGTCAGACACGTATACTTACGTAAGTGATGCACATGGTTCCACTAGTTGGTTAGACCACTGTGTAGTAACGGATGCGTCTTGGAACACTATAAGAGACGCTAGCGTGCTGTATGACGTGTCTTGGTCGGACCATTTCCCTCTAATCATAAAGTGTGATCTCCATTTATTAAGGCCGAAAGTAACACCTGGACTATCAAAATGTAACAAAGTAACATGGGGGGACAGAGACTTAGAGCAGACTAAATTATATAATAAGTATTGTAATGATCTCATGAAAAATCAAGACTTTCCCATTGAGTTTACAGAATGTAGTAAAAATAGATGTAGAACTAAAGAACACGAAATTATTTTAGACAATATGTATTCGGAAATTGTCCGTATTATCTGTGAGGGTGCTATCAAAAGTTATAATAAGGGTACACAGCGCAAAAAGCGATACATAACAGGCTGGAATAAACATGTGAAGAACGCACACGGACAGGCTCGGCTTGATTTTCAAACCTGGACCCTATTTGGTAGGCCTAAAAGTGGTCCTGTGCATGAACAAATGGTGGAAAGTAGAAGGGTTTTTAAAAATAAATTAAAATGGTGTCAAAATAATGAAAACCAAATAAAAATGAACATGATTGCGAGTCATCATGACGCAAAAAATTTTGGTAGTTTTTGGAAAGCCACGAACAGTTTAAATCCCAGGTCGAGTCAGCCCGTGAGTGTTGAGGGTCTTAGTGATCCTAATGAGATCGCCAATTTGTTTAGAAGAGCTTTTAAGGTCGAGTCTCCCCTAGGTTCGTCGTCGGATGGGTCGGAGGTAGTGGGGGGGTCCGAAGACATGCCTATCAGATTTTCGGCCAGGGAAGTAGCGACTGTCATACATAGATTAAAGAGAGGCAAGTCACCCGGCCATGACAGCCTCAGTATAGAGCATCTACGTTATGCGGGTAGGCACTTGCCGCGAGTGCTAGCAATGTTTTTTAGTTTGTGCCTGAGTCACTCTTATCTTCCAGCTGACTTACTCAAAACTATTGTTGTGCCCATAGTCAAGAACAAAACTGGAGATGCGAGTGACAAGAGCAACTACAGGCCTATATCCCTGGCAACTATCATTGCAAAGGTGTTGGACAGTCTGATTGATCGGCAGTTGGATAAGCACTTAATACTCCATGACGCTCAATTTGGGTTTAAGTCGCTTTTATCCACCGAAACAGCTATCCTATGTCTCAAACAGACTGTTCAATACTATACAAGTAGGAAAACTCCTGTATATGCATGTTTTCTGGACCTCTCCAAGGCTTTTGATCTCGTGTCTTACGACTGCCTATGGAGGAAACTATCAAATATTAAAGACCTTCCAAGCGATATTATAAGAATGCTGAAGTTTTGGTATAACAACCAATTCAATTATATTAGGTGGGCGGGTGTCCTGTCAGATGCATACAGGTTGGAATGCGGAGTGAGGCAGGGGGGACTCAGCTCACCTAAGCTTTTCAATCTGTACGTAAATGAGCTGATCTGTGAGCTCAGCAATACCAATATCGGGTGCTCAATTGACGGGCACTGTGTAAATAATATCAGCTACGCGGATGATATGGTATTGCTGAGCCCATCGATCAGTGCACTTAGGAGGCTTCTCGGCATCTGTGGGGACTATGCGGTGGCTCATGGTCTCAGGTACAACGCGACAAAGAGCGAACTTCTGGTGTTCAAAGCGGGTAACAAATGTTACGACACCGTCCCACCAGTCACACTAGGGGGCGCTCAGCTCTCTAGGGTGACAAAGTTCAAGTACCTGGGACATTGGGTCACCGATAGTCTGTCTGATGATGAAGACTTGGAGAGGGAGCGCAGAGCATTGGCAGTTCGATGTAACATGCTGGCCCATAGGTTTGCACGTTGTTCAGAAGAGGTAAAAATTACACTCTTTAGAGCGTATTGCCAAACTATGTACACTTGCGCCCTATGGGTCGGCTATACAAAAAGCTCGTACAATGCTCTGCGAGTCCAATATAATAACGCCTTCAGAGTTTTGTTGGGACTACCGCGCTTTTGCAGTGCATCAAGGATGTTTGCGGAATACGGCGTGCCTGATTTTTACGCTCTTATGCGATCACGAATAGCATCACTGATGCGGCGAGTGCGCGGTAGTTCTAACAGCTTGGTGGCTATCATGGCTGACAGAATGGACAGTCCAATGATGTGGCACTGGATGACCACTCATCGTGCGTCATTTAGATATTTAAAATGAAATTCTCATTGTAATGTATGTGTGTATCTTTTAATTTTATGTACCTATGTTTTTGTGTTCTTTCATGTGTGTGTTTTATGTATGAACGATAAAAATTGTACTGTTTTAAATATGGACTCGATGGTCTGAAATAAATTTTATTATTATTATTTCCTTTATTCATCATTGTACATATTTCTTATATTTTTAAATATTTATTTACAAAACTAAATAAAAAAAACATTTAAAAATATAAAAAACAGTAGCCCACTAGCGCTGGGGACAGGGTCCGAGCTGCCGGTGGTCAGGGCTCTTGAGAGAGGAACCTCCTAACAATACGTGCCGTGTCGAGAAGTACTGCTTTCTGAATCAAGCCCTTGATCCAGCTGCCAAGCGAGAGCCTCCTAAGATGTTGGTCGAGGCTCTTGGCTATTAAGCCATTGGCCGACACGACTATCGGCACAATGATTGCTGTACTCACATCCCACATGTCGACAACCTCGCGAGCCAGATCTAGATATTTGTTTTTTTTATCTTGCTCTGCTTTCACGAGGTTCTCATCATGCGGGACCGTTATATCAACAATCATTGTGCGACGCTCCAATCGATCTATCACCACAATGTCAGGCCTATTGGCAACAACAGTCCTGTCGGTGGTGATAGGTCGGTCCCAATACAACGTGATATTACCATTTACGAGAACTGGGTCGGGCGCATACTTATAGTATGGCACCTCTGATTCCACAAGGTCGTATTTCAAAGCAAGTTGCTGGTGGATAATCCTGGCAACAAGGTTGTGTCTATGCAAGTACTCTCCGTTAGCCAGACTAGAACACCCAGAAATAATGTGTCGGATCGACTCTCCCGGACGGTGGCATGCCCGACATATGTCAACCGTGCCGTCCTTCACAATGTATTTGCGGTAGTTATTCGTCATCATAACTTCGTCCATAATTGCACAAACAAAGCCTTCGGTTTCCCCGAAGAGGTCACCAAAGCGTAGCCAGGATACGGACGCTAAGAAATCTACATCAGGGCCATGTAGGGCCCGGTAAAAGCGTCCGTGAAGCTCCTTGCCTTGCCATTCTTCCCTGCGGTCATTAGTGTCCAATACTTTAGGCTTGCGCCAGTTCTCGTTAGCCAGGGAGAGCGGGGTGAGGCCCTTGTCCACTGAGACCACATCTCGGTGCATCCCCACGTCGGCTTCCAGGAAATATTCCCTGAGACTGCATACCTCTCGGTTGTGCAGGTTCTTAGCATTTAAGAAGCCTCGACCCCCGCACTTCCGAGGGATATACAGTCTCATCATCGACGACCGTGGGTGATGCATTCGATTTGCGGTCAGCAGTGTGCGTACCCTCCTATCCAGGGCATCAAGTTCCGTCTGAGTCCATTTGAGTATGCCGAAAGAGTACATTAAAACCGGCATGACCCAACCATTGAAGGCACGCACCTTGTTTCCACCTGAAAGAAGGCTATTTAAAACCTTCTTCAGGCGACCGAAGAAGCGCTCCCTCAACGATTGCTTCATGTCAGTTACGTTAATGCCTAACGCTTCCGACATACCCAAATACTTATAGCTTTCGGATGAGGAAAGAGATCTTAGGTGTATGGAATCCGAGAGCTGAAGTCCCTCGGATTCCATAATCTCCCCTCGCTTTACATACATTACTGCACATTTGTCCACACCAAATTCCATCCTGATGGCGTTACTAAAAGTTTCAGTTACTTTTAGTAGCTCCAACAATTGCAATTTGTTGGGGGCAAAGAGTTTCAGATCATCCATGTAAAGCAGGTGAGATATAACCTGACCATCTTTCCTCAACCGGTAGCCTAGTCCTGAATTCTCCAGCAATGTGCTTAGAGGATTCAGGGCTAAGCAGAACCAAAGTGGACTCAGACTGTCGCCCTGGAATATCCCCCGTTTAATCCTTACAGGTTCATCGTTCCCCTGGATCTGTCGACATCCTGGATATCGAAGGACCGTTTTCCATTGCCCCATACATGACTCAAGGAAGGCGCGTAGAGTTGCATTTATTTTGTACAACTCCAGCACCCTCATGAGCCATGTATGAGGCACAGAATCATAGGCCTTCTTATAATCTATCCAACATGTAGACAGATTCTTTCGGGAGCGGCGAACCTGTTTGCTAATGGCCATATCAATGAGGAGCAGCTCCTTAGTACCGCGGGACCCGTTCCTACATCCATTTTGAGAGGTAGACATGATAGAATTACTCTCAATATGTTTGTTGATTTTTGCTCTCAAAATGGATGTAAGAACTTTATAGACCGTTGGTAAACAAGTGATTGGTCTATAATTTTTGGGTTCCGCAGTACTACCTGATTTATGGAGCAGGTGGGTAATTCCTGTCGTCAAGAACTGGGGTAGCGACCCTGACTCTAAGGCTGATTGAAACTGGGACGCCAAGCAAGCGTGTGATCTTTGGAACCACTTGATCCAGAAGTTGTGCAGTCCATCCGGCCCTGGAGATTTCCAGTTAGGCAGCGGACGAACTGCACAAGCTACGTCTTGGGGGCTGATGATGATTGCCCCCATTTCCTGTATTTGATCACACACTTGTTCAACCTTCCGGATCCAATCGCCCTCAGTGTGACTGACAGGCACCGACCAGATGCTGCGCCAGAATGAACACATGGCATCATCATCCGGTAGACGCGTGTCAGTCACACCTTGGTCCGGTCGTTCCCAAGCCCTATATACCCACCTTTCATCACTTTGGAATGAGCGATTCTGAGTGTATCGCTCCACTCGCCGCTTATACCGACGAATACGGCTTGCCCATGCACAGATCTTCTGCTTCAGGAAGTCGATACGCTCTGTGATGCGGGCTAAGTAATCTCGAAAACTAACATCAGTTCCCGAGAACGCCCGCCTCACAAAGCGCATCACTCTAGGGCGAGTATTGCCCTCCCTGAAGCAGATTAATTTGCCGATGAGTACCCTAGCCTCACCGATACGTCGCTCAATTCTGCACTGCCAAGCTGGAACAGCTAATTTCGGTCGTGTAGTTCTGTCGTTGTTGGGAAACTTGACATGAGCTACACGACACGCCGCTACAGCTCCACAGTACAAAATTGAGTGAGTATCGGCGAGGTCTTTGCTGCTGTCAAAGCAATTTGACAGCTGCGAATCTAGAGCACACACCAGCGCCTTGTTTTTCTTGTGCATTGGCAAACGAGGCAAACGTGGTCTAAGTTCAGGCGGTGTGGAACGATACTCCCGGAACGCGCCCTCCAAAGCACTCCTCAATTGTGCGTTGCATTGGGTACTCACGGATATAACTTCATCCCCATCCTCTTCACCATCGTAGTCAGATCGCAGTGGCGTACTGGGGATAGTTTGTAGCTGCACTGCGATCATTGGCGAAGCAGGCGTAACTAAGTTACTCCGTGATTCGGAGCGTAGTCGATCAAGTACGGTGTCATCCAACATATGGTTACGCTGGATCACCCGCACCTGATCCGACAGTCGTTGTGCGTCTACGTTGACAGCCGGCTCAAGTACCTGAAACAGAGAGAGCATTTGACCACGGTACGCAATCAAGTTGCTTCCTCCCTCAGTAGCCCCATAATATGCGCGCATGACATTTTCATTCATGGACTGAGTCCATCGCATGCGCGACACATTTCCACCGGCAGCGGGGACCCTGCTCGAGGCCTGTTGGCCTCGAGGTCCCAAGCCCGCTGGTGGCCGTCCTCTTCCTCGTCGTCGTCCTCGTGATGGTGGTGGTGGTGGTGTCGACGGCGGGGAGAAAAACTCGTCACTCGAGCTCGACGCAACTGCAGCGACCGGTGACACGGTGCTCACGGGTGTGGCACGTCCCGGCGGCTGCGAGGCGGAGCTGAGCGACGAGCCCGGAGATGGTGGGTGTGCGTCTCGAAGTAATTTGGCCCGGTGCCTTGTTAACATGGTGACATTTTGACTGCTTATTTCGATGTGGTGTTAACTAGTTCCGTATTGCTAAGGTCCATTTTATGATATTTTGGATGTCCAGTTTGCTTGAGATTTTTTTTTTTCTTCTTTGTCATTATTTATTGTTACTATTTGGTTAAATTTGTAAAATTATCAATTAAAATTCGGAACAAGAAAAAATTACGTATTGTCACTTTGACACTTGGGCCACAGACTCACTTATTATTATTATTATTATTTTATGTAATAAAACACGTGGAACGGTGGAACGTTACTATGGAACGTTACTATGGAACGTTACTATTTTTCATGAGTGTTGCTGGTATTATCAATTTATAAGACGTTATCACGTCAAAATGACGTGTAAAAGTGTTTGAGAAAACCTACTTGCTGAATAAATATCATTTATCATATATCATTTATCATTTATCATTTATCAATTATTATTTATCATTTATCATTTATCATTTATCGTTTATCATTTATCATTTATCATTTACCGTTTGAGATGTTACGTAACAAGGACACTTTTGAGTCGGCCTGTTTTAAAACTCCGCAAAAAACGTCATAATCATTATTTTATGTAATAAAACACGTGGAACGGTGGAACGTTACTATGGAACATGGAACGTTACTATTTTTCATGAGTGTTGCTGGTATTATCAATTTATAAGACGTTATCACGTCAAAAAATAGAAAAAGTTTTAGCAAAAATAAAAATAAAAAAAATAACTACTTAATTACTTTGCAATTACTTTTTTTTGTCAAATAAACAGACTTCCATAAAACAGTGTTTTTTTATTACCTACCCTTTTAGTTGAAATATCTTAATCTAAATAATTATTGTCATAAATATACTTTTACTTTGAACTAGAAGTGAAATTATAATGTCAGACAAATAAAAAAAAACCATTTGCAAAAAATAATAAGGAACCGTCTTCAAAAACCCAAAAAAGTGAAAAAAAATTACTTTAATTTTAAAAGACAGTGACTTTTGTTTGTTTGATTTTTTTTTTGCTTTTATTTTCTAACTACGTGTTCCTCCGAAACGAATGACGATTTTCGCAGAAAAACCTTTGGAAATCACAGTGAGTATCAGTAGGTACTAATAAAACCGCTGTGCACATTGAATCACCTTTTCTACAAAACCCAATTGTTGAAGATTGTCAAAGACAGTTCCGTTGAAACTGTCTGTACAATTAATTTATTGGGAGGTCCGAAGGTTTGATTCTTGTAATTGGTGCATCTGTCTTATGCGTTAAGAAGATGCATCCTGCACTGTCAACATTCAACGAGTTTATTTATTAACTATTATGTAACAATTTAAGTTTTTTTTTCCGACTTTCTAAAGAAGAAGGTGGTTATGTATTCCACCAGAAGCTCCGTCGATGTTTCCGTGATTTCTGTAGTCCGATTTTAGTGATTAATTTTTTGTTTGTTAGAGGAAGCTCGCGTGGTGGTTCCAAATTATATATTTTTTTAATTTTGCTTAGGTATTTTTATGAATAAAATTGTTCTCTATATTTTTTTTCTTCTTCTAATTAGTCACAATGTTAAATTATTGATACTTACTTGTCAAAGGTGTGTGTGTGATACCACAACCAAAATTGGCAAAAAAACTTGTCAAATTAAAATAACCGACTTCCAAAAAGTTGTTTACGAAGTCGGTTATTTAATTTTTTTTTTTTTTTGTTAAAAATCGATTGGAAAATCTTTTACTTTTGGAAGTCGGTGGCAAAAAGCTCAATGAAACAAACAAAAGTCATGATTTTTTTGTTCCATTTTTCTTCTTTTTGTCAATCGTCAAGCTATCATGTACTACTTTCTCCATTCATATTTTATTTGAGAAAAAAAAAACGCAAAAATAAGCCTCTGAAATATTTCTACCAGCTATAGTCTTGAGGGCCGAACACTGCGTCATGGAGACTTCCCAACAAACGGTCCTAATTATTTAATTGTCCGCCCGCACAGTTAATTGCCTTCTCAGAAGTTTCAGTTGTTTTGGTTGTTAATTCATTGAAACTTGCGAAAAAATAGTGTTTTGATTAAAATCACACGTTGTGCGTAACACAGAATCCTACTAATATTATATACTAGCTTCTGCTAGCGGCTTTGCCCGCGTGAAGTTTGAAATTGACCCATAGGATCTTATTACCGGAATAAAAAATATCCTATGTGTTATTTTTCGCACAGATAGCTTATAGCCTTCATTTATTTTTTTACGGATGGGAAATCATCAAATGAATCTTCCCGCTCTTGGCGGAGCTGAAGGGAGTGTCAGACTTTTACTGACTAAAACCCATCCCTGTTCCGTCTTAGCCCTTTGTGTATCATGGCCGCGGTATTTCTTTCGAACAGCCCCGCAGCATTTTTGAGCATTGTTCTTTAATTATCAGGTCCCTTTGACCTGATAATTAAAGAACAATGCTCAAAAATGTATGGACACCGTCCTGGACACCGTCCCCACTCTCGTAGCACTATAAAACTTATGTTAATCGAAGGGTCAGAACCATCTCATCATTTCATTGTATGACAGCGAAACTGAAATGTCTGTACGAAAAAGTAATATCGACATGAAGAAACCGGAATCTGCAATTGTGACTGCAGATTCCGGACATGTAGTATTAGTCACATTATTCAAAACGCGCCTCAACCTATTTGTTTCTCTAAATTATTGTTGTTTACTAACCTCTTGTGTATGTATTTGTCACCGTAAAGTTGTCAAACACGTTATATTGTAATCTCTCTAGCGAGATTGTTAACTCTCGAAATATTGTCAACTGAATATGCGGAAGTATCTCTGGCCCCATAATCGGGACTTGGGGCACCCCCACGTTAGGTTAGTTAGGTTCCTTTAAACCCTGCACTCGGAAATAGGGGCCCCGCGTAGCTGGGCTCCGCCGACTACGCTTTTTAGGGGAATATAAAGTGTTTTAAGGTTAGGTTATATTAATCGGTATTTCTCAGGAATGGTACCATTGGACAAGGGGGGTCCCCCTTGCCTCCACACCGCGTGAGTTGACTGCCATCGCATGCATTTCACGAAAAATGATGTGTTTTAATGTACAATATTTCGAGACTTTACAATCTCTCTAGTTATTCTACAATCTAACGTGTTTGACAATTTTACGGCGACATCTTCATTTCAGTTTCACTGTCTTACAATAAAATGATGAGATGGCTATGGTTTATCGATTAACATCGGTTTTAGAGTGCTACAAGAGTGGGGACTTTTTGAGTACTGTTCTTTCAACTATTATCACGATTGTGGTCGATGAAAATTCAGACAATTTTATGAACAGAAGTGTCGATAGTTACTTTCATAATAAAATTCAAAAATTTTGCTAGACGGTAGACTTTTAGACACTGGAGGTTATAAATCCTCAGAAAAAAAAGGAGCTGTTACTACTAGCTACTTAAATACTTGACTGATTTTTTTAATACAACCTGTATATCAATCGGATGACATGATGAAAGCCAATGATCGGCTGAACGGGAATTGTCTTTGATTATTTCAAATATTTGGTCAAGAAGAGGCGCTTGCGCAGGTCGGCAATTTTTTTCTTATTATGACGGAGAAAATGGAAGAAATAAACGTATCGCACCGACCCCAATAACATGGGTGAAGGGCAGGAAGATAATGTTAATGAATGTCATATTATTAATTATAAAAAAGCTAAAAAAAAAAAAAAACTTGAATTAAAAGCTAAAGTTAAGTAATTAAGGTAAAGGGGGTTGGAGGTGGGGAGGGTAGTAAAGTCTTTTAAGTTGTAGTTAACAGGAAGTTTAATGAGAATGGAGTATTTAACGAAGAAAGCTCTATCTTATCTTTAGCGAATTAAATCAAAATTAATTTTCAGATTAGTATAAAAAGCAAATATATCAATAAATAAAGGTATTTTAACCTGTTAAAATGACAGAAAGTACATAAAAGAAGTACCTCAAATAAAATAAAACCTTTGACACACGTAAAAAAAATCACAAGCAATCCACATATTCTCACCTTTTTAACGAGTCCTTAACAACACAGAAAGAATAATAACATTCAAAGGGGGTCCGAATAGTCCGTCACAATTTTTATTACAAAGCCATATTGGCGAAACACATTTACAACTTATACCAACGACCGCCCCCGTCCTTAAAAAATATCATGTCAGTCCACCATTAAGAAAAAAAAAAAAAAAAAAAAACACGAAATTCTTAAATTCAAATCACGCGCAGCGGAAATCCGTTCGATTTTTTTTCGAAATTCAAATCAAATTAACGCGGGCTGCCGGCGGGCGCGGACGTCAAGACTACGAGCGTCTATTGCTAAATTGACGGTTCGTACGTAGACGGTCAAACGAATAAGTACGCAATATTGTCATTAATTCTCTGGCCAATCGTGGCGAAGAACGAAGATGTGGTGTGGATGTCGGGAATTGGGTCCACTTGGCTCGCGCAGGGTCAGACAATCGTCGGGTCAAGATGGAGTTGGGTACTGTTTTGTATTGAAAGGGGTTCCATACATGTTGCTCTTTTTAAATTGCTGCATGATTGCAGGAGTGTCGAAACGAATTGGACTGTTTATGTGACCCTCGTCAACTTTGAACCCGGGCTTTTAAATCAATTTGCTTGCAATTTGAAAGAAAGAAAGAAAAAACATTTATTAGCCCGCACAGGACAAAACACATAAAATTAACAGGATTTACGACTAATAAAAATAGAGAAAAAAAAGTAAATTTTGCGTCGAAAGACTTCCCACTAGATGGACCTATGACCTGGTGAAGGTTGCGGAAATCCGTTGGATGCGAGTCGCACGGGACCGGCTAATGTGGCGACACTTGGGGGAGGCCCAGAGATATATAAAAATACAAGATAGATGCGCAACTCAGGTTTTCGATTTTATAACACAGTGTACCTAAGCCGTTAGATGGCGCTGTTAGTTTTTTTTCAACCAAATAAATACAAAAAGTAAATCTTAACTGAGGATTCGAACTTGGGAGTTATTAAGGTCCATGTTCACCGAGAAGATAACAATCTGATTATCTAAAACAGCTGTTCAAAACACATTTTTGTATGGGAACGTCATAGTGACAGCTGTTTTTAAATAATCAGACTGTCATCTTCTCGGTGAACATGGACCTAAGTGCCGTAATGGTCTAGTTGAAATAAATGATTTGAGTTGAGTTGAGTTTTGAATTATTCACAAGGCAACCGCTGTCACCACTAGGCAATCTACTTCACTGACAAGTTGTCTAAAATAGCTGTTCTCGTTATGACAGTTGTAAGCTGTCAAACAGTTGAAAAGTTGGTGTCTTTAAACACACAGGTGGCAGCACTATCTATGAAAATGTTGTTTGAAGCCAATGCATGGAAGTTTCACCCCCCTGGAGAGGCCTTTGTCCAGCAGGGGACGTGTTTCAGCTGAAATGATAATGACGATGATGAAGTTTTATCTACATAGATTCTTTTCTGCGAGATTAGTAGAAAAGGCAATTAAACAGAATAAAGTAGAAAAAGTGGCATATCAAAGCACGCCCAATGCGCAAGCGCATGTACCCATTATTTCGTCTATTACGTGACGGAATAACCGTCCTTACACTAATATCTTTAGCAAAAAATTGTCAGAATACTGACTAGTCAACTAGAAGGTGACTGACGAGATGATGAGTAATAGAGACCTTTAGAAGACTCGCATATCGCCGGCGACTTCGTCCGCGAAAATTGTGATATCTCGGTTAATTTTCAAGATATCAATATAATTTATAGCCTATGTTACTCGGTAAGGATGTGGCTTTCTAATGGTGAAAGAATTTTCAAAATCGGTTGAGTAGTTTTTGAGTTAAATCGTAACAAACAGAACAGAAATCAAATCTTTCCTCTTTATGATATTAGTTTAGAACAGAGGTTCTCAAACGTTTTTTCCTGGTAGACCACTTTGAATTTGTTTTGGTGTCGGTGGACCCCCTGTAGCATTTTCTTTCAAGCCCGTGAACTAAAAAAGAAAAGCAAGACAATATTTTTTCTCACTATCTGTTAGGATTGCATGAGGATCGTTGTTCCCAAGATATTTATTTGGCAAAAATCCGAAAATTGTAATCTTCTAGCTTCGAAATGTGTTTTTTTATGACTTAACACGACCTTTTTCACCGAAATACAACCTGTCATCACCGGAACATTTGATCTTTATTACTCTTTCTAGTACCTAGCTTAATATCTGGCTACATTGATCAAGCTAAGCCAACATTTTTGTTCTTTGGCATCGAACCCAGGTAAAATTTCGTGGACCTCCACTTACAGCTTGTGAACCCCCCCATTTTCTTCAAGCTAATGTAGACCCCCGATGGGTCTCCCGTAGACCCCTGGGGGTCCACCTGGACCACTTTGGGAATCACTGGTTTAGAAGAAGGCATGCTTCGCAGACCTAAAATAAATTGGGATAAGAGCAGGGGGAATCATGATGAATGACTCAAGTCATATTATCATCAACATACATAAACTTATGGCTTTTTACAAAGCAACAGAACGCTATATGCTTCTTTTGCTTGTACAACTGTTGCCATTTTTGAGTCCAATCATCATTTCCCTAGCTTTTTCCCAACTATGTTGGGGTCGGCTTCCAGTCTAATCGGATACAGCGGAATATCAGTATTTTACATGGAGCGACTGCCTATCTGACCTTCACAGCCCAGTTAGTACTGGATAATACGATACCCCTTGGTAAAACTGGTTGTCAGACTTTTCGGGCCACTGACTACCTGTAACGACTGTCAAAGATCTATAAATGATAGCCGGGAAGAGCTGCTTGACGTGTTTTCCGAGGCACGGAGGAAACTCGCTATGTTATGGGTGGTCACCCATCCACAGACCAACCTATGCAAGCACGACTTAACCTAAAGAACAGCGTGAGCGGCTGTTATAAGAGTATTTTTAGGTCCAATCATCTGCAATATTTCTTAAAGTCATTGTCCCGCCAAAAGCAGCCAATAATGACGGCCATTTTAATTTAAAGATGGCGTCCACTGTGCTCGAGTAATAAACAATTCAATTGCCGCCGTTTACTATTAAGTAATGTATTGGAAAAGCTAGACTTAGAACTGTACTGTGTGCAATATAAATTGATACTCGTAGGAAATCAAATAGAGACCAATCTAGAAAACTAACTAAGTCAGTAGGTATCTATTATTCCATACAGGGTTTAAACATGTTAAGAATGTCGCTGCATTACATAATTATAAATTTGTGTGGGTTAAGCATGGCACTATACTTGTCCGTGAAAAGGAACAATCGAAGTCATTTGCCATTCGGTCACACCAAGATCTCAGTAAAATTAAACCAGGGACTGCAGCCACTAGGGATGAGTAATGAACTTTATAATGTAGTGTTTATTTGCTTTTCAATTATGTGCTTTTTAGTTGTATCCATCTTGAATGATAATAACATGGATATTTCTTGTTTGCCTAATGTACACGTTTTCATATATGTTGTAGTTTTACGGTATACTGTTTTCAAGATTTTCGAAGCTTACATTTGCTTTTTCAATTATATACTATACGTGCATCATCTACACTTGCTGTATGTGAGGGGAAATTTAAACAATTTTACTTTATTCTTGTTGCAAATTTTAATGATATTTGACTTCAGTTTGTACATCTTGAAATTGTCTATTTATCATTATCAGACAAGAGATGCTTATGTACTCGTATTTGCTCAGACTTATTCGATATTACTGCTCCGATTATACACCTGTGATTATGGCTGATAAGTTAATGATATACTATCAAAATTGTAGGGGGCTTCGCACCAAACTGCATGTTCTATTTATGAATATTTTATCCAATTGCTACGACATTATAATACTCACGGAGACTTGGTTAACCCCTGAAATACTCGACTCTGAGTTTATTGATCAACGGTATTCTGTATATAGATGTGATCGGGATCGCAAGGCTACTCAAAAGAAGGATGGTGGTGGTACCCTAATAGCGATACTGAAGGGACTGGGTTCTGTCTCAATTGAGTCCCCGATCTTACTAAACCAATACGTTGAGCATGTCATTTTGCGTATCCCGAGCGCGACGAGAGGAAAGTATGATGTCATATGCTCAGCATACATTCCACCAAAAACCCCCGAGAGTGTTTATGTTGCATATTTGGAGCTTTTGCAAGCGGTTGTTGAGAGTGGAAGTGTTCAAAATTTCTATCTGTTTGGTGATTACAATCTCCCCGACATTAACTGGTTAGCTGCTGGCAGTTCATGTTCTACCATACACGATTTAAATAACATCAACTCTCCAATTTGTAGACAAATAAGTATCTTTATGTCCATATTAAATGCCTATCAGTATAATAATATAAAAAATTCGACTGGAAAGATTTTGGATCTGGTGATCAGTAACAATGAGTGTTCTGTTATAACACCCACTGATATACTATTAACCTCAGACCCTTATCACCCACCCCTATGTATATTGGCTTCGTTCAATTTAGGTAATCGAGCCATGATACGTAAATCCATACAGAGGTATAATTACTGTAAGGCGAATTATGAAGAAATCAATGGTGATTTAGCCGAAGTTAACTGGGACGAATTACTACAAGGGCAGTCTGCAGAAGATGCGGTGAATACATTTTATGAAATAATTTTCCGAGTTATTAAGGCTCACGTTCCCTTAACATCGGTCAAGTCGTCTAAATATCCGGTCTGGTTCTCACCATCATTGATACATATATTTAAAAATAAAGCTAAGGCGTGGTGTAAATGGAAGGTGTATAAAAATTTATCAGATTACGAACAATTTTCATTGTATAGGTCGAGATTTCATACTGAATCTAAAACATGTTATAGTTTATACATGAAGTCAGTTGAGGATAGTATAAAAGTTAACACTAAATATTTCTGGACTTTTATATCTAACCGTAAATCCACAGCTTCCATTCCTTCAACTATGCATTACGAGGGACAATCTTCCAACAATCCAGACGAAATCTGTAATCTCTTTTTGAACTTCTTCAATTCTGTTTATGAGCCTTCCACTCTCAACGATGTGCAGCAGCAGACATCTGACGATGCTAAGAATAGTCGTCTCATTGGCAACATTGTGATCAGTGTTGAACAAGTACATAGTGCTTTGAGATCCTTGGATTGTTCTAAAGGCCCAGGACCCGATGGTATACCACCACTTTTCCTTAAAAATACCGCTGACACTTTAAGTTTCCCACTATGCATTATTTATAATAAGTGTTTGAGCCAAGGAATTTTCCCAGAAGTTTGGAAACGAGCTAATGTCACCCCTGTCCATAAATCTGGTCCAAAACATGAAGTTGAGAACTACCGTCCTATTTCCATTTTGCCAATCCTGTCAAAAGTTTTCGAGAGGCTTGTCCACAATCAGCTGTATCCGATTATGCATGATCAGATCATTAAGCAACAGCATGGCTTCGTCAAGAAAAGATCTACAACTACTAACTTAATTGAATACACCGATTATTTATTTAATAATTTAGACAGACGTGTACAGGTAGACTCTATTTATACTGATTTCCGTAAAGCCTTTGACAAGGTCGATCATAAATTACTTTTAGAAAAATTAGCATTTAACGGCATTCGTGGGGATTTGTTTCGTTGGTTCACTTCCTATGTTACAAATAGAACGCAAAAAGTGGTAGTTAATGGTTTCCATTCCAAATCCATAACTGTTTCATCAGGGGTGCCTCAAGGCTCGATTCTGGGTCCTTTGTTATTTGTTATATTTATTAATGATATTGACACTTGCTTTCTTAATTCTAATTTCTTGCTTTACGCGGATGACCTTAAAGTCTTTAGACCCATCAAAACAATGCTTGACTTTCAACTGCTTCAACAAGACCTCAATCGTCTTGCAGATTATTGCACTAAAAACAAACTCCAACTTAGTATCTCGAAATGTTGTTGTATTACCTTCACTAAAAATAAAAATATATTTAAATATTCCTACGCAATACACAGTGTAACTCTGGCAAGGGAGAGTTGTATCCGCGACCTAGGAATATTACTTGACAACAAACTGCACTTGGATGCACATGTTAATAAAATTGTTAATAATGCTTATCGCATGTACGGCTTTGTGATGAGATCAGCCACAGAATTTAAGCACTCTAGTACATATTTATATCTGTATCGATCATTAGTTAGGTCTCAATTAGAATATGCAGTACCTGTGTGGAACCCCTACTACAATAAATACATCGAGTGTATAGAAAGCATTCAACGTAAGTTTTTGAAGTCTATGCATTATCGCTGCTTTGGGAGTTGCTATCTCCCTTATAGTGAGTTACTTAAAAAATTTAATCTGCTTTCTTTGAGTTCAAGGCGTACATTTCTTGAGACTAAATTTTTATATGACTTATGCAATAACTCGTATGATTGTTTAGATATTAGCAACAAGTTGTGTTATATAGTTCCCAGAACATGCCAGGGACGCGAGGTGCGCGCACGACCTGTATTTGCTACTACTACCTGTCGTACAAACGCCGGCTTGCGAGCTCCTCTTCGTCGCCTTGCGAGCAATTTTAATAATAATTTCTGCAGTTTGGATCTGTTTGCTTTACCGCAAGGAAAGTTTAAACTCATGTTACTTAACATGTTGAAACATTAATATTACACTGTTGTTGTTCCACTTTTGCGGCACTATAGGTGGCTTTGAGTTATGTATTGTTGATAAGTACTTTACTACTATTAATATTCTTATTTTTATTGTTATAAAGCTAATCTTAAAATTTAACAAATTGTCTAGTGTGTATCTGTGGAGAACGTGGTTGATTTCACATTTGTATCATTTCTGTACCTTATTTTTTTGTTATTCTTAATGTGGAATTGTTTGTTTTCCCAAATAAATAAAAAAAAAAAAAAAAAAAAAAACAACCTCATCACGAAACCGTCAACCAAACATTCGGTCTGCACATCAAACATAGTAACTTTACCCAAAAATTATTGCTGGGAAACGCCGTTCTACCATAAAACGTGAAAAATTATGTTTTCGAGGAAAATTGTGTTGTGTCACCACAATGTAACTCACTCAAAACATTGTGCTGATGGATGGATTAAATAGTACGGGGGTCGTGGAGGTGTTCAAAGTAATAATCTTACATTAAAAACTTGTATTTAAAAAAAATCTTGTCGTAAAGTTGTAACTTTGACCCCCCATATCTCCGTAACTAGAAGGTTCCCAGGTATGGTGTAGAACAAAAAAATGATCGCAATGATGGGGAAAAAAAGTGCTTTTAAGCTTCAATAAGAGGTTATTTACACTCTGTATGTTTTTTTTTCATTTATCATCTCATTTTCTATGTAAACTGCTTTATATGAAAACTCTTTGTATACAGACCGCAGTACATTACAAATTTTCCCAGTCAATCTTGAACCTAAAGAGGCTTGTATTTAGGTTAAGAAGTGCTTGCCTAGGTTGGTCCGTCGACGGGTGAACACTTCAACATACCGAGTTTCCTCCGTGCCTCGGAAAGCACGTTAAGCTGTTGATCCCGGCTGTCATTTGTCCATCTTTGACAGTCGTTACAGGTAGTCAAGTGGCCTAAGTCTGACAGCCAGTCTTACGAAGTGGTATCGTATTACCCAGTACTAACTGGGTTATGGAGATCAGATAGGCAGTGGCTCCATGTAGAATACTGGTATTCAGCTGCATACGGTTAGACTGGAAGCCGACCCCAACGTAGTTGGGAAAACGTAGGCAGATGATGATGAATCTTGGACCTATAGCTTTAGCGATAAAATTGAATATCTATTAAACAAATTTGATAGATTGTACTAGTTTGATGTGTTGTTGTTTGTAAAAAAAAGCAATCATTATCATCATCAACCATTAATAGGTTCCACTGCTCGGACACGGCCTCCTCTCAATGAGAGGGAATGGGCTATAGGTAATCCACCCCGCGGGCCCAGTGCGGGTTGGTAGATGTCACCATGTCTTCGATTTTTTTGGATTTAGGACATGAAATTCACGTAATGGTTCACGCTTATTAAATTGGTTTCGCATTTGCTAATCAAGCAAATAACGGGCGCGGCCATTGGACACTAAGCTAGATTATTTTAACCGCAGAACATCCTACAATAGAGTGGTCCTTACATTCTATTTTTGATGGAACTCGTATCAAGATCTATCTACAAAAGAAAGAAAGAAAAAATGTTTATTTAACGTCAGTGAAAATGCCAACTGTGTAGCTACCACGGTTCGTCAGATAGACAGACAAACAGACGGACAGTGGAGTCGTAGTAATAGACAACGTCAACATTGCTGTATGTGTCCCGACTACATCACTCCACGAAGGTTGAGGAGGTCGTAGAGTACATAAATGTGAAGACCAGCTGGACTTTGAAAGTCGAGAAGTTGGAGCCGCGTCACACCATCAACTTCCGTTTGTGGTGCGAGTTCCGACACAGTATCTCGACAAATTTCTCAAGGAAGAGTTGTGGCCGAAAGGTGTTGTCTACCAACGTTTTCACGGCAGGCTACGTGACACCGCACAGCGTAACACGACGCGCCGCCACTTCGTGTGTCATAGTTCATAAGTTATATTTTGTATGTATTATTATTTTAAGTTGTAATGAATTTATATGTATCTTATCTATAGGCCTTCAGATGCCTGATCATAAAATGATTGATTGATTGAATAGGGTCCCGTTTTCAACCTTTATGTATACCTACAACCCTCATGGGCCTGTGCACGCTGAACCCGGCCTTCCGGACAGTGAGCTATGGGCTAGCTCGCCGTCCGTCCGTCTTATGACGCCAGGCCGTGTCGTCGGCGCCAGAGTGTTTTACGCGCGCCTTAAAGAGATGTCAGCAAAAAGGAAGGGGTCCGCAATGGCCAAAGCCTGCCACGGACTCCTCGAAAGACATACCGTAGGCCCGGAAAATACAGGGCGAGGAAAGGGATATAGATGGGTTTTAGACAGTAAAAGTCTGACACTCCCAGAGTGAGAGAAGTCACAATACAACTCTAAAATGATCAAAAAAGTAACAAGAAATCAACTCCACGCCACCTCTATCCCATAACCTCTCATACCCCTTTAAAAAGTTTTGGCTAATCCAAAAAATCTTCAAGCCACCGAGCTTGAGAGGACGGACAGACAATTAAACACAATCACAAGTAATAAAGAAGCGTACATCAAGAACACAATCATTTTAATTGATACTTATTGGAGACAATTAAACAGCGCGAGTGGTGTGTTGCGAATTTTTAAAGCTTGGGAATGGACGAAGGGATTTTAGTAATTTTTTAACACGCTTTTATTAGGGCGACCTGTATGTAGCATAGATGGTACACTATATATATAATACAAGATAGATGCGCAACTCTGGTTTTCGTTTTTAAAACTGTGTACCTCAACTGTTAGATGGCACTGTTAGTTTCTGTTCAACCAAATAAATGCAAAAAGCAATTCTTGACTACGGATTCGAACTTGGGAACTATTATTCACAAATCAACCGCTGTCACCGCTAGGCTATCTACTTCATTGACTAGTTGTCTAAATAAAATAGCTGTCCTTTTTATGACAGTTGTAAACAGTCAAACAGTTGAAAAGTTTGTGTCCTCAAACACACAGATGGCAGCAGTATCTATGAAAATTTAGTTTGGCGCCATTGTATGGAAGTTTCACCCCCCTGGTATGCAGGTAACTATGTAAAAAAATCTAAGGTAACTAATTTAACTACGAGTATCTTCCAAGGATCGTAGCGTCATGAAAATTGGCAGCTGTATACAGGGTGTATTTCACTTCATCACAAAGCCGTTAACCTAGCATTCTGTATATCAAACTAAGTAACTTTACGCAAAAAATATTGCTGAGAAACAACTTTTTTTTTTTGAGGTTATAAATCATGTTTTGTGGTATAACTCAATGTAACACACTCAAAACATTGTGCGGATGGACGGATTGAATAGTACGGGGGTCCTAGAGATATTTAAAGTAAAATACATGCGATAAAAAGTGGTATTAAGTAAACTTATCAAAATCTTGCAACTTTGACCCCCAATATCTCCGTAACAAGAAGGTTCCCAGGTATAGTGTAGAACAAAAAAATGATCAGAATGACGAGGAGAACAAGTGCCTTTCATATTCGTTAAGAGGTGTTTTACACCCTTTATAGTTCTGATGACAATACAAAACTGGGACTACCCAGTTACGCCCTTTCTTTTGCGTACTTTATTTAATCAAAAAACTTTTTAAATTCGTGATTGAAACATCGTAAAAAACTGTTCTAGGTTCAAAGAGGCAAATAGCATATCCATACTATTCAATGTATCAGCGCAATAATTCGAGATCTTAAACCGTGATTTTTGATCCCAAAAAAGAAGTCGTTCCACAGCAATATTGCGTAGAGTTAACTACGAGTAATTTGATACAGAATGCTTGGCTGCGGGATTCGTGAAGGATTCATTTGTACCCTGTGTTACCCATAAATAGTAAAAATTCTTCAATGCTTAAAAGCCCTATAGGTAGCACCATAGATATAATAAATATTTCTGCGGTTAGCACCCTAGCCCCATCTACTAGCTCATCGTCTGCCTTGCCTTTTCCCAACTATACAGGGTGCAAACAACCTCATCACGAAGCCGTTAACCAAGCATTCATACTAATTAACTTTACGCAAAAAATATTGCTGGGAAACAATTTTTTTTTTGGAGTTTATTAATCACGTTTTGTGGTAAAACTCAATTTGTGCTGGTGGATGGATTGAATAGTACGAGGGTCGTGGAGTTGTTAAAAGACAAAATATTCCAAAAAAGCTAATAAAAAGAAAACTTGTCAAAAAGTTGTAACTTTGACCGCCCATATCTCCGTAACTATGTAGAAGGTTCCCAGGTATGTAGTAGAACAAAAAAAATATCGCAATGATGGGGAGAACAAGTGCCTTTCGGCTTCGTGAAGAGGTGTTTTTAGTATATTTTATAACGAGGGACTAAACGAAGCCATTATATACCCGAGGTGGTTTGACTCCCGAGCTTGCGAGGGAGGCAATGAAAGCGAGGGTATATTAAATTGGCGTTTAATCTCGAGGTGCAAACTGTACTTTTCACTTCGAGTGCGAGAAAAATAGTCATTTAAAACCGAACAAATTTACGCTCGACTAAAATTCTGAACTGAGCAGTCAGATTTTCTTCTATCAGGTCACTCACAGATTATATAACAATTTAAAACACAACACAAACTCTAAACATTCTCGTAATAAAGATGATCCACACTCCACAGATAACTATAGTACCTACATTACTGCAGCGGCTAGCAACAGAGGCATTCCACATACTTTTTCAAAATCAACGATGCACACAAACAACCATAAATTTTCCCGCGTTGAAGAGTACATTTGTTTTTTTTTTTTCACAGCTTTCTATTTGCAAGCCAATTCGAAATTTAAATAAAACCTTTGACAAGTTACTCTGTTGTGACCATATTTCAGAGTAAAAGATCGTTCCATTTTTAATTTACTTTTTACTCCCTAGGGAATAAACAGTCACTTTAATCCCGCTTCGTAGGGCTATAATGGCGTACTTTTAGAGCATGAGAAGTGAAAACACCCTTTATTGCGGTCGGCTTCCAGTCTAAGCGGATGCAACTGAATACCAGTATTTTACATGGAGCGACTGTCCTGATATCTCTTGGTAATATTAGTTGTCAGACTTTTAAGCGACTGACTACTTTTAACGACTGTCAAAGGTCTACAAATGACAAACCGGGACCAACGGCTTAACGTATTATTCTCATGTTTTGACATTATTATTTTAGTTTTGCCATTTTTTTTTTTTTTGTTTACTTACTTTTTTTTTTATGGCCATTAATTTTGTTATTGTAAAAGTAGCTATTAAAATGTTATTTTTATCTTTTGACATTCTTATTATTCTTATTATTTTTATGTTTTTAATTTATTCGACTGTTAATTATTTTTTTTGTAAAAAGGAGCTATTATTCGGCATGTGACGATGCACAGCATCGGTGAGAGGGCGCTGTATACTTCCCGTTAGTTTTCAGCCAATCACAGCTGTCGAAGTCACGTGGTTCCGGTAGTCACGTGGTCCCATGTGGCGTATTCGCTAGTGGCGGACTTTTACCTCATAGCGTCGTTACTTCTCGAGCAAGCAACATCTAAATTGGAGTTTGCTGCTAGTTTTTAGTACTTTTAATCTTATTTTAGTTTAATTTTAAGTACTTAGCGTTTGCATTGTGTCGTATTACGGGCTGGTGCCCGTAGCACCACGTCCAAGCGCGTATTTTACGAATGGAGTGCTAAGTGTTATAAATAAATAATTAAATAAGTGAAAATCAAATAAATAGTGCAATTGTGTCTCCGAGCGTAACGGAGGCAGTGGCAGACACTGCGGGCTCCGTAGGCCCTTCTCGTAATGATCACGGGAATGTGTCTGTCATTTACCTCCAAACCACGACTGATTCATCCATCAGTACGAACCACAATCGCTAGAGATGTCAATCCAGCAATAATATATATATATATTTTTTTTTTTTGTTCAAGGCGTTCTAGAAGTGGATCATCGGGATGCCGCATGCCGGTCCGAGTTTTTTCTCAACAATCTTTCTTACAAACTCGAGGAGCCCGTGGCTAATTAATCCGCCCGGGTCGATCCTTGCGTTGGGCCAGGCTTGCTTAGGTGCATCTGTGGATGGGTGACCACCCATTGCATGCCGAGTATCCTGCGTGCCGTGGAAGGCCCGTTGAGCCGTTGGTCCCGGCTGCCATTTATCTATCTCTAAAAGTCTTGCTACCAGTCTTGCCAAGGGGTATCTGATTACCAGGTACTAGCTGGGTTGTGGTTGGCAGATAAGCAGGCGCGGGTTGTGGGGGTCAGATAAGCAGTCGCTCCATGTAAGGTACAGCTATTCGGCTGCATCCAGTTGTACTGGAGGCCGACCCCAACATGGTTGGGAAAAGCCAAGGCAGATGATAAATGTTTCTTACAAACAAGAGCGACGGGTCCAAGAGGCCCATATTCAACTTGAAGCACCTGACCCAGAACATAGATCCGAAACCATTCAGACTGGTCTCTAACTTCAGATATCCCATTTTTTACAAAAGGAAGATTGAACGGTGAAGCTCCACCTATCCTCAGCAAGTCAGCATAGTTTCACGTAAACCTACAGTGGTTTCTCAGACTAATTTATTGTTCTGCAGATGAACTGGCTGCCGTTCGGCCAATCTTGCGCACGAAAAAATTTCTCTATCCAAAAGCACGCGAGTCGTAGTCTACTTAAGTCCGTTTTCTATGACTTGCTTACGTGTTCTCTCTTGGCTATTGGTGTTCTTATAGGCGGGGTCAACTCGAAATGTCATGTTCACGTCACCTTTCTCTCGCTTGATTCAATGAAGAATCGAAGAGAGTTTTTATTTTTTGTGGAGTTTCGTTTCTGTCGGTCTGTAAGATAGAGGAGACGGTGGCAGACGCTTCGGGCTCCGGAGGCCCTTCTCGTAATAATGAATGCGTCAACCATTTACCGCCAACCACCAGCCACACCATTTTTACCACGGAAAAGTATTTACTGTTCCGTGATTTTTACGGAGGCTGTCTCCGAGCGTATAGGAGGCAGTGGCAGACGGGCTCCGGAGGCCCTTCTCGAAATGATTACGTGAATGTATCTGCCATTTACCTCCATACCAACACACATGGTCTCGAAGTATCTGAAATAGTGTGTCACAACTTTGGAAAAGCCCTTAGTTTGGAGCAGCTTGCGGAGTTGATTCACTAGTTCATGACCACTATGGGGAGCACAATTAAACGATCTTTTGGATTCAGGTTATCTCGCGGAAAACAGGTGGCAGAATGGCATCTTCTTAGACCAGCTCTAGGATAATTATTGTGTTTTCGCAAATTTGGAGTTCCCCCGATAGACCTCTTTGCCGCCAGAGAAACCAGGGTTGTGAGTCAGTATGTTACCAAAGATTGTTCAGACTCAATTTCGCAACGCCTTAGTTGTCAGTGGCTATTTCATCTGGCTTGGGTGTTTCCGCCTAGACTCCCGATCCCTAGAGTTCTTTACCATCTGAACTCGGCTCAAGGCGTTTTCGTAGTGGCTCCAATGTGGAAGAGAGGTTATTGGTTACTGGATCTTCGACCTCGAGCACTCTGCTCAAAACCTAGACGGAGCTCGAGTGGATCGGAGCAGGGGCCTGTGTCCCTAGCATTCAAGACCTAGAGCTCTGTTTGGAAGTTAGCGGGTGAGGCGAAATAACTAGGAATTGGTCAGAAGCTGAAAGGTCCCTGCTCCAATCTAGCTGGAGAGAATCCACTCTGGGCACTTATATACTGGCCTGGTCTCTGTGAGTCAAATGGCGTATAAAGCAATTTTGACTTCGGTTGTCCCAGTAATATTAGTTTGACGAGATTATTAACATTCCTATTCACTGAGGAGAGATTGATTAGCGTAAACCCACCATACTGTTTACTAAATCTGTAATTGTGATCTTTAGACGACCGACCTGTATCGAAAATTTGAATTCCGACTTCTTAGTACAACACATTCTCAAAACTATCTCCCTGCAGTCTCCTAGAGCAGAGAAGTCTCCTTTTTGGGATCCTAGTGAACTGATTGCCTGTTTGCAGACGAATCCACCAAAATAACGTCACTTTATTCAAAGCGTCAAGACGATGGGCTTTTCTATTTTTGAAAGCGTCGAGAAATCGAGTTCATGACCTAATGCTACTCAGGGTCTCGTCAAGTCACTATATTGATCAGGGTGATCATACCATTCTGTATCCTGTGTTTGATCACGCTAACGAAAATATATGCCCAGTTAATTGGTTTGGGAAAATTTTGGAATTAGGAATACCAGGACGCACACGCGATTTTTTTTTTTTGGTGTGTCAATTCGAGGTTCCTCGCAAACTGCATCACGAACATTGTTAAGTAATTGGATTAAAACCTTACTAAAAGATGCAGGAACATCTGCATCTCTTGTAAGTATGCGTTCAGTCGTAGTTTCCTTAAATGGGTACGAAAATGTTCCAGTTGGAGAAATCCCCTCTCGTGGTAATTGGTACAGCCCGAATTCTTTTGCCAAATATTATTGTAAACGGAAGTCAATAGGTGAAGCTATAACCAAGTCCGAGTAATCTTTCGAATAATTTTGAACCAATGTAAGATAAAATCGATGGCCTCTATATCGTGGTTTAGCTGATTGATTCTTGTTTTCTAGATTATTACAATTTCCGAACTGGTGGTACCACTGATCTGTATAGTATGATGATGATCTAGATGTTGCTATGTTGTTATGGATTTATTTTTCAGTAAATATTATCATATTCTCACATAGCGTCGTTGTGGTCACCAGGAGTTATAAACACGTCTCTCACCGATGCTGTGCATCGTCACATGCCGAATAATAGTGCAAGTTTTACATAAAAATAAAACTTGTATTATTTAGCAGAGACGATGCACTGCATCCATTTTAGGTCTCCTGGTGAGAGACTTCTATGAGGTAAAAGTCCGCCACTAGCGAATACGCCACCTGGGACCACGTGACTACCGGAACCACGTGACTTCGACAGCTGTGATTGGCTGAAAACTAACGGGAAGTATACAGCGCCCTCTCACCGATGCTGTGCATCGTCTCTGCTAAATAATACAAGTTTTATTTTTATGTAAAACTTGCACTATTGTTATTTTCTTTTTTTTTATGTTTGTTTTGTTACTACTGACGAAACCTTAGTATTGTAATATAATTTTAAGTTTTTCTACACAATCTTTTTTGTTAAGAAATAAATAACATGTCTTATGACTTACGTGCTTTCCGAGGCACGGAGGAAACTCGGCATATAACGAGTTACCTATCCACAAACCAATCATGCCAAGGGTGGCTCAACCTAAAGATTATTCCGAGCGGCTATCATTATTTACCTACTAGCTCACTGTTCAGTAATCACCAGCCTCTCATTCACTCACACAAACATACACAATCAAACTATTTACACAGATAAAGATCTGTAGTCAATTGAAAGACACGTGTTTGTGCTCATTGATGGTGCTGACATCATCATGGTGTATGTTCCAAGGGCATGGTGCTCAATGCAATGGTCAATGGTTCAATGGACAATGATGGGTGAGGCTAGTGATCAATGGTGGCCTGGAAGGTTAGGTTTCGATGGCAGGTACCAAGTTCGCATGGCGTCAAGGGTATTGAGGATTATATTGTTCAATTACAGTGACGGTATCTCGCCTAAAAATTCTCAATGTACATATTTACAACCGATTTTATAAATGAAACAAATCATACACTCTAACAAAATATATACAGTTCAAAAGGCCTGTTCATAAGCATTGTAAAAAATATCAAGATCAAGATCAAACATCAGAAACATGGTCATAAAACGTCTTTTTGGCGACATGTGCGCGACGCCCGGCGTTATCCGCGATGACGTAAGCGCGCGGGACGCTTGACATACGGTTGACACGCGCGGGATGGACCCTAAACGGGATAGTAGTGTAACGACACTACAGCAATATCCTGGTGTGGTGGTAAATGGTGGCCTGGAAGGTTATGTTTCGATGGCAGGTACCAGGTTATCATGAGGTCAAGGGTATTGAGGATTATATTGTTCAATTACAGTGTATCTCGCATATTAGTGTAACGACACTACAGCAATATCTTACCCTTTTCCCAACTATGTTGAAGTCAGCTTTCGGATGCAGCTGAATACCAGTATTTTACATGGAGCAACTGCCTATTCGATCTCCACGACCAACTTAGTACTGGGTAAAACGATACCGCTTGGTAAGCCTGGTTGTCAGACTTTTTGGGCCACTAACTACCTGTAACGACTGTTAACTACAGACTATCTATCTGATCTGTCATTTACAAATAAATAAATATCGCTGGACATTAACACACAGCGCCACCTAGTGCCGCACTAAGCAAAGCTTGTGTCGTGGACACTAGATACTTGATATACTACATTTTTACTTTTTGACGTGACAACGTCTTATAAATTGGTTTGCCGGGTGACACTTCAAGAAACTGCGTTACGCTCCGCTCACGTTATGCGCTCACAATGAGAGCGAGTGAGAGGCACGCGTCCCTTCCACTCGGGCATGGTTAGCCCGCCTAAGAGCGAGAGAGACAGACATAAAAAGTGAAAGGCACACGTCCCTTCCACTCGAGCACAGTTAGCCCGCCTAAGAGCGAGAGAGACAGAGCGAGAGAGAGAGAGTGAGAGAGATAGGCATACACACCGGTTCATTTCATCCTTCTTCCTACTATACGAATGAATATTCACATTAAAATTATTTTACCACTCAAAGTCGTTGTCACGTAAAACTTTCGCCCGTATACCGACTTTACAGGCAACCAATTTTTTTGTTTGTAAATACATACTTAGCACACAAACATTTGCTCCTACTGGGATTCGAACCAAGGACCCTAACAACGTAAGGCAGCGTCACTACCACTACGCCAATCGGGTCGTCAAATGACAGCCGGGACCAATAGCTTAACGTGCTTTCCGAGACACGGAGGAAACTCGCTAAGTAATGGGTGGTCACCCATCCCCAGACCAACCTAAGCAAACACGGCTTAACCTAACCTACCACACATAGAACCATTTGTAGTTTTAGTCATGTTTGGGAAATCACGTCCTAACAGAATTATCTACATTGTTTTACTTTTGGCAATAGTAGACTCCAGTACAGTGATTGTTCCGAAGGGAAGCCGGTAGGTTTCGAGTTGTTGGTTGTGGTTTCGGGTTGTTTGGACCCCTCGCCACTGCTAGCTTAGCTATGAGTCTTGTCGCTCGAAATAAATGATTTATTATTCCTTTATTCCTTTTTTTTTATAAACTTTTTACATATTTAAATATTAACTTTAGAAAATATATGAAAAACATTTAAAAATATAAAAAATTGTAGCCCACCGGTATCGGGAACAGGGTCCAAGCTACCGGCGGTCAGGGCTCTAGAGAGAGGAACCTCCTAACAATACTCACCGTGTCCAGGAGTACCGCGCACTGAATCAAGCCCTTGATCCAGCTGCCTAACGAGAGCCTCCTCAGGTATTGGTCGAGGCTCTTGGCAATTAAGCCATGGGCTGACACGACTATCGGCACAATGATCGCTGAGTCCACTTCCCACATGTCGACAACCTCGCGAGCCAAGTCAAGATACTTGATTTGTTATTATTATTAGCCCGACAGAAATCTGTGACAATATGTTAAAAAAACCCGTATCAAAAGCTATTATCGGAGACCCAAATAAACACAATAACACAGCTGTAAAAAATCCTCATAAAACGAAGATGACAAATTATGGAAGTTTCCAACCAAACTGTTTGTAGTATGTTAGTCCTACTAGATCAGTGGTTCCCAATCTTTCTTAGACCAGGGACCACTTTGGTATGTTCATTGTTAACAGGGACCATATGGTCCTAGATAAACATGGACAACGACAGGATTGTAACTAGGGGAGTGAATCTTTAACTCACACTATATACGAAAATTGGATAATGTGATGAGAACCTTTAGAATTAACATAGTGATGGATACAAAAGCAATCGAATTGAGCTCGAAAAATTTGCCTCTGATAGGTTCAATTAGGTTGCATTGAGCTAGCATCTTCTGTGCGAGTTAAAAAGTACGAATAACATTTTAATCTTTCACGGACCGTAGTCGAGGCTCCTGCGGACCACCAGTGGTCCGCGGACCACAGGTTGGGAACTAGTGTACTAGATGAATCAGTACTTAACTATTTTATTTGTATTACCTACTATTTATTCGTCATCAGAGGTCCTAGAGAAGTTCGCGGCTAAATAATAACAGCCACTCGGGTTGATCTTTAGGTTAAGCCGTGCTTGCCTAGGTTGGGCTGCGGATGGGTGTCCAACCATTACATAGCGAGTTTCCTCCGTGCCTCGGAAAGCACGTTTTGCTGTTGGTCCCGGCTGTCATTTGTAGATCTTTTACAGTTGTTACAGGTAGTCAGTGGCCCAAAGAGTCTGACACCCAGTCTTACCAAGGGTTATCGTATTACCCAGTACTTTTTCACAAGTTTTATTTAGATACTATAGCTGTGTAGGTCATCTTTGCTTTAAATCTAAGTATACTAATATTATAAAGCAGAAGAGTTTGTGAGTTTGGTTAAACGCGCTAATCTCAGGCACTGCCTGCTCGAAATGTAAATTTCTTTTTGCGTAGCCTAGCTTCCTCCATTTATTGAGGAAGGCTATATAACATCACGCTATGACCAATAGGACCGGAGCATAAATGAAAAATGTTGCAAAAACGGGGGACATTTTATTTCAATTTTCAATTTTTTAAGCTGTGCATAGCTTCTGTCGCGGGCCTTGAGCGTGGAGACCGAATCCAGAAATTCAAGCGGAAAAATAAAATACATAAATAGTTATAATTGCATAAGTTGATAAAAAATGCTATGCAATAGCTTTACCGTGGCAGTCCAAGAGTGCCACATGTCTTTTTTTATATGTTTTTTTTTTTCCGTTTGTGAGCTTTTTTTCTTATGTGACGCAGACGAAGTTGCGTGGGTCAGCTAGTAATAAATAACCTGTATACTATTAAATGATAATCAGCACAATGTTTTGAGTGCGTTACATTGAGTTTTAGCGTGATTTTTCAACTCCAAAAGTGGTTTCCCAGCAATAATAGGCATGGCGACAGTATTTATTGTTTTTGTAAATAAAAGAATATTGACAGAGATAAAACGCATCAAAACTCGGGCGTGGGGGCTCGTGACGCCAGAACTAGCTAAAAATTATACCTAGGCGTGACGTATTGGGAATTTTGAAAGCGTCGTTTCTTTGTCAATGGTAATTTACGTAACTAAAGAAAAAATACGGGTCGAATATTTTTTAATGATCTACCTGAAGGACTAATTACGAGTAGATCTCTTTTGTCGTCTATCCTATTCGTCAATCATTTTAAATAACGTATTTTGTAACTTCAAGTAGGTACTTAGTTACTATACCTACCTGAAATACTTAATTTGGTGTAGTACAGAATGCTCAATTATTTTACAGTTTGGCAAAATAGAGTAAGGAAAAAATGAGGGCGTTGTGAGCGGCATTCTGGCAACCCTGAGCAGTGACAAGCCAATGACATTGCCGAGTTTGACAGAAAACGCGGTATTGCCAGGTAGAAAATTTGTAATACCAACTGTCACCGTGTCAAACTCTTTTTTGCCAAGCTGTACGTTATCTCATCATTCAAAAAGTTTAGTGAAGTAGGTATTACGAGTTTTGATCAGAAGATTAAAAATATTCACTTACCATTAACGACAAATGGCCGTTCTTCAAAAATATCTCCAAAAGTCAGTACAATATCTTGAAGACGGCTAAATTGATCTTCATAACACTTGCAATAGATTTGGTACCAATATTTTCCATTAATATTCTATGAAACGACGGAAGTGATGAAGTGTTGCTATCTCGCTCTGGCACGTGACGTTTTATGTGACTGCCTCTCTTTCTGCAAGTACTGTTGAAGTCAGCGAATTGGCGCTGATTTATCTGTAATAGAAGATATGGGATATTTAGAATTGTCATGCTAAAACTAAGATCTTACAAGTGGACCTGGGCAGGACATCTGGTTAGACGCGGAGATGGCTGATGGAGCAAGGTTTGACGGAATAGTGGCCAAGATAAGACCAAAGGGTCACCCTAGACCCCAGAGTGGGAGAAGTCATAAAAAGGGTCACCCTAGACGAGCTCGGTTGGTCGACGATGTCGTTTAAGGCGCAGGAAACACCTGGATAAGGGACGCATCGAACTGGGAAGCTCAAACTCAAACTCAAAGCATTTATTTCAATTATACCATTACGGCACTTTTGAATGTCAAAAATACAAAACAAAATCAAAGCTACAGTCACAAGGCATAATAACTTGAGAAAGTACTGTAGTTGGGCCCATTCCCTAGCGTAGATCTCTATGGAGAAGAACGGGCAAGAAACTCCATCTATGGACACTCTTTTATAGAAAAGTATTGTTACAAAATCTTGGTTACATCATTCATGTTGTGATTATACAGATATTATGTGAGAACGATGTAGAAAGACGTCCACATTAAGAGCGTCCAGAGAAAAGATCAAATCAACAATATAAAAAAAAAGAAATTCAAATTAACCGTGGCAGCTAAGGGATGACCAGTCCCAACTGACAGCGCCCGTTCACGAACATGACGCATGTATCGGCGCCATTCAGTTGATTCAGTGCAGTGTGGCAGAAGAAAGGGGAGGCATATACCCAGAAGTGGGTGACGGTTCCGAATACGATGATGATGACGCAAAAACTAAGGTTTTTGAAGTGAAAATTCTTTAAGCGCGTAGAACACTTTTTGAGTGAACAATAATCATGGATCTCGAGTGACCGTCACGTACGCTTTTCGTAGCACTCGTAGCAGATCCGCTACGGCTGGATCGCTACGAGTTTTCACTTCTATTGGCAGTCCCCCAAAGAACGCATATTTTCTTTATGTTCTCACTCGACCTAAGGCCTTCAGCTTTACCAGGACCAGTTTTATTGCATTGACTTGAATGAGGCAAACTACAGAACTGTCCAGGTGTACTTTATCACACAATGATACTCATAATTATATTTAAATTAGTTCCGACAAATTTTAGTCATCGATTCGAGAAAAAGAAGCACATACAACAAACTAGCTGACCCACGGAACTTCGTCTGCGTCACATAAGAGAGAAAAACGAAAGAAAAAAATATCCCCATTTTTGCAACATTTTTCATTCCTGCTCCGCTCCTAATGGTCGTAGCGTGATGTTATATAGCCTATACCTTCCTCGATAAATGATGATTCAACACAAAAATATTTTTTCAATTTGAACCAGAAGTTCCTGAGATTAGCGCGTTCAACCAAACAAACAAACAAACTCTTCTGCATTATATTATTAGTACGAGTATACAACGTTATTTTTTAGTCGTTTTAATCCCTTTAAGGGCGGATAGTACACATGAAAATGAACAACTTTTACTATGGGACCAACTATGAAATCTCGAAAAAAAAATCAGCTGCTTCATACATTATTGGTCGCCTAACTCGGAAAAATGTAGGCAACAGCTGATATTTTTTTCGAGATTTCATAGTTGGTCCCATAGTAAAAGTTGTTCATTTTCATGAGTGCTATCCGCTTTTAAAGGGATTAAAACGACTAAAAAATAACGTTGTAGATGTGAGTGCTAGGGTTCATAATTAATCGTAGCCTTTAAGCCTTAAAAAAACCCTATGTATGTACAGTAAAGTTGTGGAACGCAAGTAAATGGATCTGATTGCGTCGCAGTGGAGAAGGGTTCCTACAACTCGAAACCTACAGGCTTCCCTTCGGAACAACCATTGTACCGAAGTCAGTAAGGACGTGATTGCCCAAACATTAACATGACTAAAACTACAAATGGTTCGATGTATGATTGTTTTCAAATATTATTAAAAACATGCACCGGGGACCGGCTTAAGAGTTCAAAAACATAATGATTCTTTACGTTGCTCGACGTCGATTTTCACGTCACGTTAGAGCGAGGCCACACGATGCGTTGGCGGTGCGGTGCGACGACGCACAGTGGATCGTCCCCATACAAGAGGTCGGACATAGAATTAAAAATTGAAAAAGTATTTAATTAAAAAAAATGAAATATACAGTTGCATTACTCTATTAAGGAACTACAAAAAATGTTACTACAATTTTTTTATTTGACCAGTACTTTATGAGCAATTCGATGAAAACTGTTATTTTTGTATGGAAATGGTCACAAAAATGTCTGTAGCTCACGATTCCCTCCTTGTTTCGATTTGCGGTTTTCACTACTGTTATTTACCTATTTTATGCCACATTTTCTTCAAAGACACATGGTGCCCCCAGCGACCCCCTTCCGAGATATTTTGCTTTTAAAAACTAAACTTTTTATTGTATAACTGATGAAATGGAGGTACATTAAGTATATTCATTACTGAGAATAAGTCATCCCTAAGTAGTTCCTTAAATAACAGGTGCATTTGCGATTACTTTAATGACTTATGAACGCTTTTGTTGCCATACAACAAAAGCGTTAATGAGTCCTTAAGTAAAGATTACCAGTACCTGCTTAATCTAACTAGTTATTGTAATTACTATGTTAACAGCCCTTAATCTCTGCATTGTGATTGTCTAATGTCATCATTAGCTTATCAAATTCATTGCTAGTTGCCTACTTGCTACCCTATATATTTGAGTGTGTTTAGCAAATGTAATTCAGTTGTAATTATAACTTCTACCAAGTGTTGTCATTATGGCTTTCCGTGGGTTTTCTACTTATCTAGATCTTTACGTTGCTCTTCGTAATCATGAAGATCTTCGTGACTATGACCATTTGTTTAACACATTGAAGTCAAATACTAACGTCCAGTTAAGTGAAAGTGATGTGATGGATCTCAAGAACTGGTGTCGACGATTTTGCTATAGGGTTTACACCAAATGGGTGCAATCAAGAAGGACAGTCGACAGGTTCATTAACAAGAACGAAGAGTGGTTAAATTCCGATATCGTTTGGCCAGATTGCTTTAAAGAAAATGTTGTTGACACTGAAGAAGCAAATCAAAATGAGGCAGAAGAGGTAGTCAGTCCATCAAAATCAGATGCATCAACTTCAACATATACATCTCCTCGCAAACGCTTTGAAGATTTATCAACTAGACACAAAAGAAGACGTGTTAATGAAAATGTTGCTAGTTGCAGTCGTCCGGATGAGCTTTTGCATACTGTTGAAAGTATACTTAAGTCTGCCGGAAAAGATGATATGGCCAGAATAATGAAAAATTTGCTGGAAAATCCTGAACACGTCTCAACAGTTTTAAATGTCCTGGAAACTAAGCAGAATCATTCGCTTCGTGAAGTTCCTACTCACAAAGCACTTGCTCTTTACGTTTACTTGCAGTTATCCAAGTGGCGTTACATCACACTTCGGGACTTTAGTTTAAAAGAAGGTCATGCGAAATACCCAAGCTACTACTTGTTAGTTAAAGAAAAGCTTAAATGCTACCCGGCAAAAGAAGACATAACTGTGACTGAAACTTCCGCAAAGATACGGATCCAAGCCCTCCTTGATCTCACAGTTAGGAGGCTGATCGATTCACTTGAATTAAATTTTGATGCTGGTGAACAACTTGTGCTTCACAGTAAATGGGGTTTTGATGGAGCTTCAAGTCAAAGCATTTACCATCAAACGACAACAACAAGTGAACAAGACTTATCCAGTGTATTTATGGCAAGTCTTGTACCGCTTAAGTTAGTGACTTCTAGTGGAAGTATAGTGTGGCAGAATGATCGGCCATCGTCAACCAATATTGTCGCCCGATTTCATTTACATTTATGAAAGAAACGGAAGCGAATGTTAAGGCTGAAATGGAAATATTTGAGACTGAGATTCGTGAACGGAACCCGACTGATTGCGGCAATGCTACTGTTACTCACAATCTATGGCTAACCATGATTGATGGTAAGGTACATTCAATCATATCTGGTACATCGGCAGCAGTGTGTGATTTGTGCAAAGCTCGCCCAAGCGAAATGAATAACTTGGAAGAAGTGAGAGCTAAACCCGTGAATACTGATTTATACAAGCATGGATTTAGTTCATTGCATGCTTGGATTCGGTCTATGGAGTGTTTATTACACATTGCTTACAGAATGGACATAAAATCATGGCAAGCAAAAGGTGACGAAAATAAAAAAAAAGTTAAAGATAAGAAAGAAGCCATTCAAGAAGCTTTCCGAAGAAGTACAGGCTTACTTCTAGACGTTGTTAAACAGGGTAGTGGCAATACAAACACTGGAAATGCTGCAAGAAGGTTTTTTGCAAACCCTGAAACGACTGCGGAAATTACTAAATTAGACGTTAATTTAATTAGAAGACTCGCCGTTATTTTGCAATGCATTTCCTCAGGCGAAAAAATTCAAGTCCAAAAATTCAAAACATATTGTGATGAAACAGCAAATTTATTCGTTGAATTATATCCATGGTATAACATGCCAGCAAGTTTACACAAATTGCTGATTCATGGATCACAGATAGTGGACCACTTATCAGTAGTGCCTATAGGTTTTTTGTCTGAAGAAGCATCTGAAGCAAGAAACAAAGATTTTCGTAAATTTAGAGAATGTCATACACGAAAGCATAGTAGCATCGCCACTAACGAAGACATTCTTCATAATCTGCTATTATCTTCCGATCCTCTTCTCACCAGCTTACGACCGAAGATGACAAAAAAAGCCAAAAAGTCTTCATTTAGAGAACTAGACGATTTACTCATACGTGATCAGAGTGAATTGGAGTTCATTGACGTTTCAACTGATACACTTGCTGCATGTAGTGACGTTGAAGAAGATGATGACGATAATAATGATCATGATGTCGTCATTGATGAAGATGAAGAAAATATAGTTTAAGTCTTATAGTACCTAGTATTATTATTAACAAGCAGTTTCTTTGTTAATTTCTTGTTTTTGTGTATTTTTTTTTATTCTGTTCTTTTTTTGTTATGTGTTATGCCACCCATCAGCCAATAACTGTTTTTTTTTCTTTCTTTTCTATTATTGTTAGTAACTACATGGTCGTGTTAATTTATGAATTTCCTTTTATAATTTAGTTTTTAGTAGTTGTTTAAATTTTTTGTTTGTTTTAGAGTACATAGTTGTTTTATTTTTAAATTATTTTTACAGTGTTATATTATATCATAAATAAAAATATATTTATACCTACATATTTTCTTATTGATCATAAAACTCTATTTCTTTTCGATGTGTTATTGTAAATGCGACTCAGTCATTACTAAGCTAATGATGACATTAGACAATCATAGTGCAGAGATTAAGGGCTGTTAACATAGTAATTACAATAACTAATTAGATTAAGCAAGTACTGGTAATCTTTACTTAAGGACTCATTAACGCTTTTGTTGTATGGCAACAGAAGCGTTCATAAGTCATTAAAGTAATCGCAAATGCACCTGTTATTTAAGGAACTACTTAGGGATGACTTATTCTCAGTAATGAATATACTTAATGTACCTCCATTTCATCAGTTATACAATAAAAAGTTTAGTTTTTAAAAGCAAAATATCTCGGAAGGGGGTCGCTGGGGGCACCATGTGTCTTTGAAGAAAATGTGGCATAAAATAGGTAAATAACAGTAGTGAAAACCGCAAATCGAAACAAGGAGGGAATCGTGAGCTACAGACATTTTTGTGACCATTTCCATACAAAAATAACAGTTTTCATCGAATTGCTCATAAAGTACTGGTCAAATAAAAAAATTGTAGTAACATTTTTGTAGTTCCTTAATAGAGTAATGCAACTGTATATTTAATTTTTTTAAATTAAATACTTTTTCAATTTTTAATTCTATGTCCGACCTCTTGTATGGGGACGATCCACTGTGCGACGGAGCGGCGCCGCAAACGTCATCCTACATACAAATCACTACCCCACTAGTGCGTTGCGCCATACAATCACTGTTGTGCATTGCCATTTTGACAGTGATTGTACGACGCTGCGACGACGCAACGCATCGTGTGGCCTCGCTCTTACCGTGCCGTGGCACGTTGCGTCGTCGTTACGTGTCTATGTGTTTGAGCCCTTACCTGTTTCAAAAATGAACCCTTCGCTACTGTTGCATTGTCAACAAAATGATACTAACGTAGCTATTCGGAAAAGAGGTTTTAAAAGTTTTTGATTGACAACATGGCGCATCATCATCATCTGCCTAGCCTTTTCCCAACTATGTTGAGGTCGGCTTACAGTCTAACCGGATGCAGCTGAATACCAGTACTTTACATGGAGCGACTGCCTATCTGACCTCCACAACCCAGTTAATACTGGGAAATACAAAAACACTTGGTAAGACTGGTGTTAGACTTTTGGGGCCACTGACTACCTGTAACGACTGTCAAAGATGGACAAATGACAGCCGGGACCAACGGCTTAACGTGCTTTCCGAGGCACGGAGGAAACTCGGTATGTAAAGGTGGTCACCCATCCACAGACCAACCTAGGCAAGCATGGCTTAACCTAAAGATCGACCCGAGCGGCTGAAATTATTTAGCCACGAGCTCCTCGTCAACATGGCGCATAGTGTAAAAATGTGCACTACGAAAATCATTGTTTTTTTTTTAAACCTTATCACACCAAAGGAATTTCTCCTGTATCGTGGCGTGGGTGCGTTTACAAACAGTTAAATTTAAATACACGAAAAGCCAGACCCGGAACAACTAACTGTAGACCATACAAATAATTGTTCCGTACGGGGCTCCCTCCCACGACACGCAGTTTAGCAGCCAATCACTCAGCCACTGCGACAAACGTGCCGTCAAAATTGTTTAAAGTATTACCTACATTATTTGACGGATAAGCCGTTGGTCCCGGCTGTCAATTGAAGATCTTTGACAGTCGTTACAGGTAGTCAGTAGCCCAAAAAGTTTGACAACCAGTCTTACCAAGGGGTATATCATATTAGACACTGCTAAGCTGATTAGTGGAGGACAGATAGGCAGTCGCTCCATGTAAAATCTATACTAATATTTGCTAAGCAGAAGAGTTTGTTTGTTTGTTTGTTTGGTTGAACGCGCTAATCTCAGGAACTACCGGGTCGAAATGAAAAATTCTTGTTGCGTTGGATAGTCCATTTATCGAGGAAGGCTATAGGCTATGTAACATCACGCTATGATCATTAGGAGCGGAGCAGGAATGAAAAATGTTGCAAAAACGGGGTTTTTTTTTCCCTTTCGTTTTTCTCTCTTATGTGACGTGTGAAGTTGCGTGGGTCAGCTAGTACTGGTATACTACTGTATCCGGTTAGACTAGAAGCCGACCCCAACATAGCTTTGGGACAAGGCTAAGCAGATGATGATGGTATCTGCATTATTTGCATTAGTTTTTACAAACTTTAAATCGATACACTTCTTTCGTCTTTAAGCTGATAGAATGCACAACAGGATCACCCTAATTATCTTTGAACTCCGCAGCGGTCTATCATAGTGAGTTCAATCTGGTTCTAGCAAGTCATAGCACAATAGGACTGCTTCGTCGCTCTAGTTGTCGCAAAAGCGACTGGCTTAGCATGTATGATCTCTGCATGTCATGGTACCCTTCTGAACGTAGGCCTTGTTTTTTTTTTTTTTAAGGATGGGAAATCATCAAATGACCCCCCCCACTCTGGGCGGAGCGGGAGGGAGTGTCAGACTCTTACTGACTAAAAACCATCCATGTTCCTTCCTCGCCTTTTACGTTCCGGGGCCGCGGTATCTCTTTCGAACAGGCCCGCAACCCCGGGACAGGCCCGCAACCCCGGTCTGAACGTAGGCCTCATAAAGACTCCAACAGCTTTTAAAGTAAAAGCCGCGACATTCAAATTTTCTTGTGCTTTTTTGCAATTTGCAGGACAGTGCTACGTTGTATGTTGATTAAAATATTGTTCGCGACTGTAACATGTACAAGTATGTAGTTACAGAATTATAATCATCAAAATCATCAATAGGCTTGTTAACTGAAAAAATCTAATTAGTCCGTCACTTAGATTATCAAAAAATATTTGACCCGTATTTTTTCTTTTGTCACATAAACCAAAATTGACGAAGATACGACGCTTTTAAAATTCCCAATACGTCACTGTTTGGTATCATACTTAGTGAGTTCTGACGTCACGAGCCCCCACTCCCGAGTTTTGATGCGTTTTATCTTTGTCAATATTCGTTGATTTACAAAAACCAAAAATACGTGTCCATTATTTACCAATACTCTAACTGAGGGACTAAATAGATTTGCAATTTATTGATGGTGGAAACTAGCCTATTCAACCCTCTAAGTTCTTAAAGATCGAGGAACGACTTATTCAAGGTCAAACATTGTAAAAAACGTAAGAAATTATTCTTCACACCATCCATCCATCTTTTCTTTGGCCTTCTTCTCCCTCTCCATCCATTAACATTCATTCCAGGCTAGCAGTGAGTAACCTCCTAAATAAAATTAACCTTAGACTACGGAGTGACATGTCACGTCAAAAGTAGGAGCCCTCATTAATAGGCCTTGAAGCATCGCCTATCATAGCAGGATTTTTCTGGTTATTAAGTAGCCGTGTGATTAGAAAATGGACAGACTCCAATGTAACACGATCATGTGTCTCTTGAAGCGTGATCGACCATATTGTGAAGTATAGTGGCTTTACATACGTACGGTATTTTGCATAGTAGTGTTCGCTTCAGCAACATCTGCCTATCCTTTTCCCAACAATGTGGATGTCGGCTTCCAGTCTAAGACTGGTTGTCGAACTTTGGGCCACTACTGCCTGTATAACGACTGTCAAAGATCTACAAATGACAGCCGGGACCAACAGCTTAACGTGCTTTTCGAGGCACGGTAGAAACTCGGTATTTAAGGGTGGTCACCCATCGACAGACCAATCTGGGCCAGCACGGCTTAACCTAAAGATCGACCCGAGCTGCTGTTATTATTTCGCCACGAGCTCCTCACCGCACCTCTCCTTTACATTGGATAATACCAAGCCTGTATTGGCTGAAAGGCTTGTTTGCCAAATATATTTTACTAGCTGACCCACGCAACTTCGTGTGCGTCACATAAGAGAAAAAAACGAAAGGAAAAAAACAACCCCGTTTTTGCAACATTTTTCATTCCTGCTCCGCTCCTAATAGTCGTAGCGTGATGTTACATAGCCTAAACCCTTCCTCGATAAATGGACTATCCAACACAAAAATAATTTTTCAATTCATTAGATTAGATTAGCGCGTTCAACCAAACAAACAAACTCTTCTGCTTTATAATATTAACTTAGTATAGATATATTTTTGCCAAAAACATCAAACGTTGGTGTAGGGACGAGAATTGTTATAAGCGGACATATTTTCAGACAGAATCCGAGTTGTTACTGAGATTTTGGTAATGAAAATCCCTAGAAGACTTTTTAGTTGGGTCGGGTCTAGCCGAACCCTAGGCCCGCTGCAATCAGCGGTCGGGCTTAGGACACGTAGATCGGTAAATATCAATTCGGAGATTGTTAAATCTAGCACATGCTGGTCCCCACGATGATTTCCTTCGCCGTTTTAACATCAGCGACTGCCTTTTTTATCGTATGAGAACAGAGAACCTAAAAAACAATAATAATTGTGTCATTGTAAAAATGGCGCCAAAACTGACAGCTACACAGCGCCATTTTCTTTTTCCTTTTTTAAAAACCGTATTTTTTTTAACTATCACATTTCCACATAAACATCATGTACCACATACCTAACACTACAAACATTCATTTAATAGTCCACGTGAAGGGAAGACCGCACTTTTAATTTAACGAATGCCAATCAAAAACGCGCCATATTCAGACGTAATAAGATACACGGTCTACATGTTGCGGAAGCCACCAACTATGCTCCGTTTAAGGTACTTGAAAGCAAGATTTATTGTAATAGAATTCAGTATGAACCAGTTTTTGCCGACTGGATATGGTTCTTTTACTGGAAGATATTTTTCAGGCATTTTTATTAATATTTTTGTTTTTTTTTGCTGTGTCAATTAGGCTATTATTTCCGTGGTTATCTTACTAAGGTACAGTTGAAATTAAAAAAAGATTTTGATGAAAAACTGATTGTCTATTTGTGGCCACACTTATTATATATTTTTTAAATAAATACTTGTCTTTAGATGTTTTATTAATTAGTTAGTCTTTGTGAGTTAAACTTTAGGTTAAATAATGAATAAGAATCTTTATTCATTATCTAAACTACACTGAAAGTAAACTGTGTTACCAAAAACTTCATAAACGCTAAATTATTTTTTAAATAAGTACCTAGTGGTCTTAATGCAATATGCATTCTCAACCATACAACCTTAAAATGATGCAGAGACAAAAAATGTTAAGACAAACATAATAAAATTGCTTTTTTCAAAATTAAATGCATTAATTTCACGCAAAAAGAAAAAAAGAACTCACCAAAAAGCGTCATCCTGACGACATACGCAGAAAAAACGGCCATTTTTAAAACCTTCTATAACCAGCCAGTTTTTAACGAAAAACTTTTTTCACAAAAAAAAAATCTCAGTAAGTACACAAATGCATGCGCAAGAGTTGCGTACAAATCCGGCAAGTGTCTGGATTGCAGTGGCCGGCCGTTGCTGTAGTGAGGGGGGATCACAATTGGGAGCCTACCCAATGAACCTAGTGGTCACATTATTTGGTACAGTTAAAAATGGTTTAAATTGATTTCTTAGACTTGTGATTGGGCTGTTGGGCTGTTCATGGATCAATAAAATGTCAGTTCGATAAATGAATTAAGATAAAACTTACGCAAAAGAATATAGGACAAAATAAAAAACTGCTTAGAGGCAGTAGAGAATTTTGCAGAATAATACAAAAGGAGACAATACGCCATCATGATTGTTCTAAATATCACTTGCTTCGGTGAAGGAAAATATCGTGAGGAAACCAGCATGCCTTGGAGATATTTCTTGACGGCATGTACAGCCAAGTCAGAGATCCATGGGCGGTATAAAAACTTTGACACCAGGATAGACACTAACCACACGATGAAGAAAAAGATGATCTTTCTTCTACCTTTTTTTCTATTTGAAGTCGACGGTGCATGTCTTCTTGCTTACTTTCTCTATTCCTCCCCAAATTAAAGATTCCTGTGCCAATTAATTTCCCTTCCCTTTTAACATACTCTTCCCCGGAGCTGCTCCAGATGCTGATGATTTTTATCCGTCTTAATAATATTAAATTATAAAATTATATTTAGTGTGGTATATGTTTGAAATTTTAATGTTATTAACAATTATAATTTATGTATATTTTTATTTTTGTTTGTTTCAGTGCTGTCCTACTAACCCAACAACAAGTTTCACAACGAGTTTAGTTATTTAATTGATCTACCACTTTTTTTTTTCTCTCTCTCTTTCTTCCCTACTCTCTATACATCTCTTGCTTTCTCATTGCACTTCTGACATTGGCGGAATTGTCGACATTGGCATCGACAGCACTTGCCATAACTAAAAATAGAATAGAATAGAATACTTTCTCTATTAGTTGTCATCTCAATCTCCTTTTTAGTCATTCTACACAGCTGTTTCTACTTTTATCAGGTGCGTTGAGGGTCCATACGCAAGTCCAACCAATGCATACGAGTATTCAAGCCTAGTTGAGATTTCCTTTGAGAGGAAATTCTTCTTAAGGTTACGTTAGCTGATTGATTTTTCCATAAAAGCAGCTATACTATTTGGTAATAAACACCAACAATAATTTGTGCGGTATGCAACAACTAAAGAAATTTCGACTACTGAGAAATCAAGCTCTAATCAAATTCAGGGTTACAAAGTAAAATCAACTCCTGATATTATTGAAGTCAGTTAAAATAAAGCCTATGTTACTCGAGCCATAATTACGAATCGTTTGACACCTTATTCATCCAAATCGAATACGTAAATTCAAACAGATACATATACTGTTAAATTCATAACCCTTTGGCTTCGCCGTCATAAGATACTGGGGGTCTTGAGAGACTGACAGCAAAGAGATCCTACAAGGGGCTCTCTCGTTCATAGTATACCTGGTAGACAACAGAACGATATTACGTTAACCGCTTAAAAAAAGCGGCCAAGTGCGAGTCGGACTCGCCCATGAAGGGTTCCGTAACAGCAAGTAACATAAATTATTAAAGTTCTTGCAGTTCTTTGTAAATGAAAGGTAAATTCCGGTTTACGATTTATGACGTATTAAAAAAAACTACTTACTAGATCTCGTTCAAAAAAAATATCGTTGGTAGTTTACATGGTAATGTACATCATACATATTTTTCAGTTTTATCATTCTCGTATTTTAAAAGTTACAGGGGGGTGTACACACACATTTTACCACTTGGGAAGTATCTCTCGCGCAAACTATTCAGTTTAGAAAAATATGATATTAGAAACCTCAATATCAGTTTTGAAGACCTATTCATAGATATCCCACACGTATGGGTTTGATGAAAAAATAAAAATTGAGTTTCAGTTCTATGTATGGGGCACCCCCTAAATTTATTGTTTTTTTCTATTTTTGTGAAAAAAATCTTAATGCGGTTCACAGAATACATCTACTTACCAAGTTCCAACAGCATAGCACTTATAGTTTCGGAAAAAAGTGGCTGTGACATACGGGCGGACAGACAGAAAGACATGACGAATCTATAAGGGTTCCGTTTTTGCCATTTGGCTACGGAACCCTAAAAACGAAAGAAAACCTTGATATCACTTCTAGTTCGCATGATTAGATGTTGCAATAATAGTGTACAATAACATGAATGAGTAACATAAAAGATTATGTCGATACAATACCATAAGAGTGGTAGGATTACATTACATAACATAGAACATAAGTAGGTATCTTGTATAACCTAGATGTACAGATCTATGTATGATATTGCATTTATTATCCTTATATTAAATGCAATATCATACATAGATCTGTACATCCCAACCAACCTTTTCTAATCTGTTCAGAAGCCCTTGTTTAAGGCGCATCCCCGAGCAAAAACCGTTTTTTGGAGCCAACTCCTCTTTATCCAAAAGAAATACCAAGTAATAAAAAATGCATTAAATTTCTACATATTCTTAGGCTGCAAAGTGGTAGTTTTTTTTTTAAGTCTCATAATAAGTATTTAATAAATCCGGACCTACAATGAAACCACAGAAATGAGAAAAAAATATTTATAACATGCTTCTTCTCGTAAAGTTAACATTATTTTGATTTGCTTCTTATATTAATGGATAGGCAATTTAATAATGAACATACTTAATGCTAGCTTTTTTCTTCCAAAATACGAAAAAAATAAAAAAAAAATAAAGAAAGAATAAAAACCACTAATTTCGTACTATTCGACCCACAGTGACGTAAAAACCACTTTGTAGTGTAACCTGAATAGAACTTTATTCTAACAGTCTTTCAAACGAAGTTTGAATCACCACAAATAGTTGCTAATTGCTAATTTCGCTCGGGGACGCGCCTGGATGACGCGCCTTAACAAAATTTTATCGTTTCAATTTTGAGAACACCTTGTAAGGTGCAAAAAGTACTGCAGCGCCATCTACACCACAAATGCAGAACTAACACCAAATTCTGAATCGCGCTGTTAAAGATAGAACACTATCTAGAAAAACCCTGCTAAACACTCGTCTGGTCGGATGATCCTCCCTTTTCTATAGGGGATGAAAAACTTTACACCCTGATCTTCATATCCTTACAAGCTTATGTCGTGGAGTTGACTACAAGGTGGTCCAGCCTTAAGTGCCACTGAAATTCAAATTTTCTTGGTTTTTTTTTTCAATTCCCGGGCCAGTACTGGGTTGTATGTTGGTGGAAGTACCGTTTGCGGCTGTGGGGCGTATCATCATCATCATCATCATCATCAGCCTATAATGTTCCCACTGCTGGGACACGGCCTCCTCTCAATGAGAGGGAATGGGCTATAATCTACCACGCGGGCCCAGTGCGGATTGGTAGATGTCACATGTCTTTGAATTTTTGGTTCTAGGACATGCCGGTTTCCTCACGATGTTTTCCTTCACCGTGGGGCGTATGCGGTTGCAGAATTGTAGTCATCAGAATAGAGGGCTACACCGATGTGTAGCCCTCCAAGTTCATAAAAATTCGTTCCTCGACTTTTATGAACTTTTGAGGGTTGTGTTGATGATTTTGATGATTATATTTATGTGACTGCATATGTCGTACAGCCGCGAACGATGTTTTCATCCCGTTATCAACAACTTGGCACTGCCCTGCAAATTGCAAAAAACGTTGGAAAATTTAAATTTCGCGGGTTTTTCCTGGACCGTCAGCCTTAAGTAGGTAGTGCTACTCATGAAGGCTTACAAGCTTAGACGAGACTTCAGCATTTGTGTGGTCTTTTCTTTCTCGTGTGATTAGTGTCCAACCTTCCCCCGTATTCACAAACGCTTCGAATGAATTTCGATTCGACAAGTCGTAGGTCTATCCTTTTTTGTCATAACTAAAAAGAGCGAGATAGACTTAGGACTTCCCGAATCAAAGCGTTGTGAATATGGGGTCTGGCGTTAGAGTTTTTAAGCACCCCATGGGCTGACTTGATTGATTGTGTGCTGAATTCACACATTTACTAAAAGTTTATCATGTCAAATTGACAATCCTGAAACTGATGCGGCATCTTTCGTTTCTCACCTGTTTATAAAAGATAGCAACATTTTTGTAAACATAGTGGCTACTTTTATACTTCCATAGGGGAAGGTCCTAAGAGTGAGCCTTGCGGTAAACCGATTTTTAAACCAAAATATTATTCTCCTGCCCTCATCCCAATATGACGACAATATCAAAAATGTGCAAATATATTTAGTCTGTCAGTTACAGTATTGGAAAATAATGGACACTTATTTTTTTGTTTTTGTAAATCATTGAATATTGACAAAGATAAAACGCATCAAACGTTTAGTTTAAATGCCTTCTCCAGATTTTTTTTCGAACATCCTACGATTCCTACGATCCGCGTTGAGCGAATCTACGCCATTTTGTCGCTGTAGGTACCTATGTAATTATTTAGCTAGATTTCAAGGCCATATTATTATTGGAGTTGACAAGCCTAGTACCTTCTACAGTTTCTGGCAATGACGGTTTACTGATATTATGGAAAGTATACAGGGTCAAACTGTAACTCTAAGCAAAGATATTGCTACAAAATGTATTTTTTTGGGGGTGCAAATCACGTTAGTGTGCTTATGGATGCATAAAACATCGCAATGGAGGGGAGAACAAGTGCCTTTTGGTTTCGTTAAAGTCTTTTTACACCCTTTATTTTACTAGCTACGCCAACGTCTTCGCCCGCGTGATTTTCTTCATCATCATATCCTGCCTGCCTTTCCTCAACTTTATTGGGATCGGCTTCCAGTCTTACCGGATGCAGCTGAATATCAGTTTTACATGGAGCGACTGCCTATCTGATCTGTAGAACCCATTTGGAAGTTGGGAAGGAGTTAGAAAAATGGTACCACTTGGTTAAGTTTGGTTGTCTGATTTTTTGGGCTACTGACATTATTCACTTCACTTCATTTGTTCATCTTAAACAGTCGGTCTTACAGATATAACGACTGTTAAAGATGGACAAATGACAGCCAGGACCAACAGCTTAACGTGCTTTCTGAGGCACGGAGGAAACTCGGTATATCAGGGTGGTCACCTGTCCAGTGTCCACAGACCAACCTAGGCAAGCTCGGCTTAACTCAACGATTGACCCGAGCGGCTGTTATTATTTAGCCAATAGGTCCTCTTTGATTAAATAATCGTTTGGTTCAAAAATATCTGGTCTATTAAAATTGTAGGTCTAACAGTTCTATGTAGATGTTTTCCAATAAATAAAATTGGCAGCACTTTCGCCAAATTACTGGCAACATTAGTTTTGCCTGTTTTGCTCCATCGAAAAATGGTTAGATATATTTTATCCTGCCTCCTGCCTAACTGGTATTAAATACTAGACTGTGAAATAAAAAAGTTCTTGTCAAAATAAATTTTATTGATAGGAATAACTCAATTCACATTTTTACAAACAAGTAGACAAAACATCAAACAATCTATAAAAAATCTGTAAACACTTCAAAATGATGATTCAATGATGGAACACAGTGTAACTTTGTTTTCGAGTTTAGTGCGCCGTGGTGATTGTTATTGAAGCAAAAGAAGACCCTGTTCGTCCGGGCATGTACCAAACCCATTGAACACATAATACAAGGCTCTCTAATCATATAAATATAGTACCCAGTACATAAATATGGGCTATCGGAAGAACTCATTCTGTTTTCATCCAAAACCTCCTTCGAGACGTAATTTCTGGCGGCAAATTTGACACATGCGAATTTATTTTTTAAATAGAGAAGCAGATTGTTGTCTATTCCTGGAACACACGGTTCATTGTTGACAGTTGTGCTCCATGCGCCGCCATTTTGAGTTTTTGCTACATTGTCTATGGCTAGCATGGCAGAATGTTGTATGGGATGAGTTTCTCTATTATCAAAAGATATGGCTACAATTGAGTGGATTGTTGGATCCACCACAACAGTAGCATTGATATTACTGAGTATAATATCTGAAAGTTTCAAATCACTATTTGTTTCATTTAAATAATATCTTGCAACTTCAAATGCGATGCCCATGTAACAGCGATGCTTCATAAGCTCACCTTCCTCAAAGAATTCGCTTCCACATAATTTTTCTAAGTACTCACTAGGGTGGAAATTACATGACCAGACTCGACTGTATTCCATATGTTGCTTTTTTAGTTTAGGAGGCAGTGACGGCAAACCCATTACTTTAAAATAATCAAAACAGTCTTTCAGCTCATAGACATTTTCCTCAACATACTCCTGGATTGGTTCTTTGGAGTCCAAATACCAAACTGGGCATAGTAACACCTCCCTTTTCCGAGCTCTTTTCAGATGCTGCAGTTCTTTAAGAGGTATTTTCTCATTTAAAATAGTAATGATTTTTGATAATTCCTTCACATTTTTTACTACACCAATGTAAACTTTTGTAAATGCGATGGGCTTAACGAATTCATCACTTACAATGGCTTGAAGGTTCTTTTTGGAAAACATGATTTTTTGTATAAAACTGTCTATGGTATCCGCCATCTTGGCTTTTTTTAATGGTGGTTCTGTTGTCTCTGACATAGTTGAGTGTTGCACTATACAATAAAATTTCAAATAAGAACTAGTTTATGTCATTCTACTATTTCCAGTTTCTGCCGTGAATAAGGTAGCTTTTCTTCTGTTTGTTTAAGATGTCATATTTCTCCTAAAATTTCCAAGGTCTTCAATCTTGCTTTCTTCAGTAATTACTGAAAAATAAACAAAGAACAACACTATTCATTACACACACTGCATTTGAACTGAATTTCACATGAAACAAAGGAACTAAAAAAAAAAAAAAACCACAAATGTAGTTTTTTTTGTTAAAATTCTGGATGTATATTTTTATGTAATTTTTAATCATTTGTGTATCAGGCTGATAAAAAATCAAATATTTGTTTTTTATTATGTAATGTAACTATAACAAATTCACGCAATACTTTTAAAATTTTACAATTTGTTTTATTTTCTGGGTTTCTATAGCATTTCAATTTCAACGTCGGAAAGTAGTAATGTGCCTTGGCAAGTAAAGTAAACAAAGTTTTGACCTTGATGATAGTCAAAGTCAAGATCATCTTTGAAAACCGCAAAATAATGTAGAATGGAAGTATGATTATTGTTTTTATATTATCATTAATTTTATTTTTGACAACTAAAAGTACTTTTATAAATATTGTTCTATCATAAAAGTTTCATCATAGAGATAAGTTGATGACTTTTACTATCTAAGCCTAAGTTAGATTATTTGAGATACTGATGCTTATTTGACAACTAAATGCAGCATAAAACTCCTTTGAGAGTTCCTGTGACTGATGTTCTAACAATAAACTTTATTTTTTGTCATTATTTCTATTTAGAAATTTATTAAAAAAACAAGATAGTGAAATACAACTTCCAACGCATTGTGAAATAATAAATTAGGAGTGCATGATACTTAGATCTTATTTGCGTAGTATATAATCACGACAGATCGAGATAATAAGTCGAAAAACTACTGATAAAAACATGACATTGGTTTTCCCTTAGAATGTTAGAAATTCAGTCCCATTCACGACCCCACGACGTTTAACAAAGCTAATTGCGTGACGACAATTTTACTACATTATAGATAATAGTCCTGCTTGTCAATTAAAGCGCCTTGTTGACAAAAAAAAACTGATAATCATACCTTTTACGTTAGCTCACTTACTAACACCTAAATCGTGACGTTTTCCACGTAATAAGAGGTAAAGCTTACAAATAAATACACCGGTAACATCTCTTATCCCCGAACAAGACGGAATTAAACAGCTTTTTGCGAAAATACGCGTAAAAATAAATAAAATAATCTTAGATTTACCTTCGAAATGGACTTCGGATTTAGTCGTCAATTTTTCTTGTTGACGAACTGTTTTCCCATAGCTTATGTATAACTCTCACGTTAGATACTCGGTCAACACACAGTAAATCTTCTTTAATTGGTTTAATACCAATTGAATTTTAATTTGCCACACACGTAAATCGCAAAAATGTAGCAGCCATTAGACAGATTAAGATTTGTTTTCGTGATTAAAACGTGGTTGATAATCTTATTCAAAATTTCTTATTGGTGCGATTTTTAACAACCAATGAAAGATTTGGAATTTTTGACGTTTTGCGTTCACAGATAGCGAATAATTTTAAATGTCAATTTCTCATACTTTTGTAATTTAGAACACACTTACATTCCATTTCACGTAGATGCACTGAAAATGTTTTTATACTACACCTGCTTGGAAAGTACCTTGATACTTTATCAAATTTACGGTAGAAAGTACGTCATTGCATATCGAACAAATATGCGGGGAGAAAACGCATCTGAGCGGGAGAGAAAAGTGTATGAAAATCCATTTCTTACGTGGTTTTTCTTTTTTAATTTTGGGTAAGACTATGCGCCGGTAACCTAAATATCAAAAGCCAAAAAGTTTTTACAGAGAGTTTTTATCTCCAAGTTCGCAAAATGACACTGGCCACTAGCTGTGTGTTGGATGGTGTCGGGCTGGCAGTGCGACCCTGCGGCGGCAGGATAAACAATTTGAAAAAAGAACATGTGAAAATTGCAGACGCCATTGGCGCCATTTTCAATTTGTGTGTTGTCTGAGGATTCAGTTTTCGTAGCAAGTAAAATAAAACTATCAAAATGATAAGTTGTGATAGTGATGATGAATCTCAAACAAACATTAATGGAAAAAGTGTTATATTAAGCTTCACTAACTGCAACAATTTCAATATAAATTTCAATTAGTAAAGATTTAGTTTTTTATTTTCCTCGTAGGTGTAGTATAAAGCACTATGTATCACTCGAGAGAAAGTGCGATTCCCGATCTCGGGTGTTTTAAAGCCCTCACCTACGGCTCGGGCTTCAAACGACACCCTCGACGGTAATCGGTCACTTTCTCCTCTTGGTGAACAATGTACTATTTCATTACTCATACTCGGAAAGTAGGTCTGACGTTGCCTATGGAGCGGGCTGAAAGTAATACTTTTCCTAGGGAGCCCTAGGGAGAATCGCTTTCCACTGACAGCTGACGCATTATTAAAAAAAAAAATGGTTGCCTGTAAAGTCGGTTTTACGGGCGAAGATTTTACGTGACAACGTCATAGTTGAGTGGGAGAGAGACGCAAGGCATTCGGCGGGCCTCTCTCTCGTTCGGTGACTCATCGTAACGTTACCGGGCGTTACACTTTTTCATAAGTGACTCCCAGCCGCAACCTAATTTAAGACGTTGTCACGTCAAAATCTAGCTCTATTTTCTTGTACCATGTATTTTCACATTTTAATGAACCATGTTCCAACTTCTATAATAATAATAATAATAAAGCTTTTATTTCCGAACTTTTGACACTTTTTTTTACATGTTTGAAACGAAATATTTAAAACTAAAATCTACAGAAGGTCTCTCAGTTCGGTGTGCCTTATGGCAAAAGCCTCCTCCAACTCTTTCCACTGCTTTCTGTCTGCCGCCACTCTTGTCCAGAGGGGACCTAAAGTCATTTTCAGGTCATCCTCCCATCTTCTCTTTTTACGACCTCGACTCCTAATGCCATCCCTTGGGTACCAGATTGTCACCTTTTTGCTCCATTTCTCCTTTTTACATCTGAGCATATGTCCAGTCCACCTCCATTTAAGTTGATCAATACGGACCAGGATATCAGTTAATTCCGTTTTGTGCCTGATGTCTGCACTTCTTACTTTATCTTTAAGTTTTATTCCTAACATGCTTCTTTCCATACTTCTTTGACATCTTGCTAGTTTATCCCTATGGAGTTTTGTCAAAGCCCAGGTTTCGCAGCCATATGTAATGCAAGGTAGAATACAGGTATCAAAGGTCTTCTTCTTGATTTTAATGGGTATTTCTTTGCTTTTCGTGATTTCTTTCAAAGCCCAGTACGTTTTCCATCCTGTTGCAATTCTTTTTTCTATTTCTTTCGACATCTGGTCATTAGGTGATATTATCTGGCCGAGATATACATATTCCTCTACATATTCCAGTTTCTGTCCTTTAACTGTTATGTCTACGGGAACTGAATTAGTCATCATCTTGGTTTTGCTGGAGTTCATCTCTAGGCCTACTTCTCTACTTTTATCTGCTAGGGTTTGTATCATGGATTCCAGTAGTTTTGGATCTTCTTCCAATAGGACCAGGTCATCCGCAAATCTAAGATGATTTAATCGTGATCCATTTATGTTTAGACCTAGATGCTCCCAATCCAACTTCCTGAACATTTGTTCTAGCACTGCTGTAAACAGCTTTGGTGAAAGTGGGTCACCTTGCCTGACACCTCTTTTTATTGCAAAAGCATCTCCAGTTGATTCCAGTCTTATCCTACCTTTACTTGCAATATAAATATTTTTGATAATGTTGATGTAGGTGTTCTGGATACCCTGCTCTTTTAGACTTTGCCATACAAATTCATGTTTGAGGCTGTCAAAAGCTTTTGCGTAGTCTATGAAGGCAATATAAATAGTTTTTTTTATATTCATTATATTTTTCTATGAGTTGTTTGATAGTGTGAATATGGTCTATGGTACTGAAATCTTTCCTGAACCCCGCTTGTTCCACAGGTTGATTTTCGTCGAGTTTACCTGATATTCTGTCCAAAATGATTTTGGCGAAAACTTTATATACATTTGAGATGAGGGATATGGGTCTGTAATTTCCGATATCGTCTTTTGGACCTTTCTTGTGAAGAAGTATTATGTGGGATTCTGCCCATTGGCTAGGGATGATACCGGTATGTAAAATCTCGTTAAAGATTTTCGTTAGTAGCGGGCTTAGTTCTGTGATTGTCCCTCTCATAAGTTCGTTTGTGATCCGGTCAGGGCCGGGTGCTTTGTCCATTTTTTGGCTTTTTATAGCCTTTTCTACTTCCGATAGTAATATTTCTGGTATGACGTCACTATCTTCAATTTCATGCTTCTGTTTGTATCCACTATTGTGTGTGTCAAATCTTGATTGATTTGAATATAATGCCCGATAATAATGTGTTGCTATATTTTGGATTGAAGTTCGAGTAGTAGCTAGCAGTTCTTTTTCGTTGTCTCTCAACTTTGGTATCCATTCTTTTCCCTTTTCACGAAGTTCCTTAAGCGCTTTCTTCGTGCCTCCCGTTTTAGTAATGTGATTTTCTAGTACTTTGTTTCTCCTGATTTTTCTGTCTTTCCTCATATTTTCACGAATCTGTTTGCTAAGGTGAGATATTTCTTTTTGGTTCTTCTTTTTGTCCTTTTTTGATAACAAGTTCTTTCTATCTTCAATTAGTTTTAACGTTCTTTCGCTCAAAAAGTTTTCTTTAATCTTGTTTGTTTGTTTTGCTGTCTGTGCTCTAGCTTGTTCTCTATTTTTGTATATTTTTCATTTAGGTCCATACCTGAATTAATGACTTCCATCAGGTCTTCCATGGTGTTGTCTGTGTCCCTTTGTATATTAATTGTTTGCATATTTTCCATATGATGTCTAGGAGCTTTTGGACATCTTTCATTTAGACAGCTGCGTACCATACGATGGTTTGTGTTGAAATTTAGTTTTTGTATTATTTCCGTATCACTAAATACCCTAGCTTTGTTGGTTATTATGTAGTCGATTTCATTTCTAACCTTTCCGTCTGGAGATATCCATGTCCATTTATTTTTGGGTTTTTTACGAAACATGGAATTTAGAAGTGTTAAGTTTTGCTCAAGAAGGAACTCTACTAGATTTTCTCCATTTTTACTTCTTTTTCCTCTTCCGTATTTCCCTATTATATGTTCTTCTCCGGGTATTTGAACGCCCACTTGGGCATTGAAATCACCCATGAGCACGAGATTGTTTTCGGAATATTTTTCGGTAGCTTCACGTAATTTGTTATAAAATTTGTCGATCTCTGTTTTTGTTGCTTGCTCTGTCGGCGAGTAGACTTGGATGATTGTCCAGTTTTTTCTGTACTTTGGTAAATTAATATGAATCACCGCCATCCTGTCCGATATTCCTTCAAAACCGATTATCTGGCTCTTGAGTTTTGACTTTACCAGGAATCCAACCCCTCTGTGTCCAGCGACTTCGCCTTTGAAGTACATAATATAGTTGTTTCGCTCTTCTATTCCTTCTCCTATTCTCCGCATCTCGCTTATGCCCAAGATGTCCCACTTGAGGTTTTCAATAGCTAACTCTAGCTCATGCAAACTTTCTGGTGTTCTCAGGGTTCGAGTGTTTAATGTACATATGTATAAACTGCTTCGTTTTTGTTTCTCTTTTTGGGTATTTGATTTTGTTGGCTGATATGTTGGAGGGTGGTGGTCTGCTTCCCCCACGGTGACCGGCCGGATTGGGGGACAAAAAATTGGAGTTTTTCTTATGTCTATGTTTGTTGTTGCATCTGTGTGTTGTTTCCGGTCCGAGGAGGCCTTTACTCGTTTTTTTGCATTTCCGACATCGAGGCGGCAACCTAATTTAAGACGTTGTCACGTCAAAATCTAGCTCTATTTTCTTGTACCATGTATTTTCACATTTTAATGAACCATGTTCCAACTTCTATACAGCTTGTAAATTACAGCGCGATCCAGCGATGTAAAATTGAAATAGAATATCAATTAAAGAATATATTTTTTTTTAAATAACTTAGTTATAATTTAGTCACAAATATTTCTTTAATTAAAATAACAAAGACTTGGGCAAAATATTTACTATTTTTTCAGTGACGATAGTGAAAATAAAGGCTGAATAGCCGGCCACAGAAAAAAAACAAAATAGGCGGGAAAGCGGCAATCCGATCTTCATTTTTTTTGCGAGTGGTTTCGTGTTTTTGTTTTTATTTTCCTTGATTTGTACCTATTCGTAATGAAAAGCACAGTGTTTACCTCGGGTTAAAGACTTTTTAAAGTCCCTCGAGCTTAGCGCCCGCGCTACGCTTGGGCGCCAAACCTCGTCTCGGGACTAAATAAGTTACTTTCACCCCTAGGATAACAATGTACTATTGATGACGTATTTTATTGACCCTATTAGTTATGTTCACAGAGCATCTATATTATATTGTAGAACACCTTTTAATTATCTTGGTACATCAAATCTTTTACCATTTGTGCTTTATCTCCGGTAAATTCGATCGTCACTTCATTAAATTGAGTTTGCTCATTCCTTTTTGCCGACTTCAGCATCAATTCTATAAACATATAGTGAAACATGATGGTTCCTCTTTTTGCATTGTTTAACATATTTCTTAGCTCTGGGCACATTTTTTGCAAACAATTTATAGCTCTAGTTTTACTTGTTTTATTGGATACCTAATTTCAATTTTACAATCTATTGCTAATAGAACTGCAATTGCAACTGGAATGCACTCTTCAAGAATCTTCTATAGGAACTATGTACAAACGTTATTTCTCCAGTTTCCACTCGACAGTTTCAATTTTGTCTATTAGGCGTCCAACAGCTGTTAGTTTAGGAGACCATTAGACGTAATCCGTGTACATACAAGACGAAATCTCAATGTCCCACAAGCAATTAACAGTGTTCTGACCAAGTCTCAAGTTGTTGAGTGGTCACACTTGCTCTGTGTGTATTTTATTAGGTTTGGGACATGTTTACATCTTTACATTGTTGTCATAAGAACGATTTTTAATGACAGCAGCACAAGCGCAATTTTTAATCGAAAATACATTAGAAATTAAATTAAATTGTTTGCAATAAGCACATTCATTATCATCGTTTATGAATATATTCTTAAAATTATGAAAATATTGTATGAAAACTAGGAGTACCTAATTTGTATTTTATGTTCTTTTTTGGAGAGTTCAAAATTTAGGGAAACAAAGCGAAGTCAAAGATGAAATTTAATTATTTAATATAATATTTTATGATTACATAATTATCTGACTAAATATTTTAAATAAGAACATTATTATCACATCATAAAAGGCTGTATTTAAATATAAGTCGGTTAATGGAGGATTGAGAAAATAATTCATTTATTTTCCAAAGTTTGGTACCATGCCTGGCAGGTTTCGGCGGCAATCTCGCATAATGCCGACAATGCTCTGCCTGTTGAGTCGTATTCTGAAAAAGAGAAATAGGTTATCACTTATTACTTCACCTATCTGAGTAGGTAGGTACTTTCTGTACATTTGTATAATCTTCTTTTTCAAATCTCGCTGTGACACTCAGGATTGCTTTGAAAATCTAATTCTTGGCTTTTCTTTGTAGAAGCTTATAATCAACTTGTGTTGTTGGTTTGTAAGTATTTATTTAGCACTTCAAGCACAAAGTACAGAGGCGGACTTAATGCCAATGGCATTCTCTACCAGTCAACCTTTAGGTGATGCAGAGACAAATCCCAAACTACAACACAACACAATTCCAACACAACACAACAATACAACACATTTCCAACACAATTCCTGTATTGGTCAAATCTTACAACAGATTTTTTTCAAACCTAGGCTGTAATATTGCAATAATTTTACAAGCTTTCATACTTATTACTTGACTTGTTAGTTAGAACTGAATTTCAAACCAGCCCCTGTATTCACAAACGGTCGGAATGATTTTCGATTCGGCAAGTCGTATGTCTATCCTTTTTTGACAAAACGAAAACGAGCGAGATAGACATATGACTTACCAAATCGAAATCGAATCGAATGGTTGTGAATAAGGGGCCTGTTCCCCCAATCTATTTAACAGAAATTTAGCACACGGACAAAATGTATGGATTAGTTTTTTAAAGAATTTTGTCACTGGTGGGATCTATTTTAATGTACGAGTATTTTCATGGTAACCTATTTTCATGTAAGTGTATTTTCATGGTAACCTATTTTCATGTGTGTATTTTCATGGTAACTTATTTTCATGTGTGTATTTTCATGGTAACCTATTTTCATGTAGTTAAGTGTATTTTCATGGTAACCTATTTTCATGTAAGTGTATTTTCATGGTAACCTATTTTCATGTACTCAAGTGTATTTTCATGTAAGTACTAAAGAGTATTTTCATGGTAGGTAACCTATTTTCATGTAAATGTATTTTCATGGTAACCTATTTTCATGTAAGTGTATTTTCATGGTAACCTATTTTCATGTAAGTGTATTTTCATGGTGACCCATTTTCATGTAAGTGTATTTTAATTAACTTACCAACAACACCTCGTTTCCCAAAGATAGAACCGTTGAAAGGGGGCTTCCTGTATGTGGCTTCAGCATTGTGAATGCACATGACGATGGCGACGAAGCACAGAGCTATGATGAAACGCATCTTTGCGGTGATCTGGAAAAGAAAAAACCGGTTATGAATGAACTAGCTGACCCACGCAACTTCGTCAACGTCACATAAGAGAGAAAAACGAAAGGAAAAAAAAAGGTTTTTGCAACATTTTTCATTCCTGCTCCGCTCCTAATGGTCGTAGCGTGATGTTATATAGCCTAAAGCTTTCCTCGATAAATGGACTATCCAACACGAAAATAATATTTCAATTTGAACCAGTAGTTTCTGAGATTAGCGCGTTCAACCAAACAAACAAACCCTTCTGCTTTATAATATTAATATAGACTAGCTTCTGCCAGCGGCTTCGCCCGCGTGAAGTTTCAAAATTGTCCCATGGGATCTTACTACCGGGATAAAAAGTATCCTATGTGTTAATCCAGGCTGTAAACCATCTGTGTGCAAAATTTCATCCAAATCCGTTCAGTAGTTTTTGCGTGAAAGAGTAACAAACATCCATACATCCATACTTACAAACTTTCGCATTTATAATATTAGTAGGATAGTAGGATTAGTATAGATTGGTAGGTATTCTACTGCATTCGATAAGACTAGAAGACGATCTCATCATACTTGGAAAAAGGTAGAGATGATGACTTTTTGTACCTGCATGCTTTTCCTACGAGGTTTGAAAGCTGTTACTGCAAGCTGTGCTCCAAGTAACAGAAACAATTACTATAATATTGCTAGACGGAAGAAAACCGAAAACCTACACAATCGATACAGCACACCACTACCTCGTGAGGACGCTATGTGGAACATCACTAATTTTGCTCTCTTGTCATTTGAAACGATTTCGCGGCAAAAGTGTTTCGGGTGTATTTTATTTTGTTAAAAAGCATAAATGATGAATTTGTAAAAAACTCTTTTAATTCTTAATAACATATACGGTCGAACAAGTTATTGGTTTACATGTTACAGTGTAATTTGTTGGTTAAACTGTAAACCAAATAGCTGGTCCGTCCGTACTTTCTTACTTCACGATACGAAATAAAACTTACTTGTGATCAAACTCGAGTGTTCTTGAAGACTGAAGAGTTGAAGACCAACTGATGCATCAGCACGGTTTCCAACCCCTTATATACCAACTACCCTCCTAATCAAGTTTCCAACCAATATACTGCAATTTTGCCCCATACGAAGTTATTATTGCGAGCATATTGAAAGATCTTATTAGAAAAATATGGGTTGAATAAGTTAGTTAGTTGGATGTCCAATCTCTTTTGGATTTGATTAAGTTACAATCAGACAGACATAATCTATTTTTCTAATACTCGAAGTGACTTGATTGATCAGTCAAAACGCCTGTTTTGTTTAGATAGCTAACTTTCGTTGGTGAAAAGGTAAACCAAGGACCAGTTTTAACATAACATCACGCCATTCATATCTGAGGGGTTAGACAGAGGTGTATCTAATAGTACACCCACATTTCGACATATCTGTCCGTCCGTATGTCACAGCCACTTTTTTCCGAAACTATAAGAGCTATGCTGTTGAAACTTGGTAAGTCGATGTATGCTGTGAACCGCATTAAGATTTTCACACAAAAATAGAAAAAAAAAACAATACATTTAGGGGGTTCCCCCCATACATAGAACTGAAACTCAATATTTTTTTTTTCATCAAACCCATACGCTAATGAATAGGTCTTCAAAAATGATATTGAGGTTTCTAATATCATTATTTTCTAAACTGAATAGTTTGCGCGAGAGACACTTCCAAAGTAGTAAAATGTAAAAAAAAAACAAAATCAAGTCCATCAACCCCCTGTAACTTCTAAAATAACAGAATAATAAAACTAAAAAAAATATATAATGTATACTACCATGTAAACTACCAACGAAAATTGGTTTGAACGAGATCGAGTTAATAGTTTTTTTTAATACGTCTTAAATCGTAAACAGCAATTTAGTTTTCATTCAATCTGCTACGGAACCCTTCATGGGTCGAGTCCGACTCGCACTTGTTTTGTTCTACTTCGGGGTTAAAGTTTCAAACTTTTTGACAAGTTATTTTTAAATAAGTACAAGTTTTTAATGTAAGATTTTTACTTTAAACACCTCTACAATCCCCGTACTATTCAATCCTCAATACAATGTTTTAAGTACTTTTTTAGTTTTAAGTCATAGTTGCTTTATTTTGATACTAGCTGACCCGCGCAACTTCGTCTGCGTCACATAGGAGGAAGAGCGGGTTACAGAGAGTGAGAGAGAGAGAGAGAGGGTCGTAAGCACCCATAATACAATTTTCAAAGAGCACATCACACACATCCTTCCGCATAATGAAAATGCGCGCCCGGTACATGCTCATTATTTTGCTGCGGAGTTATTTAAAACGGTGTATCTCCCAAGATATGAATTGAAGTCAATTTACGTACCCAAGGGCAATTTTGTTCAAAATCAAATACTTGTGATTTACAACGTATTTATTTGAATATAAGAATTACCATGTTTACAAAAACAGCTTTAAAGGCTTCTATTGGCTTTACATCTTCATACTTAGACACTCGATGACAGTCATACTCCAGCTAGGTCTGCAGTTCTCATCAAGGTGCATTAAATGAGCTGCAACACGATATAGCTGCTGTAAACCGTCGCGGACCTCTCACAACTGCTTACCATTTAAAATTTCAAACCCTACGTCCCTACGCTATGACGCCGTGTCTTAAAGTGCACAACCTCTTCAAAGCTTAGAAGCCTTCAAATGCGGTATTAATATTTTACGGTGACTTTCGAGACATTCCAATTTTAAAGAGTATTTGCAATTTTGCACCAAATTTTTATGTGAGTTCAACCTTTTTGGAATAAAATCGGATTGGGTTTTGAAAAATGTATCAAAATAACTTGTAGTTTATATCAAAATCTCGAAGGAGTATTGATATCAAATTCGAAACAAATCACCGCCAAAATAACTTTCTACCCCTTTTTAACCCCGTTAGGGGATGAATTTCAATGCAATATGAAACGCGTTCACCAATTCTGTTAATATTGTTGATTGCAAAGTTTGAAGTAGATTGGACCAAGGAATCACATTTTCTCATACAATCTTTGCCCCCCCTTTTCACCCCCTAGGGGTATAATTTCAAAATTATTTCTTATCGTATGCCTACGTTATACAGAAAATACACCCTCCAAGTTTCAGGTTTCTACAATCGCGGTTAAGGCTGTGCGTTGTTCCATCAGATAGTCCTTCAGGACAAAGCATTTTTTATTTGTAGATAGTAGGATTTGTACACGTTTGTAATGTATTTGTAACTTTTCCGGATTCATGTCTTATGTAAAATAAAAAAATAATTATTGGCCTCAAAAAATGATTTGTGTAAAATAGCAATTTTCTGGCTAACTATTTCCCCTACCCTGCCCCGCTGAAAGTTATTTTTTTTTGCGATTTCTGACTTTTTGAGTACTCTAACCTGGGTTGGTTTGGAAGAACTTCTTGATTAGTGTCGGAAAGAAGATCGATTGGCATAAAAAAAAAAATGTTTTATGTAAAATGGCAATTTTCTTGCTAACTGTACTTTATTTTTTAATTAAATCAGTGAACTGGGCCCATAACCTGTAGAAATAAAAGCCCGGAAACCACTTTGCAGTATATATTAGTTAAATAATTAGAGATAATAAAATATGCAACATTGATGTGAGGCTACGAACACAACGGACGGAAAACAAGTGACTAATAAAAGAACTGTCATGATCAAATTCTTGTCGTTGACATAAGATCCATTGGTTAGCTGCATAAACATTTTGAGAAAAAATTACGGATTGTTACCTAAGACCATTTTTGTGTTTATGCTTTTTTTATTGTTTGTGCTGCAGCTCCCCTTACTGCCCCGTTTACCGTTTCCACCCTGCATTACCAACTACTTATACCGAGGAAAGCCGATTTTCTTGAGTTCCGCTATTTTGGGCGTATTCACTTATTTTCAAGAAAATTGAGAAATTATATTTACCTGTATTACATTTGAAGTATTTACAGCAACTTTTAAAGGTTTCCACTTCAATGGATTTTATTCTAAAGGTGTATAAAGTTAATTAATTTTAAACACAATACCCTCTTTTTTACATCTCTGGATGATTTAAAAAAAAATGCTGAAACAGGTATTTCTTTATTTTTAATAATAAGTATTTACTCTGAGTTTCATGCATCTAGAGCTATCTAAATTTTTTTTTTCATACAAACTTTACACCCCCTTTTTCCAAAAAAATCCATAATTTCTATAGCCTAAATGTTATTCTGGGTTTATTTAAATAGATTAGTGAAGTTTTCATCAAAATCCGTCCAGCAGTTTTTACGTGATGCGCGGTCAAACAAACAAACAAACAAACACGATTTTTAAAAATGGTTTTAATATGTTCAGTTACTTATTTTAAGACACCCTGATCGGTTTTTTTTTAAATCTTCAATGTACAGATTTTTTGGTTTCAACGATTTTATTATATGTATAGATGAATGTTGTGTACACCTATAATTGGTACGTACATTAGAACCATACCAAATGGACCTTTAATTATAAATGTGTTATGTATGTACTGTTGGTGCACCTATTTTAAATAAATAAATAAATAAGTGCATTACATTGAGTTCTACCACAAGACATGATTTATAACCTCAAAAAAAAGTTGTTTCCCAGCAATAATCTTTGCGTATAGTTACTTAGTTTAATGTACAGAATGCTTGGTTAACGGCTTTGTGATGAGGTGGTTTACACCTTGTATAAGGGCAGGAGAAAGATGAAACGATATAACTAGGCCTTGGCCGCAACTCCCCTGATGTGAAGCGATGATGCGGCCTAGGGTGGAGCCCGCTTACCCAGAAGAACTCCACTCACTCGAACTTTAAAGAGATCCAGATTATAATGATCGAGAAACAGAAAAGCCGGCAGTGAGTTCCTCAGATTGGTTCGCAAAATGAATGTGGAAACTATCCCAGTATTTATTACGTGAGGCAATTTTGGCCGCCGGGGTTGCGGGCCTGTTCGAAAGAGATACCGCGGCCCCGGAACATAAAGGGCGAGGAAGGAACATGAATAAGTTTTAGTCAGTAAGAGTCTGACACTCCCTCCCGCTCCGCCCAGAGTGGGAGAAGTCATTTGATGATTTCCCATCGAAAAAAAAACAAAAAAGGAGCAAATGTTTGTGTGATGAGCATGGACATTTTTTTCCGAGTCATGGTGTTTATACGTATAATAAGTGTGTATTTACAAACAAAAAAGTATATATGTAGTATATCAACTATCTGGTGTCCACGACGCAAGCCTTGCTTAGTGTGGCACTAGATGGCTCCGTGTTTTATTATCTATTTAGTAACTCGTCCCTCCTCATCACATGCCCATACCACGACAGTCGATTCCCTTTGAACTTTTCCGTAAGTATTGCAACTTTTAAACTTCCTCTAATATACTCATTCCTTGTCTTATCTATTCTTCTCACACCACATATCCTCTTCAACGTTCTTATTTCCGCTACGTGCAATCTTTTTTTCATCCATCTTCTGCACAGTCAGGGCTCCTATACTGAATAATCTTAAATATTTTTTCATCAGCGTACTCAGCTAGGTACCAAGTTTTCGTGTTCTATACATAAACTGCTTGCTGAAAAACACTCTGGCTGCCCCTACATCCATGGGCAGTGTTTTGAATCGAGTTACTGATCAAGGTGCATGAGTAGGTAACTAATTATGTGGAATTGTGTAGTAGATGTTGTATTAGACTCGCTAAATTCTGGAAAGATGTTACACTTCCGAACATAAAACAATTTTTCCTTACCCGATTAGCTTCCAGTTTCAAGTGAAAGTAGACTCCTAAAATTAGACAGAAATCATTTTTGAATGGCTTGAACTAAGACTGGAGTATAATATGGATTTCAAGCTCTCTGCCCACCCTTCATTAAAGTGTAGGTATAACAAATCCAATATGGCCGCTTTCATCACTCTATTCCAACAACTAATCTTATGCACTAACGAAGTTATAATCCTTTGAGAATAGTCGGGAATCTCAGTCAATATATGCGGTCAGTATCCAGTAATCCAATAATTGGATGGACCGCCGCCATATTCCCATTTCAGAGTATAAATTGGCGGGAAAATGGTCTCACAGCATCAGTTGACATTCAACCGCTTCAGTGTTACCAACAAGAAATACTTCGCTTAATACAAGGTAATTTTTCGTTCTTTGGGTTTTGCGTGTTTTTATTTCACTTTTATTATCAACAGTCGGGTTGCCTTGACTCTAAAATAATCACTGATCATCGTGCAAAAGTGAACATAAAATGCAATGATCATAGTACACCGACCACGCTGTCATGTTTTTATTAATGATGGTGAGTGTGTCGATGAGTCCTATTACGGAATCGCATGAAAGAAAAACCTTAAACAATCTTCATTTAAAGTTTTCATCTCCGAACTTTTTTTTAAATTCATTTTTGTTTTATCCTCTCCCTTTTATCCCCAGCCAGCAGTTTTTTAGCGGGATTCCAGGCACAATTGGAAAAGAGTTTGCATTACACAAACTACACACATTCCCTCCCAACGCTATTCGTTTTGACAATTCAACAACATTTATTGCGGTCTTTTTCTTTGTGGACTTGCTTTTTTTTCCAACATACAAAGCAATGTATTACAAATTCATTCAAAACTTTCGAACTGCAAACAAAAAAAAAGGTTTTACGCAAAAAGGATGCCTTTTCCTCAGTTTTTACTGATTCAAATAGAAAACTCATTTTACTTTCCATTTCAGATGTCCGGAGACATGATGCGTTTCACCATTGGAGTCGTCTGCTTGGTGGCGGTGCTCCTCTCACTAGCCGAAGTCAGTGAAGCCAACTACAAGAACGCACCCATGAACGGCATCATGTTTGGCAAGAGGGGACCTACGGGTAAGTTATACCCATAAGGTAGATTTTGAGGAACTAATTATTTTTTATTAAGATCTCATGTAAACTGTACCAAAAATCATACCATTATATGAATTTGAATTTGATAAAAATATGTAATACCGTGATTTTAGTTTACAAAACCTGTTCTGTTTTACGATGTTGGAATAACCACTGTTTACAGAATAAGTAAAACAAGGAACAGAACTTAATCGTAAGTGTTGAAACAGGCGATCTGTCCTAGCGTCGAATGCGACCCAAATGACTTCCGAGCGAAACGCTGTTTAAAATATTTCTATGCATCATGACTAGTCTTCAAATAAATTATGTCACTTTTCAAAGTCAGCATAAGATCTAAACGAATGGTAGTCGCCAGCTCATCAAGTTACCACAGATTGTCCAAATCCTTCAAATGATTTTAAATCATAAAATGTTGAAGAATATTTGCCGGTTTGTAGTAATTTGATGCGCTGGCAACTGTTTAAGTACTCATGTATAATTAAATTTAGTTGCATTTTGGTTTTCCGAATTGAACAGAGGACCTTTTGACCTACCAAACATATTTTTATATACATAAAATCTACTTCTTCCGCAGAATACGACCAACGTGGCAAGACCTTCACTGCCTTATGCGAGATCGCCACGGAAGCGTGCCAGGCGTGGTTCCCTTCTCCCGAAAACAAGTGAAAAACTACTATTTAGGACAAAATGCAACGACAATAGCATTCGGATTTTTGGACTGCGGTAGATTAATGTTTATTTGTAGGAACTTTTTGTACCGAGCATTGCAACACTGATGCTTCCGCCATTATTTAAATTAAAATAAAGTTTTATTATTGTTTCATTTATCTATCATAAAGGCTGGGAAATTATGACTTAGAAATGTAGAAATAAATGCTTTTAAATTACTTCACGCTTTTATTTACTCCGTCGTGGTAAAATTACCCTCTCTGCCCAATCACTAATCCCTCAAAAGAGGCACAAAGTAAAGTCATACGTCATAATGCCATGGAAATGGATCTTCAGTTAACTTAATATAAACTATCCATGCAATTATATAAACTATCCATGCAATTATATAAACTATCCATGAGTCATGGATGTTTATATGTAGATATAATAAGTATGTATTTACAAACAAAAAAAAAAGTATATAATTATGTAGTATATCAACTACCTAGTGTCCACGACACAAGCTTTGCTTAGTGTGGTACTAGGTGGCGCTGTGTGTTTATGTCCAGCGATATTTATTTATTTATTTATATTTATTTAATTATAACTTACTTAAAACAGGTAACCATACCATACATTCATATTGATTCTTACATTGTTATTATAATTCGTGGGTTAATTAATTAGAAACTAACACTTTTCCATTGTATGGTTTTCTGGTTGATAATAGTTAAAATAGTTTCTAGGATAGTCGTCGGCATCAGCTATATAAATATTTTCCCGTCAACATACGTTAGGGCCATAGACTAAGGTCCATGTTCACCGAGAAGATAACAGTCTGATTATCTAAAAACAGCTGTCAATGTGACATGTTCCCATACAAAAAAGTGTTTTAAACAGCTGTTTTTAGATAATCGTCCGTCATCTTTTTGGTGAACATGGACCTAATAAGGCAAGACCATTTAACAGTATCATTACAAAAATCACCTACGATGCAATGCTACGACTTCTAGTGATAGCGTCTCTGATGTGTAAGTTGTTGACTGTTTATTAGGCTAAGGGCGCTTTCAATTTAGACGTTTCGTGTCGCGCCGCTGCAGCGCCGAAACAGTGCGTCTGTCGTACTGCGTACGGACGTTCGTTTGTTTTCATACAAAGCGCGCGGTGCGGCAACCGTGCGGCGTCGATATCGCTGCATTACCGGCACAGAATAGAAAACGGTACCGGTGACCGTCTATAAGTACCTAAAGCGCCCTTAAGGTACTTCCAGACGAGCGACACGTTGCCAACGGTAGATAAACTGCCACCGTATCGTGCCGCTCATCTGTTAGAACCATAAATTTAACTAAACTAACACCTTACGGGTGTTGATGCCTGACAATAAAATATTTTAATTTTTTTAGAGGTTGCAGAAACCCACCACATGCATGGTTGATTGCGCATGAAAAGGAGGGAGAATACCCTTTCCTAGGACTTATTAAAAATTGTTACTGTTTAAAAACATTTTTTTCCATAACTGTAAAGTTATCCAGCAAATCGATCGATTCTTTTCAAAACGCTGCGTGTAATGAACCGTAGATTTGTCCTAAATACACATATTTTATCATGGCAGCCCCAACCGTGGGAACAGTAAAGATAAGCGTAACTTTCGATTTGTATTGTTGTCAATTTTTTTGTCGTACAATTAGATTCCAATAGGAATCGCTTCCTAGTAGAAATCATGAAATACTCCCACAGTGAGATGAGTGAGAAATTATACAGATGTGTGCATTAATTTTTACGTGATAGTGATAAAAAACTGATAACACTGAAAATAAAATGTCAATAACATTGCAGTGACGTTTCGCATTCGGAAAAATCGTATTTCGAATCTACCTTACTTTATTAAAATGGATTATTTAAGTTCTGAACTCGTGGTGAAATAATGAGATAACATAAATTATTTATTCATTAATCAAGGATTATAAAAACATCAACATGACTACGAAGGAACTATACACAAAGGTAAAATTTTAAGTGAAATGTACTTGATTGTATTTTTGTTTTTTGTGAAATATCTTTTTGAATTTAGAATGCAAAGTTGAATATATGTTAATTGACCCATCCATTCATTAATTCAGCCACTTATTTATATACTTTTTATATCAATTATTTTAATTAATTGATATCGGAATTAGGGAGTGTTTACGATTGACCTTCTTCACAAAATTTATTGAAGAGGACGTCATTTTCATTCGTTTGCTCAGCGAACGCTAATTTTTGCAACATTTACAAATATTTCGCGTGTCAAGGAATATCGTAAGTTCCGGGATGACGTCATGTTGCAATTCGCCCTACTGTTCCATTTTCAAAAACATTAAACAAACTTATCATTGGCCATTCTTTCATTCAGCTTTCCAGAATTGATTTTTACGATTAATCGGAAATCAATATGGTTTCCAACAATAATCATGTTTGGGCTGTATAGTAAATTAACATACATAATCACTTTTGCTATCTAGATAAGTGAATATTTTTAAGCTCATGAATTATTTATAAATCAAAATTACACAGTATTTAAGCGCTCACTGAGTATGAAGTATGAACTACATTTAGAATAAACATAACATTACTAAATTGCTACAATTTTTAAATGATTGTTATCTTGAAATATGTTATTAAATTAACTTATCACCTGTCTCAATGCATGTAGCGTTATCTTGATGACAAAATTATGTCTTTTAATTGCGTTATTTGTTTACTGGTGACATATTTTTCTTTGCTTATATAGGTAGTGTTATCCATTGACCTAGAAACATTAAAAAAATATTGATTTACATTATTATAACAGTTATTGGTCATCCTAAAATACTATTGGATCTTTAGAACTAGCGCTAACCTGCAATCACACAAAATATAAGCTCAACTTCCAAGAAAATAAATTGTAAACACAAGAGTGCTAACATGCATGTTTTTGAGGCAAATAACATAAAATGCATTATAATGCCTTTACAACTAGGTCAACAATGAAACCAACTTGCAGTAAACTACGTGCGTGTCTTGGGTTTGAACTCGAGACCTATGACAGTCAGACAGCCTAGGCAGTCCAACGGGCACACTTGCCTGACTTTTTTTTTTTCATTTATAATTATATCTGCAAGCAGCTATAAGCTGATGTGTTGTAGGATGTGGAAGTTTGAAAGTCTCCTCCAGTGAGGGCATTTCCTCATCAGTAGACCATAGAAGTGGATTAAATGGTCAATATGTTTTTCCGTTTTAGATGTTTTTTGTACCTTCTAGTTATTAGCTTAGTCGTCGATTTGTTGGGGTACTTGCTTGATTTGGGATTCAATACCGGTACTTCATGTCCAGTAGTTGCACTTGTGACCACTAATCTAATGAGGCAGTTAACTTACATAATTAGTATATTCTAGCCCGTCAAGTAAAACCTTATGCAATATGTTTGGTATGGTTTTTAGGTCATTCTTAATTGATCTAACAGATTGTAGATTTTTTCGTCTCAATTATGAAACAATCATTAGAGGTTTATTGAATAAGATTGGATAAAACGATTATGCAATCCTTTGAATATTTATTTTTTGATTAAGCTGAATATTTTCTCATACGCAGAAGCTTTGGCTCTTGATTTTAATATCTTATAAATATAAATAAATAAAATTGAAGCGTCTGTTTATAATTCAAAATAACAGTTTCTAATTTTTACTGAATGTATATGAAACAAAATCTGTCTGTCAGTCTGTTTCTGTCAACGTCCCAAACGGCGCGACCAATTTTGACGGGACTTTTAATGGCAGTTAGCTGATGTTACAAGAAGGCTACTTTAATCACCGGCAACAACAGCTAATATGTGGTTAATTAAAGAGAGAAGATAGAATTCATTCATTGAATTTGATATCAAAACATGAATCTAATGTTTACTTACTTTTGTATCAGAAACAAAGTAATAGCAAGAGTAAACATACTTGAAAAGATATTGAATTTAGTTATACCGTTAAATTATTGCAACTTCAGTCTTATGATCACGACATAAGGTCCTATTTTCTTTGACACAAGCACTCACAAAAACTTAGAATGTTAGATTTTATGATATCATACATACTTAAATAAATACCTAAAGACCATACATTTGATGCATTTACTATTATTGTTATTTAGGAATTGTGTGTTCATTAGTCACAATTCCTAAATAAATTCTGAATGAAGGTCATAATTTTTGTCAGACAAAAACAAAAAAATGTAGTATGTTGCTATGGGAAGTCCGAGGAAAAGGCTAACTATGAATTTACAAAAAAATAGTATCTGCTATGTAGTATATCAACTATCTGGTGTCCACGACACAAGCCTCGTTGCTCAGTGTGGCACTAGATGGCAGTGTGTGTAATGTTCGGCGATATCTATTTATTTAGCCCTAGAACATTTTTTTTTTCGGATGGGAAATCTTCAAATGACTTCTCCCACTCTGGGCGGAGCGGGAGGGAGTGTCAGACTTTTACTAAGTAAAATCCATCCATGTTCCTTCCTTGCCCTTTATGTTCCGGGGCAACGGTATCTCTTTCGAATAGTCCCGCAGCGCCGGCAGGAGCCCTAGAACCCTACAATCTATAAGTACTTACTAATATTATAAAGCAGAAGAGTTTGTTTGTTTGTTTGGTTGAACGCGCTAATCTCAGGAACTACCGGCTCGAATTGAAAAAATCTTATTGCGTTTGATAGTCCATTTATCGAGGAAGGCTTTAGGCTATATAACATTACGCTACGATTATTAGGAGCCGAGCAGGAACGAAAAATGTTGCAAAAACTGGGATTTTTTACTCTTTCGTTTTTTCTCTTATGTAACGCAGACGAAGTTGCGTGGGTCAGCTAGTTATTACAATAAAGAAAAAATAGATCAATGTTTTTACCTATTTTCCTAACTATTTTAACAAGTAACCTTGTTTCTCTGTACCAGGGCGCCCGAATATGGGTGGAGCATCCGGAGAAAGTATGGGAGGGCGCCGTGGTGACTTCAGATTACCGGTCCGGTGTCCTCATCGCCAAGATAGACCTGTCTGGAGAGATTCGGCAGATAAAGGTAAGAAGTAGTTTTTTTATTTCTTTACCACAATTTATTTGGCCCACAGCTCGTCGAGCATATACGGCGGACATGGCTAGCAAAGTTCCACTTCAGCTTACTGGCTTTTGACGTGACAACGTCTTATAATTCGATAGAGCCGGCTGCACGCACGAAAAAACATGACTCATGCGGCGTTACCTCATGCGGCGTTACCTCGCTGATCGCTCTGAGGCGTTCCATTGTAAGGCTTAAAGTGCAAGAACCGAGTGACAAAGAAACACAATCAGCCTTTGTGTTCGGCAGCGATCGACATCCGTCTCTCTCCTACTTGAGTGAGCGATGCGTCTGCGTGGACTGCTGCTATACTATAGTACATTTACATGTTTTGATCGAGTATCAAGTGCAGTGAAAAGTGAATGTGGTGTCAAAAAATGCTCCCATTCCATCAGTATTTTCTTAAGACGTTGTCACGTTCAACTATCGTCAGTAAACCGACTTTACAGACAACCAGTTTTTTGAGTAACCTCAGTAATTTGTGTTTTGGAGCGCAGTATGGTGTTGCATACCTACATGGTCGGTAAGTTTGACGCTTAGGAAGTTAGGTTGCTGCGCTCCATTGCACGTTAGCAAACCTTGAACTTGAACTTTGTCAAAGACCAAATCAGGATCCATATCGTCGGGGATAGTGCAATTCCGCGTATCTGACAAATGTAGCCTATTCTAATTTTCAATCTCGCGGGCATTCCACGTAGGATCCCGATTCGTAGCGTTCTCGCTGACGTGGTTTTCGTTCGACCAATAGCAAGCAAGAACTCGCTCAAAAACAATTCTGCGTATGAGGCCATTTGCCCTTAAAATAAGGATTTATCCTGCCCCTGTAAAATTAGATCAAATGCAAAAACGCGGGCTTTACATATGGTAGATTCGCGGTTCCCCGACGATGTGTCAAAATGAGAATAATACACATACAGCATCCACGATGTGGAGCCCTGCATAGCCAGAAGCAGAAGCGGTAGACCTTGCAGGAGATGGCGGGACGAGCTGGATAGAACCAACGACCAGTGGTCCACATTAACCCTGGATCGAAGAATCTGGCAGTCATGGGGAGAGGCTTTTGCTCAGCTGTGGGAAACAGACCAATTATAGCAACATTAGACTCGTTCAATACGATAGCTCATAGTTAAAGTTCGAATCGAAGTAGAAACTGATTTGTTTAAGAAATGAAAATTGTTACGTAGTTTGTAAAGCGAAATTGGACGTATCAAACGCCTTGTTGAAGCGAGAGTAGCTTAGAAAAATCCCAACTGAATGAAACTTCGAGTTGCCCTAAACGATGTTATACAGTGGCAATGCTGACGTCCGGTCCGTTTGCATCGCTTCTGCCGCTTGTTGTAAATGTGAACCATCATTTGCTAGAGCGAGAAACAGAGTGGCTAAATACCCCATAAGGTCCTAATGAGCGTATGCTCCAACTCCATCAACCTGTCTCTAAGATTTTGCCTTCCCCTAAGAACTCCTGAAAATAAAGAAGCAGGTGGTTTAGCCATTCCTCATACATAGGTTAAACCAACCTCAATTCATTAATGACAGTGGCTTTTAGAGAAACCTCCCTCCACCCATCCTCCACCAAATATTCTTAAATTATTTCGCGCCGTGTTCAAAGCGGTCCTTTTTGCGTCTGTCAAAAATCTTTACTGTCAATATTAACGCGTCAACCATGGAAATAATAAGTACTGAAGCGTCAAGCAATCACTATTGGAGACCGTTTTTTTTCATTCAAAATACAAAAAGTAAATGAACCAATATCTGCGGTAATCGAATTCTGTTGCTAAATGGGGCATACAGGAGAAAAACAAACTTCACAGGTATTGTCCTTAGTATAGAGATTCACTTTCACAAGTAACAAAATAATATTTTCTGAAAACAAATACTATTTTGTCGATTTGATTGTTTTGACAAGATTTGACACTCAAATGTCAAATTCATGTTTTTTTTTCTTTTAAATATGTTATTTTATAAAGAGCCTTTTCAGCTGATTCAGCAACGATGTAGCCCATGTAAGGCCATGTTCACACGGATAAATATTAAATCGCGGCCTCTTTTTATTGCGCAATGGATCTTCATCACTCGGCATCAAGTTTTGAGTTGAAAATAATATATTGCGCGGGGAATTACATACAAATAAATAAGTGATTTCAAAACTAATTTTAATGCGAAATTTGTCTGTTTTAGTTAGTAAGGTTCTATTCCGTGATCCGAGATCCTATTCCGTCACTCAAAACGGCCATTTGCTAGCCGAGTAGTGTCGAAAAACGAAAACAAATATGTATTGCAGAATCGAACATGCTTACCCGTACTTTTGATGACCTGAATAGGGCTGTACCTACCACAGAGCAGATAAAAAAGGTTAGAAAGGAAATGATTTGATTAGAACGCGTGTTGCCTGTTGTCTCTGCACTCTTAGGTCCATGTTCATTAAGCTGTTTTTAGATAATCAGAATGTTATCTTTTCGGTGAACATGGACCTTAAACTCGCATTCACATTTCGCACACAAATAAACCACTCACACTTATCGTGAGCTTGCTATTAATTGTCACACTAACGCAAAAACTGCTTGATGTGCAATCACAAACAGCAGTACTGTGACCAATGAGCAATCGAATGACATGTATATGAGCGCTCACTTATATGAGCGGCGCGCTTGCCCCGCCTACAAGGCCCTTTTTTTTTTTTTTTTTTTTTAAGGATGGGAAATCATCAAATGACCCCCCCCACTCTGGGCGGAGCGGGAGGGAGTGTCAGACTCTTACTGACTAAAAACCATCCATGTTCCTTCCTCGCCTTTTACCTTCCGGGGTCGCGGTATCTCTTTCGAACAGGCCCGCAACCCCGGCAGGCTTCGGCCCTTGCGGGCCCCTCTTCTTTTGCTGACATCTCTTTGAGGCGCGCGTGGAACACGAACGCGCCGTCGACACGGCCTGTCGTCGTCGTTAGACGGCCGGACGGCCAGCTATTGCCCGTAGCCAGCCGTCCACAGGCCCGCATCTACGGTGGCCGGTAGCCACCACGTGGCCCCCGACGCCCGTTGCGTCTCCCGCGGCGGCCGGGAAGAGAGGATCTCTCCCTCTCTCGTTCCGCCACCTCCTTCGCTAGCATCACTGCTTCGCAGAAGGAGGCGACGGCTTCCCATTCCGTCTCGCTCCGGACCATGGATTGAACCAGGGCCGGACGCGAGAGGTCGCCGCCGCCGATCGCCGCCACGAGGACACGGCGGAGCTCCGCCCACGCAGGGCAGACTTCCACCGTGTGCTCCACCGTGTCCTCCGGTCGATCCTCGCAGTGGAGACACCCGGGCGATTCCTCCCGCCCGATTCGGTGCAGGTACCTCCCGAAACATCCGTGTCCGGTGAGGACCTGCGTCAGGCGGAAGGTGAGGACGCCGTGGCGCCTCTCCAGCCACTCCTCAAAGAGGGGACTTACCGCCACTATCGTGGCGTGCCCTGCCTACAAGGCCCTTCCAACCTCTTTTATCTGTTCTGTGGTACTTTATACTTCCTCCTACCTTCTTCAGAGAAACAGACGTAATTATAATCTTATGTATTCTCCAACAGATCAAGGATGAGAGCAAGATGCCGCCTCTCCGTAACCCCTCGCTGCTGATCGGGGAGAACGACCTCACATCGCTATCATATCTGCACGAGCCAGCCGTGCTATACAACCTTAGAGTGAGGTGAGTGAGCATTCTTGTCGACGTACTATATCACTAAGAGCGACGTATCTATAAACTCACCAAGGTCACCGACGTAACCCGTAGAATTGCCAAACTGAAGTGGGCCTGTGGGAGTAGGCAGGGCACAGAACGGATGGCCGATGGGGCCGAAAAGTTCTGCCCCCGCATTCACAAACGCTAGGAATAAACTTCGATTCGACAAGTCGTATGTCTATCCTTTTTTGGCATAACGAAAACGAGCGAGATAGACATATGACCTCCCGAATCAATCTCGAAGCGTAGCGTTGTGAATATGGGGTCTGAAGACGTAGCGTTGGAAGGCCTCCCTCTAGGTGGACTGATGACTTGGTGAAGGCTATGGGAATTCACTGGATGCGAGTCGCACGAGACCGGTCAATGTGGTGACACTTAGGGGAGACCTCTGTTCAGCAGTTGACGTCTTTCGGCTAAAATGATGATGATGACGATCTATTGAGTCACTATAGGTCCCGGCACACTCTGGGCAGTCAGCGAGCCCCCGCTGACTCCCTAATCCTTTCTTGACTTGAGTGTGCCCTGGCGGTTGAGAGTATGTCATGCTCACTCATATGTCTCGCTGATGGTGGCGCGTGTGTCGGACCATTTAGCTCCCTTCAAAATGGTTGAGCTGAATGGTGCTGATCCATGCGTCATGTTCGTGAACGGGCGCTGTCAGTTATGACTGGTCATCTCTTAGTTGCCATGGCTTATTTTAAAGAATTATTTTGTTTTTACTATGGACACTTTTAACGTGCACATCTTGCTACATTGTTCTCACATAATTTACCATCTCAACATGAATGATGTAACCAAGATTTTGTAACAATAATTTGATTTAAAAGAGTGTCCATGGAGTTTCTTGCCCGTTCTTCTCCATAGAGATCTACGTTAGGGAATGGGCAACTACAGTACTTTCACAGTTTTTATGTCTTGTGACTGGGACTGTATCTACATTTAATTTTCATCTTTGTTTCGACAATTCAAAAGTGCCTGTTATTGGCCTACTTGAAATAAATGCTTTGATTTTTGATTTTCACAACGATGGCAATCCAAAATCCATCTATAAAACTGGTTTGTGTGGTCTCGCAACATCGAAGGGTTCTCACAAGACAAATCCGATATTCTTTTCGATGTCTACCGCAAGACTCACTGCGACATTATTTGCGTCCAAGAGACGTTTAAACCCAAAATCGGCCATACATCGATGGACTTACACATATGAGAATGGTTCTTCGCAAGTTAAATTGACGACGACCCGAATGGCGTAGTGGTAGCCTTACGTTCTTAGGGTTTTGGATTCGAATCCCGGTAGGACTGTAGGAGCAAATGTTTGTGTGATGAGCATGGACATTTGTTTCCGAGTCATGGATGTTTAAATAAATAAATAAATAAATATCGCTGGACATTAACACACAGCGCCACCTAGTGCCACACTAAGCAAAGCTTGTGTCGTGGACACTAGATGGTTGATATACTACATATATACTTTTTTGTTTGTAAATACATACTTATTATACATATCCATGACTCGGAAACAAATGTCCGTGCTCATCACACAAACATTTGCTCCTACCGGGATTCGAACCCAGGACCCTAAGAACGTAAGGCAGCGTCACTACCACTACGCCAATCGGGTCGTCAATGTTTATATGTATAATAAGTATGTATTTATGTTATTTAAACAAAAAAGTATGTATGTAGTATATCAACTATCTGGTGTCCACGACACAAGCCCTGCTTAGTGTGGCACTAGGTGGCGCTGTGTGTTAATGTCCAGCGATATTTTTATTTATTTATTTAAATGACCGGTCGCTAAGGGCATGCCCCTTAGCATAATACATTGATTGGACACTGATTTAAACAAGAGTTATGAGAAAAATAAGTCTTTTATAGAAATTGTAAATTCCTCATTATCTCGTCTAAGTATCATTGTCCTTTCAAAATATATATTTTGGAACATAGATATTCTGTAATCCAATCCAAATATATTCACACTACCTTAAGAATATGTTTGTTTTTCATATTATTATTATGGTATTACGTTTGCATGAAAAACGCATGCTCCGCCGGCCCCGTTTTTTTTTTTTTAGAATGGGAATTCATCAAATAACTTCTCCCACTCTGGGCGGAGCGGGAGGGAGTGTCAGACTTTTCCTGACTAAAACCCATCCATGTTCCTTCCTCGCCCTTTATGTTCCGGGGCCGCGGTATCTCTTTCGAACAGGCCCGCAACCCTGGCAGGCTTCGACCCTTGCGGGCCCCTCCCCTTATGCTGACATCTCTTTGAGGCGCGCGTGGAACACGAGCGCGCCGTCGACACGGCCTCCGCCGGCCCCTTAAATTTATTTGAGGTCACCACATGATAGTCTGGTTGAGTTGTATTGCAACTTTATTGAGAGTGGCCATAAAAAAATAAGGATAGAGGAATTACAAAAAAAATGCCGCCCCCATAAAAGGGGATTTCCTTTTCGGTTCAGGATAAACCAACTCATGTCCAGTTTAATGATAAACCCATTCGTTTCCGTACCATTTACTCTTCACTAAATTCATGACGAAATCATGAATCATGCAATAGATAACGATTGATAAGGTTTTGTATTGCTACAATGATACAATAGTTTATTGTAAATGAAATCTGTGCCATGATTATTGTTAAAGGAATGTAGCACTACTTGAAAAGTGGTATCGTATTACCCAGAACTAACTGGGTTGTGGAGGTCAGATAGGCAGTCGCTCTATGTAAAATGCTGGTATTCAGCTGCACCCGGTTAGATTGGAAATCGATCAAAAAATCTTAATCCATGTATGTGTCAGCGTCACATTGTAAAACCGTTAGATTGTAATATAACTAGCGAGATTGTAAACTCTCGAAAGGTTGTCAAACGCACATGCTTACAATTTAACGCATTATTTTCGGTAGATTACAACCTATCGATGTGAGACTGTAATATTGTGAAATGTATGCGATAGAACTCAACTAGCGCGGTGCGGAGGGGGGCGACGGGAGGAGGGGTCCCCCTTGCCCCATGGTACCACTCCCATGAAAAAATAATGCACCATTCCTGAGAAAACCCGACAAATGTAACCTAACCTCAAAACATTTTACATTCACCTAAAAATCGTAGTTGACAGAGCCCCGCTACGGGGCTTCTATTTCTGTCTGCAGGGTTTAAAGGAACCTAACTTATTTAACGTCGGGGTGCTCCAAGTCCCGATTACGGGGGCAGAGATACTTCCGTCGCGCGTCGCTTGCATTTCACAATATTACGGTTCCACTTCGGTATATTATAATCTACCGAAAAACAATGCGTTACATTGTAAGCAGTATGTTCGTTTGACATTCTTTCAAGAGTTTACAATGTCGCTAGATAGATTACAATCTAACGGGTTTTACAATGTGACGCTGACATAATGTTTGGCTTTACGTTTGTTTCTCTGCAACAACAATCAACAATAGGAGGACTTGATTTTACCTAGTCGGGTGTTTTTTGTTTTAAACCACACAAATTTATGTTATTAATATGACAATGATAGAAAAGAAAATGTAAATGTAATTTTTAATGTGGTGGTGGCCCCGACATACGAACAGTAAGTCGTGGGTTCGAACCCAGGCAGGCGGCATTACTTTGTGTAATTTATTTCATCACCACTGCTCTCAAAACGGTGAAGGAAAACATCCTGAGGAAACCGGCACGTCCTAGAACCAAAATTCGAAGACATGTGACATCTACAAACCCACACTGGGCCCGCGTGGTGGATTATAGCCCATACGCAAAATACGCGTTTTGACGTGGAGTTGCGGAGACCAGACCGTTGTACAATACAATACAATACAAATGTAAAAGATTACAATTGATAATATAAAATGTTTTAACAACTCAATCGTACAATAAATGATCATTGAAGACGTTTGACGACATTTATATTCGTTTCTAATGCATACCTTTATTACTTAGAGTCAACTGAGGTTAACTTGGCATACGATTGTGGTTTTTGAACTTGGTTATTGCATTCAACCTGTTTGTTCGAATCATCTTCATCTTATCAACATCTGCCTAGCCTTTTCCCACCTAAATAGAGCTAAATACCAGTATTTTACATGGAGCAACTGCCTATCTGACCTCCGCAACCCAGTTAGTACTGGGTAACACGATATCATTTGGTAAGTCCTGTTGTCAGACTTTTTGGTACTGACTACCTGTAACGACTGTCAAAGATCTACAAAAGACAGCCGGGACCAACAGCTTAACGTGCTTTCCGAGGTACAGAGGAAACTTGATATGTACTGAGTGGTCATCCATCCTCAGACTAACCTAGAGAAGCACGGCTTAGCTTAAAGATCGTCCCTAGCGGTTGTTATTATTTAGCCCTTAGCTCCTCCAAGGAACTAACTCCAATATAGTTGCAAAATACCTGCAGGCGATCATGAGGTGAAAAGGCCTAGAGTAGAGGTTAACCTGTATTGTAAGGTTAATCAGCTTACTGGTCTACGCACACGCTTAATTTTTGTACGTAAAACACAAGGTGTCAGCAAGTGGTTGAAAATGGCTGTTAGGAGGTAACAGGGCGCGGGCCTGTGCACGATCAGCTATGGGCAAGCTACCCGTCCGTCCGTCTAACGACGACGACAGGCTGTGTCGACGGCGCATTTGTGTTCCACGCGCGCCTCAAAGAGATGTCAGCATAAAGGGAGAGGCCCGCAAGGGTCGAAGCCTGCCGGGGTTGCGGACCTATTCGAAAGAGACACCGCGGCCCCGGAACATAAAGAGCGAGGAAGGAACATGGATGGGTTTTAGTCAGTAAAAGTCTGACACTCCTTCCCGCTCCGCCCAGAGTGGGAGAAGTTATTTGATGAATTCCCATCCTAAAAAAAAGGGGGTAACAGGGTGCAAATAACAGCTTCATGCAGTGGTGGCCCGGTGGTGGCGGCCCCGACTTACAATAAGTCGTGTGTTCGAACCCAGGCAGGCGCATTATTTTGTTTATTTCATCACCACTGCTCTCCAAAACGGTCAAAGAAAACGTCGTGAGGAAACCGGCATGTCCTAGAACCAAAAATTCGAAGACATGTGACATCTACCAACCCGCACTGGGCTCGCATGGTGGATTATAGCCCATACCCAAAATACGCGCTTTGACGTGGAGTTGCGGTCACCAGCCCGTTGTACAATACAATATAACAGCTTCGTACAACCGATGGGTTAACGGATGCACGGAGGAGTCTTGTTATGTCTTAACTGGTCACCCATCCACAAATCTTCCTCGGCAAGTGTTTCTTGACCTTTAAGATCGACCCAAACAAGAATTTGTATGGAATCATCATCATCATCATCATAGCCCCTCCCCCCCCCCTTAAAGGAGTACTACAACTTACAAGTAAAATTAAATTTAAAAAATTAAAAAACACCATGTACTAAAACTCAAATAGAAATAATTCGTTGTTTCGAGGTGGCGGCCATCTTGGATTTTTAATTTATCATAGTGTACAGTATTCTAATAGTCAAACCCTTTCATTTGATACCCATATTGAGGGACTTGTTGTATAAATACGTAAACCGCCATTTTGTGGCGGTGGCCATCTTGAACTGATTTTTATCAAACACTAGCTGACCCACGCAACTTCGTCTGCGTCACATAAGAGAGAAAAACAAAAGGAAAAAAAAAACCCCGTTTTAGCAACATTTTTCATTCCTCCTCCGCTCCTAATAATTGTAGCGTAATGTCATATAGCCTAAAGCCTTCCTCGATAAATGGACTATCCAACACGAAAAGAATTTTTCAATTCGAGCCTGTAGTTCCTGAGATTAGCGCGCTCAACCAAACAAACAAACAAACTCTTCTGCTTTATAATATTAGTATAAATAGCTAAGAACACTCCCGACTAATTCACCTTTCAAAGAAAAAAAATAAAATCTAAATCGGTTCATCCGTTCGGGCGCTACGATGCCACAGACAGGTCAAACTTATAACACCCCGTCGTTTTTGCGTCGGGTGTTAAAAACCCGACTGCTGAAACATCACGGTTTAATTTAATTCGAGGTTTACAAGGTAAAATCGAGTCCTCCTATTGTTGAAGTCGGTTAAATGTAGCCTAGTTACCCGGGCCATAATAACTAATCGATTGATACCTTATTTATCAATATCGGATGAATAGTTTAGGTGCTACGAAGGACACACGTAAATACAAACATACATACATAGGCTGCTAAAATCATAACCCTTCCTTTTGGCTTCGCTGTAGTCGGGTAAAAGAGGAGCATTTTGCTGGTTTCGAAAAGAATCATTTTTGTATTACTGTTCAAGAATTTCACACATATTTAAAGAACTCCGTAATTTTCATAATCTTTTAAGTACGTGCCACTTGTCCAAACATTCTTCGTATACAAATGTTTGTTGATTTTTCGCAAAATCTCTCTTTTGTCCGTGGGCATAGAGCTCAAGATTGTTTTTGATTAAAATTTCTGATTTAATTTTGTACATAATGTAAATATGTTTGGAAGAGATACGGGGTTTGAGTTCAACTCATGTTGCACAGACCTCAAATACTTTGGGATGGGCAGGTGCGAGATGTTGATGGGGTTTGAGTTCATGTTTAAAATTTAAAGAATCCACTTGAAGATATCATCATCATCATCAGCCTATACTTTTCCCACTGCTGGGACACCGCTTCCTCTTATTGTGAAGGGAATGGGCTATAATCCACCACGCGGGCCCAGTGCGGATTGGTAGATGTCACATGTCTTCGATTTTTTGGTTCTAGGACACAATATCAAAAAATGTAGGTATATTTGTATTTTTGAATTTTATGCGTCGTATAAATCGGCTTGCCTGAAACAAATTAATTATATTTTTATTTTATTGTATTATATGCTTGAAGATATGGTATTTATTAAAATTACTTAGCTTCTGCCAGCGTGAAGTTTGATAATTGTCCCACGGGATCTTACTACTGGGATAAAAGTATCCTATGTGTTAATCCAGGCCATAAGCTATCTTTGTGCAAAATTTCATCCAAATCCGTTCAGTAGTTTTTGCGTGAAGGATATCAAACACATCCATACTCACAAACTTTCGCATTTATAATATCAGTAAGATTACTAGGATATGTAAAATTATGACTACCTTGGTCTAGTGGTATATAGCGCCACTGCTGAGCCTGGTCCTAAATTCGATTCCCAGGCGAGGTAAAGTCCGGGGCCGCGGGACTGTTCGAAAGAGATACCGCGGCCCCGGAACATAAAGGGCGAGGAAGGAACATGGACTTAGGGACTTAGGTTTTAGTCAGTAAAAGTCTGACACTCCCTCCCGCTCTGCCCAGAGTGGGAGGAGTCACTTGATAATTTCCCATCCGAAAAAAAAAGAAAAATGTCAGGCAAACCTTTATAACTTACCTTTACTGTTCTGATGTGATCAAATATTTCAATCTCATAGATTTCCACAAAAAACAGCAAAATTCCATAACTTATATTTTACTAAAACGTTGTTTTGTCAACAGATTCTGCGACCGCAACGCCATCTATACATACTGCGGTATCGTGCTGGTCGCCATCAATCCGTACTACGACTTACCTATTTACGGTAAGGTCTTATTCATGGGTACTAATGTCTGGTAATCGGTTGTCGTGGTATAGGCATGTGATGCGGAGGAATGAGGAAAATGTTGAGAGGAAAGTTTTGAGTATAAAATACAGGATTATTTTATTGGTCCAAGCCCGCCACACACGCCCAAACCACTATAACTCCTGTGCGCCAGAATCAACAGTGGCGACCACCTGAAAAGCGCCGAGACAATGAATCTCGACGAAGTCCCAGAGAATGAATTTAACTGTCTTGGATCCCGCAACGAAATTTATCAAAAAGTATAGCAGAGGAGTAGGAAAAAATCTGTAATTTCCACTTCCCTCCATATCAGCAGGAGATAGAACGAAACAAGGGCAATAGGCACAAAGGGACGTTTACTTTCCATGACTTTTTTCTTTCGTTGACTTTCCATGTGTACCACTAAAAAGTGAAAAATAAAAACTTTTTTGCAACAAATAAAACTTGACGACTTAAAAAAAGAAAACAAAAGAGTGAAAAATAACTTTAGCTTCTGAAGTCGGTGACAATAAAATGTAATCAATCAAACAAAGGTCACCGACTTCAGAAGCTTAAGTTACTTTTCACTTTTTTGTTTTTTTTTTTAAGTCGGTTTTATTTTTTTCCTTATATTTGTGCAGTAATAAGAACTCCCTTTTATTTCTTCACCAGGTGATGAAACTATAATGGCATACCGCGGTCAGGCGATGGGTGACTTGGATCCTCACATATTCGCCGTGTCAGAGGAGGCGTACACCAAGCTTGAGAGGGAGAGGAGGGATCAAAGTATTATTGGTGAGTTGGATTTTATGCATTCCTCCGTGCCTCGAAAAGCACGTTAAGCTGTTGGTCCCGGCTGACATTTGTCCATGCCCACAAAGTCTGACACCAGTCTTACCAAGTGGTATCGTATTACCCAGTGTTAACTGGGTTGTGGAGGTCAGTTAGGCAGTCGCTCCATGTAAAGTACTGGTATTCAGCTGCATCCGGTTAGACTGGAAGCCGACCCCAACATAGTTGGGAAAAGACTAGACAGATGATGGATTTTATTCATTTACAAATAAAAAACTTGTGTTCAATGGGCAGACAGTCATTGGACTATCGTGATCATCACTGTATATTATAAAACAAAGTCCTCCGTCACGTCTGTCTGTCTGCCTGCTCGCGATAAACTCAAAAACTCCTGCACCGATTTTCATGCTGTTATCACCAATGGATAGAGTAGTTATCGAGGTCTCGTGGAACCTTTATGTATATAATCATGCGTATGCAGGTGAAGCCGCGGACATTCTTTATGTTTTCTGTTCTGTTTTTTTTTATGTTTTCTGTTCTGTTTTTTTTTATGTTTTCTGTTATGTTTTCTTTTATTTTTTTTTTCTGTTCTGTTACAAAAACTTGCTGTGAAAGAGCGCAGTCTCCTAATACAGGCTTTTTGTTGCTTAAAAGGAGGCTCCAATCATCAACTTGTTGTCTTTTTTTTGTGGTTAATGAATAAACATTTTTTTTTTAATTTTTAATTCTCGACCAGCATGGCCGATTAACTTCATTTAAGAAAACATGTTATATTCAATTAAAAAAATATTAAATCCGACACTCAGGGTGTTAGTTTTAAGGTTTTTTTTTTGGATCGAAGTTCCTTAACGCGTCTTACGGGTAGTGCGATGTTAGGTAGAAATCGTCACGTAACGAAATGCTGTGTGTGTGTGTGCGGTATAATAATATATGATTACTAGCTGACCGGCGCAACTTCGTCTGCGTCTCATAAATTGAAATGTAAGCTATCCTATCTTTCAAGTTGGATCAAACTGCATATGGTGTGCGAATTTTATTATAATCGATTAAGTGGTTTAGGAGTCCATTGAGGACAAACATTGTGACACGAGATTTATATATATTAAGATTATAAAACCAATTCACCTTTCAAACATAAAAAAACAAAATCAAAATCGGTTCTTCCGTTTGGGAGCTACGATGCCACAGACACACACACGTCAAGCTTATAACACCCCGTTGTTTTTGCGTCAAGGGTTAAAACTATCATGTTATGATATTGCAAACTTCCGTCCAAATGTTCAAACGAAATTTGAACCACCACATATAAAGGGTGTAAAACACCTCTTAACGAAGCCGAAAGGCGCTTATTCTCCTCGTCATTGCGATATTTGTTTTGTTCTACACCACACCTTCTATTTATGGAGATATTGGAGGTCAAAGTTATAACTTTTTCACAAGTTTTTTTTTAAATACAAGTTTTCATTGTAAGATTTTTACTTTAAATACCTCCACGAACCCCGTACTATTCAATCCAACCATCAGCATAATGTATTGAGTGCGTTACATTGAGTTATACTACAAAACGTGATTTCTCACCCCAAAAAAAAAGTTGTTTCCCAGCAATAATTTTTGCGTAAAGTTACTTAGTTTGATGTACAGAATGGTTGGTTGACGGATTCGTGATGAGGTGGTTTACACCCTGTGGAGTTGCTAATTCAGCAGATAACCCAGCCTAAATGAAAACGAAAACTAATTCTTATTCCACAGTGAGCGGCGAATCCGGCGCCGGAAAGACGGTCTCAGCGAAATACGCGATGCGATATTTCGCGGCTGTTGGAGGTAACGCCAGCGAAACACAAGTCGAGAGGAAAGTCCTCGCATCCAGTCCTATCATGGAGGTAAACTAGTTTTAATAACAGAATATTTTTTTTTACAAAAAATAAAACCGACTTCAGAGAAAACATAAAAGTGAAAAATAACTTCAGAAAAAACGCTTCAGGCCCCTTATTCACAACCATTCGACTCGCTTCCGAACCGAATCGAACGTCTCAGATATCGAAGATGTCCTTCAAACGCTATTCACAAATCCGAAAACGAATCATTTTGACAGTTCAATTCGATAAGAAGACTCGAATCTTTCCGACAGCTGTTTGCTGTCGGGAGTCATATCGAACAAAATTTAAACGAAGAAATAAACCATATTTCTAGCTTATTTCAGTAAATAAAAATACTTAACTTTTTAAACACTGCCTGAAGTAAGTTTAATGAAGTTTTATTATTGTCTGGTGTTGTTAGTGTTTTATTAGTTGTTTTATTGACCGAATTTTAATGATGTATCCGCATTTACATAAAATCTATGTGTTTACAGAAATGTAATATTCCTTAATGGTTTTTTGTTAACAAACTGATATCAAATACTTAGTAATTTTTCCTTTTAAGAAAACAGAAAACTATAGTGTTAATAAAAAAAAAACAATTTTTCCGCTTTGGCAATTTCATAGACGGCTGTTTACAAAGCAGGTTTATTCGAAAACTGTTTATTTTTTAGTTAATTTTAGTAAAATAATAAAATAATTTTGTATCGTTGCTGTCTATTAAGTTACTAGCTGTATATTCCCTAATTAAACAGAACAAAACATTCAAATAAACCAATTTTAATTACTATCTTAAGTTTTCTACCACGATTATCTATTAACTACCATTTTGTAGCGTTCCCCATAAACACTATCTCATTCGGATAGAAAAAAGCGCATGCGTTCGGTTCTGTGAATAGCGTTTTGACAGTTCTTCGGTTCGGAAATGAGATAGTCGAATACGGATCCTTACCGACACGGAAACGTATCGAATAGTTGTGAATAAGGGGCCAGAAGTCGGTGACCTTTGTTTGATTGATTTAGTTTTTTTGTCACCGACTTCTGAAGCGTTTTTTCTGAAGTTATTTTTCACTTTTTTGTTTTCTCTGAAGTCGGTTTTATTTTTAGTAAAAAAAAAAAACACTTTTTGTGGTTCATATGTGCTTACTGGGCGGAGCGGAAGAGAGTGTCAGACTTTTACTGACTAAAACCCATCCATGTTCCTTCCTCGCCCTTTATGTTCCGGGGCCGCGGCATCTCTTTCGAACAGGCCCGCAACCCCGGCAGGTTTCGGCCCTTGTAGGCCCCTCCATTATGCTTGAACTTGTGCCTATAGAGGTCTTTTAGGCTAGCTCAGTTGAGGATGAGGAATTCCTTGGATTAAAAACACTTCTTGATTGGACTTTAATTTCTTTTATTATGTACGATTAACAAGATTATAATATTGCAAGTGTGTCTGCTGTCGCCACCATACGAGAGAGTAAAAAAAAGGAAACCGTCACAGACAACTTTCTACAATCAATGTTGCCCGACATAAAAAATAATATTTGTGTTGGGATGCCAACAATGCTGACATCTAATTTGAGGCGCGCGTGGAACACGAACACGCCACCTAATTGTTCAACAACAGTTATGTTTCAAGTCGCATGTAAAGTTCTTTCTAAGAGTTCTACAAATGCGCATTTTTTCAAAATTCCTCATTTTGTATTAACATTTGGAGGGGGCATAATTTTTTACGACCCGAATGGCGCAGGGGTAGTGAGGCTGCCTTACGTTCTTAGGGTTCCGGAATCGAATCCCGGTAGGAGCAAACGTTTGTGTGATGAGCATGGACATTTGTTTCCGAGTCATGGATTGTTTATTTTGTATGTGTAATAAGTATGTATTCACAAAAAGCATCTGTGTAGTATATCAAATATCTGGTGACCACGACATACGCCTTAGTGTGGCGCTAGATGGCGCTGTGTAATGTCCAGCGATATTTATTTATTTGTCGGATCCTGATGAGTATGCAGTTCAAATTAAACACAAATGCCTTTGTTTGGCGTTGAGCTGAGTCTAAAGGTATGGTGTTCGATAAGGACCTCCCATGGATCGACAGTGATCGTTCGGGTGTGGTCGCGACACATACAGGTCTAGGCACTGCTCTGTGTTCCTTTTAAGTTCTGAGTATTTAGTTAGTACAGTAGTGTTAGTGACTCTGTAACAATAACTGTATACAAGTTAAAGGAGCTCATTCTCTAGTCTACCCGTATCCCACTCTGCGCCCGCAACAGTTTCTGGCCAGGGTCCCACGTACCTGGATGTGTAATCTTTTCTCTGGACACTCTTAATGTGCACGTCTTTCTACATCGTTCTCACATATATGTATAATCACACATGAATGATGTAACCAAGATTTTGTAACAATATATTGATTTAAAAAGAGTGTCCATGGAGTTTCTTGCCCGTTCTTCTCCATTGAGATCTACGCTAGGGAATGGGCAACTACAGTACTTTCTCAAGTTATTATGCCTTATGACTGTGACTGTAGCTTTGATTTTATTTGTAATTTGACATTCAAAAGTGCCGTAATGGTCTAGTTGAAATAAATGCTTTGAGTTTGAGTTGAGTTTGACATATTTATTATTTTTTTTCTTTCCCAGGCAATAGGAAACGCTAAAACAACCCGTAATGACAACTCGTCCCGTTTCGGCAAGTTCATAGAGATTCACTTCGACAACGTATACCGGATATCCGGCGCAAGCATGCGGACATATCTGCTAGAGAAATCTCGTGTCGTATATCAAAGCTCCGGGGAGAGGAATTATCATGTCTTCTATCAGCTGTGTGCTGCGGCGAAACAGATGCCTGAATTACATCTAGGTAAGTTTGATTTAATTTGAACCAACGCCATCGAAGCCCGAAGAACTGCCAAACTTAAGTGGCAGTGGCAGTCCGGAAGGTACTGTTGCAAATTAAAAAAAAAAGTCATAATAAGCCGGCCGATATTGTCATCGAAAGGTTGATCTTATATTACCAACTAGCTTCTGCCCGCGACTTCGTTCGCGTGAAGTTTAGATATCGCAACGCATTGCCTGATCAACGGAAGAATTTTTCCCGTTTGCAACATTTCTTATTGCTGCTCCGCTCCTTTTGGTCATAGCGTGATTTTATATAGCCTTCCTCTATAAATGGACTATCCAACGCAAAAATATTTTTTCAATTCGAGCCGGTAGCCCTGAGATTAGCGCGTTCAACCAAACAAACAAACAAACTCTTCTGCTTTATAATATTAATATAGATAAGTGAACCAACCGTCAGCTGCTCAAGTAGCGGTGGTCGTAGGATTGGGAGGTTACGGAAGTGGTGAAAATAAAATAAAAAAATAATTCATTCTGCGCCGGCTGAAACTTTTTTATAAATAGCTTACTTCATACTGAGCTTAAAAAAATCGTCAGCTGCATGGTGGAGAGGGGATTATGCGGGTGCGTCAGCTGACGCTGTGTTCACTGATCAGTCATTCGAGATCTATTGAACAAGATGGCAACTGATTGGCGTAAAAACACTACCTAAAATGCAATGGGACCTCCCGGACTATGGGCAGGGTACATTCCTCGCATAATGGATGGCCGAAAAGTTGTGGAGTGGCAACCGCGAACCGGAAGACGTTACGTTGGAAGGCCAATAAATGGACCGATTATTATTATTTATCGTGTGGTTAGTTGCCTCAAACCTGATGTCAAGAGTTCTTAAGCCGCCCATGGGCCTTTACTTGCCTTAACATTATAAAACAAATGAAGACGGGTATTTATCGCGAATTTACCTTTAATTTAATCCCGACGTTTCGACCGGATTGCACCAGCCGTGGTCGCGGGGAGACTGAAGTATTGGAGGTACAGCGACAGCAAAGTGAAGGCGTTTATTCAACCAAGGTAAATTCGCGATAAATACCCGTCTTCATTTGTTTTATAATGTGTTCTGATCGTGAAAGTTTAAAAAAGCCTTAACATGCCGTCGAGAAAAATATCTCTCAGGAATGCTGGTTTACTCATGATGTTTTCCTTCACCGAAGCAACTGATAATTATACAATATGCACATGAATACGAAAAATCAGAGGTGCGTGTCTTGGGTTCGAACTCGAGACCTTTGACTGGCAATGGGAAGACATTCCACGTTTGTTTTGACCACTGGCAATGGAAAAACATTCAACGTTTATTTTGTCCACTGGCAATGGGTAGAGATTCAAGATTCAATGTTTGTTTTGGCCACTGGGAATGGAAGACATTCAACGTTTGTTTTGACCACTGGCAATGGAAAAACATTCAACGTTTGTTTGACCACTGGCAATGGGAAGACATTCCACGTTTGTTTTGACCGCTGGCAATGCGAAGACATTCAACGTTTGTTTTGACCACTCGCAATGGGAAGACATTCAACGTTTGTTTTGACCACTGGCAATGGGAAAACATTCAACGTTTGTTTGACCACTGGCAATGGGAAGACATTCCACGTTTGTTTTGACCACTGGCAATGGGTAGACATTCAACGTTTGTTTTGTCCACTGGCAATGGGTAGAGATTCAATGTTTGTTTTGGCCACTGGCAATGGAAGACATTCAACGTTTGTTTTGGCCTCTGGGAAATTGAAGATAAAAAATACCGCTTGATATTCGAATGATATATTAATGTTATGCTATGGTTTAGTGTTTTTTAAAGTTATTATTGACTAAAAAAACCTGTTTATTTTTATTACAGATCATCAAGAATCGTTCCACTATTTGAACCAAGGCGGCAGTCCAAATATAGACGGTGTTGATGATCTCAAGACTTTTAATGAGACGAGATCTGCTCTCACCACATTAGGTAAGAAATATCCAAATTTTAGGGTTTTGGGGTTTTTGGGTATTGGGGTATTTGGGCTTTCTTAAAAAAAAAAGATAGAAGTGAAAACTAAGTAATCTAAAGGGTGTAAAACTCCTCTTCACGAAGCCGAAAGGCACTGGTTCTCCCCATCATTCCGATTATTTTTTTGTTCTACACCATACCTGGGAACCTTCTAGTTACGGAGATATGAGGAGGTCAAAATTACTACTTTTTGATAAGTTTTAAAAGAAAACTTATCAAAAAGTAGTAATTTTGACCAATACAAGATTTTTTTGTAAGATTTTAACTTTTAATACCTCCACGACCCCCTTACTATTCAATCCATCCATCCGCACAATGTTTTGAGTGTGTTACATTGAGTTATACCACAAAACATGATTTATAACCTCAAAAAAAAAGTTGTTTCCCAGCAATATTTTTTGCGTAAAGTTACTTAGTTTGATATACATAATGCTTGGTTAACGGCTTTGTGATGAGGTGAAATACACCCTGTATAAAAGTTTTTTTTTGTAAACAAAACTGAGGTTTCGGAGTAATTTTATAAAATCGAAAATAACCTCAAAACCACAACATTATTTAAAAAACAAACATTATAGTCCTTAAAATCGAGTAATCCGCTTATGTTAGTAAGAATTTCGAGTTATAGCAACGTACAGTCGCGACATGGTGCGGGACTGGATTCGGTAAGATTTCCGACATTTTAACCTACTGCTAATACTATGAGCGAATAACGTATAAGAGCTGCCGGGGTTGCGGGCCTGTTCGAAAGAGATACCGCGGCCCCGGAACATAAAGGGCGAGGAAGGAACATGGATGGGTTTTAGTCAGTAAGAGTCTGACACTCCCTCCCGCTCCGCCCAGAATGGGAGAAGTCATTTGATGATTTCCCATCCTAAAAAAAAAAAAAATAGGGTACCATAAGAGTATGTAGAGGGGTATTTCTTATTGGACGCTACCGTGATCACACTGTCACACCATACCAGTAATACATACCGACATTAATACGAAAATAATGATTAATCTTGATGCATGAGACTTTTTAGTACCCCTTTTGCCCATCTCCTTTGAAATTTTCGACGAACTCCTTACAAATTGTCTCTTCATCTGCGCAGGAGTTTCCGAACAAGAGCAACGCGACATGTTCACAATCCTGTCGACTATCCTGCACCTTGGTAACGTGGAGCTCAGCGCGGAGGATCCTGACGCGCCTGAAGATGTGGATAGTGATGATGGAGCTTACATCAGCACAGTGAGTAACAGCATATTTTGCCGGTTCCCACAGCTGGGACACCGGCCCACTCTCTGTGAAAGGAGGTTAAATGATGTTTATTTTGCAAGTAGGTTTTAACAAACACTTTTACTCGTAATTTTTGTTTAAACAAGATGAGGCAGGTGTTTCGTACCTGACTACTCTGAGAAGAAACAGCTGAAACAAACTCAGAGGTCATAGTCTCTTCCTTCGAAAGAGATACCGCGGCCCCGGAACATAAAGGGCGAGGAAGGAATATGGATGGGTTTTAGTCAGTAAGAGTCTGACACTCCCCCCGCTCCGCCCAGAGTGGGAGAAGTCATTTGATGATTTCCCATCCCAAAAAAAAGGTCATAGTCTCTTTAGAAGTCAAGACAATCTTGCTTAATTCACATGAGGACTATGCAGATTAGTGTCTGAGATGGTCTTTTGAAGAAAGAACCACACAGATTTGAGTGGACCTGTCCAATCGGTGCAAGCATTTGTCAGTTATCGTGTAGCTCGACTTATAACTCAAGGAGCTCAACGACACGACGAACAATACCAAAGAAATGACATTTGGTTTGATTTCAAACTAGAGTTCGTTCAATCAGCTCATGACTTGGGCCCAGTGTGGGTCGATACTTGCCTCAAGTCTTCGATTGTTTTAATCCAAAGCCGAAACAGAAGCACCATTTTTTATAAATTATTATTTTTGATCTATTATTACCCAATCGCCAAAGAAGTGTTTTATTTTGCGCGCGTATCTTGTATGTTTGTTTTTTTGTAAATTTCTTTATAACTAGGTATCTTCGAAAACGGCTGGATGGATTTCGAAGATTAAAATACATTTGATTTTACTCAAAAGGCGATTAAATAAGGAAATAACAAAATGTCAAATTTATAGTGCTAAGTTGGAGATTACAAAAAAATAATATAAATTGTAAAATTTGTAATTAGTTTTTGAATGGAGCTTAATGTGCTGGTCGGGGATGGTTAGGGTGCTGGTTGTCTTCTTCAGATAGTGAAAAGGCAACCACTTGAGGGACACAGTTTATATTTTGCTCACAACACACAGTCCAGAGTTGTATTTCGATACATCACTTAATAAGCACTACAGAGTACAATAAACTATTTAAAAGTAATAGGAAACTGTCTTTTCACTACGTTTCATATAACCTAATTAAGGTTATATCGCCCTTTGGCACACAAAAGTCCAAACTCAAGGTTTGCCAAAGGGCGATGGAGCGTAGTGTATTGGGTATCAAGCTCAGTGACCGAATTCACAATACCACAATACGCTCAAAAACGGGAATCGCTGATGTGGGCAATAAGACTGCTAGGTTGAAGTGGGATTGGGCGGGCCATGTCTGTAGAATGCATCAGGACCGATGGGCCAAAGTCACCACTCATTGGGTGCCAGAAGACGGGCCGCCGAGGGAGGCCTAGAAAACGCAGGCGTGACGACTTAGAAGCGTTTGCGATAGATTGGCCTGAGAGAGCCGCACGTAGAGAGGAGTGGAAGACTATGGAGGAGGCCTTTGCCCAGCAGTGGGACCATACAGGCTAATAATTAAAAAAAAAAAGGTTATAATATTAGGTACGGACACACCGAGAGAAACGGAATTCTTGACAATATTGCCAAACCGAAATATTAATAATATGTTTGTTGGTGTTGCCAACAGGTTTTTTTTTTTTTTTTTTTTATTAAATGTTACTTCTTGTAGTTTTTAAATATTACAGTGTAAATAAAATATCAATAAGCCACAAAAGTCTTGAATATAATGTCTATTCTTGTTTTGCAGGACGACAAACATCTCTCCATCGTGTGTTCGCTGCTCGGTCTACCTAAAGCTGAGCTGTCTCGCTGGTTAACGCATAGAAGAATAGCGTCTGCACATGAGGTATCTATTGTACCTGTGGACGGTTGGTTCCTGTGGACGGTTGGCTATGCCTGTGGACGGTTAGCTATGGGCTAGCTAGCCGTCTGTCCGTCTAATGACGACAGGCCGTGTCGACGGCGCCAGAGTGTTCCACGCGCGCCTCAAAGAGATGTCAGCATAAGGGGAGGGGCCCGCAAGGGACGAAGCCTGCCGGGGTTGCGGGCCTGTTCGAAAGAGATACCGCGGCCCCGGAACATAAAGGGCGAGGAAGGAACATGGATGGGTTTTAGTCAGTAAAAGTCTGACACTCCCTTCCGCTCCGCCCAGAGTGGGAGAAGTCATTTGATGAGTTCCCATCCTAAAAAAAAAGAAAAAAAAAAAAACGAAGGTACCTATTGTATACAGCAGTGGCGAAGGTTCCATTCAACTCGATTCCTACCGGATTCTCTTTCTAAAAAGGCACAGACTAATAATATAATCACATTAAAGATACGTATTCTGGATTCCCTCTTACAAAAAATCCCTCCTGATTCTGATCATCCATTCTGGTCTAAGTAGCAAAATGTCCAACAGCGCGAAACGTCCAATAAGCAGTAAGTCTAATTAGCAAAATGTCCATGTAGCAAAATGTTCAACTATCTATGATCTTATACAGATCATATGCAGAACATCTATCTACAGGGAGTAAACCACCTCATCACAAAGCCGTTAACCAAGTATTCTGTACATCAAACTAAGTAACTTTACGCAAAAATGATTGCTGGGAAACAACTTTTTTTTTTGAGGTTATAAATCATGTTTTGTGGTAGAACTCAATGTAACGCACTAACAACATTGTGCTAATGGATGGATTGAATAGTACAGGAGTCGTGGAGGTGTTAAAAGTTAAAATCAGAAAAAAACTTGCATTAAAAAAAAAAAACTTGTCAAAAAGTTGTAACTTTGACCCCCCATATCTCCGTAACTAGAAGGTTCCCAGGTATGGTGTAGAACAAAAAAAATGATCACAATGAGGGGGAGAACAAGTGCCTTTCGGCTTCGTGAAGAGGTGTTTTACACCCTTTTATAACCAACTTCAAAATGCTTTAATCAATACTTGAATATCTGTAGGTAATAGTATCCCGGATGGACGTCCAACGCGCACAGTTCGCTCGCGACGCGCTCGCTAAGCGGATGTACGGCGAGCTGTTCGCGTGGTTGGTGCACGCTGTCAACCGAGCGCTGGACACTGGACACACTAAGAAACATTTTATTGGTGAGTTAGAGTAGCATCCCCTTAAGGGGTGGTATCTACTAACGAGAGGTATTCTCCATGTAACTCCTCTTTGATGAGTGAATATAAATGTGCAAAAAAAAAAAAATATCGCTGGACATTAACACACAGCGCCACCTAGTGCCACACTAAGCAAGGCTTGTGTCGAGGACACTAGATAGTTGATATATATTACATATATACTTTTTTGTTTGTAAATACATATAAATATCCATGTCTCGGAAACAAATGTCCGTGCTCATCACACAAACATTTGCTCCTAGCGGGATTCGAACCCAGGACCCTAAGAACGTAAGGCAGCGTCACTACCACTACGCCATTCGAGTCGTCAAAAAATATATGTTGCTTATTAGACTTTAAACTTTAATTTGTACAATTGAAATAATTCTAAATTTATTATTACTTATTATACAGGGTGGTGATGACAATACGACAATAAATTAAACTACGCATACCTCAAAACGTTCCTAACAAACAAAAGAGAGAGTATCCTTAGAGTGAGATTTTGTCTGTTTTTATTTTTTTTAAATTTCGGTTTTGAGTTTTTTAAATTATGTAGAATTATTCCTATGAACTAGTATTACGCGTGATTTCATTTATTGTCGTATTGTCTTCTCCACTCTGTATGAAAAAAAATGTACAAAGATAAGCATTTTTTTTTTAAATTTAGTAACTAGTCCTCAACGGGATTAAGTTTTAGTTTTTTTTTTATCACAAATATTTGTCGCTATTTTCTTCACAACGTGTACATTTGAAATTTTGATGTAATGATTTATTAGGCTACAATTAAATAAAAACCACTCATTTTGCACTGTTGGGCCCGCTGTGCCTGACGTAACAACCACTTTGTAGTGCAAGCTGATTAGAACTTTATTCTAACAGTATTTCAATCGAAGTTTGATTAAACCACAACAAATAGAGTTGCTAATTTAGCAGATACCACAGCCTTAGTAGGCTAGTTTCCACCATCAATAAATTGCAAATCTATTTAGTCCGTCAGTTAGAGTATTGGTAAATAATGGACACGTATTTTTTGTTTTTGTATATCAATATGGCAAAGATAAAACGCATCAAAACTCGGGAGTGGGGGGCTCGTGACGTCACAACGCACTAAAATTATACCACGGTGTGATTATTGAGAATTTTAAAAGCGTCCTATCTTCGTCAATTTTGGTTTACGTACCTAACAATAGAAAAAATACGTGTTCATTATATTGTTTGGAAATCTATCTGACGACGTACCCTATTAATCAACTACAAGTACAGTCGGAACTCGCCGCTCGGGTCGATCTTTAAGTTAAGCCGTGCTTTCCTAGGTTGGTCTGTGGATGGGTGACCACCCTTTCATACTAAGTTTCTCGGAAAGCAGATTAAGCTGTTTCTCCCGGCTGTCATTTGCAGATCTTGTACAGTCGTTACAGGTAGTCAGTGGTCCAAAAAGTCTGACAACCAGTTTTACCAAGTGGTATCGTATTACCCAGTACTAACTAGGTTGTGGATGTCAGATGAGAGTCGCTCCATGTAAAATACTGGTATTCAGCTGCATCCGGTTAGACTGGAAGCCGACCCCAACATAGTTGAGAAAAGGCAGGCAGATTGTGATGATTCCTCAATGCTATTGTATGTCCACAGGCGTCCTGGACATCTACGGTTTCGAGACGTTCGAGATAAACTCCTTCGAGCAGTTCTGTATCAATTACGCGAACGAGAAGCTACAGCAACAGTTCAACTCGCACGTATTCAAATTAGAACAGGACGAGTATATCAAAGTATGTGCATACTTATGGATATCTCATTTATTTTTTTATGTCAGCCTGATCTGTCCCGTCGTAACCGAGGCAGGCCCAAAAAACGCTGGCATGACGATCTGGACTCGTTCTTGACGGCTTGGTCAGAAAGGGCATATTGTAAACAGGATTGGAAAGCCATGGAAGAGGCCTTTGCCCAGCAGTGGGACAGATCAGGCTGACATATCAAATTTATTAATTAAAAATATTCAGCTGTTTCATACATTTGGTCGAGCATGTATTGAAATTTTGCATGGGACCGTTGATTATTTTTTCGCGATTACGATGGTGGTCCCATAGAGAAAGTGGTTCAGTGTGATGGTCTATAGCACACCCTTGAATTTGACGGTGATGCAAAGCAACACCTTGTATACAGGTCGTAAACAAACTCTCCACAAAGCCGTCAACCAAGCATTCTGTACATCAAACTAAGTAACTTTACGCTAAAATTAACGCTGCGAATCGACTTTTTTTGGAGTTTTAAATCACTTTTTACAGTAGAACTCAATGTAACGCACTCAAAACATTGTGCTATTTGGAACATTGACCCCAATATGAATGCCTGTGTGAATGAGTGCCTCTCGGCTTCGTTAACTGTTTACACCCTGTATAGGCAATATCAAAAAATCTATTCAGGAATGAATTTTGAACTCAAGTCTTATGAACTCCTCATTTTCTTTCCACAGGAAGAAATCTCCTGGGAGATGATAGAATTCTACGACAACCAACCCTGCATCGACCTCATAGAAGATCGATTAGGAGTCCTAGCGCTCCTAGACGAACAGTGTCGAGTGCCCGGCGGCAGCGACGCTGGCTTCGTGGCCAAGTTACACCAATCTTGTGCCAGCTACCAGCATTTCATGAAGCCGCGGTTTGGGAACGCTGGTGAGTAAAACTTGGCTGTAGATTAACACTTGTCTGTAGAGTAACACTTGACCGTATTGTAACACTTGACCGTATTGTAACACTTGACCGTATTGTAACACTTGGCTGTAGAGTGACACTGGGCCATAGAGTGACACTTGGTTGTAGAGTGACACTGGGCCGTAGAGTAACACATTGTCGTAGAGTGACACTTTGCTGTAAAGTGACATTTGGTCGGTGAATAATACTTGGCTTTGGAGGTGTCAGTGACGCCGCTTTGTGGCACCAATCGTGTCATCAGAATTTCATACAACATATTAAGTTAGAGTTAAATTGCTTATTAGTCTTTTAGGCTAGATCGTAATTAATTATTAAGACTTTTGTTCTTAATATTATAGTACAAAAAAAAAAACAGAATTTCATGAAGCCGCGGTTTGGAAACGCTCGTGAGTAACACTTGGCTGTAGAGTAATACTTGGCTCGTTTGTAACACTTGTATGTAGAGGTGACAGCGATGTGGCTTCTTGTCCAGACTGCACTCATCGTGTGCCAGTGCGAGCTACCAGTAGTACATGAAGCTGTGATTCGGGACCACTGGCGAGTAAACTTGATCTCTGAGACTCACCGGGAGAGGTAACTAAGACGCCGGCTTCGTGGCCAAGTTTCACCAATCATGTGTTAGCTACCGGCAGTTCATGCAGCCGACGTTACCTGGCTTTAGAGGTGTCACTGACACCGCTTCGTGATCTAACTGTACCAATCTTGTTTTGTGTCTGTTATATATGTGTAAACGCTCCCTAATTAAGTAGTGTAAACACACCATTATTTTACGACAGTGCTGAAGTGATATGTTCTGTGGTCTTGTGTGTCTGTGGTAATATGGCAATAATACATGTTGATTTTATGAGAAATATATCTGTTTTAATCCTGGATTCCTTCGGACATAACAAATACGAGGATGGGATTTAGATCTACAAACAACGTGAAAAGTAAAAGAAGAATATTATTGAATTGATGAAACAAAGGTAACTCATCTTTTCGGAAGATTGAAGTTGTTCAGGATGGCGCTCTTGGGAATGAACAGTATTGAATATGATGGGGAAGAAAGGTTCTCCGTGTATTTGGAGCGTTTCGAAAATTTCGTGGAGTGTAACGATATTAACGAAGAGAAAAAAAAGACAACTTTTTTAACGGTTATTGGGCCGAAGCTGTACGGAACACTAAAAAATTTATGTGTACCGAAAAACCCAAAGGATAAAACTTTTGAAGAGCTGAAGGAGATCCTCCTTCAGCACTTGGAACCGGAAACCTCGGTGATTGTGGAGAGATTTAAATTCAATCAAAGATCACAGCACGGTGGCGAATCTGTCGCCGATTATATTATGGAGCTGAAAAAGCTATCAATTTGCTGCAGATTTGGGGACAAATTGAATGATATGTTACGAGACCGATTTATATCGGGCATTTATGATACTAAAATTAAAATGAGATTATTAAATGAACCGCAGCAGGGAATGAACTTGGCTAAGGCGGTCGAGATCGCAACATCAATGGAGCGGACAGAGAGAAACATAATCGAAATAAATAAAGAGAGAGAAGGGAATATATATAACATGGAAACAGAAAGGCGTGGGGAAAGGAAACCAGAGAGAGGACAGCAAGGAAGACCCAGTTATGGCTACAGAAAAGGAGGCGAACAAAGGCAGGCAAGTGGTGATGTTGATAGGAGTCCATGTGGGTGTTGCGGCAAGGAGGGACATAAGAAGGAGGCATGCTGGTTTAAGGACAAGAGGTGCAGACTGTGCAGCAAAATTGGACACTTACAGGCCATGTGTAGGAAGCAGAGACAAAAGAGGCAAAATTATATTGATCAAGAAATGTATGATGAAGAGACTGACCAGGACCAAGACAGGGATATATCAATGGGAAACAGTTTTTTTAATATGAAGCCGGGCAGTTCGGAATATAAAGTGGCACTGAACGTAGGTAATGTGGACTTGCAAATGGAGATTGACACAGGTAGTGCTATTAGTGCTATTAGTAAGCAGACTTATGATAAATATTTTTATAAATTGCAGCTAATGCCATGTAATTTGATTTTGAAGTCGTACACTAATTCAGATATCACCCCAATGGGCTTCATCAAAGCAACAGTGATTTATGATGGAAGGGTGTATGACGGATTGTTTTTATATGTTTTTGAGAATGGGGGACCTCCTTTAGTAGGTAGGGATTGGCTTAAGGTGATAAATTTGTTGAACATCGATGCCTTGAATACTATTTCACTTGATTGTACTAGCCTAAAAGAAAATTTCAAACAAAAGTATCCAAATGTGTTTAATTTCAAGTTAGGAACCTACAAGAAAAAGAAAATAGAATTAAAATTAAAAGAAAATGCTTGCCCTAAATATTATAAGGCCCGGCCGCTACCATTTTCAATGAAAGAATTGGTTGAAAAGGAAATTGTAAGGTTGGTTGAAGAGGGAATATTGACCCCGGTTCAATCAGCTGATTGGGCTAGTCCTATTGTGCCAGTCTTAAAAGACAATGGTCAGTTAAGGATCTGCGGGGATTTCAAAGTCTCTGTCAACCCGCATCTAGAGGATAACAAGCATCCTATCCCTAGAATTGAAGATTTGTTTGTTAATTTGCAGAAAGGACAGAAATTTTCGAAAATTGATTTGAGTCATGCCTATCAACAATGTTTGTTAACCGAGGAGTCCAAAAAGTTAGTGGTAATAAACACACATTTAGGACTTTTTGCATACAATAGGCTGCCATTTGGCATAAAGACAGCTCCTAACTTGTTTCAATCCATAATGGACCAACTATTTAAAGGGCTTGAAAAACAAGGGATTGCAACTTTTCTAGATGATATTATAATAACTGGCAAGGATGATAACGAGCATTTAAATAATATTATGATAGTAATTTCAAAATTGGAAGAGGCAGGGTTGACAGTAAATCTGGATAAATGTATTTTCATGTCTCCTAATATCCGTTACTTAGGTTATATTTTATCAGCTGATGGGTTATTACCCGATGAGAAAAATGTGGAAGCGATATTGAAAGCTCCTGAACCAAAGAATGTGACTGAATTAAAATCTTTTTTGGGCATGATAAATTATTATATCAAATTCATACCAAATGCAGCTACATTAATGGCCCCATTTTATAGGTTGACAAAGAAAAATGTAGAATTTTATTTTGATGATCATTGTAAAACAGCTTTTAAAACAGTAAAAAGCATTTTGGTATCACCTCAAGTGTTAGCACATTATGACCCAGATGCTGAAATATTTTTAGCTTGTGATGCTAGTGCCTATGGGTTAGGGGCAGTTTTATCACAAAAGAAAAATGGAATTGAGAGACCTATAGCATTTGCTTCTAGAACACTGAATAGTGCAGAGAGCAATTATAGTCAGGTAGATAAGGAGGCCCTTGCATTGATATTTGGCATAAAGAAATTTAATCAATATGTATGGGGTAGGAAATTTACCTTAGTGACAGACTCAAAACCTTTATTGAGTATTTTTGGACCTAAAAAAGGAATACCAGTGTTAGCCGCTGGAAGACTGCAGCGTTATGCGTTTTTATTGTCAGGTTATGACTATAACATCATTTATGTCAGATCAGAACATAATAATGCTGATTTCTTCTCACGGCTACCACTGCAGAGAGCAGGTTTAGTAAAACAAGATTACTCCTATTTAAATTTTATTAATGATAATAGCTTTTTACCTTTGGATTGCAATGAAATAAAAAAAGAATCTGAGAAGGACCCAGTTCTGAAAGATGTTTTAAATTACACTATGCAAGGGTGGCCAAACCATGTTGATGGCGGTTTACAACAATATTTCTCTAGGCGAGAACAAATAACTGTAGAGCAAGGGATTTTGATGTATGGGCATAGGGTGGTTATTCCCACAAAATTAATAAGTAAAATATTGAAGGAATTGCATTCCACACATTTGGGGATTGTAAAAATGAAGTCACTTGCAAGGGCTTACTTTTGGTGGGTGTCAATTGATAAAGACATTGAGCTGATGTCAAATAGTTGTAGTGCTTGTTTATCGCTTAGACATAACCCGGAAAAGACCATTTTACATTCATGGGAGTATCCTAAATCAGTGTGGACTCGCTTGCATATTGACTATTTGGGTCCACTATATGGAAAGATGTATTTGGTGATTCAATGTGCCTATTCTAAATGGATTGAGGTGGCGGAGGTGACTTCAACTTCAGCTTCTCAAGCTATAATAATTTTGAAAAAACTGTTCACAACTTTTGGTTTCCCTGAACTGGTTTGTAGTGATAATGGGCCACCTTTTCATTCACATGAATTCAAAGACTTTTTGAGAAGTTGTGGTGTAAGACAAGTATATTCGCCACCTTACCATCCACAGAGCAATGGGTGTGCAGAGAGTGCTGTTAAAATAGTAAAAAATTGTATTAAAAAAGCTGTTTTTGAAAAGAAAAATGTATTAGATTGTTTGAACAATTTTTCGATGTTGTACCGAAACGCTCAGCACTCGGCAACAGGAGAAACACCTGCTATGTTGATGTTAAAAAGGAACTTGCGAACAAAATTTGACCTATTAAAGCCAGATTTACATGCTAAAGTAGTCAAAAATCAAGAGAAACAAAGAGTTAATGCGGGAGGAAAAGAAGTCAAAATGTTGGATATAGGTCAAAATGTGTTAGCAAGAAGTTATAGGGATGGAAAATGGATAGAGGGAATAATTGTAAAGCCGCTGGGACCGGTAACTTATTTAATTAAATTGTTAGACACTGGAGTATTATGGAAAAGGCATGTAGACCAGTTGATGATGTTTGAGAGTATGGGTGGAGATGATAATGCGTCGATAGAAAATGTACCTGTAAAAGAAAATGTTATTAATGTAGAGAAAATGCCTGACAACTCAACAGAGAATGTTTTTGTAAATTCACCAGAGCTTAACTTAGAAAAAGGTAGTGTTAATATGTCTAAACAGAAGAATGATAGTATGATTGTAAATAATAATGTGACGGTAACTGACAGCACCTCCCCAGTAGTGGAGGTACCAGAGAGACGCTACCCAAGGCGAATAACTAAGAAGCCTAATAGACTTGATCTATAAGGGGGGAAGAGTGTTATATATGTGTAAACGCTCCCTAATTAAGTAGTGTAAACACACCATTATTTTACGACAGTGCTGAAGTGATATGTTCTGTGGTCTTGTGTGTCTGTGGTAATATGGCAATAATACATGTTGATTTTATGAGAAATATATCTGTTTTAATCCTGGATTCCTTCGGACATAACAGTGTCATAATGAAGTTATGGAACTTTTAGAAAAAGTTTTATTTTATTTATTGTAGTAGAAGAAGAGAGCAGCGGTGGCCCAGTGGTGGTGGCCCCGACTTACGAACAGTAAGTCGTGGGTTCGAACCCAGACAGGCGCATTACTTTGTGTAATTTATTTCATCACCGCTGCTCTCAAAACGGTGAAGGAAAACATCGTGAGGAAACCGGCATGTCCTAGAACCAAAAATTCGAAGACATGTGACATCTACCATATGTATGTACGGTTCGGTACGGTATGTATGTAATGGGCCCGCGTGGTAGATTATAGCCCATTCCCTCTCATTGAGAGGAGGCCGTGTCCCAGCAGTGGGAACATTATAGGCTGATGATGATGATGATGATGACTAGAAAAAGTGATGTCTTCAAAAGTCTTTTGTCGTTTATGCATCTCAATCTCTTTGGTCCAAATTGTTTTCTTAACGTTGTTTTTGGACCGATGCACTGGTGCAAACAACCCGTCAATGTGGCGATACTTGGGGGATGCCTAAGTCTAGCAGTAGACGTCTTCCGGCTGAAACGATAATGATGATGATGATGATGATGGTGATGGTGATGATGATGGTGATGTTGATTATGGTGATGATGATGATGATGGTGATGATGATGATTGTCTTTTTGACGTGACAACGTCTTATAAATTGGTTTGCCGGGTGACACTTCAAGAAACTGCGTTACGCTCCGCTCACGTTATGCGCTCACAATGAGAGCGAGTGAGAGGCACGCGTCCCTTCCACTCGAGCATGGTTAGCCCGCCTAAGAGCGAGAGAGACAGACATATTTCATCCTTCTTCCTACTATACGAATGAATATTCACATTAAAATTATTTTACCACTCAAAGTCGTTGTCACGTAAAACTTTCGCCCGTATACCGACTTTACAGGCAACCAATTTTTTTTCCTTCCAGCCTTCATAATCAAGCATTTTGCGGACAACGTGGAGTACCAATCAGGGGGTTTCCTGGAGAAGAACCGAGATACTGTGTCAGAGGAACAGCTAGAGTGCGTCAAGAGCGCCACCAGCTGTCGTCTGATCCACACGATGTTCGCTGACCGGACGGTGGAGGTGTCAGCGTCCGCTACCCTCCCGCCGCCCTCTAAGAGGAGGACCACGCCCTCCGTGCCGCTCGGTAGCTTGACAGTGAGTACACTATGTACACAAATAAGATAATAGCAATTCACCCGCGACTTCGTCCGCAAAAATTGTGATAGCTCAGCTAATATACATGAATGAAAATAATTTCTGCACACAAAAAATGCAGCTTACTGCCAGAGAAAGATTTTTTAGAATTGGATCATTAGTTCCGAAGATTACCCCCTACATACAAACAACCTCTTTATAATAGTAGAAAATCACGTTTTAAACGGCGGTAAAACTCAATGTAACGCTCTCAAAACATTGTGCGGATGGACACAATAGGGAATATGTATGTATTTTTTTCTTCTTTTTTTCTTTTCTTTCTTACACTATTATCAACCCAAAAAAAGTATTAAAAGTTAATTTCAACTACTGCTTGTCGCTTAAAAAGAATACAAAACTTCTGCAATTTTCTATGACAGTTCAAACGTCCGTGATTGTCGCGACCATACTTTGACGACATTTATCAAAATCTACCTTGTTTACATCTATTTTTTTGGCTTTAATAAAGTAATTTTACTAATTGTATATACTATAATCAAGCAAAAATTGCGATAGCGATATAATACTATAATCGTAAAGCAACTTTACCTACATTTCAAATAATAGTTATTTTTTGACATATGAATTTTGATGTCACTACCGCCGTTATCGAGGACGACGTGTTTTGAGAGTGCATTCCGTTTCACCAAAAACATGCTACATAAAACAATAAATTGTAAAATAAGTGATGTATTAGAAACTTAAACAAGCGCACCATAATGTTTATAAGCGCCAATATAAGGCATTTGTAATAAATAAAAAGAGTTTTGTGTTCCTTGCATATTCCCTATTAATAGTAAACGGGTTATGAAGTTATCTAAAGTAAAGTTACTAGTAGTGACTTTGACCTCCAATATCTCCGTAACGAGAAGGTTCACAGGGATGGTTCTGAACATAAAAATATCGCAATGACGGGGAGAACAAGTGCCTTTCGCCTTCGTTAAGAGGCCGGCGGAGGAAGCGTTTTTCATACAAACGTAATACCAAAATAATATGAAAATGAAACCTATTCTTAAGGTAGTGTGTATTTCTTTTGATTGGATTACAGAATATATAGGTTCCCAAACACAGATTTTGAAAAAAAAAGGGTTATGAGAGCAAAAAATTTCTAAAGAAAAAATTTTAAATTCCTCATATCTCGTCTTTATATCATTGTCCTTTCAAAATATTTATTTGAGAACATAGATATTCTATAATGCAATCGAAATATCTACACACTGCCGTTTGTATGAAAAACGCATGCTCCGCAGGCCTCTTAAGGGTTTATTTACACCCTATATTTTTAATAAGTATGTATTTACAAAAAAAAGTATCTATGTAGTATAACTATCAACTATCTGGTGTCCACTATACAAGCCTCGTTCCTTAGTGTGGCACTAGATGGCGGAGTGTTTAATGTCCAGCGATACTTATGTTTTTATTATTACAACTAACTACCCTCTTGTTTGTATACAGCAACCCCCCCGCCGCACATCCGGCCAGAAGCACACAGTCGGCTCCCAATTCCGACAGTCACTGTCAGCTCTGATGTCCACACTGTCAGCCACGACCCCTCACTACGTGCGCTGCATCAAGCCTAATGACACCAAGGAGCCCTTCATGTTCGACAGCGCTAGAGCCGTCAACCAACTCAGGTGATTATGGTAAAAGCTCAAAGAGCTCATAGCTAAATAATAACAGCCGCTCGGGTCGATCTTTAAGTTAAGCCGTGCTTGCCTAGGTTGGTCTGTGGATGGGTGACCACCCTTACATACCAAGTTTCCTCCGTGCCTCGGAAAGCACGTTAAGCTGTTGGTCCCGGCTGTCATTTGTAGATCTTTGGCAGTCGTTACAGGTAGTGGCTCAAAAAGTCTGACAACCAGTCTTACCAAGTGGTATCGTATTATCCAGTACTAACTGGGTTGTGGAGGTCAGATAGGCAGTCGCTCCATGTAAAATACTGGTATTCAGCTGCATCCGGTTAGACTTGAAGCCGACTCCAAAATAAATCGTTGCGAAGAAAATTCGTCAATCTGTGAACAACAGAAATGTACTACAATCCGCGTACTGCGAAAATAAATGGTTTGCGATTTGTTTTTCGCACGTACGTATATTTTGTACCCTATGAGGCTGTACTGGCAAAAAATCGCAAGCGCAGCGGTCAGTCGACTTGTGATCTTTGACGATGTCAGACAGATAATAAATCGTAGTGCGCGTAGGAATTATTAATAATAATAATAATGATCAGAGCGGCGCGCAATGATTGTTGACATAACGGTCCCGCATGATGAGAACCTCGTGAAAGCCGAGAAAGATAAACAAATCAAGTATCTTGACTTGGCTCGCGAGGTTGTCGACATGTGGGAAGTGGACTCAGCGATCATTGTGCCGATAGTAGTGTCAGCGCATGGCTTAATTGCCAAGAGCCTCGACCAACACCCTCGGAGGCTCTCGTTAGGTAGCTGGATCAAGGGCTTGATTCAGTGCGCGGTACTCCTGGACACGGTGAGTATCGTTAGGAGGTTCCTATCTCTGGAGCCCTGACTGCCGGTAGCTTGGACCCTGTTCCCGATACCGGTGGGCTACAATTTTTTATATTTTTTAATGTTTTTTATATATTTTCTAGTTAATATTTAAAAATGTAAAAAGTTTGTTAGAATTTGAATAAAGGAAATAATAATAATTTTAATTTATTTCAAATCAAGTCCATTTTGTTAGTAACAATGTTCTTATAGACTAGTGTTAGAAGAGAAACAAACAAACAAATTATTAAAAGAAAGTAAATACAACAAGAACGTAAAAACAACAATCACTGCTGCGCCATCCCATGACATATGGCGCTGCAGTGATTGATGTAACTCCAGTCCAGACGACTTGCGATCATGTTATTGTCGTTTGCGATTTTATTTCGCACTTTAAAAGTCGCAACGGTTTATTTTCGTAGTCCGCGCATATCCTTAGTTGGGAAAAGGCTAGGCACATGTGAATTTTGGATTTTTTAAATTTAAAAATTCACGAGAAAGCTGCATTGCTTTCAAATTATATTTAGTCTTATTCCTTAATTTATTACAGAGCATGCGGTGTGTTGGAGACAATCAGAATATCAGCCGCTGGATTCCCATCGAGATGGCTTTACCAAGATTTCTTCTTTAGGTAAGAGTTACTTCATTTTATGTACAGAATGCTTGGTTGACGGCTTTGTGATAAGTCCGTTTAGACCTTGTATACCGCTTCAAATCATGGCCCTTTGTTTTTTTTGTTTTCGGATGGGATAACATCAAATAGGTTCTCCCACTCTGGGCGGAGCGGGAGGGAGTGTCAGACTTTTACTGACTAAAACCCATCCATGTTCCTTCCTCGCCCTTTATGTTCCGGGGCCACGGTATCTCTTTCGAACAGTCCCGCAGCCCCGGGGCTCAAACCATGGCCCTCAAATTATCATTATCATCAGCTTATTAATGATCCCACTGCTGGGACATAGGCCTCTTCTCTAAGAGAATGGGCTATAATCCACCACGCAGGCCCAGTGCGGATTAGTAGATGTCACATGTCTTCGAATTTTTGGTTCTAGGACATGCCGGTTTCCTCACGATGTTTTCCTACACCGTTTTGAGAGCTGCGGTGATGAAATAAATTACTGGGTTTACTTATCAGTCGTTCGAGATCTATTGAACAAGATGGCAACCGATCGGCGTAGAAACACTACCTAAACTGCAACGGTAGCTCCCGGACTATATGTATAGACAGTTGTATCGCATAATCAGCCTATAATGTTCCCACTGCTGGGACACACGGCTAAGGGAGGGAGTGGGCTATAATCCACCATTGAGTCCTGTGCGGGTTGGTAGATGTCACATGTCTTCAAATTTTTGGTTCTAGGACATGTCGGTTTCCTCACGATATTTTCCTTCACCGTTTTGAGAGCAGTGGTGATGAAATAAATTACACAAAGTAATGCGCCTGTCTGGGTTCGAACCCACGACTTACTGTTCTTAAGTCGGGGCCGCCACCACTGGGCCACCACTGCTCTCTGGCCCTCAAAGTATTTCGGAATATATATTTACTAGCGACTATATTTTCATCAGGTACCGGCTCCTATGCCTATACAAAGAGATAGACCGCAGCAACATAAAGGCGACGTGCGGCCGCATCCTCGCGCGACACGTCAAAGACCCCGACAAGTACCAGTTCGGAGCCACCAAGATATTCTTCAGAGCTGGACAGGTAAACACTTTATCATCATCATTTTAGCCGTCCGACGTCCACTGCTGGACATAGGGCTCCTCCAAGTGTCGCCACATGAGCCGGTCCCGTGCGACTCGCATCCAGCGGATTCCCGAAACCTTCACCAGGTCTTCCAACGCATCGTCTTCCGGTTCGCGGTCGCCACTCCAGAACTTTTCGGACTCATCGGGGATGCGTGGCTCAGCGTGTATTGTGCCCGGCCCACTGCCACATACACACTGGTAAACACTGAGTTAGCATCATCATCTGCCAAGCCTTCCAGTCTAACCGGATGCAGCTGAATCCCAGTATTTTACATGGAGCGATTGCCTATCTGACCTCCACAACCCAGTTAATACTGGGAAATACGATACCACTTTGGTAAGACTGGCGTAAATCTACCTGACGGATTAATTCGATTTTATTAGGACAATCTCCTTTTGTGGAAAATATCGTCCTATTTTTGATACAAACTAGCTTCCAGGTTTAAAACCTCTTTTAACAAAAACACATAATTCCGTTTCACGTTCGCCTCACAATCATTTGATTTAAACCTTATGTCAATTCAGAAAAGTCAAGTTCTGACATGACATTTGATTGTCTTAGTTGTCAATAGGCATGAATTTTCAACCGTTCACCGTTTTACTAACCAAAGTAGCATAAAAATAGAATTGTAAGTTTCAACTTTGTAAAAGCTTTCTTTCCTCAACTTATATTCTCACTTACGGGATATCTTCCGTGATTATTCATTGTATTCAGCTCCCGATATTTTGGTGTTGCAAGCGCCATGATCGCGGATTGACTGGAGAATGATCTATACTAATATTATAAAGCAGAAGAGTTTGTTTGTTGGTCTTTGGTTGAACGCGCTAATCTCAGGAACTACTGGTTCAAATTGAAAAAATCTTTTTGTGTTGGATAGTCCATTTATCGAGGAAGGCTATAGGCTATAAACATCACGCTACGACCATTAGGAGCGGAGCAGGAATGAAAAATGTTGCAAAAACGGGGGTATTTTTCCTATCGTTTTTCTCTCTTATGTGACGCAGGCGCAGTTGCGTGGGTGAGCTAGTAAATCATAATCCGCCTGCCTTTTCCCAACTATGTTGGGGTCGGCTTCCGGACGCAGCTGAATACCAGTATTTTACATGGAGCGACTGCCTATCTAACCTCCACAACCCAGCTGTGTAGTGCTATAGAGCAAGAATGAAAGAAAGAAAAAAAAAGCATTTATCAGCCCGCACAGGACAAAACACATCAAAATTAACAGTATATAAAACTTACTAAATACAAAATAAATAGATAAGAAAAAAAAAACAAAGAAATTAAACTCTTGGTAAAACTGGTTGTCAGACTTTTTGGGCCATTGACTACCTGTAATGACTGTCAAAGATATACAAATGACAGCTGGGAGCAACAAGGCTCGATATGTAATGGATGGTCAGCCATCCACAGACCAACCTAGGCAAGCACAGCTTAACCTAAAGATCGACCCGAGCGGCTGATATTATTTAGTCACGGGCTCCGCGGGTTTTATTTGCTGAATGTGGAACAATAACGAATAATCACGGAAGATATCCCGTAAGTGACCGTATAAGTTTAGTTTTAAACTGTGAAAACTTAAAGGGGCCGGCGGAGCATGCGTTTTTACATGCAAACGTAATACCAAAATAATTTTCATATCAATCAAACAGATCCTTTAGGTAGTGTGTATTTATTTTGATTGAATTACAGAATTTAAATAGGTTCCCAAACACATATTTCGAATGTACACCTATTTAAACAAGAGTTATGAGAAAAAAAAAAAAATTCCTCATATCTCGTCTTTATATCATCATTGTCCTATCAACATATTTATTTGGGAACATAGATATTCTACAATACAATCGGAATATTGTATACACACTACCTTAAGAATATGTTTGATTTTCATATTATTTTGGTATTACATTTGTATGAAATTCGCATGCTCCGCAGGCCTCTTAAGGTAAATATTCCAAGGTAGCCCGTTTAATTAGATTTTTTTAACTTTTTTTTGCAATTTGCAGACCAGTGCTAGGTTTGTATGTTGGTGAAAATATGATTCGCAAATGTCTTTAGAATCGTATTATGTGCGTACGGACTATATAACTGAACAAATGTTATACAACATTGCCATATAACATGTTTCAGATAATGTGGACACTGAATGTTATAAAACATGTTATTGATATGTACAACAATGTTATATAACTTAGTCATTGTGGATAGCGCTAAAGAACGACAAACGACAATGATTTTATAACATTGTTATATTGTATTGTTATTCTAATGTGTACAGTATTGATTTATGTTGCAATGTTGAATAACACGGTTACATAATGTGGACGTGTTATAAAACACAAGTCACAACAAGTCACAAGGGAATCTTTGGCTAGGGAGTTCAAATTGAACATGTGGGATGTTGGACTTATCCAAAATGTATTAACATACCCTAAATCAGAAAGGACTAAACGCATAATTTGTGGCTTAATTCAGAGGCCTATTCAATAATTTCCTTTTCTATGTCATAAGTTATAATGATAGTTATATTTGTATAGTTGTGTATAACTAGAGTATAAGGTACAATGGGGTTGACGTATCCGTGTGGGTAAAAACCCCTAATTAATAAAGAATAAAAAATAAATTTACATCGTCTGTACGCACCTTTAGGCGTCAATCCCCAAAATTCTTAAAAAAAAGCAACTTAGCACTGGCCTGAAAACTGCAAAAAACGTAAGAAAAATTGGATTTTCCATACCCTGTAACATCCACCTTAAAACAGTGGTTTCTCCCGTCCACAGGTGGCGTACTTAGAGAAGATCCGCGCGGACATACAACGTGAGTACTGCGTGCGCGTACAGAGCTGTGTGCGGCGCTTCATCGCGCGACGGAAGTATCTCAGGATCATGTCCGCGCTGAGGGCGCTGCAGGCGAGGGCCAGAGGATTCCTGGCTAGGAGGTAAATAAATAAATAAATAAATAATATCGCTGGACATTAACACACAGCGCCATCTAGTGCCACACTAAGCAAGGCTTGTGTCGTGGACACCAGATAGTTGATATACTACATATATACTTTTTTTTTTTACTACAATATACTTTTTTGTTTGTAAATACATACTTATTATACATACGAGTATAAACATCCATGACTCGGAAACAAATGTCCATGTTCATCACACAAACATTTGCTCCTACCGGGATTCGAACCCAGGACCCTATGAACGTAAGGCAGCTTCACTACCACTACGCCATTCGTGTCGTCAAAAAAGAGAGGAAGGAAGAACATACAATAGGCTAGTTCCCACCATCAATAAATTGCAAATCTATTTAGTCCGTCAGTTAGAGTATTGGAAAATAATGGACACGTATTTTTTGTTTTTGTTAATCATTGAATACTGACAAAGATAAAACGCATCAAAACTCGGGAGTGGGGACTCGTGACGTCAGAACTCACTAAAAATGATACAAAGGCGTGACGTATTGCGAAATTTAAAAGCGTCATATCTTCGTCAGTTTTGGTTTATGTAACAAAAGAAAAAATACGGGTCGAATATTTTTTGATAATGTAACTGACGGACTAACTAGATTTTTTCAGGACACAAGCCTATTCTTTGCATGAAACTTGACGCAAAGAATCGACGGTTTTTGAACCCTTAGGGAACGGGGTAACGGGAACGGGGGAATCCCGTTACCCCGTTCCCATAATGTCGTGACGACAAATATCGTGTAGTAGTAAGCGACACAAAGAACTTTACTATTAATCGTCGCGACTTAAGGAACTCGGAAAAAGAATAAATAAAGGGTGTAAAACACTTCTTCACGAAGCCGAAAGGCACTTGTTCTCCCCATTGTGATATTTTTTTTGTTCTACACCTTTTTTTAAATACAAGTTTTTTTTGTAAGATTTAAACTTTTAACACTTCCACCGACCCCCGTACTATTTTAAACCCATCCATCAGCACAATGTTTTAAGTGCGTTAATGCGTTAGTGCGAGTTCTACCACAAAACATGATTTATAACCTCAAAAAAAAAGTTGTTTCCCAGCAATATTCTTTTCTTAAAGTTACTTAGTTTGATGTACAGAATGCTTGGTTGCCCAGTGGCCCAGTGGTGGTGGCCCCGACTTACGAACAGTAAGTCGTGGGTTCGAACCCAGACAGGCACATTACTTTGTGTAATTTATTTCATCGCCGCTGCTCTCAAAACGGTGAAGGAAAACATCGTGAGGAAACCGGCATGTCCTTGAACCAAAAATTCGAAGACATGTGACATCTACCAACCCGCACTGGGCCCGCGTGGTGGATTATATAGCCCATTCCCTCTCATAGAGAGGAGGCTTGTCCCAGCAGTGGGAACATTATAGGCTGATGCTGATGATAATGATGAATGTTTGGTTAACGACTTTGTGATGAGGTGATTTACACCCTGTATAATTCAGAAATAAATTTCAAGTATTTCTCTTTCGATATACTGTACATTGGCATTGGCAGCGGTAAGCCCGCTGACAGCGAGCTGACTGCTAATTTGTGTTGCCAATGTAAAGTATATCTAAAAGAAAATACATAAAGCCCATTTTTTAATTACATTATTTTTGCCGGGTGGGATCGTCGGAGTCGTTTATGTGTGCCTTTATTGGGATCGTGGTTTAGTGGATTCTATTTTTAAATTTGAAATGGCATCAACTTGGACTTATACACTTTCCAATTAAAAATCATAGAAATAAGACTTCTAAAAAAAAAACAGTCGCGAATCATATTTTGTCTGACACTGACATGCAAAATGCAAAAAAATATAGAAATTTGAATTTCGCGGGCTAACCCTGGTGCTTTCTCCATAAGGCAAAATTACCTCTATACGATTATCTTCACAAAGTACGCTTAGATCCTTTAAACTACGCAACGGATTTTAATGCAGTTTACAGCAATAGATAGAGTGATTCAAAAGGAAGGTTTATATTATCTACATTGCACCCGTACGAAACCGGGGCGGGTCGATTAGCTATACCACAGATAATATAATACTAGCGTACAGATACCCCATCCCATACAAAGAAACGTGACCGCCGTAACTACGTCATTTCGACGGGCTATTCGGGCAATTGTCTAAAGTGGCCGAGCCCGGCTTGTTTCACTCACCCCGGCGCTAGATGGAGCTACCAGCGTTGAATCGCCAGCTTGTGGGCCGCGACCAGTTTATTTTACACAAATTTACAATAGATGGCGTTAAAACCATACTCTAATTTTGTACTACGTTAGGGCTACCTTAGTTTTAAGGTAGCCCCGTGACCTTGAAGCTTACGTCGTTAGTCACTCGGCAATCGACAATAATAAATTCACGTTCTTTCATGCCTACTTTGCGATAGCGCATGATTTCTTGTGCATGGTAATGGTACAGCTAGGTACATGTTTTTCGGCCGCCTTAGTTATTTGTTATGTTCGGCGTCAAACGTCAACGCAAAATATTATAAATAACAAGTCGTTCAGTCAATTAGAATCATTCATAATATCGAAATACGTAGCTCTTGAAATGATTATTTGTTTTTTTTTATTTGTATGTTTTTTTTTTTTTTAATTAGATGACTTAAAGGGAGAGTTATTTTTTAACAGCGTCAGTTTCGAGTGTGTAGAAAACATTTTATTTTAATTACAAGCTGTTATTACATAACTAAGTAGCAATATTTGTATGTTGTGTTGGTACCTACATAAGTAGGTAAGTATTAGGGAATGCAATCTCGCGAGTTTAACGAGATTGCATTCCCTAATGACACGGACGGAGTTGCGATCTGTCGGTTTAGTAGAAGACTGGTTGTTTCTTTCATTTGTTATTTTGATAGATACGTACGTCAAAGTTTACTACTTAGGTCCACGTTCACCGAAAAGATAACGGTCTGATTATCTAAAAACAGCTGTCACTGTGACATGTTCCCATACTAAAATGTCTGTTGAACATTAGATATTTTTAGATAATCAGAGCGTCATCTTTTTGGTGAACATGGACCTTAGAAGTTTGTTAAAAAAATATAGATAGAGACGTGAAACAATGCTTGATGCATATATTATGTCTACTAGCTGTTGCCAGCGGTTTCTCCCGCTAGAACTCGAAAATTGGAAAGGAACATAAAATCGGGATAAAACTATCCTATGTGTTAATCCAAGTTATACTCTATCTGTGTACCAAATTTCATCTAAATCCGTCCAGTAGTTTTTGAGTGACAGAGTAATAAACATCCATCCAAACTAACTTTCACTTTTATATTATTTAGTAGGATTGTCTTATCTTATAATACTTATGATGTTTTTTTTTTTTTTAATTTTTTCAAACATTGTGATTATTTCCAAAAAACACACACAAAACTGCCAATCTACAACAAATTTTAATCTACAAATAACAATACCGCGAGATCTCGCGGTATTGTTATTCATAAACAAGAGATTTTGCATTCTCTAGTAAGTATACTTACCGGCACGGATCTTGAGCGCTAGACGACCGAGTGGGGATGACCTTCCACATTGCACAGACGCCAGTACATCAACTTACCCCAATCTGTCAAATTTTTCTAATCGAAAATGAACCTTCTTCTTTTGTTATAAAGTTGAAAATCGATTAAATCAACTTTACAGTATTGATTACGTTTACTTGCTGGCGTCTGTACGCTCGCGCTCATAGAAAAACACTTACGAGATCCAAAAATTTATCTTCTGCGCATGTGGACGTAAGCAAGCGCTCAAGATCCGTGCCGATTGATAGGTAAGTACCTAAAGTCTTTCCATTCTCCTAGTAGCCAACCACTTAGAGACAACAACTATTTTATGAGTAAGTAGGTACCTAAGTTTCGAGTCGCTTAATTTATCTACTTTTATCAGTTTCATTTGAATTGCGTTTTGTGCTACAAGAAGAAGCATCTAAGGCCGTGTTCCGAGATAGGCTGTAATGGATTTGAGCGTCCATAAACCCGTTCCGTATTACCGTGAGCGCGATATCGCGATATGTTCCTTGAATCGTCATAGGTGACGTCATGACACGCGCCACCATGCATGCGATTACACCGACCCTGCGCCAAATAAATATCACCATGAGCGCTGTCAAATGACCTAATGATAGATCTTGCTGATCGCTGTCATAATCGTGAAAACTAAATCGGAACGCAAAATATTAATGTGAGCGCTGTGAGTGATTATTTCGTATACAGGAATGCACCCTAACTCAGTCCAAGCTTAAACCATGGAACCAGTTTTTTTTTTATTATGAGCAATAATCCGATGACAATAGTCCTTAATACAAAATTGACCACCTCACCTCAGAGTCGGTTCAGTCGTGATTGTGTAAATACATACAATAAACTGAATCGAAGATTTGCGTGCCGATTATAAATAATAATTATTAAAATATATAATGAATATAATAGAAATCGGATTTTTTGGACGAGTACATTACACGCGTGTGCGCGGCTTGCAATGTATATGTCACCGTTGAATTGTCAAACACGTTAGATTGTAAAATAACTAGAGAGATTGTAAACTGTCGAAATGTTGTCAAAGGAACATACGTGCTATAAAATGCATTATTTTTCGTAAAATGCATAAGATGGTAGTCAACTCTCGTCAACTCAGGTCACTATAAACGACTATATCGACTCGGGATTCCAGTTTCATCAAGCGATGTGAAAAGTTTTATCGTTGATTTCATTTTCAACCGACTTCCAAAAAGAGGAGGTTTTCAATTCGTCTGTATGTTTTTTTTTTTTGTGCTGTTACCTCAGAACTTTTGACTGGGTGAACCGATTTTGATGATTCTTTTTTTATTTGAAAGCTGGTGCTTCTCGTTTGGTCCCATTTTCTGACGATCTGATGCTGATCTTCCGAGATATACAATGGAACTCTTCAAAAATAGACGGCAAATCTGCAGTAATTGCTGCAATCGTTTGTAGGTTCATTGTTCATACTACATCATGACGTAACATCACGCCTGTATGCTCTGAGGGGGTACGCAGATGTGTACAATACTCCCAGATTTCGACAATGTTTGTTGCCTCTGAACTTTCGACTGGGTAAACCGATTTTAATGATTCTTTTTATTTGAAAGCTGGTGCTTTCCGTGTGGTCCCATTTCAATTTGGTTAAGATCTGACACTGATCTTCGGAGATATAAATGGAACTCTTCAAAAATACATGTCAAAGCTGCAGTATTTGCTGCAATCGCTTGGTTGTTTATTGTTTATGTAACATAGTGACGTAACATCCTGTATGCTCTGAGGGAGTACGCAGAAGTGTACAATACACCCAGATTTCGACAGTTAGATGTGTTAAGTTCCATTTAATGGGATCCTGGATAATAGAGGGAATTCCTTAAATTTTATAGGCACACCAGAAGCGATTTGGGTAGTTTTAGGAAGAGTGCGTTCTTGGAGTGATCCCATTTCAATTTAAAGATCTGATGAAGAACTTCGGAAGATAGGCGACGGGAACTCCTCAATAAATGATAGCAAATGTACTGGGATCGCTGAAATCTCATGTCTCTCTATTGTTTACACCAGTTCATAATAAAAAATCACGCCGTTACGCTGTGAAAGGGTAAGCACATTATGAACCACTAAAAAGTGAAAAATAAAAACTTTTTTGCAAAAAATATAACCGACTTCACACAAAAAAGTGAAAAATAACTTTAGCTTCAGAAGTCGGTGACAAAAAAAACTAAATCAATCAAACAAAGGTCACCGACTTCTGAAGCTAAAGTTATTTTTCACTTTTTTGTGTGAAGTCGGTTATATTTTTTGCAAAAAAGTTTTTATAGATTTTCTTTTTATGTAAGTAATGTTTCTGGAATGGCTTCAAGGTCAAAAATTGTAATTTGAGAGCGCAGCATGGCAGATATTTTTTACACGTCTAAATATAATTTTTAATATAATATATTTGCATTTCATAAATATTCCTAGATAAACGGTATAGATATTGAGCTGTGTAGTAAAACTCAGAAAATGAAAACAGCGCCATCTATAATAAACATAAAATGAGTGAGCATCGACCACGTAGTACAAATTCTATTCACCAGAGGCAGCACAATAATTTTATTTAGTAAAATCATGGAATTGGGAACTAGGAGCCCATTATTCCTTTTTTTTGTGTTAAGGGGATTTTTTAAAACAAGTAAATACTTTTTCCACAGACAAATTTAAACAAATAAACAAGCTTCAAAAACAAATCGATACATATAACGCCATCTATTGAGATTTTTTTGAACTATTTTTTCTTTCTTCGCAATGAGACCCCATGGCTATACTAATATTATAAAGCAGAAGAGTTTGTTTGTTTGTTTGGTTGAACGCGCTAATCTCAGGTTCCAATTGAAAAATTATGTTTGTGTTGGATAGTCCATTTATCGAGGAAGGCTTTAGGCTATATAACATCACGCTACGATTATTAGGAGCAGAGCAGGAATGAAAAATGTTGCCAAAACGGGGATTTTTTATCCTTCCGTTTTTCTCTCTTATGTGACGCAGACGAAGTTGCGTGGGTCAGCTATTTGTCATAAAACTCTTCTATCTAAAAACCCCTTTCCCCAACAGACGAGCCCAAGAGATTCGTCGCAAACGCGCCGCCATTAAGATCCAGCGCAACGTCAGAGGCTGGCTAGCGAGACTCAAGTACCAGAGGCTACGGCGCCTAGCCATCGGTCTGCAGGCCCATGCTAGGGGCTACATGGCCAGAAACCTGTATAGAGACCGGAGGAAGGTCAAAGCGGTAAGTCAACATCATTGAAAATTGGTTGGAAAATTTGATAGTTGTATCTTGACGTGCTGACTTCTGTAGGTACTTAGTCTAGCCGGGGTTGCGGGACTGTTCGAAAGAGATACCGTAGCCCCGGAACAGAAAGGGCGAGGAAGGAACATGGATGGGTTTTAGTCAGTAAAAGTCTGACACTCCCTCCCACTCCGCCCAGAGCGGTAGGAGTCATTTGATGATTTACCATCCGGAAAAAAAAGGTACTTGTTTCGTCGCTTAATATTTATTTTGGTTTCAGGTCGTCACCATTCAACGTTACGCGCGTGGTTATCTCGCGCGTAAACGCGCAAAGAGGCTAAGGAGACAGATCGTTATTGCACAAGCTTCTGTAAGTATAATTTATAAATATTTTCACAAATAAATTACATTTTAAATGGGTCTCCCTTATAAAACTTAAGAAGACGGGTATTTGTCGCGAATTTACCTTTAATTTAATCCCGACGTTTCGACCGGATTGCACCAGCCGTGGTCGCGGGGAGACTGAAATATTGGAGGTACAGCGACAGCAAAGTGAAGGCGTTTATTCAACTACCCTCACTCATCTTCATAAATATTAATTAGGGCCGGTTCACACTAGGACAGCACACTACACTAACAGTCCCCGTCCGTCCGTTCGTCTTCTGAAGTTTTATAATGTGTTCTGGGTCTCCCTTGTTTGACCGAAAGGAATTTGACAAATTTTCACTTCCCAAAGAATCTTTCGCATAATTTAATTTGCCAAAGTATTACTTAGCAAAAATCTATTCACAAAATTTTTTAACGCAAACCTAATGTTTGGGAAATGAACGTTTAAACTATAAGTAACTTGTTTACCAACTAGTACTTTTTACATTTTTTTTTAGTCATATATTTCAGTTGGAATAACAGTTTTTACGCAAAATCAAATAAGCCAAATATATTTATAAATGTATTTGTCACCGTAAAATTGTCAAAAACGTTATATTGTAATATCTCTAGCGATATTGTAAACTCTCGAATTATTGCAACGAACATACTGCTTACAACTAAAACGTATTATTTTTCGTGAAATGCATGCGATGGTAGTTAACTCACGCGGTGTGGAGGGAAGGAGGGGTCCCCCTTGCCCAGTGGTACCACTCTCTTGAAAAGATACTGTGCCTGTGTGCCTGAGAAATATCGATTAATATAACCTAACCTTAAAACACTTTATATTCTCCCTAAAAAGCGTAGGCGACGGAGCCCCGCTTCGCGGGGCCCCTATTTCCGAATGCAGGGCTTAAAGGAACCTAACTAACCTAACGGGGGGGTGCCCCAAGTCCCGATTATGGGGGCAGAGATACGTATGTTCAGTTGACAATAATTCGAGAGTTTACAATATCACTAGAGAGAAACACGTTATATTGTAATATAACGTGTTTGACAATTTTACGGTGACATATTCATTACAAACATACACACAAAAATACAAATTTTTCCTCTTTATAATACTAGTGTAGACAAGCAGAGTATATACCACCCGCCTATGTACCACTCTTGTACATGAAGTTTAAATAAATAAATAAATAACCCGAATGTATTGTAAAATTCTAAATTAATGCGAGGGAAGCCGCGGGCAAGAACTAGTGGATACTACAATCACAGGTTGAGCTACGCCGTAGCACAGAATGAACTACGCCGTAGCCAATCGCGTAGCAAGAAGCGAAAACGCTATACATTTTTCAATCAAAGAAATACTCACTGTTTTAAGCTTTCAAAGTTTAACGTGATTGTACTCATGATAACAAACAAATTTTACTGCGGGACCAAACCTGATATTGCGAAAAAAAACAGATGTTCAGTACATTAATGTTCGCCTTAGGTCCACGTTCACCGAGAACATAACAGTCTGATTATCTAAAAACAGCTGTCAAAGTGACATGTTTCAATACTAACATGTGTTTTAAACAGCTGTTTATAGATAATCGTCCGTCATTTTCTTGGTGAACATGGACCTTACTGGTCAAAATGTACTGAACTCACCCTATATTGAGAATGAAGTCACCCTATATTGTCTCTTACGGGATATCTTCCGCGATTGTTCATTATTTTGAGTTTCCGATATACCGACGCTATTGCAAGCGCCATGATTGTGGGATGACTGGAGAGTATAATAAATAAATATCGCTGGAAATTACACACAGCGCCATCTAGTGCCACACTAAGCAACAAGGCTTGTGTCGTGGATACAAGATAGTTGATATACCACATAGATACTTTTTTGTTTTGGAATGCGGGTTTGATGGTGAATAAATTGTGGTGGTGTATGGTCACCCATCTACATACCAACCTAGGCAAGCACGGCTTAACGAAAAGATCGACCCGAGTATCTGTTATTATTTAGCCACGAGCTTGTTCTATATTTTCTACCTTTAACATTATTCTCCACAGATCCGCCGCTTCCTCGCCCGCCGACAATACAAGCGCCTGCGCATCGAAGCCCGCAGCTTAGACCACGTGAAGACCCTCAACAAGGGCCTGGAGAACAAGATCATCAGCCTGCAGCAGAGGCTGGGAGACTCGATGGAGAAGAACAAGAGCATCGAGCCTCTGATGGCGCAGATTGTGGACTTGAAGTAAGTAACATCTAGACATAATGAAAGAAAACAATTTATTATCCCGCCAGGAAAAGTACACACACGGGTCTGTGGACGGTTAGCTATAGGCTAGCTCGCCGTCCGTCCGTCTTATGAGGTCAGGCCGTGTCGATGGTGAGTATGTGTTACACACGCGCCTCAAAGAGATGTCAGCAAAATGGGAAGCCTGCCGGGGTTGCGGGACTGTTCGAAAGAGATACCGTTGCCCCGGAACGTAAAGGGGCGAGGAAGGAACATGGATGGGTTTTAGTCAATTAAAGTCTGACACTCCCTCCCGCTCCGCCCAGAGTGGGAGGAGTCATTACATGATTTCTCATTCGAAAAAAACAAAGATCTTAATCCCAAAGGTTGCTTATTTGTAACATTATTAACAAAGATCTTCTCTTCCACAGAGCAAAGTTAGAACTCCTGAAACTAGTAGAAATAGAAGCGAAAACACTGAAAGTAGACATATTCAGCAAGAACGATCTAATCACCTCTCTAAAAGAAGAGCTGGCGAAAGAAAAAGATAGCAACAAACAGCTGGTAATAGAGAAGAAGACGTTGAAAGAAGAGTATGAGAAGAACAGAGTTTCGTGGGAGGGAGAGAGTGAGAAGTTAGCGAATGAGTTGAAGAGTATGAAGGAGCATTATGATCTGGCGATTGAAGGTGAGTTTTCAATACTTGTTTTCTGTTCTAAAAAATTATACTACACAATATATAGGCTGTAAACTACCTCATAACGAAGCCGTCGACCAAGCATTCTGTACGTTAAACCAAGTAACTTTACGAAAAAAATATTGCTGTGAAACAACTTTTATGGAGCTGAAAAATCATGTTTTGTGGTAGAACTTAATGTAACTCAAGTGCGTTACATTGTGATAATGGATGGATTGATTAGTACGAGGGTCGTAGAAGTGTTTAAAATAAAAATAAAATGTATAGTAAAAAACTTTTTTCAAAATCAAAATCAAAGCATTTATTTCAAGTAGGCCAGTTACAGGCGCTTTTGAATTGTCGAAACAAAGATAAAAATTAAATGTAGCTACAGTCCCAGTCAGAAGACATAAAAACTGTGAAAGTACTGTAGTTGCCCTTTCCCTAGCGTAGATATCTATGGAGAAGAACGGGCAAGAAACTCCATGGACACTCTCATTTAAAAAACAAAAAAACTTGTTAAAAAGTTGTAAGTTTGACCACCAATATCTCCGTAACTAGAAGGTTCCCAGGTATGGTGTAGAACAAAAAAATTCTCGCAATGATGGTTAGAAACAAGTGCCTTTCGGCTTCGTTAAGAGGTGTTTTACAACCGTCAACCTTTAAACATCCCAAATGTTTTTTAATTCAATTGACCTAATTCCGAGAGAGAAAAAAAAACATTAATAGTTTTATGAGCTGTTTTAGTTTTACTGGCAATTACATTTTCTGGCAAGAACTAATTATTATCCCGCGTATAAGAAAATTTAAATTGGACGACAACCATTTATTTGTGTTTGTTCGTTTACCTATTTTGGCGGGTTTGCGCACGTGATGGCTTGAGCTATTAATAAATAGACAGGGCAACATTTGTAATGAAGTTTTTTTTTAAAAAAACGTGACGCTTATTAAAAGAGTGGTTCAATTGATTCTGCAAGTCATTCTGACCTAACTATTTTCAGGTTTTGCGCATTTAACGTCACACGTTGTACCTATTGTTTGTTGTGTAATAAAATGTCTAAATTCCCATTTAGTCTGCCCGTCTTATTTTGAGTTTACTAATAAAACACGCATTAAACAGAAATACAGTCCATCCCTACTTATCTTATAAAAATATTATAAATATGAATGTAAGTTTGTTTGTTACGCTTTCACGCGAAAACTACTGAACGGATTTGGATGAAATTTTGCATACATATTCTTGGAGGTATTAGAAGTAACATAGGATACTTTTTATTAAAAAATAAACCAACCCTCACTAGCAGACGAAGTTGCGCGGGTCTGCTAGTATCCAATAACATTGTTATTTATCACCTTGAACTAATTAATCAATTAAAAATGCATGTAGCCTAACTTTATCTTGTATAGTTTTTATGATAATGAATGTGACGCGTTCCTGTCCGACAAAGTAGTTCAAGAACTGATTAATTAAAAGATATAAGGAACATAAACAATGAAAAACGATTAACTTTCTTGTTTTTGAAAGACACGAGTAACATATACTTTCCTTAACATAACCAAGGTCGAATTGGATAAATAAATATCGGTGGACATTACACACAGCGCCATCTAGTGCCACACTAAGCAAGGCTTGTGTCGTGGTCACCAGACAGTTGATATACTACATGTATACTTTTTGTTTGTAAATACATACTTATTATACATATAAACATCCATGACTCGGAAACAAATGTTCATGGTCATCACATAAACATTTGCTCCTACCGGGATTCGAACCCGGGACCCTAAGAACGTATGGCAGCCTCACTACCGCTGCACCAAACGGGTCGTCGTATTAAAACTGCAAATAAAAGATTTTCCAAAAAAATCTAACACACAGAAAAAAATAATCTATTTTTGAAAGGATCTTGTAAAGCACACAAAAACCTCCAAAACATTTTTTATTTACGATCCTGTAACAATTTTTGATAAATGTATTGATAAAACCAAACATTCGGTTAGATAACTGCTGATAACGAATTAGTGATAACGAAAGTATTAATTACTTCAATGTTTCATCGATTTCGAAATAGCCGTGTTGGCAGAAATGCCGTATTAGTGTTCGCCCAAAAATATACGTGTTTTTTATTCGGAAATCTTAAAACCAAACGTACCAAGGGGTATCGTATTACCCAGTACTAACTGGGTTGTGGAGGTCAGATAGGCAGTCGCTCCATGTAAAATACTGGTATCCAGCTGCATTCGGTTAGACTGGAAGCCGACCCCGGAAAATGCTGAGCTGATTATGATTTCGGAGTGAAAAAGTGTAGTTTTTTAATGCAATAAAGTGATTAAATTGTTATGTTTTCGTAATGTGACATATAATGCGCATACTGGTATACAGGGTGTAAACCACCTGATCATGAAGCCTTCAACCAAGCATTCTGTACATCAAACTAAGTAATTTTACGCAAAATTTATTACTGGGAAACGACTTCGCGTTTTGGGGTGAAAAAGCATATTTTGGTGGTAGACCTCAATGTAATGCACTTAAAAAATGGTTCTGATGGATGCATTAAATAGTACGGTGGTCGTTGAGGTGTTAAAAGTCTTACAATAAAAACGTGTAACTAAAAAAAAAAAAAACTTGTCAAAACATTCGAACTTTGACCCCCAATATCTCCGTAACTAGAAGATTCCTAGGTATGGTGTAGAACAAACAAATTATCGCAATGAAAGGGAGAACAAGTCACTCTCGGCTTTGTTAAGAGGTGTTTTACTCCCTTTATTTGGTGAAGTTTTTTGAAAGATTGGATTTGTGCCGGGGTAATGGCCCGCTATTTCATTGAGACTTTAACATAACTGTTGAAATGTGGTTATACAATTAGGGACACCTCTGTCTAACTCTTCAGGGATTACAAGGATGATAATATGTTATGTTTTTTGAAGATTTGTGTGTAGTTATTGTTTTAATATGTAGTTACTATGGTGTTGTTTACGCTATTTCGCTATCATAGCAAACCATATATGGAAATTTGTATAGGGCTCTTTGTTGTGATAAATTTGGCCTAAAAAAAAACAAATAACAGCCAAAACACAATCCAGAGTGCAAAAGAACTTTAATTTCGAAAGTTAATCGATTTCATTTCGTTTCTTGTTACCGAATTCACTTGCGAAAAACCGAGAACGGAAATATTGAATTACTATTTACCTGCATCGTCGGTGTTAATCTCGTTAAACTGTTTCAAGTTGGTATTACTTGATCATTCCACGGGAACACCGCAATTTTTAGGGGTCAAAATTAGTCTATGCGTTAATCCAGAATCTAAGCTTTCTTGATACCATCCAAATCCGTTAAGCCGTTTGACCGTGTGACAAAAACAAACATATAGGTACACATACAAACGTTCTCCTTTATAATATTTCTAGCTGACCCGCGCAACTTCGTCTGCGTCACATAGGAGAGAAAAAAGAAAGGAAAAAAATGTTTTCGCAACATTTTTCATTCCTGCTCCGCTCCTATTGGTCGTAGCGTGATGTTATATAGCCTTAAACCTTCCTCGATAAACGGTAGCGACGGTCCTGGTAGTTCCTGAGATTAGCGCGTTCAACCAAACAAACAAACAAACTCTTCTGCTTTATAATATTAGCATAGATTAGTGTGATAATTGTCTCTATCAGATACCAGTACGCAGTCGTATAGAGAAACTTAGCCAGGTACACATCAAAAATAACCAACTCCATACTTAAACTCACGCGTATTTCCATGGGGATAGACAGAACCGTACCAAACAGTATACTACATACTTCTTGCGCGTCGACCACGTACATACATCTGGTCATGCAAGCACCCGAGCTTAAGTGACCAACCAACAAAAAGAACTGTGTATGAATACAGTGGCGAAGGTTCAATGCAACTCGATTCCAACCGGACTTTTTTTTTTAAATCGTACAGCCAGTAATCTATAGACAAATAATACAGGGTGAAAACAACCTCATTACCGAAAGCGTCAACCATGCTTGTTTGACAGCTTCTGTACATCAAACTAAGGTCCATGTTCATCAAAAAGATGATGGACGGTTATCTAAAAACAGCTGTTTAAAACACATTTTTGTATGGGAACATGTCACATTGACAGCTGTTTTTAGATAATCAGACTGTTATCTTCTCGGTGAACATGGACCTAAGTAACTTTATGCAAAAAATATTGCTGGGAAACTGCTTTTTTATGGGGTGAAAAATCATGTTTTGTGGTAGAACTCAATGTAATGCACTCAAAACATTGTGCTGATTGAATGGTATGGGGGTGTTTAAAGTAAAAATCTAATATTAAAAACTTGCATTTAAAAAAAAATCTTGTCTAAAACTCTTTGACCCCGAATATATCCGTAACTAGAAGGTTCCCAGGTATGGTGTAGAACAAAAAAATCATCGCAATGACGGGGAAAAGTCTTACCAAGTGGTATCGTATTTCCAGGCAGTCGCTCCATGTAAAATATTAGTATTCAGCTGCATCCGGTAAAACTGGAAGCCGACCCCAACATAATTGGGAAAAGGCTCGGCAGATGATTAATGACGGGGAGCACAAGTGCGTTTCAGCTTCGTGAAGAGGTTTATTACACCCTTTATAATCAAACATAAATGTACTTCGGCTTAGCTCTCACAAAACAATACAAAATAAATAGAATTAAAATAAATATCGCTGAACATTAAACACACAGCGCCATCTAGTGCCACACTAAGCAAGGCTTGTGTCGTGGACACCAGATAGTACAACAACCACTACAACCTCTCGCTAATGATATGAAATGATAAAACAATAAGTAATAAACATGTTGGTGTCAGAAGTAATAAAAGATGTGACTAAGAAACAATATGAGACTAGTAACGGCTATGAAAGTGCCTTGGTGGAGTGGTCGGAGGAGTTCAAAAGCAGAGCGCAGTTGTGGAAAGGTATTTCAAATATTGGACAGATTTTGTTTAACTATTTGGTTTTTTTGTTAGCCTGTTTGAGTGCCCCGTTGCTGGGCAAAGCCTCCAGCGTGTTTTTTATTTTTATTTTAAATAAATATCGCTGGGCATTAACATAGCGCCATCTAGTGCCACACTAAGCAAGGCTTGTGTCGTGGACACCAGATAGTTGATATACTACTTACAGATTTTTTTGTTTGTAAATACATACTTATTATACATACAAACATGAATGACTCGGAAACAAATGTCCATGCTCATTATACAAACATTTGCTCCTACCGGGACTCGAACCCAGGACCCTAAGATCGTAAGGCAGCTTCACTACCGCTACGCCATTCGGGTCGTTTTCCATATCTCGCGGCTGCCGTAAGCTTTCATAAAGCGACTGTAATTTGTAGATCATTTCAGCCGAAAGACGTCGACTGCTGGACATAGGCCTCCCCCAAGTGTCGCCACATTGACCGGTCCCGTGCGATTTGCATCCAGCGGATTCCTGCAACTTTCACCAGGTCATTAGTCCACCTAGTGGGAGGTCTTCCAACGCAACGTCTTAAGAATAACTAAATAATAATAATTAAATAGGTAGTGACGCTGCCTTACGTTCTTAGGGTCCTGGGTTCGAATCCCGGTAGGAGCAAATGTTTGTGTGATGAGCACGGACATTTGTTTCCGAGTCATGGATGTTTATATGTATAATAAGTATGTATTTACAAACAAAAAAGTATATATGTAGTATATCAACTATCTAGTGTCCACGACACAAGCTTTGCTTAGTGTGGCACTAGGTGGCGCTGTGTGTTAATGTCCAGCGATATTTATTTATTTTTAATAAGAATAATTTATTGTTCAGAAAAGTACATTCAGTGCATTGATTCCTAAAACTCACACTTGGATTCCCTGTGTCGTTCTGGTTCGCGGTCGCCACTTTTGAAATTTTCAGCTCCATCGCCCGTCCGTTCTGCGAGCAATGCGCCCTGCCCACTGCCACTTAAGTGTAGCAATTCTTCGGGCTACGTGGTTGGTAAGCTTCTAGAACTTACTGAAAGAGTAATCTTTTTCTTCGCAGAACGCGACAAACAACATGAACAAGAGAAGAAGGCGTTGAACGCTGAACTGGAAGCAGAGAGACAGAGTCGGCAGAAGTTACTGTCAGCGCAGTATGAGTTGCAGGAGAGAATCGATTCGTTACAGAGGTGAGTTAACTGTTGTCACTAACAAAAGTCAGCAAGCTGGAAGGGGTTCGCCAGAGCTGAAGCCTGCCGGGCCTGCGGGACTGTTCGAAAGAGATAGAAGGTTCCCAGGTATGGTGTAGAACAAAAAAATATGATCGCAATGACGAGGAAATCAGGTGCCTTTTGGCTTCGTTAAGAGGTGTTTACACCCTATATACGATCAACCTTTTTTTTTTAGGATGGGAAATCATCAAATGACTTCTCCCACTCTGGGCGGAGCGGGAGGGAGTGTCAGACTTTTACTGACTAAAACCCATCCATGTTCCTTCCTCGCCCTTTATATTCTGGGGCCGCGGTATCTCTTTCAAACAGGCCCGCAACCCCGGCAGGATATACGATCAACCTTTGATAACAATATCAGCTGGCTTACTATGACTTTTTTTATTTGCAACGCTACCGCCCTAGTCCGGGCGGTATTTCAATAGTAACTTATCTCGAAGTGATCCAGGATTAAATTTAAAAACGACTTATGTGTATTTCAATATTGGATTAAAGTTAAGCGACAAATAAAGTCCACCCTAACTAGCCTTAATCTAAGTGACAGATTTCTGTCGCTTAAGTTCCGATCTAAAATTAGCGTGTGTCAACCTCAAAATAGGTTGCTTTTTGGTTAATAATTCTGACCCGCAAAAAGGTGTTTTATCACGCAGATAGAATATTTGTAAGTTGATAAAAGGATAAAAAAGGCTGTGAGGAATCTATGTACCTAAATGTAGGTACAGACATTCTTGCGAAATATTACCTCGTAGTAGGCCATTTGATTTCGTCTCTTAGCTGTTCCAGCACAACGTATGATGTACGTTTCGTTAAACGAAATCGGTCGTAAAATAAAATTCACCTTCATTCCACTTCTGGAAATTTTATTAGTCTCTCATGTCGAAATACACTTCTGCCTTCTAAAAATGACACTTAACTTAAATGCAGGACTTAACTTAACTTCTAGAATGTCTTAAGTTACACAGTTCGACTTAAGCTATTGTCTTACTATTGTGTCTCTAATTAAGACATTCAAAAGGTTAAGCAATAAGTTAAGGTGACATTGAAATACCGGCCCTTATATTGCATTTGTTTCCAGTAAACCTGCACCAAAGGAACACAGACGTTCGCTCTCAGATGCCAGCAACAACTCACAACAAGAAACTACAGTCGAAGATGTAAGTTATTGCAATTATAATATTGTCTTATTTATTTATTAATTTAACACTTCAGGCATGAGCTAAACGCGGGTTTTATAATTACTAAAAGTATATGATTCACTGCTACAAACAATACCAGAAAAATATATGATACTGACCCACGGAACTTCGTCTGCGTCACATAGGAGAGAAAAACGAAATGAAAAAAATCGTCATTTTTGCAACGTTTTTCATTCTTGCTCCGCTCCTAATAGTCGTAGCGTGATGTTATATAGCCTATAGCCTTCCTCGATCAATGGACATCCAACAAAAAATATTTTTTAAATTCGAACCAGTAGTTCCTGAGATTAGCGCGTTCAACCAACCAAACAAACAAACAAACTCTTCGATCGAAACCACTCATTTCGCGGTATGTGGCCCGCAGTGGCTGACGTAACAACCACTTTGTAGTGCAAGCTGATTAGAACTTTATTCTAACAGCATTTCAAACGAAGTTTGAACCACCACAAATAGAGTTGCTAATTTAGCTCGTCTAATCGCCTCCAAGAACAAAGTACAGAGGCGGACTTAATGCCAATGGCATTCTCTACCAGTCAACCTTTGGGTGATGCAGAGACAAGCAGTGGTAGGTGTCATTCCCGAAACTTAACGAATAATTGATACTTTTCTGAAAGCCTTTGTTACTAAACTACTTATAGAGGATATATCTCACTTTTTATCCTTCAAATTATTTTGTGTCACTACATATTATAAAACAAAGTCTCCCGCCGCGTCTGTCTGTCCCTATGTATGCTTAGATCTTTAAAACTACGCAACGGATTTTGATGCGGGTTTTTTTTATAGATAAAATGATTACAGAGGAAGGTTTGTGTAACTACATGACCCACACAACTTCGTCTGCATCACATAAGAGAGAAAAACGAAGGAAAAAAAAAAACGTTTTTGCAACATTTTTCATTCCTGCTCCGCTCCTAATAATGGTAGCGTGATGTTATATAGCCTAAAACCTTCCTTGATAAATGGACTATCAAACACAAAAATATTTTTTCAATTCGAGCCGGTACTTCCTGAGATCAGCGCGTTCAACCAAACAAACAAACTCTTCTGCTTTATAATATTGGTATAGATTTTACGCTGGCGAAGCATCGGCTAGTATGATTATAAAAGTTATATTGTAAAGTATTTTCTTTTTCCCTAGGATTATGGCTACGGTTCGGTCAGATCGGTGGAGAGTACCCGACCAGCTCTGGAGGCTGTCAACTGGTCGGCGGGCTCACACAATGGACCAACACAACCGGTAAGTACACATTTATAGGCTCTTGTATCTTCTTCTATCATGTCTGCACGAGCTATTCGATAATCTGTGGTTTAAATATTTTTTTATTTGAGTTGTATTTTATTTTTGTTTTACTATGGACACTTTTAACGTGTACATCTTGCTACATTGTTCTCACATAATATACCATCTCTACAAGAATGATGTAACCAAGATTTTGTAACAATATTTTGATTTAAAAGAGTGTCCATGGAGTTTCTTGCTCGTTATTCTCCATAGAGATCTACGCTAGGGAATGGGCAACTACAGTACTTTCACAGTTTTTATGTCTCGTGACTGGGACTGTAGCTACTTTAAATCTTCAAATGTTCATTTTTGTTTCGACAATTCAAAAGTGCCTGTAACTGGCCTTATTGAAATAAATGCTTTGATTTTGATTTTGATATTGAAAACTTAATATACAAGAGTGGTTTCGGCTGACATTTGTAGATCTTTGTCGTCGTATGCAGTCATAATTATAATCATAATCTTCATTTTGCCAAAAGAATAACAACCATACAATAAAAATCAGTTGAGCAGCGGTGGCCCAGTGGTGGCGGCCCCGACTTACGTTCAGTAAGTCGTGGGTTCGAACCCAAGCAGGCGCATTACTTTGTGTAATTTATTACATCACCACTGCTCTCAAAACGGTGAAGGAAAACATCGTGAGGAAACTGGCATGTCCTAGAACCAAAAATTCGAAGACGTGACATCTACCAATCCGCTCTGGGCCCGCGTGGTGGATTATATAGCCCATTCCCTCTCATAGAGAGGAGACCTGTCCCAGCAGTGGGAAAATTAATAGGCCGATGATAAATAAAAATCAACACTAGTACTTATTTTCTATAAAGTTAAAAGATTAGATAACCAATTAGTAATTCAGTACGTACACAATACTAAATTCTGGTTGTTACGAAACCGATTGACGCTGACCCTCGTACTAGTTATAAACGGTGGGACTGGTTTGCTCGTTCTCAGTTAAAAATATAATAACAAGCCCATTTCAGAGAATATAATTAGATAATCTACCTACTCCTTAAACATTACTAATCAAAACAAAATCGAAGCTGTCGGTAAAATGTATCAAACATTCAAATTGTTCTTCAAATGTTCACTGAGCATTTTTTCAATTTGTAATTTCTATTCGATACTAACTAGGTTGTGGAGTTTAGATATGCAGACACTCCATGTAAAATACTGGTATTCAGCTGCATGCGGTTAGACTGGAAGCCGACCCTCAACATAACTCAAACTCAACTCAAACTCAAAGCATTTATTTCAACTAGACCGTTACGGCACTTTTGAATGTCAAATTACAAATAAAATCAAAGCTACAGTCACAGTCACAAGGCATAATAACTTGAGAAAGTATTGCAATTCCCCATTCCCTAGCGTAGATCTCAATGGAGAAGAACGGGCAAGAAACTCCATGAACACTCTTCTGGGCTCTTCATGGACTTCTCTCATAGTTGGGAAAAGGCTAGGCAGATGATGATTGCGACGTTGCCAAAATTTTCTATGAACACTCTTAACTTACATCGGTGATGTCTCTCTACAGGTGGCAGATGCAGGTCTGGTACTCCGCATGAGGAACAGGATATCAGCGCTTCAGAGTGAACTTTCGCGCACTCAGAAGAGGGCTCTGGACCTTGAGGAGAGGATTATGAGTAAGTTTCTACTTCTTTTTACAAAAAAACTGGTTGTCTGTAAAGTCGGTTTACTGACGATAGTTGAACGTGACAACGTCTTAAGAAAATACTGATGGAATGGTAGCATTTTTTGACACCACATTCACTTTTCACTGCACTTGATACTCGATCAAAACATGTAAATGTAGTATAGTATAGCAGCTGTCCACGCAGACGCATCGCTCACTCAAGTAGGAGAGAGACGGATGTCGAACGCTGCCGAACGCAAAGGCCGATTGTGCTTCTTTGTCACTCGTTCCGCGCTCTCGCTTGCACTTCAAGCCTTACATGGAACGCCTCAGAGCGATCTGCGAGGTAACGCCGCATGAGTCATGTTTTTTCGTGCGTGCAGCCGGCTCTATCGAATTATAAAACGTTGTCACGTCAAAAATATAAATGTAGTATATCAACTATCTAGTGTCCACGACACAAGCTTTGCTTAGTGTGGTACTAGGTGACGCTGTGTGTTTATGTCCAGCGATATTTATTTATTTATTTTTACTCCACCTATGGTCCCTGAGGCGTATCATGACGTCTTAAGGATTATAATCCAGGGTAGCCCACAAAATTCAAATTTTCCTTTTTTTTGCATTTGAGGTTGTTGGTTGATAAAAATATCGTTCAAATAATAAACAATAACAATCAATAGTAATTTCAATAGTAATTTTTAACCCGCGACGCAAAAACGACGGGGTGTTATAAGTTTGGCGTGTGTGTGTGTGTGTCGGTGGCATTGATAGAAAACAGTTCAAGATGGCCGCCGCCACAAAATGGCGGATTCCATATTCATTCACTCCCTCAATATGGGTATCAAATAAAAGGGCTTGACTAGCACAATACTATACGCTATAATAAATATCAAATCCAAGATGGCCGCCACCACAGAATGGTGAATTAAATTTTTTGGGAGATTAAATGAAAGGGCTTGAGTAGTAGAATAATGTACACTATATTGAAAGGGAATAAGGAATATTATACCTTGAAATTATGATCCAATGTGTCGGGGGTATTTAAAATTTTAAATTTAATGTAACTTGTATTTATTACCTCTACCAGACCGCCATTCATCACCGCCTACGAACCCCAACATAGACCGCTACAAGCTGGAAGAGCTGGAGATTGAGAACAAGAAGCTTCGAGAACACCTGGACAGGCTGCGGGCAGCTGGAGACACCATGCTGGTATCCAAGGAAGTTATAGGTAAGAATTACCACCAGCTGGACCTGATGATAAAGCGAAGATTCATTATTATCATTCAAAAAAAGAAAAAGAAAAAATTGACGTCTGTTACTGAAGCCTACACAATAATATACACATACATATTTATATTATTATCGGAAAGTGTTTTTCTTCTCAGCCCTTGGACTGGATTTTAACTACATTTACGGGCCGAAGCCAAAGCAAATGTAGCGTGTGGTGTGTTTATGTGTGATGAGGTCCTATTTCATTCTCTTCTATCTGCATAAACTTTCTTACAATTCTACACGTATTTAAATATATTCATTTTTTTTTAATTGTTTTTTGTCTTTCCTCACTTTTTATAATTTATTGTATGTATTTATTGTTATAATTTATTCTTCATAATTTTCATTACTCTTGCACCTACAGTTTAATCTCTGCATCACCCTAAGGTAGACTGGTAGAAAATGCCCAAGGCATTAAGTCCGCCTTTGTACATTATGTGCATAAAGTTCAAATATATAAATACATTTAAAAAAAAATAGTAGCATGGAGTAGAGGGACTCCACGTACAATTTTGTTTTTTAAATAATGCCAGGGTAGCCCCTGTCGTTTTCCTCGTAAAATTAAAATACCAAATCAAGGTTAATAGTAGTTTATGCGACTGTGCATAATGAAGGGCATTACAACACAAGTGTGGGTTTAAGAAACGAGCCGAAGGCGAGTTTCTTAATAGCATCACACGAGTGTTGTAATGCCTAATTATGTATAGTTGCATACACTACTTTATCTACCCAAATATCATAAGGGCTCTATGATGGGTTCAGGAACCATAGGGAAATGACCTGCATTGTTACTTGGCCCTTGATTTTTGTGCCAACAGGTTATTAGTTGCATTCGTCGCTGCTTTTACGATATCTGGCGGAGTGTTCATGTCAATTTGTGAGTCACTATCACTCATTTTCGACAGAATTATAGAACTTATCAGAAAATTTGTCTACTCGTAATTGGAAATAAAAAGCTAACGAAATTAAAATCATACTGAATTGGGGTTTCGTATCGATATGATGAACTGATTTAATGTAGATAGGTTCTAGAATAGCACAGTCACTTGAATTTGACACCTGTTCCAAATTTAAACTCATAACCTACTGTTTTCAGTAGGTTATGAGTTCATTACAGTTTCGTTTATTTCTGCAGGTTGGTAATGCGTTCAAAAACCATAGGCAATGACCAGCATTACCAACCTGCAGAAATAAACGGAACTGTAATGAACTCATAACGCAACTGAAAACAGTAGGTTATGAGTTTTAAATTTGGAACAGGTGTCAAATTCAAGTGAGTGTGCTATTCTAGTACCACCTACATTAAATCAGATATCGATAAAAAAAAACAACCCAATTCAGTATGATTTTAATTATAAATCGCACGACATTTTGATCTCGAGTGACACAAGAATAGTGACTTCGTTCGTTTGCCTATGATTTAAAAAAAATTACAGATATCCGAAACGCCGCCATTTCGAGCTGTCATTTGTTCGTTAGCTTTTTATTTCCAGTAATCCAGTTACGAGTAGACAAATTTTCTGATAAGTTCTTTATTTCTGTCGAAAATGAGTGATAGTGACTCAGAAATTGACATGAATACTCCGCCAGATATCGTAAATGCAGCGACGAATGCAACTAATAACCTGTTGGCACAAAAATCAAGGGCCAAGTAACAATGCAGGTCATTTCCCTATGGTTCCTGAACCCATCATAGAGCCCTTATGATATTTGGGTAGATAAAGTAGTGTATGCAACTATACATAATTAGGCATTACAACACTCGTGTGATGCTATTAAGAAACTCGCCATCGGCTCGTTTCTTAAACCCACAATCGTGTTGTAATGCCCTTCATTATGCACAGTCGCATAAACTACTATTAACGCCGTTGTCACATATACGTGATAAGTAAACGCGAGAGTACGCCAAATGGTACAACTATGTGACAAATGGTAGGTGAAATTGTGGCTTGGCGTAGAATGCTCTGGCGTTCAAAATTTGTTGATCGAACCTCTAACCCTTAGATTATGTTAAAAAGATTGTTATTATAAGCTTTTATTTAACTTTCCTTGCTAGCGTAGTCAAATCTTGCAACTGAATTTCAAACCAGTTCCCCCCAACCGATTGATCTGAATTTTTGCACACACCTTTGTCTTAGGTGACAATTCAGTATTAAGATATTTTATCTTTTAGAACAAATGAACGTGATGCAGAAGGAACTGGACAGAAGAAGAGACGAATGCGTTCAATTGAAGAGTGTACTCACAAACCAGGTATGTTTCCAACTATTAAAGTAATTATCTTGAATGACTAACTTTGAAGAAAGAAAGAAAAAACATTGTTTTAAGCTTTAACGGCTTATAATCACAGAACAGAAAAAGGCCGGCCCACAGCCCGGGTTTTCATTGCTCATCCGCATTCTGATCTTGTGATCGGTTGATGGCATTAAGTTCACGCCTTATTACATGATACTTCAACATAACTAGGGAAATATATGTCAGCGCCACATTCCGACGATGATTTCCGAGTCATGGATGTTTATATGTATAATAAGTATGTATTTACAAACAAAAAGTATATCTATGTAGTATATCAACTATCTGGTGTCCACCACACAAGGCTCGTTGCTTAGTGTGGCACTAGATGGCGCTGTGTAAAATGTCCAGCGATATTATAGTGTGAAAACCGTTAGATTGTAATCCATGAAGCGAGATTGTAAACTGTCGAAATTTACGCAAAGGTGCTGAAAACGCCTCGGAAGAGAACGTTCATGTTTTATCGATTTCTTCTGAGGCGTTTAATTTTCAAAAGAGCGGCTAACAACAGCTGCTGGGGTCGATGTTAGGTTAAGTAAGCCGCGCTTGTCTAAATATTTCTGTGGAGGTGGGTGACCACCCATTTCATACCGAGTTTCCTCCGTGCCTCAGAAAGCACGCTAAACCGTTGGTCCCGGCTGTCATTTGTAGATCTTTGACAATATAAGGGATATCGTATTACCCAGTACTAACGGTTGTGAACGGTTGTGGAGGTCAGATAGGCAGTCGCTCTATGTAAGATACCGGTATTCAACTACATTTTTTTATCTGATGAGAAATCATCAAATAACTTCTCCCACTCTGGGCGGAGCGGGAGGGACTGTCAGACTTATACTGACTAAAACCTGTCCATGTTCCTTCCTCGCCCATTATGTTCCGGGGCTACGGTATCTCTTTTTAACAGTCCCGCAGCCCCGGCAGGCTTCGGCCCTTCACTATGCTGACATCTCTTTGAGGCGCGCGTGGATCACTCTGGTCTGGTCGACACGGCCTGTCGTCATGTCGTCGGACGGACGGCTAGCTAGCCCATAGCTAACCGTCCACAGGCCCGCGTCTACGGTGGCCAGTATCGTATTACCCAGTACTAACGGTTGCGGAGGTCAGATAGGCAGTCGCTCCATGTAAAATACTGGCATTCAACTGCATCCGGTTAGACTGGAAGCCGACCCCAAGATAGATGGGAAATGACAGGCGGAGGTCCTTTAAAAATGTTGGTTTGCTTTCAATGGGGTTGCACACTGTGTAACTAATGGCGCTAGCATAGCTGGTTCCAAGCATCGTCATTGGTTGAAAATCAAGGAATACCTTGACCTCATTGGTCAGATTGAGACCAGCTATGGTGGCGCCATCTACAATTAGCTTTTCATTTATTTATTTAAAATAGGTGCACCAACAGTACATACATAATACATTTATAATTAAAGGTCCATTTGGTATGGTTCTAATGTACGTACCAATTATAGGTGTACACAACATTCATAACAAAATAAAGCAACTATGACTTAAAACTAAAAACAAAAAAGAGATCAAATAACAGACTTACAATAACACACTTAAAATAATAAAGTATTAAAAACCAAAATAAAATAACAAAATTTAAATATAAAGACTGAAAACAAAAATAAAAAATTACTTAAAGCTATTTAAATGTCGGTTCAAATGGGAGCGCAACAGGGTTTTGAACCTGGGTAGAGAACCAAAGAACACATCCAAGTCAGGCAATTTTGAATTGAGTTCATTGTATTGATTGCACATTCTTGATATTGGTGAGTGTCTCCCGATGTTGCTTCTACTGGTTGGTGGTTGAAGTAGTCTAGAAATTGGCTGTCTAGGACGGTTATATGGGACTGACAACATGACACGTTCGGTCTTCCCCATTAGAACTTCATATTTCTTTATTATCAAAATACAGGCTATGCATACATACGTCACGTTGGACGTTCTTATCTAAAAATGTATCCTAGGTGTCATCCACAAATCTGTGATAACGCGTGATAACAATATCAGAGGTGTTTGCTCTTGTCACAGAAATATCCGTATATAAAATGTAACGTTTTCTGTCGGAACGTTCCGTCGTTATTTCTGTACTAGTTATTCTGACTGTCTTGTTCGTATTTTTTAGCTAAGAAATACAAAATAAAAGTAAAGTCTTTTAGGAAGAGAAGAATAGGGAAGACGACAAAAAAAATGTAGTCTGTCAGTTAGACTTTTGCTTTATAAATTAAAATTGACGAAGATACGATGCTACGCTTTTAAAATTATCAATACGTCACGTCTGGGTATATTTTTTAGCGATTCATGACGTCACGAGCCCTCCACTCCCGAGTTTTGATGGGTGTTATCTTTGGCAATATTCATTGATTTACAAAAACAAAAAGTACGCGTCCATTATTTTCCAATACTCTAACTGACGGACTAAATAGATTTGTAATGTTTTGATACTGTGGCCATGCCAACACACGCACACCGGAATGTATGCAAATAAATAAAATTGAAGTATGTGTTAGTAATAATATAAATAACAGATTTTTATTGAATTTAAACAGTACTTAATACTTATAACAAAAAATATTTTTGTCTGATGTGATAAAAAGTATCTTAGGTTATTTAAGTTATTTTCGAAAATTGATTAGGGTTTCGTGTAGAAAAAAAAGTAAAACTAGGTATGTCATATTTTTATAACGAAAGAAAGAAAGAAAACGAGAATTTGTGTGGTTATGAAAATCTCCCTCTAATTAAATTCGGGGTTTTCAAGGTGAAATCGACTCCTCCTATAGTTGAAGTCGGTTAAAAAGTAGCCTATGTCAACCGGGCCATAATAACGAATCGATTTACACCTTATTCATCAAAATCGGATGAATAGTTTAGACGCTACGGAGAAACATACGCAAATAAATAATAATAATAAAAATAAATTTCGCTGGACATTAACATACAGCGCCACCTAGAGCCACACTAAGCAAGGCTTAAGGCTTAAAACAAACATACATAGACTGCTAAAATCATAACCCTTATTTATTTTTATTTATTTATTTATGAAAACAAAATACTTCATAGGACATTACATTAACGATAGAAGAGCACAAAGGTACTGCTTATTTCATAAGAAATCTCTTCCAGCAGACCTGCGAGAGGAAAGTTGGATTAGAAATGTAGACACAGTGTGTAGAAAAGGCAAAACATAAAAAAATCAATTAGAAACCCAAAAAGAAAAATATAGCTTTATAAAATAAACGTAAATACAACTATACAAACCCGTAAAAATAAATAATGATATTGTAAATATATACCTATAATATATATATAGAATATTACAGCATAGAGGACAGGTAGTGCTCCTTGCCTTCCTTTTGGATTCGCCGTAGTAGGGTCAAAATAAACTTAATCGGACAGACATAACAAAATAATAACACTAGTATAAATCCCAAATATTTTACTTTTTGTAACATCGTGTATTTGTTTTCGGACCAAAACTGACACATTTCTTTGTAACAAGCGAAAATACAAAGCGCTATGTTTATTTTGAAAGAATGTCATAACACCGTGTCTTATTTTCGTGTTTACTAAAAGTGATATTGTAAGAATAAATCTGTGCCGCGTTATTTTTTCTTTAAAAACATACATGAAAACGAGTGATTGTTTGAAGTTGTTTTTTTAAAGAGTTTTAGGATTTTGCGGTCTTTTTACTTGTGGCGGGAAAAGTAAAAAGAAAGAAAGAAAGAAAAAGCATTTATTAGCCCACACAGGACAAACACATCAAAATTAACAGTATCAAAATTACACAGAAAAAAAAAACAAATATATTTAAAAATTAAAAGAAATGAAACTCGTCCTGTACGAGGCCAAAAGGCTCCTATCTCAGCATGGCGCTGTAACATTAAAAAAAAACGTCACAGCGCTGGTATTCTGATGGGCCCAAAGTGAAGTACCTACAGTATAGTGAGAATATTATTTTAAAATTAGTGTTTACTTATGCTTTCTATTTTTGTATGTTTGTAACGATTAAACTTAAAAACTACAGGACCAATTTGAAAAATTCTTTCACTATTGAAAAGCTACACTATCCCCGGTGACATAGGCTGTATTTTATCCCTGTACTCCCAAGGGAATGAAAACTACGCGGGTGAAACCGCGCGTCGTCAGCTAGTTTTTGCCTGATAAGTTACAGGAACATTTCAAGATACAGTGAAAGAGGTCTTAAGTGTTAATTGAAGTGCTAAGTGTGAAATTTCGTCAAAATGACTTTACCATTAACCGGAGTGAAAATGTCTAAACAACTGTTCATAGACCAACCAGTACATAGGAGTAATTATTACTATTGTCAAAAAGAGGTACGAAATTTTATCATTAGTTTACTAAAGTCCCCGCCACGAGAAGTTATTAATTTTGTATCTGTCACCGTAAAATTGTCAAACACGTTATATTACAATATAACGTGTTTTTTCTCGCGATATTGTAATGTCTCGAATTATTGTCAACTGAACATACGGAAGTATCTCTGCCCCCATAATCGGGACTTGGGGCACCCCCCCGTTAGGTTAGGTTAGGTTAGAAATAGGGGAAAATAGGGGGGAAATAGGGGCCCCGCGAAGCGGGGCTCCGTCTACTACGCTTTTTAGGGGGAATATAAAGTGTTTTAAGGTTATGTTATATTAATCGGTATTTCTCAGGAATGGTGCATTATCTTTTCATGAGAGTTGTGCCACTGGGCAAGGGGGACCCCTCCTTCCCTCCACACCGCGTAAGTTGACTACCATCGCATGCATTTCACGAAAAATAATGCGTTTTGTTGTAGCAGTATGTTCATTTGACTCGAGACTTTACAATATCGCTAGAGATATTACAATATAACGTATTTGATAATTTTACGGTGACTAATACACACATTGAGGTTTGCAACCTTTGGATCAAATTCAAAAATGACAGCGTCAGCGTGATATTACTTCGAAATGAAAATGGCGACCCAAATCTTACAACTACAGTACTTTCTCAAGTTATTATGTCTTGTGTCTGTGACTGTAGCTTCTTTTTTTTTTTCGTTTTATCGACATTCAAAAGTGCCGTAGTGCGAGTTTGAGTTTGAGTTTACGTTCTTAGGGTAGAGTTCAAATGTTTGTGTGATGAGCATAGACATTTGTTACCTAGTCATCGATTTTTATATATACAATAATAAGTATGTATTTACAAACAAATGTATATGTAATAGTAACAATTATCGGTACGCTGCTTAGTGTGGCACTAGATGGCGCTGTGTGGAGTGCCCAGTGATTATTATTTTTATGATTTATTAGTTTTATTTGTTTGTACGCGGTTTCGCCCCCGAAACTGCGAGGAACCATTTCTAGGACCAAATCTGGCTAGGCGTTGGACAACATCTGCTTAGCCTTTTCCCAACTGTGTTGGGGTCGGCTTCCAGTCTAATCGGATGCAGCTGAATTCCAGTATTTTACATGGAGCGAATGCCTATCTGAGCTTCACACGCGAGCGACGTTAGCGCGACAGGAATTCAGAGCTAAACAGCTTTGGGATTACTGGGTTTATCTCACTTGTAAACGTCCCTTTGTACCTATTGGATTTGTTTCGTTGTGCCTCCTGATATGGAGAGAAGTAGAAATTATCGTTTTCCTTCTCTTCCGCTATACTTAAGGAAGCCTTCAAAGGAAGAGTGAACAGGCACCTTCTGGGCACGGTCGTTCCATCATAGACCTCTCCATCGTTATCGAGGTCAAGAGCTAGCCATTTTGTAATTTAAAAAAAAAATCTGGGTCTTTGTTCAGCTTCGTTGTCTCAGCGCTTTTCTGGAGGTCGCCACTGTTGATTGTGGCGCACAGAAGTTATAGTGGTTTGGGTGTAGTATAATATCGGTTACAAAGTTTGTGTCTAAAGATAAAGATACCTTATTTCGACCCGATTGGCGCAGCGGTAGTTTGGCTGTCTTACGTTCTTAGGGTCCTGGGGTCGACTCCCGGTAGGAGCAAATGTTTGTGTGATGAGCATGGACATTTGTTTCCGAGTCATGGATGTTTATATTATTATGTATAATAAGTATGTATTTACAAATAAAAAGTATATATGTAGTATATCAACTGTCTGGTGACCACGACACAAGCCTTGCTTAGTGTGGCACTAGATGGCGCTGTGTATAATGTCCAGCGATATTTATTTATTTGTTAAAAACATCCGTTTACACACAATTCGAGCATGTAAGATCTTAGTAAAGTAGGTTAGGTCCGTACATGTTTTTTTCTAGTGAGGTGTACAATTTTTTTTTTTTTTACAATTATACGGATTATAAAATTTTAATTTTATCCAATTTCTAAATAAACGTATTTTTCTTATTGCAACACAGAAACCGTGGTTCCAAGCTCTGAAAAACGTTGTGAGTAATCGTAATAAAAACAGTAGAGATGAATGTATTTTAATGTAAGATGGTGGGGATACCGACGCACCAAGAATACATTTTGCGTACGTACAACCCGGTAACATTATCTCTTTTATTTTTATTTTATAGGTCCAGACCTATAAAATAATAATAAAAGTCCAAACGTAACAATAAAAATGTTCAAAAATAATAAGGGGCTATCCGTAAATTACGTCACACCAATTTCATAATATTCGACTCCCACCCCGTTCTTGGCACGGCCGGTCACATTTGTGAGATCCACGCCTTAGAGTGACGTCACATATTTTGCAATCATTGAATTAAAAAAAAAACCGACTCCAAAAAACACAAAAAAGTGAAAAATAACTTTAGCTTCAGAAGTCGGTGACCTTTGTTTGATTGATTTACTTAGTTTTTTGTCACCGACTACTGAAGCTAAAGTTATTTTTCACTTTTTTGTGTTTTTTGGGGTCGGTTTTATTTTTTGCAAGAAAGTTTTTATTTTTCACTTTTTTTTGGTTCACTTGTGCTTACCCCTTCACAGCGTACAAGCTTCCAATCAAAAAATGAATAATTCCAATCGCTCCAGCCATCTTTGAGTAATCGGGGAACATACCTACAAATAAAACCGTTTAAAAAGGTTCCGATGAATTGAGATCCTCCTCCTTTATGAAGTCGGTTAAAAAGCAGTTTTGAAATTAGTTTTATTACGATTTAAATTATTTTTTAATAAAATTAACATCAAATGAAACGTGACGTCACGAAATTTAGGACCCCTCCCACCCCCTTGTCACACAATGTCACACTTCGTCGACACCTCCCTCCTCCTTAGCGTGTGAACTAATTTATGGATGACCCTTAATTACATGTATCGGCAACGAAAGTGCATGTTTTTGAACATTATCGTAATAATTTTTCGTTATAAACTTACATAAAAAAAAATGCCGTCACGGACAGATGTGAAATACCTAATTTCACATCTGTCCGTGACGGATTTTTTTTTAATGCTGGGGAATAATTTATATATTTTTGGGTGGATGGGGTTGGGGTTCAGAATTATGTACTGTACGCGGTAGCCATTTTTGCGTCGGTGTCCCTAGCACCTTGAGTAATCACATGCTTGTTTAAATGTTTTTAGTTACCTAACCATTGTTTTTATTATTATTTACCCTTTTTGTGATAAAATGATTTTATTACATATAGTTTTTAATATTATTTAGCCTTTTTGTGATAAAAAGTTTTTTTTACTTGATTATTAATAGGACTCAACAAAGGCTTTTTTAAAATTATGTTAATGTTTGAAATAAAATATTATTTTTATTATTATTTTCCTAAATATATTATTTTATTATTTTTGATTATTTTTTTCTTCTTTTTCCATGCCTTCTGTGGCTGTCATTGCATGGTACATATTTTTTTAGCTTCTATTTTGTAGATCGTAATTTAAAAAAACATTATTGTTTTGCATGGTTGTCCAAATTAGTTTAGTTTTAAGCAGTATTTTGTAGGTTTAGAAATAATTATTTGGACTGTGCACTAATTTTTTTGAAAAATATCTTTTTTCTTATAGAAATTGTTTATTTAGAATTTAATATTACCTTACCTAACAAACCAGTTATTAAGAGTTTTAGAAAAACTCTTTAAATTGCATTAGACACACCGTGTTGTAACTTGTAAATTATTTGCAAAAAATAGATTATATACAACGTGTAACGTTAAATGCGCAAAACCTGAAAACAGTTTGATCAGAATCACGAGCAGAATCAATTGAACCACTTTTTGACATAGGTCACATTTTTCCGAAATAAAATATATAAAATTTTGCCCTGTCTATTTATTAATAGCTCAGGCCATCACTTGCGCAAACCCGCCGAAATAGGTAAACAAACAAACACAAATGGTTGTCGTTCAATTTAAATTGTCTCATACGCGGAATAATGCCAGTAAAACTAAAACAGCGCATAAAACCTTGATTTAAAAAAATATTCTTTTTTCTCTCAGTATTAGGTCAATTGAATCCAAAAACCATTTGGGATGTCTGAGGTGTTGCGCATTTAACGTTACACGTTGTAGATATATTTAGACTACTAATATTACAAACAGTCCTTAATACTAAATAATCCAAGACTTTAAAGTCGCTCACTACATCAGAAACGCAAGTATTACACTCAAAGTAGCTCCCTGTACCAAATATCCTATTAACAAAAAATATTCCCATAAACTTACATTCAATTTTGAACTCTATTCCAACAGACGGTGAACTTAAAGTCGCTCGCCACATCGAACTACGGATCAGACGTCGATATCATTAATGAAGATGGGGAATTGGCGACGGCTTATGAAGCTCAGAAGGGAATTAACAGGTAAGACTTAATGACCTGAAGCCCACCTAAATCACCACCTGCCTAGCTTTTTCCCAACTATGTTGGTGTCGGCTTCCAGTCTAACCCCGGTTGAATACCAGTATTTTACATGGGGTGACTGCCTATCTGACCTCCACAACCCAGTTAGTACTGGGTAATCCGGTAGCGAGTGGCGTGTGTGTGTGTGTGTTGTGTGGTGTGTGTGTGTGTGTGTTGTGTCGTGTGTGTGTGTGTTTGTGCGTATGTGTGTGTCTGTGGCATCGTAGCTGCCGAACGGATGAACCGATTATAATTTAGTTTTTTTTTTGTTTGAATGATGAATAAGTCGAGAGTGTTTTTAGCTATATTTGGTGAAAATCAGTCCAAGATGGCCGCCGCCACAAAATGACCATTTACATATTTTTTCACAGCTCGCTCAATATTGGTAACAAAAAAGGGCTTAACTAGTAAAATACTATACGCCATGATAAATTTCAAATCCAAGATGGCCGCCACCACAAAATGGCGAACTACAATTTTTCGCAAACCTTCAATACGGGTATAAAAAAAAGTATAAAAGTGAAACCTTATAAAAAAAGTATGACCCCACTTGTCGGGGGTTTCTTAAATTTTAAGTTTAATGTAATTTGTGTTGTATGTTAATAATACCTTGTTCTCTTTTTTCACAGACAACTGCAAGAAGAATTGATAGCAGAGAAGAAATTTTATTCGGAACACATATCCAAATCGAAGTCTGAGATCGAGAAGTTAAGAGAAGAGAATGAGAAATATCAAAAGTGAGTACTATTTTATTATTTTGTGAGTTTATTCTGTAAATATAATGTATCTGTTTTATGTGTGAGTCTGGATAATGTTTAGATACTGTGCTGTAGGTACTAGTCTGCGCGTACGCAGGTATAAAGGCTTCTAACTTAATGGCGGCTGGAAACTTAAAACGTTAAGTCCACCGTAAGTAGAGCGGACTATTAATGACTTCTTTTATCTAGCAATAGAAAACTACTAACGTGTGTTTCCACCCACAAAGAGTCGAGCGGATGGCTCAAAAGGCAAAAATAATAAAAATTAGCTTACTCTGCACTTTCTTGTTTCATTTCTCTTTTGCGGTGAGAATCAGATGATTTAACTCTTTTTTGGTAGAAACGCAAATTTTATTTTATGAAAACGAAGTCCGCTTCACTTAGCCATTTCCGGCTCATTACTCTTTCGCGGTGGAAACAGTGGTTAAAACTGCGCAGAACACAATTTTAGGTATCAGCGGTGCCGTCAATCGCTGCTAACTTCCGGGCCGACATAAAGTTTGAACTGTTATACCTGCACAGAACGTCACTCGCACCTAACTTCCGGGCCGACATAAAGTTTGAACTGTTATACCTGCGCAGACCGTCACTCGCAGCTAACTTCCGAGCCGACATAAAGTTTGAACCGTTATATACCTGCGCAGACCGTCACTTGCAGCTTACTTCCGAGCCGACATAAAGTTTGAACCGTTATATACCTGCGCAGACCGTCACTCGCAGCTAACTTCCGAGCCGACATAAAGTTTGAACCGTTATATACCTGCGCAGACCGTCAATCGCAGCTAACTTCCGAGCCGACATTAAGTTCGAACCTTTATATACCTGCGCAGACCATCACTCACAGCTAACTTCCGAGCCGACATAAAGTTTGAACCGTTATATACCTGCGCAGACCGTCACTCGCAGCTAACTTCCGAGCCGACATAAAGTTTGAACCGTTATTCCTGCGCAGAACATCACTCGCAGCTAACTTCCGAGCCGACATAAAGTTTAAACCGTTATTCCTGCGCAGAACGTCACTCGCAGCTAACTTCCGAGCCGACATAAAGTTTAAACCGTTATATCTGGGCAAAACGTCACTCGCACCTAACTTCCGGGCCGACATGAAGTTTGAACTGTTATATACCTGCGCAGACCGTCACTCGCAGCTAACTTCCGAGCCGACATTAAGTTTGAACCGTTATATACCTGCGCAGACCGTCACTCGCAGCTAACTTCCGAGCCGACATAAAGTTTGAACCGTTATATACCTGCGCAGACCGTTACTCGCAGCTAACTTTCGAGCCGACACAAAGTTTGAACCGTTATACCTACGCAGAACTTCACTCGCAGCTAACTTCCGAGCCGACATAAAGTTTGAACTGTTATATACCTGCGCAGACCGTCACTCGCAGCTAACTTCCGAGCCGACATTAAGTTTGAACCGTTATATACCTGCGCAGACCGTTACTCGCAGCTAACTTTCGAGCCGACACAAAGTTTGAACCGTTATACCTACGCAGAACTTCACTTGCAGCTAACTTCCGAGCCGACATAAAGTTTGAACCGTTATACCTGCGCAGAACGTCACTCGCAGCTAGCTTCCGAGCGCGAAGTTGTACAGAACTAAGTTCGGAGTGAACTTTATCTAGTTGACATTACTCATCTCTATTCATACACATCATTTTAGTTTAATTTTATTCCCAGCATTATTAAGCAACTTTCGTGGTACTGAAACTGGACCAATTGCAATATGTGTACATGAACATAAAATGTCTTAAGGGATACCTTCTGTGATTTGTATTTGTATTGAACTCCCGATATTTGGACGCTGTTGCAAGCGCCATCATCGCAAGTTGACTCATGGCGATTGCAACAGCGTCGAAATATCGTGACATTTTAAGTTTAGTTGTGAATCGTGATAACATAAAACAGTGTATGTGTACAGTCGGCAAAACAGTTAGGTATGCAGGCCAGCAATCTTCTTACGACTATTATAAATGTGAAAGTCTGTAAAGATCGATTTTTGTTATTTTTTCACACAGAAACTACTAAAAGGATTTGGATGAAATTGCAAACAGATTCATCATAACCCTTTTCCATTTACAAGAGTTGAAAGAAGATTGCTAGCCTGTAAACCTAACTGTTTTGCTGACTATACATGAATTCAGAATCTTAAATAATTTTAAAGTAGTTTTTAAGCTTAAGTTTCATTTCCTGAACTTAAACTTTTTAATCATTATTGTGGTACTTATTTATTATTCATAAACTACAAATAGATCTAAAATAATAGTAAAAATATTTACGAGTATGAAATGAGAAAACAATTTTAAATATTTTACAAAACCTTAGGAAATTAAAAAAAATATATAAAGGGTGTAAAATACCTCTTCACGAAGCCGAAAGGCTGTTCTCCCCATAATTGCGATCTTTTTTTTGTTCTACACCATACCTTCTAGTTACGGAGATATAGAAAAACAGAAAGAAAATTGTGTTTATTTCGCATTAAAATACCTATAACATTTTACATAATACATAAACAAACAGCAGTATAATGCCAAAAAAAAATAATAATAATGAATGATGATTATATTAATATGGGGGGTCAAAGTTAAAACTTTTTAAATACTAGTTTTTTTTGTGTGATTTTGACTTTTAACACCTCCACGACCCCCAATCAACATCAGCACATGTTTTAAGTGCGTTAAATTGAGTTCTACCACAAAAAATGATATATAACCTCAAAAAAAAAGTTTTCCTGCAATATTTTTTGCTTAAAGTTACTTAGTTTGATGTACAGAATGCTTGGTTAACGGCTTTGTGATGAGGAGGTATACACCCTGTATTTATATTAACAATTGTATTTCAATGACTTTGAGTTCATTTTTACAAATCCTGTTAATTATCTGAGATTCTGAACTGAAGTTAAGTTATTAGTTATAAAATCTACATTTCAGTGGCGACGATTACACAGATATCCAAGTTGAATTCCGAAGACGTTGTTATAACGACCCGACGAAGTATATCACATGTACTTGTACCCGAGTTGTAGTACATTTGACATTGACCGTATTGAAAATCATATGTTTTTAGCTATAAGTTGTTAATTTGACTTTTATAACCGTTATGTTTAAGTTTAAAGAGTATATTTTTTATTTTATGTTATTTAAATAAATGTATTTTTTGTTTTTTAAGTTGGTAGCTTCATTTTCATCCGTTTATTCGTTTCATCCACATTATTATTTTTTGTATATGCTTAGCTTTGTGGAAAAAACGCGTTAAGGCGCCGGCGGAGCATGCGTATTTCATACAAACGTAGTACCAAAATAATTTGTAAATCAAACATACTCTTAAGGTAGGGTGTATTTATTTTGATTGGGTTACAGAATCTCTATGTTCCCAAATATTTATTTTGAAAGGACAATGATATTTTTGACGACCCGAATGGCATAGTGGTAGTGAAGCTGCCTTACGTTCTTAGGGTCCTGGGTTCGAATCCCTGTAGGAGCAAATGTTTGTGTGATGAGCATTTGTTTCCGAGTCATGGATGTTTATATACGTATAATAATCATGTATTTACAAACAAAAAAGTATATATGTAGTATATCAACTATCTAGTGTCCACGACACAAGCTTTGCTTATTGTGGCACTAGGTGGCGCTGTGTTAATGTCCAGCGATATTTATTATTACTTCGTTATTCATTTTAAAACATATTATTTACATTTTTTAAATATATCTTAAAACAAATTATTGTTATTATTATTATATAAAGACGAGAATATGAGAAATTTAAAGTTTCTATAGAAAACTTATTTTGCTAATAACTTTTTGGCAACATAGATATTCTGACATTTAAATTTCATTAAAAAAATATTTTGGTATTACGTTTGCATGAACTACTCTTGCTCCGCAGGCCTCTTAATGTATGTATGTATGTGCGTATTATTTTAATGTTAGGTCCTGAGTGCGATTCCCGGGTCGGGCAATATTTTATTGGGTTTTTCCATTAGGAATTTCTCAGTAGCAGTCACGGCGCATGTACTTGTGCCCGGTTGGCAATAGGGTCGTTCCCTATTACATGGAACTTAAACATAACTGGTCAAATGGGGGTGTACTATTTGGTATAGCTCTGCCTAAAAGTTGTAGACGACTCTGCTCCCACCCAACAAATAGTATATAATTCAAGTTATGAGCTTTACGTATTGCTATTTAGATATACTTTACATTGGCAACATAAATTAGGAGACAGCTCGCTGTCAATGCCAATGCAAAGTATATCTAAAGAGAAATACTTTAAGCCTATATTTGAATTATATTCTTTTTGCCGGATGGGAGCGGAGTCGTGTAACTAGGCTAAGACCTTTACCCTTCGGAATTACAGGCGTAATAGTATGTCATGTAACTACAATCAATTCTTATTCAGTAAGTAATACGGGTATGAAATGGCTATAACACATCTAATAGGTTTATTGTCTTTTTTAAACTTTCACGATCAGAACACATTATAAAACATATTATGAATACGGGTATTTATCGCGAATTTACCTTTAATTTAATCCCGACGTTTCGACCGGATTGCACCAGCTGTGGTCGCGGGGAGACTGAAGTATTGGAGGTACCGGCCCTAATTAACATTTATGAAGATGAGTGAGGGTAGTTGAATAAATGCCTTCACTTTGCTGTCGCGCTACCTCCAATACTTCAGTCTCCCCGCGACCACGGCTGGTGCAATCCGGTCGAAACTTCGGGATTAAATTAAAGGTAAATTCGCGATAAATACCCGTATTCATATGTTTTATAATAGGTTTAATTACTGAAAAAAAAAACGAGTTAGTCCGTCAGTTAGTCAAAAAATATTTGACTCGTATTTTTTCTTTTGTTACGTAAACCAAAATTGATCAAGATACGACGCTTTTAAAATTCGCTATACGTCACACCATGGTATAATTTTTAGTGTGTTCGCGGGGTCTAAAATGGAAGCTTTAGCAGAACATAATATGAATCCTGTTAAAAATTTAAAATTCTTAAAATAGTCTTTATGTTAATAACCATAAAGTCCATTTTTTTTTAATCGATTTATATTATGTTTTGCTAAACCGACCATTTTAGGTCCGCTGACGTCACGAGCCCCCACTTTATCTTTGTCAACATTCATTGATTTAAAAAAACAAAAAAATATGTGTCAAATATTTTCAAATACTGAACGGACTAAATAGATTTGCAATCAATTAAGTAAATTTGGTAAATAATTCAATTCGCTTACTAAACATAAACCGCCCATGGCGTGTTCGATTGTTGAGAGATCAAGTCTGTCTGCCGTTCTATGATTTATTTCTTTAAAAAAATAACCACTTACCAAATTGAAATAGGGGTCATCCTTCCCATCCTTTGTGTTAGGGGCCATCCTTTAAACATCTGAGATTTCTTAGGCCACTTTTATAGCCCCGCCTCCGCCGCCACTTCACGTATTTTTTTTATAATTTAAAAGTGGTTTAGAATCTGGTTTGATTGCAGAAAATTAGATTTTTAGACAAAATTCGCTTGCTAGAGTTTTTAATTCACATGTTAATTTTTTTTTTCGTCTCGCGATAAAATAGACGTTATTATCACAGCATCTCTTTGTCCCCATCGTGATTAACCGTGATGACCCCCTCCCCCCTTTTCAAACCAAGGGGTCATCCTTTAATCACGTGAGATTAAACATCGATACCTTCTTATACTCGTAGACTATTTGATATTAGAAAAGTTAATAAAACAGAGTAGTGTTTTATGGAAAGAAGATTCTACGAGTGGAAACACAGAATAGGGGTGCCTGATATAATATTTTTAAAAGATAAGCGCCAATCAGAAATATTATCTTTTTCTAAATGTATGATGTATTTGTCTTGAAAGGGTGCTATCTACAATATGCATGTTTTTATAAAGGGTGTGAAAAACCTCTTAACGAAGCCGAAATGCACTGGTTCTCCCCGTCATAGCCATCATTATTTTGTTCTACACCAAACCTGGGAACCTTCTAGTTACGGAGATATTGGGGGTCAAAGTTCCTACTGTGTGACAAGTTATTTTTAAGCACAAGTTTTTAATGTAAGATTTTTACTTTAAACACTTCTATGACCACCGTACTATTGAATACATCCATCAGCACAATGTTTTGAGTGGGTTACATTGAGTTCTACCGTGGAACGTGATTTTTCACTTCAAAAGTCATTTCCCAGCAATAATTTTTGCATAAAGCTACTTAGTTTGATGTACAAAATGCTTGGTTGACGGCTTCGTGATGAGGTTGTTTACACCCTGTATACCTACCGTAGTCTAGATCTTAACAACAATAAATCAATGAATTGTAAATTAATACTAACATTATTTTTAATGGACAGTGATTTAAACAAGAGTTATGAGAAAAAATTGTTTTCTATAGAAATTTTAAATTTCTCATAGCTCGTCTTTATATCGTTGTCCTTTCAAAATATACATATATTTGGGAACATAGATATTCTATAATCTATTCGAAATAAATACATAATACCTTCACATTATGTTTGATTTACAAATTATTTTGGTATAACGTTTGTATGAATCACGCATGCTCCGCAGGCCTCTTAAAATATGTATAATAGAAATCTCTATAGCAAACTATATCTATAAATGGGCTATTTTCTTCATAGATTTTTTTTTTCTTCATAGGTAGTTACGATCGGATTAAATTATAGTAACTTAATGATCAAGAAAATAAAGAAATACTTACTAATAATGTTTTTATTGTTTTAGGTTACTCAGTACAGACTTGAGTGCGGAACCTAAGAACAAAACTCAGGAGTTTGCGCAGAACGAAATCATCAGACTGGCGGCTGAGAGCTTGGCGTTGCAGGTAAATACTACGTTTTGGGATATGTAGCAAAATAACTCGTTCATCGTGTCTTTGCAATCTTCAATTAAAACGTTGAATCTCTTGATATGAACTTTATTACTCCTGGAGATTATTTTACAGAGGTACAATCTTTTTTAATATACTTCCCAGAAGTAGTCTCAAATTAAGATGGCGGTTAGTATCGACCAAACTATTATTTTCTCCTAACAAACTAGCGCCATCTCGTGAACGCCCAGTGAATCTATTATAGGCGATATCTGGGTCGCATTGCTCGAACTGTTTAGAACACATCATTTCCATGAAAAAGAATAGCTAAGGCTACTACTAGATGACAGCAGAGCTGATTCCCAAAGAGATCAGGGTGTATCCATTTAAGACCTGAATTCCTGTCACGTTGACGGTCGTACGCGTGCGTCAGCGAGAAAAACATCAGCAAATACGAGCCGCTGATGTCAGCGTCGCAGTATGGCGCTATATGTATAGAACACAATGTATACACGTACGTGCGACCGACGCACGCGGCCGACCTCAGCGCAACAGGAATTCAGGCCTAAGTGTCCACTTTTTCTTCCTAAAATAGCATGTCGATGGCTATTTGTAACTACGTACGTCTACGTCTTATAGCCGCGAACGATGTTTTCATCAACATACAACTTAGCACTTGCCTTGCAAATTGCAAGAAAACGTTAGATCACCCATATTGGGATCTCTTTATGTTATGTTTAAAGGCTAGGCAGATGATGACGATTATTCATTTAAAACTTGGTTATAGTACTTGAGTGGCATAATAGAAAATGTTTAACTCCATAAGCTGTATATTTTTGCGCCGGCGAAAATAAAATACCAAATCTGACCCGATCTCAGATATTTTGTGGTTGAATAACATTTCGGTGAATTGACTTACGACTCAGGTGTAGTGATGAAAATGTTAATTATGTTATGCTATATCCAAATAATAAGTTTATTTTGGTTGGCACTTTTGAAAATAGCCCAAAAATGTATGGAGGCTGGGTGATCTCCTTTGAATTTCGCGGGCTACCCTGGAACCTAAATGAATTTCCACCTTGTTGCGACCAACCTAGGTCCGGAATCCTTTAAAAACTTCCAGGTCAGCCATGGCAACATTTCGTGATATATAAGGGGATGGGATTTAAGCACATTTGGGGTTTTGTAAATGTGAAGTGTGCCCGCTGTGTTGGAGTTGGAAGGTAATTTGTCTGAAACTTGCTTAAACCGCCATCTGTTAGCGAAGTAGACACAACAGTTAAACAATGGCGGCAGACCGATTCGGTCGGGGTCCACAGATGACAGCATGTTCACTCTTTTATCATTATTTATTTAACAGGAACGCGTGGACAAACTATCGGAGAGCTGTCGGCGATACAAAAATCAGATACGACTGCTGGTCAACAAGTTGAAGGAAGTCGGCATTGAAGACGTCAACGATATACTTGATAACAATGGTAAATACACACTAAATCTCACTTGAGCCGCAAAATAATTTTACAATCAACAGTAAAATTAATTTTGTTTATCCAAGTCAGTTTCAGCCGAAAGACGTCCCCTGCTGGATAAAGGTTTTCCCCAAGTGTCGCCACATTTACTGGTTTATCAGCAAGGGTAGCAAACGGCAGCATACAGATGACTTTTGTGATATTATTTTTAAATTTTATTACCTATCACGTGTGTAGAGTACCGCTAGCTAGTTTAAGTTGACCTTGTATATGAAGTCATGAAAAGAAGTGTTATTTTATACTAGCGTCCCGGGTTCGCCCTTTTTCTAGTTATAAATGTAGCCAATGTTACTCAGGGATAATGTAAATGAATAAATATCGCTGGGTATTACATACAGCGCCATCTAGTGCCACACTAAGCAAGGCTTGTGTCGTGGACACCAGATGGTTGATATAACTATATCTATATATACTTTTTGATTGTAAATACATACTACACACTTATTATACAATAAACATCCATGACTCGGAAACATCATACAAACATTTGCTCCTACCGGGATTTGAACCCATGACCCTAAGAAAGTAAGGTAGCCTCACTACCGCCCGGGCCGGGATGTAGCATCTTAAATAATCTTAATAGTGTAAGAATTTTGGAAATCGGTCTTGAAATTTATGAGTTTATTCGTTACAATTTACAAACATACAAAAATCCAAATTTTCCTCTTTATAATATTAGTGTAGACTAGCAATCCGCCCCGACTTGTCTCGTGTGTAATTTAATTTACTAACGAAGAAAATTAACAGTGCGCTTAACAGTCATATTAAAAAATTAAAACATTTCAATACGAAGTATATTGAAAAATTATTGATAAGCGCACTTTTTATTTTTCTCGAAAACTGGTTCTTTTCGCAGTACGATTAGATTCAAAATGCAGTGTATTACACACACGTGCATTTGTGATATTTTTTCCACACGCGTGTGAAAAGTAAAATTGCCACAGATAACTATACTTAATCCAAATTGATTTAATGCCTATAGTCAGAGCTGAAAGTTTTTTTTTAATTTCGGCAAAGCGAGATCACTTTGCCGAAATCAAAGAAACATTATACGTCTTTACGGCGTAAACATTTTTTGAATATTCAAATTGTGTTTATAAATTCAATATCACAGATAAACATGATTATTTATAAAACTAATACTTACTTTTATAAACAAATTAACATTTATTTGTGTTCTCAATTAAAAAATAATAAAATAAACAACTTTTTATATTAGGGTGTATAACGGCTTCATACCTTTGCTTCTCCTTCAACCTGCCGAAAGCAAAGCGCGGGAAGACAAATTAAATCATAGTCTCGTAATAATCCATGACACAAATAGTTTACATTCTTTTATTTTACTTCTTCAAAAGTGTATTGAACGTACGTCGCTTGATGCACGTGGACATTTGTTATTGCAGTTCTTGGCTCAAAAACACTCTCGCCTACGGCTCGTGTGTTAATACCGCCTCGAACTACAATAACAATATTTCTCCACTTGTACTATTTCATGCAAACCTTGTCCCGATAAAAATACAGCCAAGCAAAACACCCTAATTGGCGGCACAAGCGGTGGTTGATTTTGAATAGATAATAGCGATTCGAATTTGCACGAGTGCAATGCAGATATAGACATTCCTCTTGAATCCATCCACTCTATCTATTGCTGAAAACGGCATTAAAATCCGTTACTAAGTTAAAAAAGATCTAGCGACTTAGTTTTATACTATGTAAAGAAGATTCTTGATTATTTTTCCATAGACTCAACAGCCCCTGCAAACGCATCCATGACATTAGAAATGGCGGCGGTGACGCGCAAGAAGGAACGCGAATACCTCGGAATGTTCGAGTACAAGATACAAGACGAAGGACTTATAATCAAGAAACTCATCTCCGGTAAGTTCTTATATCCTGCCTAGACTTTGTCAACATCCAGTGTAATCGTATATAGCTCCCGCTCCCGCCCCACAAGACCAACGGGTCTTATGGTCGCAAGCGCAACTGTTATGTGTGGGTTCCTGACTTTAATTACCGGGTCCTCCCTCATGCGTCGCCATTCCACCCCGTGTGCTTTTTTACATCACAATAAAATAATATTACCTTCAACAAACATTCAATCATCTGCCTAGCCTTTTCCCAACTATCTTGGGGTCGGCTTCCAGTCCGGATTTAGTTGAATGCCAGTATTGTACATGGACTGACTGTCTATCTGAGCTCCACAATTCAGTTAGTGCTGGGAAACCCTTGCTACTCCTTACTGGGTACTGGTACTGGTTGTGAGACTTTCGGGCCACTGACTACCTGTAACGACTGTCAAAGACGTGTTAATGGGGAAGACCGTTAAAAGCTAATTGTAGAAGGCGCCACCATAGCTGGTCTTAATCAAAATCAAAATATTTCATTTCACATAGGCCTGGATGGGCACTTATAAAACGTCGAAAAAGGTGCACGGCAAGAAACTCCATGGTGTGTCCAGGTTACTCTTTTCAAATCATTATACAATACATATTATTATGTTTCATTACAGCATTAGTACTAAAGTATGGAGGGACAGCGTAGGCCCGACAATAGGCCGTTGCTTGCTATACAAAAAATGTAAAACAAAAGGAATATTTAACAAAAGTTAAACAGCATCCGGGAATCTAAAAGGCCTTCAATGTTCACTCATTCACAAATAATAGGTAAAAAAGCATCTATAAAGGCAAGAAAATTAAAAAATCTGACCAATGAGGTCAAGGTATTTTGAAAAATTAAATGACATTCCTTAATTTTCAACCAATGACGATGCTTGGAACCAGCTATGCTAGCGCCATTAGTTCCACATTGTGCATCCCCTCCATTGACGTACGACATTGAGTTTGCTGTTCAGAACTTCAGATTCATAAACCAAATCAAACCAATATTCAACTTTATTCCCGCAGATTTAAAACCGAAAACGGCAGTAACACTTCTCCCCGGACTACCCGCATACATTCTCTTCATGATGCTACGTCATATGGACCACGTAGACGATGAGCCTAAGATGCATCAGCTTATGAAGGCAGTCAGGACAGCTGTCAAGAAAACGCTGAAGAAACGCGCGGAAAGCGTCGAGTATAACGCGTTGTGGCTCGCTAATATGCTTAGGTAAGTTCTAACAAAAAACGATGAAGATATATTAACACATAATTGTTATTTTGCTTTCTAAATCATTGTGATCACAAAATACTATTTGACATTGTAATATATTTACTGTAAGCTTGGGATTCTAACCAATGGGACCTCATTACTAAGCCTTCGCTGTCCGTCTGAAAATCATAATTAACCTAAATTCTTTTAACTAAATATCTGGCGTAAATCTAAAGAAATTGATCAGAGAAAGAAGAAATATCAAAAATACAATAGATAAACAAAGTTGGCCCCACATGTAAGCCTTGTGGCACGCCAGAGAATACTATGTATATACGTTGGATTGATAAACGTTTTCAATAACAAAGAAAAATCTTTCTGGTAAATTTAAAATTACCCATCCTAGCAAGCTGTCTGTAAGTCTATAGGCATGCGCACAGAAGAACGGATTTTGTGGTATACTTAATCGGAAGCCTTGCTGAAGTCAATATAGATGACACCTTACTGGTGACCAGAATCAACAGCCCGAATGGAAAGGTTTGCGTCATTATATTCGCTACATTTTCCTATTATCTTCATACAGACTTCTAAACAACCTCCGGCAATACAGCGGCGACACAATCTACCAGTCAGCGAACACCCCTCGTCAGAATCAGCAGTGTCTGCGTATCTTCGATCTTTCGGAGTACCGGCAGGTGTTGAGTGACATCGCCGTCTGGATATACCAGGGTAAGAAACCCGTGATAAGCCAAATAAACATTAGCTTCTCACATCCAGTGAATTCCCGTGACCAGTTCAACAAGTAACCAACTATGTGTCTTTCCGGTCCGGATCCATTTTTGTGAGATAGAAAGAATGCACCAAGAATTAATTGTACTTGTACGATGTCACATCCTTCTCAAAACTTAGATAATATTTTTTTTACACCTAATTAAGTTGTATGTAGGATGTGTGTGTGTGGATGTGGTTTTGTTGAAGATCGAAGACGATCTTCACCAAAAAGTAAGTGTAAGATTAACCCAACAATTGTCCCCAGGTCTGATCCACTTGCTGGAGCGTCAGCTGGAGCGGCTGATAGTGCCGGCGATCCTGGAGCACGAGGAGATCAGCGGACTGTCGGGCCCGGCGGCGCGGCCCCCGGCGCAGGGCGCGGGCCCGCAGCGCCTCAAGCTGGAGCTCACCGCCACGCACGACCATCTGCACACCTTCGCTGTCGACCAGCCGCTCAGGCTTATGATATTTAAACAGGTAAGTCTTCCTACATATACATTATGTATGTACTGTGTATAGTGGGACTCGAATTAAACGGCAAGCAAACTTTATTTCTTAAATTGTATAGTCTGGAAATTATAAGTCTTCCATATTTTCTTGTCCGTCGTACAATACAGGGCGTAAACCACCTCATCAAGAAGCCGTCAATCAAGCATCCTGTACGTCAAACTCAGTTACTTTACGCAAAAATTATTGCTGGTAAACGGCTGTTTTTTTTTGGGGTGAACAATCATGTTCTGTGGTAAAACTCAATGTAACGCACTTCAAACATTGTGCTGGTGGATGGATTGAATAGTACAGGTCGTGGGGGTGTTTAAAGTAAAAATCATACAATGCAAACCAGTATTAGAATAAAAACTTTCCAGACGATATTCATAAACTTCGACCGGTCATTGTACTCATCATCATTAACAACTTTTACTAGCGAGCTTTTTAGCTACGCCCTTTGACGTGATTTCGTTCCCGCGACTAGTGCAACCTTAAGCTTCAATACTCTCAATATTTTTTTCACTTCTCATGCTCTAAAAGTACGCCGTTATAGCCCTACGAAGCGGGATTAAAATGGCCGTTTATTACCTAGGGAGTATAAAGTAATTTAAAAATGGAACGATTCTTTTCTCTGAAATATGCTCACAAAAGAGTAACTTGTCAAAGGCTTTATTTAAATTTCGCATTGGCATGCAAATAGAAAGCGGTTTATTGAAAAAAAAAATAATAACTCTTCAACGCGAAAAAAAATTATGGTTGTTTGTGTGCATCGTTAATTTTGAAAAGCAATGCCTCTGTTGCTAGCCGCTGCAGTAATGTAGGTACTAATTATCTGTGGAGTGTGGATCATCTCCATTGCGAAAATGTTGAGAGATTGTGTTGTGTTTTCAATGGTTAATCTGTGACTGACCTGATGGAAGAAAAAACTGACCACTCAGTTCTGAATTTTTGTCGAGTGTAAATTTGTTCAGTTTTAAATGGCTATTTTTCTCGCACTCGAAGTGAAAAGTACAGTTTGCACCTCGATACTAAACGCCAATATAATATACCCTCGCTTTTCATTGCCTCCCTCGCAAGCTCGGGAGGCAAACCACCTCGGGTATATAATGGCTTCGTTTAGTCCCTCGTTATAAAATATACTATTTTTAATACCTCTTTATACCTCTATCTATATTAGTATGATCTAACAGCATTTAATCTGTTCCAGCTATTCTACTACATCTGTGCGTACAGCTTGAACCAGCTGCTCCTCCGGAAGGACCTGTGCTGTTGGGCCAAGGGGCTGCAGATTAGATACAACATCTCGCATCTCGAGACCTGGATCAAGGAACATCTCGCTGAGTATGGCCAGAAGAGTGTAAGTACCTTTTTTACCGATATAAATAATAATACTAGCTGACCCACGCAACTTCGTCTGCGTCACATAAGAGAGTAAACGAAAGAATAAAACATCCCCGTTTTTGCAACATTTTTCGTTCCTGCTTGGCTCCTAATAATTGTAGCGTGATGTTATATAGCCTAAAGCCTTCCTCGATAAATGGACTATTCAACACAAAAAGATTTTTCAATTCGAGCCGGTAGTTCCTGAGATTAGCGCGTTCAACCAAACAAACAAACAAACTCTTCTGCTTTATAATATTAGTATAGATTAAGCTTTTTTAAGCAAATCAAATCGAAAATTGCGCGTTGAATACGCGCAATTTTCGATTTTATTAGTAAAAGTAAGCAACGTTGCAAATAGCTGTCAAATATTAATCTTAATTAATTTTGTAATATTATAGTACGGAGATAAAAATATGGCTAAATAATGAACTAGAATATTAATAGTGAATAGCAATTAAAACAATGAATTTGACTTCACAAGGGACTAAGACCCTGAGTTTGTTTTGGCTGTTTCTTCTCAGAGCAGTCAGGTACGGAACACCGGACCCATCTAGTTTAAAAAAAAATTACGTGTAAAAGTGTTTGAGAAACCCTACTTGCTGAATAAATATCATTTATCGATGTTGTAACCGTTTTAGGTACAGAAAAGGCATTTGGAACGTTTCCAAATAGTTTTTGTCATCTAAAACTGATTACTTAGTGTTATGTTATTAATAATGTCATGTCCTAGAACCAAACAATCGAAGACATGTGACATCAACCAATCCGCACTGGACCCGCGTGGTAGATAGGCTTGTTAATTGAAAAAATCTAATTAGTCCGTCACTTAGATTATCAAAAAATATTTGACCCGTATTTTTTATTTATTTATTTAACGATTTATGTACACACTAAATACAGAAAAGAAGAAAGGAATAGAAAATAGGTACAAAGGTGATGCTTATTTCTAAAGAAATCTCTTCCAGCATACCTGCGAAAGGAGAGTAGATAAAAAGAGATGTAGACATAGTGTGTAAAAGATGAGAAAATAGAATACATACAAACAAACGATAAACCTAAAAATATACTTACATACATGCAAGACAAAAATATATAACACAACTACAATATATAATAAAAATAAAATACCTATACAACTATGACGAATTGGACAGATAGTGTTCTTTTACTCTTCTTTTGAAGACTGCAATAGTATGGCAGTCTCTAATCAGCAGTTTCTTTTGTTACATAAACCAAAATTGACGAAGATACGACGCTTTTAAAATTCTCAATACGTCACTGTTTGGTATCATTCTTAGTGAGTTCTGACGTCACGAGCCCCCACTCCCGAGTTTTGACGCGTTTTATCTTTGTCAATATTCGCTGATTTACAAAAAATACGTGTCCATTATTTTTCAATACTCTAACTGACGGACTAAATAGATTTGCAATTTATTGATGGTGGAAACTAGTCTATTCTCTCTCATAGAATGGAGGGCCATGTCCCAGCAGTGGGAACATTATAAGCTTATTATGCTATGTTTATAATATGCTATTTGTTTGAAGGTGGAAGAAATCTTAGGCGTCTTGAAGCCGATTACGCAAGCTGTACAGTTGCTACAAGCGCGCAAGTCGATGCAAGACGTACAGAGTACAGTGGACATGTGCGCTAACCTCAACGCGATGCAAGTCTGCAAGGTAAGTCTTTCACCTAAAGTATTTAAAAAATAAAACTCGCGTTTTGACATTTGTTAGTAATAAGGTTCAATTTCTGATAGCAGTGTCTTTACTATGGATTTGACGGCTCTCAAAACGGACTTCTGCGATTTCGTCGACTCTAGTACAAACATTTTTCTTGACGACCCGAATGGCGCAGCGGTAGTGAGGCTGCCTTACGTTCTTGGGGTCCCGGGTTCGAATCCCGGTAGGAGAAAATGTTTGTGTGATGAGCACGGACATTTGTTTCCGAGTCATGGATGTTTATATGTATAATAAGTATGTATTTACAAACAAAAACTATATATGTAGTATATCAACTGTCTGGTGTCCACGACACAAGCCTTACTTAGTGTGGCACTAGATGGCGCTGTGTGTAATGTCCAGCGATATTTATTTATTTGTATGGTCTTGTGTTCTACAATTATAGTACAAGGTATGTTTATAGATCCGGTTGATCCATAACGAAACCTTCAAATCTTGAAAGGTCACTTACGGGATATCTTCTTTGTTGCGATATTTCGACGCTGTTGCAAGCGTCAATTTGAGAATGCGGGTTGACGGAAAAAAATGTGAGAAGCAGATAAATCTCTCTGTGACCCTCTTTCTTTGTCTTGCTACTCGCACTACTGGAACTCGACACTAAGGCACGGCAAAATACACTCACAGTATTACGAGGTTTTGTAGAGTCCTTATTATATTGCCGGCTGCTTTTAAGTCTAGTTGTGAACCGTGCTAGCTTAAAAAACTGTTCGAAGCCTTTAAATTAAGTAGCTCTACGCAAAAATAACGACACTCCAAAAAAGGTAAATTCCATTTTAGGGTTCATATGCCAAATAGCAAAAACACGGAACCTTTATACAGGGTTACTGGTTAGCGCCTTTGTACACAAGGGTACAAAAATGTTCGATTCTCGACGATTTTAGTCTCCAAGCGACTGCCGAAGAGAAGAAAGAAGAAATGAAAGATGAGATGAAATGATGAGATTGAAGTTCGTACACGAGTCGCGTCGCCGACACCAATCTGGGTTTGGAGTCTATTTAGAGATGTCCAAGTCGGCCACGACAAAGCATGCCCAGGTTGCTTTCAGTCAAGCGGCTCGATGAAGCCGTTAGGAGGCACTAAAAATTAAAAACCCATTATTCCTCTAAAACGTAGGGACACGTGAATCCTTTCTCGTTGAAATAAAAGAATAATCCAACTCTCCTTGTGTTGCCCTCCAGATCTTAAACATGTACACGCCAGCCGAAGAGTACGAGGTTAAGGTAACGCGCGAATTCATCCACGAGATACAGAAGAAGATGCTGGAGAAGGCCGGCACCAACCCTGACAAGGAACCGGTGAGATATTCTTATAATACTGTAATCTTTTTTTTTAAATGAAAACTTCTTAATGCGCGTTGAGCACTTTTTGGGTGAGCAAAACGCGTGATCGTCACCTAACGCTTCGTAGCACTCGTAGCCGATCCGATACGGCATATCACCATTTAGTAGCACTCGTAGCCGATCTAATACGGCATGTCACCACTTAGTAGCACACGTAACCGATCCACTGCGGCCTACCACTCGCAGATGATTCAATACGCCATATCACCACTAAGTAGCACTCGTAGCCGATCCAATACGGCATATCACCACTTAGTAGCACACGTATCCGATCCACTGCGGCGTAGCACTACTTAGTACCACTCGTAGTCGATTCAATACGGCATATCACCACTTAGTAGCACTCGTAGCCGATCCAATACGGCGTAGCACTGCTTAGTACCACTGGTAGCCGATCCAATACGGCATATCACCACTCAGTATCTCTCGTAGCCGATCCACTACGGCGTAGCACCATACCACTTGCTACGCCGCGCCGTACCAAAAATGAAAAATATATGCATATTTCCTATTAACGAGAAAGCCATCCAAAGATCCAAAGCGTCCCCTCATATGTTGCGGGCCTATTCGAAAGAGATACCGCGGCCCCGGAACATAAAGGGCGAGGAAGGAACATGGATGGGTTTTAGTCAGTAAAAGTCTGACACTCCCTCCCGCTCCGCCCAGAGTGGGAGAAGTCATTTGATGATTTCCCACCCAAAAAAAAAAAGGCGTCCCCTCATATTCGTTTCGGTCTGCCGCGACTCCGTCCAGCTCTCAGGACCCCAGCTTTGTGATATGCGGGCCCACAGCTCTGCCGGCATCCAGCAGACATGCCTGTCCAGTCCCATTTCAATTTGACAGCTTCATGAGAATTCTTACTACTATTATAAATGCTAAAGTTTAGATGAATTTGTATGGATGTCTGTTACTTAACGGTAACGGCTGAACGGATCTAGATGAAAGAATCTCGAGAAATTTGCCAAAGACATATATTGCAGGCTGGAATAGCACATTAGCTCCAATAGGTATGACGGCAGTATCAAAGAATTGCAAACTATTTAGTCGGTCAGTTAGCGTATTGAAAAATAATGGACACGTATATTTTGTTTTTTAGAAATCAATGAATACGCATTAGATATCGGGAGTGGGGGCTCGTGACGTCAGAACTCACCAAAATCACACCAAGGCGTGACGTATTAATAAATTTAAAAACTTTGGTTACTTTGGTTTACATAACAAAAGAAAAAAATATGAAATTATCATTTGCTTCATGATAATTTATTGTACAATACGCACATGTTTCCGAAAAATTAGAGATGCGTGTTTCAGCTAGAGCATTGGAAAATAATGAACACTTATTTTTTGTTTTTGTTAATCAATGAATATGTGACAAAGATAAAACGCATCAGAACTCGGGAGTGGGGGCTCGTGACGTCAGAACTCCCTACAATTACTTACCAAGGCGTGACGTATTAAAAAAATTTAAAGCGTCGTATCTTCCTCAATGTAACTGAAGAAAATATGGGTCTAATATTTTTTTATAATATAACTGACGGGCTAGCTTGATTTATTTTCTGGTCTACCAAAATCATCGTCTATCTAAATTTCAACGCTAACGAAATCGCGGGAAACGGTTAGTAATACATATTATCTTTGTCTGCTAACAAGCAGTTCCTTCTTTTTCCTTCAAGATTGTTTACTTGCCTTTTTGTCAATGTTCCACATCTAACTAAGAATATGAACAATCTGCACGTCACATTTTATGGGTGTGCAGTCTTTGGCAAAATTAACGTAATATTATGTTGGATAGTGTACAGGTTACATCCGAAGTTATTTACTATACCTTGTATGTATGGACCTTGTAGAAACTAGAACAAATTTCCGTGCGTTCATGCGTTTTTGCCATACCTATTATTGGAATCAAATATCACAGCTCACAACTTAGGACCCATTAATGTTAATAATATTATCCGTGGTGCTAGGAAACTGGGCCTATCCCAGTTCTAAACGTCTCTTTGTGCCTATTGGCCTTGTTTCGTTCTGTCTCCTGCTAATATGGAGGGAAGTGGAAATTACGGTTTTTTTTTCCTATTCCTCCGCTATACTTTCTGATTAATTTCGTTGCGGGATCCAAGACAGTTAAATTCATTCACTATCTCGGCGTTTTTCTGGTGGTAGCCACAGTTGATTCTGGCTTTCAGGAGTTACAGTGGTTTGGGAATAATGTGGCGGCCTGTCCCAAAAAAAAAAACAGTCCATACGATCCACTTTGCAGGATGTCCTGTAATAACAGACACATGAGAAGTTAATCGACTTTGGACCTTGACCACGGAGTCATAAAATAACAAATTCTGGCCCACTAGCACCAGTAGTCTTAAACGCTTAGGGTGGCTTAGGGTAGTGCGAAATTCAAATTATCTTACGTTTTTTTGCTATTTTTAGGCCAGTGCTGGGTTCTATATTGATGAAAATATGATTCACAGCTGTAAGACGTATGTAGTACAGAAATATAATCATCAATATCATCAATACAACCCTCCAAGTTCATAAAAGTCTAGGGACTTCTTTTTCAATGTCAAAGTCATTCCTAGACAGTCGCGAATCATATTTTCGTCAACGTACTACCTAGTACGTAGAAACGTAAGAAAATTTGAATTTCGCGGAATACTTTGGATCATCCACAAAAAAACAGACTGATCTTTTAATACTCTCAATTTGACTTGAACTTCAATTAACCAGTTTTTTTCTATTTTTGTTACAGCAAAACCTTTTAATGGACTCAAAGATGATATTCTCGGTGCAATTCCCCTTCAACCCATCGTCTATACGTCTGGAAGCCGTAGAGTTACCCGAAGTGCTAGAAATGGAAGGTCTACTCACCAAAATATAAGAAGACCGAGTAGACCAAACGAAACTACCGTCGGAATAAGGTGATAAGACAAGCCTATATTTGTCATTATTTTATTTATGAACTTTTTAGTACTGGTCTACTGAAAAGAATGAGAAGACCATGAGAAGACCGTCGCAGAAGCTTGTGTCAACAAAGTTTTTTTAATTATTTTATATAGATTTTGTTCATAGCTAAGAAAAGACATAATAAGACCGTAGAAATAAGAAGGTAAATATGTTCAAACGATATAATAGTTGGTCTTCTTAAAAAGACCTTGGTCTTTTCACTAGAAGACCGAGTAGACCGTAAAAGACCATAAGAAAAATAACATTAAAACAATAGCTGTTATTATTTGTAATAGTAAAACAACGGTCTAAATGCAAGAATTTGTTAAATATATTAGATTTAATAACACCATAATAATAGATTTACTTACATTACTTTCACATTTTATAAATAATCGTTAAAAAGGTATGTGTCCATTTACGTTTCAGTTTTTTAAATTACCGAAACAGATTTTTTATTATTCTATCTGCCTTTTTTGTCTCTCAAAACCACAATGATCTTTATGCACCAAGCAGTAAGGTTGTTATTACGTTGCTGACACTTACAAGTTTCAGCAACAAAAAAATTGCACTAATTAGATTTCTTTTGTCCCTATCTACCCTATTGTGATAGTTATTTTCGTCACATTGGACATCATCATCATCATTTCATCCAAAAGACGTCCACTGCTGGACATAGGCCTCCCCCAACTGTCGCCACATTGGACATAACCTTTTGGAAATCATAGCTTGCCGTTTGCATTTTCAATTAGCTCAACTGTTTTCGTTCCTACATTTTTATTGCCATACGAAATAAGCGTTCAATATGGTGCCATTATTATATTCTTATTAATTGGTGTTAAAACATAATATTATAATTATTATACTCGAGTAACACTTACATTCCTACATAATTATTATTGGTTTTTAATTTGTGGTAATAATGATTCTGATATTTTTTCGCGAGTTCCGTATTGTACAATTATTATTATTTTTAATGAAAGACATTTTTACATATTATGTATCAATACAATAATGTGTGAAGCCGATCACTGACGACAAAGAATTTTGTCATTTTGCAATCTTGTCGTAGTGAATACTACAATGCATTAACCTTATTAACCATTTGTCGTATATCGGTGATTAATTCTACAAATTAAATTAATTATATCGTATTTAAAACTAGACCAAATCACGAATTACTAGAGTTCATTATAGCTTAAAGATATATTATCAACCGCAGAAATAATATAAGAAAGTAGTACAGTTAGTTTAGGACTCGTTAAGTTAATTTCTATTAATTTTTGAGTTTTCTACTCGCATATTTCATCTCACAAAATATTTGTCTTTTTTACGTTCTTTTGTTAGGGGCCTCTTTTCTGAGTTCCTATGAAAGTATTTTATATATTTCAGTTTGATTAACATTCACTTTGTTATCTTTATACAATATATAAATAAAAAAATAAATAAATAAATAATATATTTTATTCTAAAATAAAAAAGTAGAGCTTGGTTTATCAAAACTTTAAAAGGAAGAGACTGCGAATACATGTGAAGATTTAAAGAGTTTTCCTTCTGTTTGCCAAATAAATCATATTTCAGCAGCTTCCATTAAAAAGTCTTCCTTTTGATTAAATAAACAACGATGTTTTAGTCATTCGAATATATTAATTAATTGTCAGTTGGCTTTCTATACTTTTTCAGTTTAAATAACCTTTATTTTCTATCTCAGCCATTCCTATACAAAATAAGTTTTAAATCAACGAAGTTAGTTTGTTTTTAAATTAAGGTTTATATTTTTTTTATGATAACTCACTTTTGTTACTATTTATACTGATAAGTTCAAATTACTCACCACTGTTAGACACCACATTTGTTTTAAATTATTTTCGATCGATTTGGAATTTTACTACTACATAATGTAACAATGATTCAACCGAACATTGAGAATCTTAACAACGTGTTACCCAGAAACAGGGTTTTGGAGGTCATATACAGGGTGTAAACCACTTCATCACAAAGCCGTTAACCATTCTGTACATCAAACTAAGTAACTTTACGCAAAAAATATTGCTGGGAAACACCTTTTTTATTTTGAGGATATAAATCATGTCAAAAATCTAACAAAAAACTAGTATTTAAAAAAAACTTGTTAAAAAGTTGTAACTTTGACCCCCAATATCTCCGTAACTAGAAGGTTCCCAGGAATGGTGTAGAACAAAAAAAATATCGGAATGATGGGGAGAACAATTGCCTTTCGGCTTCGTGAAGAGGTGTTTTACACCCTTTAGACAGTCACCCCATGTAAAATACTGGTACTCAGTTGCATCCCGTTATACTGAAAGCCGGAATAGGCTTTGCAGATGACTAAGGGAAACTAAATTGTACTCAAACAAGCTATTAGAAAGATAAAAATGCGTGTTATATGTTCATAAACGTTGTTAAAGATATAATCTATAATATTGCTTTAAGCTCATGCAGCTATGGCATAAATGCTCTATTCGATCCATAAGAGTGAAAATGGCAACACAGACGTTGTCTGGAAAATCTAAGATAAGAATAGTATATTGAAAATTCGCACTGCCGAAATTGAACCTTATGTGTCTCATGCTTAAAAAATCTATGTGTTCGTCGTGAATAGATTCCTTATTGTATATTATATCAATGTTGATATATTAAATGTGGTAAAATTGTGGTGAATTTTTGTCGATTTGTCCAATGAAGCGCTGTATTCGCTGAAAAATATGAAACACTAAAATAAAAAATGCTGCAGCAGCTTTGTTGACAAATGATTAGTGTCATTCCATTATATTTAATTATGTTATTGTAGTAAATAAAGTTTATTAGATTATTGTTATATAGAAAAATTATAGTTGTTTTTGGAAAAGTTGCAAACGTATTTAACACCTATAATCCATATAATTCAGATGAAACGGCGTGACTTTATATTGAAAATATCACCTTAGTGTCCACATTAGCCTTTAAACATAAATAACATTACGACTAAAAGGTAATTCCCGAAAAGGGAAGCATAGGTCCTTAAACATATTTTTGCAACTTTCTCAAAAAAATATGTGGACTCAATAAATAATAGAGAATATAATTAGATAATATTAACGTAGTTATACAACAGTGTTACCATTTGCGCTAGGTGCTTTCGAAGCTACACTTATATATTTATTATTAAAACCGCTGGTTCGAACACGTACTAAAAACATTGCGCGTTGAGTATGATGCCCAGTTTCTATGACATTTAAACTTTCTTACTACCAATATATCTATATGGGATTGCTTAACTGCTGTATTTAAAGTTACCGTAACCTGCAGGTCCTTGGTGGTAACCTGACTGATACCTTTTATTTGATTGGTAAGATTAAATGCGGCCGCAGAAATCAGGAATATTAAAGAATATCTTTGCTCGTTGTCTTGTTTCTATAAACTTTCAAACAATAGAATACTACGCAGTTTTTAGTACATGTACAAATTAGCTACTAGACTAGTAAACGTTATTCCAAACAGGCTAGAAATCATCTGTATATTATATGAAATGACATGTCACATGAGATAATATCATATTCGTTGTTGTCCAATAAGGTGGGTAACAGATGAACGACACTTCATGTCGGAGACCTTCGCAAACGACGCCGCCTGTCGATAGCCATTGCCGTCGATTTGAAGATGTCGTTCGATTGTGAGTAGCCGAAGTGTCATTTGCTTCACGTTTGATAATATTAAAAGTTGCAGCCTGATGTTAATGAACGTTCATATTGGTAACAAAAAAAATATTAATCGTTTGTAGTATAAATTTATTGGTGTTGATGACAGCTGGTATTATGTTTAAAATAGATATTAAATTATAGAAATACAGTAGTATTTGAAATAGAACGTTATTACGCAAAAACAGGCACTAAGTACTTATTTAGACAATTTTATAAATCAGTATTTTGTATTTAATCGTTATTATTTATTTATTTATGTGTTATGCATTTACGACATACGTTAATCAGTTGTTTCTTCTTTTTTGTAAATTTTGTCGTATTCCTTACTAAAAGTGTAGTAGTGTGATATTTACTAATTACTACTCCTTGTTGTACTTAATGTATTAAAAAATAGAGAAACATATATGTTGTGTTGTATATACTTACGTGAATTATATTTATTAGGTGCTCAAGTTGAAATTATTCGAGTTTATAAATGCATTCCAAATATATTCAAAATATACAAATGTACTTAATTCGTCAATTTATTGAAAATGTTATATGTATAATTCGTTGAAAACTATATCAATTTAATTTAAAAAATGAAACAAAAAAATTATAATTGTAAAAAACTATCATGGAATATTTACTACAAGTTAGTACATGATACTATTCGCTATGTTACAGCCTATCTCGCTAGCAGCTACAAAAACAATGCCATAAGTTAAGCTTGTTTGTTCAAAACAAGTACATTACCAAACGTATGCTAAACTTATGAATTTCGGATATTTTACAAGAATTTGTGTGGTATACTACAACAAAAAACCCCTAAAAAATCACGCTCTAATTAAATTCAGGGTTTACAAGGTATAATCGAATCCTATTGTTGAAACCGATTAAAATGTAGCCTATGTTAAATACAAACAACCCTTCCATTTGGCTGTTCCGTAGTCACATACTGCTTCGTTGTTAACATACTGCTTCGAAAACATGAGAGAGGGCGTAGATGAGTGGCAATACTTTTCCAAGCGTTTCGTATTTCTGCAACGACTTCAGACAGGATTAATCTAAACTTTTTGGTAGCTTATGTCAATCCACACACACACTTGTGACGTTTCCACCATCGTTATCGCTGATAGTCACTTTGTCTAGGCTCTCAGGAATAAAATTGTTTTGGATAAATGGTGCGTAAGCACAAGGTAAATGTTTAAAAATAGAACCAATTTGTCACGAAAGCTGTGACGGCGTATACTACGCAATGTCATAAATAAATGTGTCATAAATGCTATGTAAATGTTACAAAAATATTAAACGTGTACGCCATACTATGGCGTAAAATAATTGTATGTAATATACTGCAAGAAATTACAAAGACGGAATCATTGATTTTAATCCCTTGTCGTATCCAATACGACTTAAGATTAAATGATCTCTGCCGTCGTTTCATTTGAAATAATTATAAAAAAGCAATATGTTGCATATCTATTTAATTATTGAAACAATCTTATGATTACCAAGATAATTGTGGATTTAAAAATCATAGAGAATTATGTTGAAATTATTTTACGTGATAACAATGTTTCCTGTACTGTGAGCACTATACATTCCTTATAGATGTTATGTTATTAAAATCATTTATTGAATAAACTTTGTTTTTATTTCATAATAACCCTGTATAATAAACCTTTGCTTAACTCTTAGGGGATTTTAAGCGGGATTGACTGTTATTTCGTCGGTACCTACCTTTATTTTAAATTTTTATGGGTTGGAAATTATCAATTGACTCCTCCCGCTCTGAACGGAGTGGGAGGGAGTGTCAGTCGATGACTAAACCCATGCATGTTCCTTCCTCGCCCTTTATATTCCGAGGCCACGGTATCTCTTTCGAACAGTCCCGCATCGGTACCTACCTAAAGTACTACACTTATCTGCATTTCATTATCATCATCATCATTTACTGCCCGACTTCACCCACTGCTGGGTACAGGCCTATTTTTGTGCCAAGCTCCACGCTCTTGTGCCAACCTCATCCAGGATATTCCCGCAATAGCAACAATCTCGTCTGCCCATCTCGCCGCTGTACGACCAACACATCTCTTACCATTCCTTGGACGCCAGTCGGTCACAGCTTTACTCCAGCTGCCATCACCGCGTCTTGCTAGGTGTCCTGTCCAACTCCATTTGATTTCAATAATTCGATTACCAATATCGAAAACCTTTCGTACGTCTTCTACGTGCATTTAGTCGTCAGGATTTGTCTTATTCCATAATTTAAAAAAAAACAAATATGTCATTTATTTGCATTATTTATAACTTGTTATATGCCTTATTGCCACTAATACAAGTTATTTTTTTTTTAATCCTTGACAGTAATGTAGGAAATAATGTCATCATCATCATCATTTCAACCGAAAGACGTCCACTGCTGGACATACTTAGGCCTCCCCCAAGTGTCGTCACATCTCACTCACACGTCACTGGTCCCGTGCGAGTCGCATCCAACGGATTCCCGCAACCTTCACCAGGTCATCGGTCCACCTAGTAGGAGGTCTTCCAATGCATCGTCTTCCGGTTCGCGGTCGCCACTCCAGAACGTTTCGGGACTATCGGCCATCCGTTCTGCGAGCAATGTGACCTGCCCACTGCTACTTAAGTTAGGCAATTCTTCGGGCTACGTCGGTGACCTTGGTTCTCTTGCGGATGTCTTCATTTCTGATTCGATTACGCACGAAATAATGTAAGTACTAAAAGTTAATTGAAAAATAATTCGTTAGGGTCTAGGTACCAGTGATCAGTTTCCTCCCTGTTAGTTAGTATTCCTCATTACCTTTCATTATCCTTAGTGCATATTATTTTACTAGTCAAGCCCCTTCATTTGATAACCACATTGCAGGAGTTGTAAAAATAAAATGTAATTCACCATTTTGTGGTGGCGGCCATCTTGGACGTGAAATTTATTATAACGCGTAGAATTCTACTAGTCAAGCCCTTTCATTTATACCTATATTGAGGGAGTTGTTGTATAAATATGTAATCCGCCATTTTGTGGCGGCGGCCATCTTGGACTGATTTTTATAAAACAGCTAAAACACTCCCGACTAATTCACCATTTAAACAAAATTAAAATAGGTTCATCCGTTCGGCAGCTACAATACAAATACAAATCATTTATTTGCATAACACAGGTTTAGAGGATGTTACAAAAAGTTCATAAGGTACACTGTATTATAACTATGCTAGGTGCGCAAATATGTAAGGAACAACATCACACAGGAGATTAGAATTTAAATTAACCTTCTGCGGCTGACGTGGTAGTCCAACAGACACCGTGAAAAATAAAATTTGGTTTGTAACTGTTAATTTTTAAATGTGAGCGCCGCCGCTCTTAGTACCTTACTATAGTAAGATTGCGCGTCAGTCTGTGTACGGAGGGCGGTCGTAGCAAGCACACGTGAGCGTAGCGGGAGGAAGGTGTCCACGAGACCACCACATCAGTGTTAAGGTAAGTGTCTACTAGACTACCACCTCAGTAAAATGATCTTGCTTTCATAGTGTTTCTTAAACAACCACATCAGTGATTAAGTTTAGTTTATCTTACAATAAGGTATTTTTTTGTATTATTTCGTGTTATTTTAGAATTTGATTTTATTCACATAATTAATACATACGAGTATCTATCCTTTCATACTAATATTGTAAAGGAGATATCTTTGTATTTTTTAAACTTGTTTTTTAGATGGCTGACGTAAATACAACACTTCACCCCAGGCCAGGTACGTTTTCTGCTTGTATGAGAATGTCGGCTGGAATTTTCTAGGCCACGAAGATCAAATAATAAAGTGACTGAAACAGGCAATTGAACATGCGTTTAGCGATTCTGATGGTGAAGATGAAGACCCAACTTTCGAGCCAGAAATCCTAGACCTTGAAGAAGATGTAATTTCACGTGAACAAGGTCCAGAGCTAAAAGTAGAAGCGCTATAAGACTGCCACAGTGGTTGAACGCTAAAAATCTTCAGACGAGTCACAAGACATACAATGAAAGATTGCCATGGAAACTGCGCATGACTCAGTTGGGTTTCAGGAAAGTATTTCCCCTCCTCCACCACCAGCAGTTCGGTCTGTTCCACCAAGTGGCAGAAAACTGGTCTATAAGTCCATTTGTCCGTTGCTATGATTGTTCGAAGCCAATTTACCTTCAGCACTCCAAACCATTATGTAATAATTGTCAAAAAAAACTGTGATTTTGAAACCGTCTAATTTTGAAGTCAACCAATGAATGTTTATCATATTTTCTAGACTGATTATTGTAATTGTTAATTTTTATTATGTATAATGTAAAATTTTAAAAACTTGATTTTGTATTTTTTTCCAGGTCATTAATATTTAAGTAGAGATTCATAGAGTGATTTGTATGAAGTCAATAAACACCGTTTAATTTTGAAAATACTATTTGTTTTTATATTTAAAGTTCATTTAACATAAAAATAGGCTATAACCATCTAATAAATATAAATAAAATAGTTTTTGAGCTGTTATTTAATATTCGAGATGTTATTATGATCAGTTGAAAAACATATTGAGCAGTTATTTAATTCTGGCGGTTGATTAATTATTGCGACAGCAAAACATGGACAGTAATAAAAAATCAATTAGTCGGTTGTTATAACAAACCATGTCAATTCTACTAAAAATAATTGAGCAGTCCATAACTGAATGAGCGGTAAGTCAACTGAACATAACAACGGAAGTAATATCTCTACCCCTATAATCGGGACTTGGGGCTTCCGTTAGGTTAGTTAGGTTCCTTTAAACCCTGCATTCGGAAATAGGGGCTCCGTTGACTACGCCTTATGTAGGTACCTAATGCCAATAAGTTTATTTTAGCTGCTACTAAGCAAATTCTATGTCATTGAGATTTCTTACCGACAAATTCTGATTTATTACTGCCAACACGTAACCGCTCGTTCAATAATTTTTACCGCCCATTTAATTATTCTCCTCAATTATAAATATATTCACTGATCCATTTTCTTTCTTTTTTATTACTCATGTTTTGTTTACTTTACTGCTTAGTTTTAAGAGCCCTCTTACAGTCCACTAGCGCCGCCAATCGAAAAAATGTCATAACTCGCAAATAGAATCAAAAATACAAAATGTGGTCTATTATTACTGTAGAAAAGGCAATAACGTAATTGTATAACACCTTATCAACACTTGAAATATAGCTGTTTAGCTAAATCGTGCATTCAAAACATAAACGGCCGTTTTTGTTACAAATGCACGATTTAGCTAAACAGCTATATTTCAAGTGGTGACAATGTGTTGACGGCGCTAGTGGACTGTAAGAGGGCTCTTAACTGCTGAAGCTGAACTACTTACTTAGGTATTAAACGTGTCATTTATAATTTTTAACTTACCAAAACCACAATTCACAACTGCCTCTTTCAATCAGTGCCTTAAAAATGACCGTGATTGTAAGTGCCTATGAGTTTAAACTACTGATTAGCTCAAGTCATCATCATCTGTCGAGCCTTTTCCGAGCTATGTTGGGGTCGGTTTCCAGTCTTACTGGATGCAATTGAATACAAGTATTTACATGGAGCGACTCTGACCTCCAAAGCCCAGTTAATGCAAAGCAGTTCACAATTTTTCTTTCAAGATTTTACAATAAAAAATTAATTATGGTTACGATAACTGCCGAAGTGCATTCATTTCCTTGGAAATCTGTACTTTTTAACAATCAATGTCGTGTATTTTATGTATTTTTACAATTATACCCACGAACACGCGGTTTAAATGTAAAAATACTTGGGGCCTCATGTCAATGTGTAACAACTACAATTAAAGAGTTACACAGTTGGCATCAATGTACATGTTACTGTAAAAGCCCAAAGTGCAGTAAATCTTAAAACTTCCCAGTAAAACCTAAGTTTTACCAGCTTCAGTGGTAAATGTCCGAAATGTTCTATGATCATCGTTAATTTTGGACATGTACCAACATACACTCGGTAAATCTTAAGATTTACCCCAGAGAAGCGGTAAATGTAAAAAAAATGACAAATCGAAACGTGTCAGATCACTGTAGCGTACTCGCGAGCACTCTGCAGCCCCCCCACAAAAGCGTGCTCGCCTCCACGCGCTTCATTCGATCGTTTTGCTCGTTAAATACGAAATTGAATATAATAAAAGACAAAAATGGTGAAATCAGGCATTACCTACGTTTGTTACGAAGACTTGTTTAACGTTCTCGAAGAAATACACGTTACTATTGGACACGGTGGGAGGACAAGGATGATAATGCAATGTAACCGCAAGTATAAAAATTTAACAGTTGAGGCTATTAAGACCTATTTGAGACTGCCAAAGATGCCTAAAGAAACAGAAGTCAAATTATAATGATGCGACTTTAATCTATACTTATAATAAATCTGTAGAGAGGTCAATTCTGTACATGAAATATTTACAAAATAACTATCGGGGGGTGATTAGTGATCGATACTGATGCCAAAAATGCAATCAGTAAAATTTTTGTCTGTCTGTCTTTCTGTCTGTCTGTCTGTCTGTCTGTATGTTATTTATAGAAAAAAAAACTACTCGACGGATTTTAACGAAACTTGGTACAATTATTCTACATACTCCTGAGCAGGTAATAGTATACTTTTCATCACGCTACCATTAATAGGAGCAGAGCAGTGAAAGGAAATGTTGGGAAAACGGGAGAAGTTACTTGGTTTTTTTAGCTTCCGTCGCGTGTGCAGCCTTAATGGTTAAAGCTACATAGAAATCATGTATAACGGAAATATTCCACATAAAATTATATAAAAAATATCCCAAGACAGCATATGTCTATCTTTTATAGTTGACTCACAATAACACGTGTAACTCCCGATAGCTTAGCAGTTCGGAGATTTGTTATTATTATATTTGTTTACTCTTACGTTTATAATATTCTCACTCAACCCCAATTTTGAAACTTCACGCGGGCGAAGCCGCTGGCAGAAGCTAGTAATAAATAAATGGTTAAGAAATACTCACATGATAATAAAAGTATCTAATAAAAAATAATAACATTAAAACTGTATCATCATAAATATAATTAAAACTATGTAAAGCTTTGACTGACCGATAATTAAGATAAACGATTAAGAAATAGTCATTATTTTATTCCCATAACCAACATTAACCAACCATCATTGGTAAATCTTAGCATTTCCCAAACTCTGGTGGTAAAAGCCCGAAATATTGTCTCTTTTTATAAAATTCGGACATTTACCAACTCATGCTGGTAAATCTTAGAATTTACTGGGAAATCTTAAGATTTACCGTACTTCGGGGTTTTACAGTAACATACGTAACTGTTTAAACAACAGTAAATATATCGATATGACACTCACTTGTGCCTCATCTCACTGTTTTGTCATTCGATCCGGATGAAACAATGTAGTGTATCTTTTCTTATTTGGTAAACATACATCGTACGTAGAAAATATCAAGTTTCCGCGTGACGCATGTCAATACTTTGAATGTCTCGATCTTTGTCAGGCCCAATGATCTGGCAAAGAACAAAAAATGAAAATCGAAATACTTATATTCAAAAAAGTAGATGTTTAAAATCTCTCTCGGTCCTTGAGTCTACTTCAATGGTCCTTTTTTTTTGGGATGGGAAATCATCAAATGACTTCTCCCACTCCGGGCGGAGCGGGAGGGAGTGTCAGACTCTTACTGACTAAAACCCATCCATGTTCCTTCCTCGCCCTTTATGTTCCGGGGCCGCGGTATCTCTTTCGAACAGGCCCGCAACCCAGGCAGGCTTCGGCCCTTGCGGGCCCCTCCCCTTATGCTGACATCTCTTTGAGGCGCGCGTGGAACACGAACGCGCCGTCGGACGGCTAGCTAGCCCATAGCCAGCCGTTCACAGGCCCGCATCTACGGTGGCCGGTGGCCACCACGTGGCCTCCGACGCCCGGTGCGTCTCCCGCGGCGGCCGGGAAGAGAGGCTTTCTCCCTCTCTCGTTCCGCCACCTCCTGCGCTAGCATGACTGCTTCGCAGAAGGAGGTGACGGCTTCCCATTCCGTCTCTTACCGGACCATGGATTGAACCATGGCTGGACGCGAGAGGTCGCCGCTACCGATCGCCGCTACGAGGACACGGCGGTGCTCCGCCCACGCAGGGCAGACTGCCACCGTGCACCGTGTCCTCCGGTCGATCCTCGCAGTGGAGACATCCGGGCGTTTCCTCCCGCCCGATTCGGTGCAGGTACCTCCCGAAACATCCGTGTCCGGTGAGGACCTGCGTCAGGCGGAAGGTGAGGATGCCGTGGACTTCAATGGTCCTTGTTTCCAATTTACGTTATTTCGATACTGTCGAGGGTAGTTGGCTTACGACCCGCGTGCGAAGAGCCTTAGACACTTCGGCCTTCGAGCCGTATTGTGTTGTGATCTCACATAAGTTTTATTAAGTTGGTTTTCCATAAACACATTTATTTCTTACTGGTCCCTTAATGAGACCATTACGGCACTTTGAATGTCAAAAATACAAAACAAAATCAAAGCTACAGTCACAGTCACAAGGCATAATAACTTGAGAAAGTACTGTAGTTGCCCAATTGCCCATTCCCTAGCGTAGATCTCTATGGAGAAGAACGGGCAAGAAACTCCATGGACACTCTTTTAAATCAAGTTATTGTTACAAAATCTATAATAAAATAATATTAATGTTTTTATTGGATTGAAGCGTCGCGTAATGTTTGTTGAAAAAACAGTCCCGCATGACGAGAACCTCGTGGAAGCAAAGAAAGATAAACAATTCAAATATCTAGATCTGGCTCTGGTGAGGTTATAGACATGTTGGAAGTGACTCAGCAGTCATTGTGCTAATAGTCGTGTCGGCCATTGACTTAATTTTCAAAATTTCTTACGGTTTTTGCAATTTGCATGCCCGTGGCAGGAATATGTATGAAGTTGAAAATATCGTTCGCGACTGTATGACGTATGTAGTTACAAAACTATAATCATCAAAATCATCCAGTCAACCCTCCAAGTTCATAAAGTTCTAGGAACTGTTTTAAGGTTCCGTAGCCAAATGGCAAAAACGGAACCCTTATAGATTTGTCATGTCTGTCTGTCTGTCGGTCTGTCTGTCTGTCGGTCTGTCTGTCCGTATGTCACAGCCACTTTCTTCCGAAACTACAAGAACTATGCTGTGAAACTTGGTAAGTAGATGTATTCTGTGAACCGCATTAAGATTTTCACACAAAAATAGGGAAAAAAAACATTAATTTTGGGGGTTCCCCCTACTTAGAACTGAAACCCAAGATTTTTTTTTTCGTCAGGCCCATACGTGTGGGGTATCTATGGATAGGTCTTCAAAAATGATATTGAGGTTTCTAACATATTTTTTTTTAACTGAACAGTTTGCGAGTACTTCTAAAATAAGAGAATAATAAAACTAAAATAAAAATATAAGATGTACTTACATTACCATGTAAACTTCCATCGAAAATTGATTTGAACGAGATCTAGTAAGTAGTTTTTTTTAATACGTCTTAGATCGTAAACAGCAATTTACCTTTCATTAACAGCTATATTTCAAGTGTTGATAAGGTGTTATACAATTACGTTATTGCCTTTTTCACAGTAATAATAGAACATATTTTGTATTTTTGATTCTATTTACGAGTTATGACATTTTTTCGATTGGCGGCGCTAGTGGACTGTAAGAGGGCTCTTAAATCTGCTACGGAACCCTTCATGGGCGAGTCCGGCTCGCACTTGGCCCGTTTTTTCAAGGTTTAAATAGTTTCTCGACCTTTGTGAACTTGGAGGGTTGTATTGATGATTTTAATGACTATAATTCTGCAACTGCAGTGCATAAACTTTTTCCTACAAAAGCGCAATACTTACACGGTCCAAATGTATGCAACAGTCGATTTTTTTTCGGATGGGTAGTCTCCTCATGTAAATTACCCTAATATACCTAGCTATGGGAAAGGCTAGGCAGGTGATGAGGTGCACGAATCGACTAGATGCCGCTCTAGGAGGTGCCGGCGGGCGATAGATCGGGGAGTCTTTCGTCGTCGCATTCCACGGCCCTCACGAGTTGTGGCGATGTCTCTGTAGGTGAGTCCGGACATCGCCATAGGAGTTTGCAGCCCGGAAGCGGGCTGCGCTTGATGAGTCGCGAATGTAATACGTAGCAGTTCTCGCGGCCCAACCACAAAAGCGACAGTAGACACACGGCGGTATTTTTTACATAACCAAACTGTCTCCCCAGACGGTACGGTATGCGTAGGCATTTTTGAACCTTTAAAAAAAACAAGGTAATGACGTGCATGTGTGGAATTTACTTAGTGCACCTATGAAAACTAGCTTAGGCCCTGACTCTACCAAAGCGGAGAGGAGCGGGGATGAGAGATGTTTTGAATAACGAATAATCAAATTGTGGCCTCAGGCCAAAATTTCCAAGGCGCCATCTTGGATTTTAATTTTGACCTTATTATCGTTATCAGCGACCCTGAAAACCACGGAAACGTCACCCATGACGGAAAAACCAAAAATTTTCGTGAGGCCTTCTTGGATTTTCTTTTTGACCTCATTTTCGTTATCAGCGCCCCAAAAAACCATAAAACGATACTTACGACGAAAAATCCAACAATTTCCACCTTCAAGTCAATAACAGGCGAGGCGTGAAAAAAATTTAAATGATGTGTAAAGTGTTTGAGAAAACCCTACTTGATAAATAAATATCATTTTCATTACCATTAAGATGTTATATTTACTCTACAGAGTAACACGCTCTGTGGCCATTAAGTCGCGCAAAAGTCCAGTCTAGCAAGTTTCCATTCGCACAAGTGTCCTTTCGGGCAAAAGTCCATTCACGCATTTGTCCTTTCGTACAAGTGGGTTCGCGCAAGTGTTTTGATACCTTGCAGATGCGGATGCTCATGCGAATATCTACAACATTCCTGATTTTTAATCTCCATCTTTAATATTATTATGTACAAAAGTAGAAAATGTAATTGTTTATATTGAAAACACATTGAGAATCATACATTGCGTAGATTATACAGGGTGTAAACCACCTCATCACAAAGCCGTTAACCAAGCATTCTGTACATCAAACTAAGTAACTTTACGCAAAAATTATTGCTGGAAAACAACTTTTTATTTTTAGGTTATAAATCATGTTTTGTGGTAGAACTCAATGTAACGCACTTAAAACATGGTGTTGATGGATGGATTGAATAGTACGGGGATCGTGGAGGTGTTAAAGTCAAAATCTTACAAAAAAAACTTGTATTAAAAAAAAAACTTGTCAAAAAGTTGCAACTTTGACCCTCCATATCTCCGTAACTAGAAGGTTCCCAGGTAGGTACGGTGTACAAAAAAATTATCGCAATGATGGGCAGAACAAGTGCCTTTCGGCTTCGTGAAGAGGTGTTTTCAACCGACTTCCAAAAAGAGGAGGTTATCAATTCGTCTGTAATTTTTTTTTTTTTTTTTTTTTTGTGTTTGTTACCTCAGAACTTTCGACTGGGTGGACCGATTTTGATGATTCTTTTTTTGATTGAAAGCTGATGCTTGTCGATTGGTCCCATTTTAATTTGTTGAAGATCTGATGCTGATCTTCCGAGATATACAAAGGAACTCTTCAAAAATAGACGGCAAATCTGCAGTAATTGCTGAAATCGCGTGTAGGTTCATTGTTCATACTACATCATGACGTAATATCACGCCTGTATGCTCTGAGGGGGTACCTAGATGTGTACAATACTCCCAGATTTCGACAATGTTTGTTGCCTCTGAACTTTCGACTGGATAAACCGATTTTGATGATTCTTTTTTTATTTGAAAGCTGGTGCTTTTCGTGTGGTTCCATTTCAATTTGGTTAAGATCTGACGCTGATCTTCGGAGATATAAATGGAACTCTTCAAAAATACACGGCAAAGCTGCAGTAATTGCTGCAATCACTTGGTTGTTTATTGTTTATGTAACATAGTTACGTAACATTACGCCTGTATGCTCTGAGGGAGTACGCAGAAGTGTACAATACACCCAGATTTCGACAGTTAGATGTGTTAAGTTCCATTTAATGGGATCTTGGAGAAATAGAGGGAATCCCTTAAATTTTATAGGCACACCAGAAGCGATTTGGGTAGTTTTAGGAAGAGTACATTCTTGGAGTGATCCCATTTCAATTTGGTAAAGATCTGATGAAGAACTTCGGACGATAGGCGACGGGCACACCTCAATAAATGATAGCAAATGTACTGGGATCGCTGAAATCTCATATCTGTCTATTGTTTACACCAGTTCATAAAAGAAAATCACGCCGGTACGCTGTGAAGAGGTAAGCACATGACTGTGAACCACTAAAAAATGAAAAATAAAAACTTTTTTACAAAAAATAAAACCGACTTCAGAGAAAACAAAAAAGTGAAAAATAACTTTAGCTTCAGAAGTCGGTGACAAAAAAACTAAATCAATCAAACAAAGGTCACCGACTTCTGAAGCTAAAGTTATTTTTCACTTTTTTGTTTTCTCTGAAGTCGGTTTTATTTTTTGTAAAAAAGTTTTTATACACCCTTTATATAACATCATTGGGGCAGGTACGTACTCTTATCATAACTATCTCCAGTTTGCCTTGGCCTCTAACTTTCTGTATACAGTAAAACGGGGCTATTTGAGTTTTTGGGGGCTATTTGGTACCAAAGAAATCAACATTTTATAGGATTTTTTCACCAGGAATTTCTCAATACAGCCAATCAAAGTGTTGCTAGAGTTTGCAAAGAACCTCTACCACACACCGGCCGATAATTATCGATATTTTTGTTCGATTTCTGGGCCTTCCCAAATAGCCCCCAAAAACCAAATGGTTTACGGTAATTGAAGGTCAAATTTTACTGGTAATGGACATAGCTTTATAATTATGTATTAGGCCGCGTGTAACGGACACTTGCCTAATTTGTTTTTTCGAAATGAAGTAGAATGCATTAAATACCTTCTACGAAGCCGTCGAAAGCATTCTGTACATCAAACTAAGTAACTTGAATTCACTGTTTTAGTTCATGATGCTTGCAACAGCGTCGAAATAGGAGCTCATAGAGTCGACAGAAAATCACGGATACTCATGTGAACAAAAAAATACAAATCACGTCATTTTTGTATAATAAACGTTTATTTTATAGTTTGTTTTATTTTTACGACGTACCTGATAAAACTGTTGCCAGTTCTGACGTTTCAGCAGTAATGTCCCAGAAGCCACCTTAATGTAACGAGATTAAAGTTCACTACAGTTGTCAAATATTTCACCCTGTGGAATACCTACTCTTCACAAAGAATATAGCCTTTTTTCATGTCTTTTACTCCAGCGGTGTGGGCTGTTCGTTGTTGTATTAGTCGTCAGGACGTTGAATTTTTATATTGGGGTATGATTTTGGAAAAACTGTGATACACGGTTCTCATAATTTTACTGAAGCGTGTGTATGTACCGCCGTAAAATTGTCAAACACGTTATATTGTAATATCTCTAGCGATATTGTAAAGTCTCGAAATATTGTCAAACGAACATACTGCGTGAAATGCATGCTATGGTAGTCAGCTCACGCGGTGTGGAGGGAAGGAGGGGTCCCCCTTGCTCAGTGGTACCACTCTCATGAAAAGATTCCATGAACCATTTCTGAGAAATACCGATTATTATAACCTATCCTTAAAACACTTTATATTCCTCTAAAAAGCGTAGTCGACGGAGCCTTGCTTCGCGGGGCCCCTATTTCCGAGTGCAGGGTTTAAAGAAACCTAACTAACCTAACGGGGGGGTGCCCTAAGTCCCGATTATGGGGGCAGAGAAACTTCCGTATGTTCAGTTGACAATAATTCGAGAGTTTACAATATCGCTAGAGAGAAACACGTTATATTGTCATATAACATGTTTGACAATTTTACGGTGACATGTACGCCAATTTTCAATTTAATCGACCCAGAGAATATAAAGTTCTACAGAAAATTCAACCCCCTATAGGGGTGGAATTTCGAAAAAAAACCCTTTCTTAGTGGAAACCTACTCTTTACAAAGAATACACCCTGACCTCATGTCTCTAGGACCAGCGGTTTGGGCTATAATAATTGATATTCAGTGAGTCAGTCAACAGGATTTAGGACTTAACATTTTATAACAAAGCAAAGATCAATATGACTAGTAAACCATTGTCTCTCGACTCCAACGATCTCAAAGGGAGAATGTCAATACATTCTAAGTGCAAAAATTCGTGGATAGGCGCATCAGTCACAGCAAACTCGTCATACACGCATCCAAAGATCATTGTATGGGAGAGAATTAACGCAATATTATGTTGGATAGTTTAAAGGCTTCATTCGAAGTTATTTACTGTACGGACCTTGTAGAAACTAGAACAAATTTCCGTGCCTTCAAGCGTTTTCGCCATATCTATTAAATATTGGTGTCACCGTAAAATTGTCAAACACATTAGATTGTAAAATAACTAGAGAGATTGTAATCTCTCGAAATATTGTCAAACGAACATACTGCTTACAATAAAACGCATTATTTTTCGTGAAATGCATGCGATGGTAGTCAACTCACGCGGTGTGGAGGGAAGGAGGGGTCCACCTTGCCCAAAGGTACCACTTTAATGAAAAGATAATGTACCATTCCTGAGAAATACCGATTAATATAAGATAACCTTAAAACCCCTATTTCCGGGTGCAGGGTTTAAAGGAACCTAACTAACCTAACGGGGGGTGTGCCCCAAGTCCCGATTATGGGGGCAGAAATACTTCCGTATGTTCAGTTGACAATATTTCGAGAGTTTACAATATCGCTAGAGAGATTATAATCTAGCGTGTTTGACAATTTTACGGTGACATTGAAATCAAATATAATGTGTTTAATGGGCATGGTATTAGTACACCAATAATATTTATAACAATTTTAATTCGTGGTGCTAGGTAACTGCAGTGGGCTTACTCTAGTTGGAAATATGTATTTGGGCCTATTGACATTGTTCTGTTCTTTTTCTTGTTTGATATGAAGGGAAGTGGAAATAGTTCTCTTCTTAATTTTTTTCCTACACCTCCGGCATTCTCTGATGAATTTCGATGCGGGCTCCAAGACAGTTAAATTGTTTCTCGTGACTTCGTCGGACTTCATTGTCTCGCTTTTCTGCCTTTCAGGAGTAACAGTGGTTTAAGGATAAAGAGGCTTGTCCAAAAAAAATCAGTTTGTGAATAAAAACGATGTAATGTAACTAATTTCAAAGTGAATCGCGGAATTACCAAGGTTACAGTTTCAAGATTAAGTCGTCAATTAGTACTTAATCGTTGATGAGCAATGTTCGTTCGTAATAATTCTGTCTTGTTTTTTGTGTTTTTCTTGCACTGAGGACAGTTAAATTACGGGCTGATTGAAATGGCTTTATAGTTAGGTACTTATTATTGATAGGACTGGCCTTATCCTGTAGTAATTAGGTATTTAAAAAATATCTAGCTGATAAATCAGAGCGACTATGATGTACCTAAACGACAATTCTTTTATTTGTGTAATTACTTTGCAAATATGACTGACTTGGCAAGCGTGACCTAAACGTGATGTAGGTATATAATGTCACCGTTATGGTCAGTCACCGTAAAATCACAGATTAGTAAAATTGTCTAACACACGTTACATTTGTGGCGGCAATCCGTAATTCCGTATCCTCACGGAGGTTGTCATAGCAACCAATTAAAAGGGAAGAATCATCTGGTACAGCGCTTATTGTATTCACCGTAATTATATTTCTCAAACTCAGTAGCCGTCTTTCCATTGATTGCCCGCGCTCACGGACTCCAAACATTGTGATCAACTGAATATACTGGTTATAAAATATAACGCATTATTTTTTGGTAGATTGTAATCTATCGAAGTGAAATCGTAATATTGTGAAATGCATGCAAGAAAACCTGAACCTATAATGACATGTTATACCTATATTGATGCCTGCGACACAGGTATCTCTGCCCCCATAATCGGGACTTGGGGCGCCCCCACGTTAGGTTAGTTACTTAGGTTCCTTTAAACCACTGGTTCCCAACCTGTGGTCCGCGGACCACTGGCGGTCCGCAGGAGCCTCGATTACGGTCCGCGAAAGATAAAAATGTTATTCCTAACCTAACCTAACCTAATTGAACTTATCAGAGGCAAAATTACTATATGATTGCTCAATTTTTCGAGCTCAATTCGATCGCTTTTGTCCAATTTTTGTATAGTGTGAGTTAAAGATTCACTCCCCTAGTTATAATCCTGTCGGTGTCCATGTTTATCTAGGACCATATGGTCCCTGTTAACAATGAACATACCAAAGTGGTCCCTGGCCTAAGAAAGGTTGGGAACCACTGCTTTAAACCTTGCAGACAAAAATAGGGGGAGGGGGTACTAAAAGCGTACTTGACTACCCTTTTTAGGGGAACACAAAGTTAGGTTAGGTTAGGTTATAATAATCGGTATTTCTCTGGAATGGTTTCTCAAGAGTGGTATCATGGGGCGAGGGGGACCCCTCCTTCCCTCCCCCTCCTCCACACCGCGCGAGTTACCCATTAAAAACCGGGCTTCCTCCGTGCCTCGGAAAGCACGTTAAGCCGTTGGTCCCGGCTGTCATTTTTAGATCTTTGACATTCGTTACACCTAGCCAGTGGCCCAAAAAAACTGATAACCAGTCTTATTAAGGGGTATTGTATTTCCTGTTAACTTGGTTGTAGAGGTCAGATAGGCAGTCGCTCCATGTAAAATACTGGTATCCAGCTGCATGCGGTTAGACATGGCATGGAAGCCGACCCCAACATAGTTGGGAAAAGCCAGGTAGATGATGTTATGTTAGTGGCGATAGAACCGCGACATACAACAAAAATTGTAACAACTCAAAAGCCTCAAAAGTCACCTGATGTAACCGTGTTGCACATACTCACTCGACTCACCACACCAGCACTCATCAATGTAATTTGTTTTGATTTATTTAATTTTAAGATTTAGTTTTTATTTTTATTTTAATTATTTTTGTTTTGTTTTGTTAAATTATAATGCGCCGAAAATATATTAATGGTTATTGTGATACTCAAACAGGGAGTCGAAACTGTCTCCCCTAAATACAGGTTGCTCAGCAATCTAGCTAGGAGAGCAGTGATTCACCCAGCAATGGTTGTACCTACTACATGTAATTATAAATGCATAGGTACTCTGTAAATCCCTCATGTACTACAAACTTTATGAACCTTAATAAAATTATTATTATACAGTAACAGTATACAACGTGTAACGTTAAATGCGCAAAATCTGAGACACTCCAAATGATTTTTAAGTCATTGACCTAATTCTGAGAGAAAATAAACTTTAAATTTTTTATGTGCTGATTTAGTTTCACTGGCAAATACATTTACTGGCAAGAACGATTATTATCCCGCATATGAGAAAATTTAAATTGGACGACAACCATATCGTATTTTTATTGACATTCGTTTTTGTAAATTATTATTTATTTTATTTCATTATTGTGAATGTGAGGACCATGTGGGTCACATTTTGTTTTTTTTTTCCACGACTGTCTGGCAGTTTGAGTACTATAAGCGACCTACCCAAATGTCCTTTCTTTGGTATTGTTCGTCGTTTCGTTGAGCTCCTTGAGTTATAAGTCCAACTACACGATAACTGACAAATGCTGGCACTGACTGGACAGGTCCACTCAAATCTGTGTGGTCCTCTCTTCAAAAGACCATCTCAGACACTACCTAATCTGCATTGTCCTCATGTGAATTAAGCAAGATTGTCTGGACTTCAAAAGAGACTATGACCTCTGAGTTTGTTTCGGCTGTTTCTTCTCAGAATAGTCAGGTACGAAACACCGGCCCCATCTAGTTAAAAAATAAAATTACGTGTAAAAGTGTTTGAGAAAACCTACAAGTTGCTGAATAAATATCGTTTATCATTTAACCATTTGTGTTTGTTAGTTTACCTATTTTGGCGGGTTTGCTTTCGGGATGGCTTGACCAATTAATAAATAGACAGAGCAACATTTCTAATGAAGATTTTTAGAACAATGTGACCTATAGATATTAAAAAGTGGTTCAAAAGAGATTCGGCTAGTGATTCTGATCAAACTATTTTCAGGTTTTGCGCATTTAACGTTACACGTTGTCGAAGTATTATAATATCTGTGACGTTGTATAGTGTTGTTCCACAAAAGTTAATTGCTGTGTGGATGCACCTTAAATTTATAATTATTATTATCTACAGGCGTGATAATGCAAATGCAAATAGAGTATTTCACGTCGATTCTGCAGAAATGTGACAAAAACTAGTAAAGTCTTCAATGCAAAACTCGTTAACAAAGCCATTGATAAGGCAGGTAGGTACAGGATTCAGTTAGGTTAATAAGATAAAACAAAGCATTATTTTATGCTTTGTTTAATCTTTATTGAAGCGCGAAATCAACTTACTCTGTATACAAATTGAAAACGTTTCTCCAACTCGTTGCGAAATATTAAACAGTGTGTCTGAGCGATTGGCGCGAAACGGACGCGTCCGCCATCTTTTCCATAGAGTTAACGTGTGTTAAATACTTTTTTAAATTAAAGTGCGGCAAGAATTGTTATTGAATTGTTTTATTTTTGTAAAGAGGTGCATTCATATAAGTTTTATTTGTTAATCCGTTTTTTTGTTGATTAGTGTAGTTTGAGTGTTTCTGTAATGTTTTAAAGGTAAGGAAATTTTTACTTAGTAAATTGTTACCTAAAGTGCAAGAGATTTTTAATATATTAGCGACATACTAAGAAAACACGTAGGTTGCAAAATCAGTGTCGTATCGTCTAAAATATTTTTTTTATTAAATTCAATTTTAATTAATTAGGTAAGTAGGTAAAAATAAAAACTGTTACATAAAATTATGTGCATAGCTGTAAACTTGGATAGTTGCAGACAAAAAATAATTTAACATAGTTTAGCTACTTACCTAGCTCTAATAATAGAATAATTAAACCTACATATTTTACAGAAAAAGGGATTAATTTATAAAATAAAACTAACTAAAACAACAGGACCCTGCGTATAATAGGTACTCCTCTACATCATTGTCATCCGAAAACGTACGCACGTGAATTTTTTCCACTGCAGATATTGTTTTTTTGGTAAACGATAATTAGCTATACATGACTACTTTTGTTAGCTTGAATTTTACCTGTTAAAACAATGAATAAAATAAATAATTTCTTTTTGTCTTTTTGTAAATGGTCATTACGAAAAAAGGATTTAATTTACTGTTTTTCCGCGCTTTGCCATTGCAGGTTGAAATACCTACTAAAAGCAAAGATAAGGTATGAAGCCGCAAAACAGCTAAAAAGAGAATATTCAAATATGTTTAAATTACGTTAGTTATCTGTGGAAATAAAACACTACCTAGTACAAATAAATAAAAATGGCATGAGCTTGAAATTTGCTGCATTCTGAAATTAGGCAACTAAAAGCCAATTTTTGAGGAAGTGTATCGAAAAAGAATATTCTCAATGGTTCCATCAAAAGATAAGGTTTTATAGGTACTTCTTCATATCTTGTAACCATGGATTTAAACATTATTAATTTATTCAACTCACGCGAATTTATGAGATTATGATAGCCAATTAATCTGCATAGGTACTTACGATTGGAGTCAATTTAAAAATTAATATACATAAGTAGGTACTATCGGCCAATGTAATCTCTTACCACCCAAAAGACTATTCCCTTATGCAGGCGCTCCGCCACTATAGAAGCAGTTATGTATAAAATTACAAATTTCTCTTTGTTCTTTTCATAAAAAGGGTGGTCAGACATCTGTGATCATTGTTAGAAATCACAGAAGTGCCAGTTCTTTTTTTAACATTGCATTTTTAATAATTCCGTGTTTTTTTCATTCACATCTTTCTCGTTTTGTTTTGTTTTGACTAAGTATTGGTTCTTACAAAAATGGGCAGTTTGCAGATGTGGTCATCGGTGCAAGCGATTTTGGTTTAAGAATTTATAGAGACTACGTTGGCCGACTGTACTTCTTTTTAGGTCAATAAATAAATATGACATGAGACTAGAGGTTGCAAAAATTCGATAGTTTTGATTTTCGAATATTCGAATAATTTTTCAGTGCTATTCGAATATTTTCCAAAAAATAAAAAGTACTTAAAATACAGCTTTTATTGCTTTAGGAACTATATTTCCATGTACTGGAACAATAATTATTTACATAATCAACAAAAGAAGTCACATGTTCGTCTATTATAAAACAAAAAATTGTCAATGAGAACTCTTTTTTTTTAAATTAACAAATGTGATGCATTCCAATGTACATATACACTGCAACTTTGAAAGTAATGTAACATAGTGGGAAACTTATGTTCTTATAGCTAAGCGCCTTAATAATAATATGAAGTAGCGGGAGAAGAAAAGATACCAAATGTACACTTTTTCTGAGTATGACCCACAAGGTTACCAGCGTAATAAAAATCTAAACCCGTATTTAAACTTCATTTGGTTTTATTTAAAAAAAAACTTTTTCTGATCAAAAGCCCTTTGCAAACTTAGACTAACAGTATATTCAACGCACTTTGGAAACTAAATTATTAATTTAGATAATAGAAAACAACGATTAATTAGATACATTTTAAGTTACGGTAAGTTACTAATATTTTAAAATTTAGGCCCGGTATGAGTTTAAATTGTCCCTGATCTGTTCTTTGTTAATATTGTATTGCAACGTTGAGGGGTTAATTAGATTTTTCAAGTGAAAACAAAAATGAAAATACTTTTTATTTTGAGTTCTATTCAACATCTGGTACGAGTATCGTACGTTAATCATTTTCCAAAATTCTTACCTTTTTGTAAAATAATTATAGGTAATATTTATATTTTTGGGTCGAGGTGGAAAAGGCTAAGCAGATGTTGACCACTGACCTGCTCAATGTAACCTTTCACATTAGTCTAAAACCGGAAAAATGTGGTTTAATAAAACGAACCTACGAGTAGGTTAATCGAATCAGATTTTTTGTCTATGACACGAAGAACTGTTTATTATCTATTCGAGTATACGGTTAGTTTAATGATGAAAACCTGCCTCTTTAATCTAGTTAAAAGTGGTACCTTGGGTTTAATCTATACTAATATAATATTATAAAGCAGAAGAGTTTGTTTGTTTGTTTGTTTGTTTGTTTGGTTGAACGCGCTAATCTCAGGAAGTACTGGTTCAAATGGAAAAATTCTTTTTGTGTTGGATAGTCCATTTATCGAGGAAGGCTTTAGGCTATATAACATCACGCTGCGACCATTAGGAGCGGAGCAGGAATGAAAAATGTTGCAAAAACGGGGATATCTTTTTCCTTTCGTTTTTCTCTCTTATGTGACGCAGACGAAGTTGCGTGGGTCAGCTAGTCTAAATGATAATAACAACGATTAATCTCTCTACCATGATTTTTAACCGTTCTCCGGAAACATTTTGAATATTTTCGGCTTCTTTGAATGGTCTTTTACGCCATAAATAGGGGACCATTAGATTCTAATGCGTATCATTCCTATCTGATGATTAGATAGTTAGGTAGAAAATAGAATTTACATACTTAACTCAAGTAGGTAGGTATCTAGACACAACTTCAATCATTTCTGATTCATAAACTCATGAGTTCTACATGGTAATGATTAGAGAACGGATAATATGAGACATAAAATCATCAAAATGGATATGCTAATATACAGGGTGTAAACCACCTCATCACAAAGCCGTCAACCAAGCATTCTGTACATCAAACTAAGTAACTTTACGCAAAAATTATTGCTGGGAAACAACTTTTTTTTTTTGAGGTTATAAATCATGTTTTGTGGTAGAACTCGATGTAACGCACTCCAAGCATTGTACTGATGGATGGATTGAGTATTACGGAGGTCGTGGAGGTGTTAAAAGTTTTACTTACGAAAAAAGCTTGTCTTTAAAAAAAAACTTGTCAAAATGTTGTAACTTTGACCCCCCATATCTCCGTAACCAGAAGGTTCCCAGGTATGATGTAGAAGAAAAACTTGATCACAATGATGGGGAGAATAAGTGCCTTTCGGCTTCGTGAAGAGGTGTTTTACACCCTTTATATGCACCATAAATGCTCGAAATATGCTTGCAAATATGCACCATAAATGCTCGAAAAAAGCAATGAAAGTGCGAAAATGTGCAACATTTTTAAAGTAAGGTATTTATTTTTTGTTTTAGTACTACATTTTCGATGTACTTATTTTTTTTTCGTTGTGATAACCGAATATTGTTTCTGATCATAAGTAGAATGACTGAGCTTTCTTTTAATTAAAATAATGGTGAAACTTGAAAGCGATCGTTTTACATCCAATCAATTTGGGTGTATTTTCTGGCACTCTTTTACATTTTTCCAGTTAAATAAAGGAAACACGTTTAAATACCTATGCACGATATGCCGATTTTAGCTATCATATGCATTATTAAAAAGGCAGCCATGATATGCAAATAATCATTTGCATATACTCCATCAGTCTAATCGGTATACTGAGTTACAGGAATAGTTGAGACTGGTCAACTCTTAGCTACCACGGTTAATTCTTTAATTAATTTATTTTAAGTTGTTGTTTTAATCGTTTCCTTGGATGCTCTTAATGTGCACGTCTTTCTACATCGTTCTCACATACTTATATGTATAATCACAACATGGATGATGTAACCAAGATTTTGTAACAATATTTTGATTAAGAGTGTCCATGGATTTTCTTGTCCGTTCTTCTCGATATAGATAGATAGACCTATAGATCTACGCTAGGGAATGGGCAACTGCAGTACTTTCTCAAGTTATTATGCCTTGTGACTGTGACTGTAGCTTTGCTTTTTTTCGTAGTTTTGACATTCGAAAGTGCCGTAATGGTCTAATTGAAATAAATGGTTAGAGTTTGATACTTGTTTTGCGATTTCCGTGGTATTTCCGCAGTCCAGCTGTGTCTATAACTCTTGCCGGATCGCCTATACAGGTCTGCCGGCTGCGGGTACCTTGGTTCGCTGTCGCTTGTGCAAGGGGATTGCGAAGTAGGTATACCGAGGCGTAACGCACCGCCACCATTCTCGTCAACTTAGGGCCTCGATTCTGATATTACAATAGTGTCAAAATAGTCGATCATTGATTTCATAATGGTCAAGTTCTGTCAAGTTTGTTAATCTACTAATAAAATGCCGCCATTATGACTTCACAATGGTCAATCACTGACACTCCATTGAAAGAAATATCATAGAATGGTAATCTCGTACATGAAATCTGGCTTGAATAAATGTATTTAGTAGTAGGTAGATTTCGAAAACCAAAACCATTTGTACTAAGGGTTTTATAATAATAGCAATATGACAATGCCGTTAAAACATAATTTTATTATGAGACCATTGATCGACCATTGTGAATTTAGCAAATTCTGAACGTAAGAGGCCTGCGGAGCATACATTTTTCATACAAACGTAGGTAATACCAAAATAATTTGTAAATCAAACATATTCTTAAGGTAGTGTGTATTTATTTCGATTAGATTACAGAATATCTAGGTTCCCAAATACATATTTAGATTGGACACTGATTTTAACGAGAGTCATGAGAAAAATAAGTTTCCATAGAAATTTTAATTTCCTCATATCTCGTCTTTATATCACTGTCCTTTCAAAGGGTACGTATCATAATCCCGAAAGTTCATAATACCTATGATTGAAATACCGACGTCCAAAACATCGAAATTCAAAATACCGAAAGTTTTAAATGCCGATAGTCGTTATATCGAAACACAAAATACCGATGTTCAAATGGCCGAAAGGACGAAATCCCTAATGGACGAAATACTGAATTGACGAAATCCCGAATGAACGAAATACCGATGGTTGTAATACCGATGGATGAAATCCCGAATTGACGAAATCCCGAATGAACGAAATACCGATGGTTGAAATACCGATGGATGAAATCCCGAATGGACTAAATTTCGAATGGACGAAAACTTTTATTTAGTAACGTATTATTTGACAAACAATTAATTATTTATCGTTTTATGTCATAAAACAACGTTTGAAACAAAGATATAAATTGTGGAATTCCAAAAAAAAAAATAATAATAATTATGGTTTCCTATAAGCACAAATTTTGTGACAGAAATGAATCGCTGCAGAACCGACTCCACGTAGTCTTTTCTGCCCTACCCCGAGAGTGTAATTTAAGCCCGCGTAGGCGCGGAGGGGCAAGGCGGGCCGCGAGCTGAGGAGCAGGTGGCTTTAACACTCACCACCGCAGCTTCGGCTTGCTGGCCGGCTGCAGCCGACGACGATAAGCTCGCGTGTGACCGCCGGAGCCCCGCAGCGTCGGAGCCGTGACAGAAACCATGCCTGCTGCATGGTGCATGCTTGCATACTGCATGCTTGCTAGTTGCATGCTTGCTTCAGGCTTTCTGCATGCTTGCTGCATGCTTGCTGCATGCTTGCTGTATGCTGCATGCTTGCAAATCGTTTTTCTCGGAAACGGTGACTATTTCGGGATTCTGAACTACGGGATTTTGAACTTCGGGATTTTAAACTTTCGGGATTTTGAACTTTGGTATTTTAAACTGTCGGACAAATGAACTTTCGGGATTTTGAACTACGGGATTTTGAACTACGGGATTTTAAACTCCGGGATTTTGAACTTCGGGATTTCAAACCTTCGGTCTTATGAACTTTCGGGATTTTAAACTTTCGACCAAACAACCTTTCGGCGTTTCAACTTTCGGGATTTCGTCCATCGGTATTTTAAAATTCGGGATTATGATATGTACCCCTTTCAAAGCATATATTTAGGAACCTAGATAATCTGTAATCCAATCGAAATAAATACACACTACCATAAGAATATGTTAGATTTACAAATTATTTTGGTATTTCGTTTACATGAACCACGCATGCTCGGGGGTGGAATCGAGTTGGTGTGACGAATTTACAAAAATAGCAGAATTGGGCCCCTGGATGAAATGAAATGAAATGGCGACAGGTCACTAGAACAACTAGCGACCCGCGGATGTCCGTCAAGGTAAAGGGGAAAATATACAAGTCCGCGTTTAGACCTGTCGTACTATTGAATCAGAATGCTGGGCTGTGAAGAAGATGGATGAAAAACGATTGCATGTAGCGTTGATGAGAATGTTGCGATGTATATGTGGTGTGACAAGAATGGATAAGTAAGGAATGAGCATAATTTACAGGGAGTTTCTAAAATGGTGCCTGTTACAGAAAAATTGAAAGGAAGTCGTTTGTCTTGAGGAGTAATGAGGAAAGATGAAACGCATGTGACTAAAAGAGTGGTGAATATAAATTTTGGTGGATGGAGTTGGAGAGGAAGACCCAAAAGATGAATGGATTATGTGAGGAATGATAAGAAAGAGAAAGGAGTGAATGATGCCGTGACGTCCGGGAGAATGGAAGAAGAGAACGTTTTGCGCCGACCCCAAGTAGAAAAGGACAAAGGGCAGGAAGATGATCTATCCAATCTCTACTAATGATACTTACCATATAATTGACGTGGTTTCTTCTCATAATTAATGATCACAAATGCTTACTTACTTAATCGTCCATAATCAATTAGGGACGCTATTAAGAAAGGTGATAATTGGACAACTAAACTTATATTGTCACTTACGGGATATCTTCCGTGATTATTCGTTATGTTGAGCTTCCGATATTTCGACGCTGTTGCAAGCGCCATGATCGCGGGTTGGCGCTTAGTTTTTTAGTTTAGCTTTAGTTTTAAACCGTGAAAGCCTAAAACAGTGTTTAATTGGACAACTGTTTTGTAATTACGAAGTCTTATCATACGTGAATATAATGTTTGCATTTTTGTTTCTAAACATTTAAACAAACACGTGCTGTTAGAAAAATATCCGTTTGTTGTTCAGATAACAAACTCATTATCGTTCGCCTGCCCTTATCTCTGTTAATTTGTGGTCGGCGCAGTAGTTATGTCGTCTTCTCCCTCTATTACTCATCATCTCATTAGACACCTCCTTTCTATTTATCATCCTTCACACAGTACATCCATGGTTTCTTTATTTCTTCTTTTAGTCTGATAGCCATCTACATTCTTATTTACATTTATATTTTCCTTAAAACTACGTTTTCCTCATTCCTTCGCATCACATGCCCATACCACGACAACCGATTACCACACAACTTCTCAGTCACCGACGGCGCTTTCTGACTTTCTCTTACATGTACTAATTCCTTGTTTTATCCATTCGCGTTAAACCACACATTCCAGAAAACTAATCTTTTTTACTGTACAAGGTGTAAAGGATCCTCCACGAAGCCGTCAACCAAGCATTATGTACATCAGAAGTAACTCTATACAAAAAATATTGCTGGGAAACGAATTATTTTTTCGGTGTGAAACATCACAATTCACACGGTAGCGCTCAATTTAACGCACTCAAAAGATTGTGCTGATGAATGCATTGAATAGTACGGGTGTCAAGGAGGTATTAACAATATTGCAAACTATTATCTATACTAACATAATAAAGCAGAAGAGTTTGTTTGTTTGTTTGGTTGCACGCTAATCTCAGGAACTACTGGTTCAAATTGAAATATTTTTGTGTTGGATAGTTCATTTATCGAGGAAGGCTATAGGCTATAAAACATCACGCTACGACCATTAGGAGCGGAGCAGGAATGAAAAATGTTGCAAAAACGGGGATATTTTTTCCTTTCCTTTTTCTCTCTTATTTGACGCAGACGAAGTTACGTGGGTCAGGTAGTTTTTCATAAAACGTAATAATACTTTGGAACTTTGGGCCTTCAATATCTCTGTAGGCGTAATTATATGATATGGATATCGCTTCTCATTTTTGCAATTTTTTTATATGGCGAGCTCCTCTCTGCTTTGTTTAACATCATCATCATCATCATCATTTCAGCCGGAAGACGTCCACTGCTGGACATAGACCTCCTCCAAGTGTCGCCACATTGTCTGGTCCCGTGCGACTCGCATCCAACGGATCCCCGCAACCTTCACCAGGTCATAAGTCTACCTTGGGAGGCCTTCCAACGTAACATCTTCGGTTCGCGGTCGCCACTCCAGGACTTTTCGGCCCCATCGGCTTCGTTTATACAGGATGATTTTTTAACCGTTGTCAATACTTTAAGGGCGCGTATATTTCATGAAAAGAAACAACTTTTAGTAGGTATTAGGCCGACCATGAAATCATATATTAACTGCATAATTATCTGAATAATCAAAAGTATAATTTAGTAGCCTGCTTTTAGGTACTGGCTTTCATTAAAAAAAAAAAAAAAATGTGTTTTATTTCAGGCAAAAATACCCATAAGACCAGAAAAATACAATTCAACCCGATAAAATAATGGTCGCAAAGAAATCATTAAATTCATCACAGATCATAAAATAACATTAAATTCATTAAAAATCATAAAATATCACTCAATTACTTAATTAATTAAAAATCATTAAATATAATTCAATTCATTAAAAAATCATTAAAAAATAAAAAAAACAACATCAATAAAACCCTTAAAATATTAAAAAACATGGAGGTATGTCTAGGTACCCATAGTCTTAAAAAATAACATTATTTTTCCGTCATTTTTTGTTTCCGCTTAGGTGAACAGAAATCCAGTGCACAAATATAGGGCTTGCAAGGTTGCACGAGACAACTCTCAAAATGCTATTACTGGAGCGCCTCAAACATTGCCAAAAGGACGCGACCGTCGACCTCATAATGGCAGGAACCCTCGCTAAAACTGCGTTATTAGAATGAAGCCGTAAAACCATTTTAAAAATAGCTGCTTAGCATTTTTCAGGGGAAAAACATTTATTTTGTTTCTTAAGGAAGACCGAGTAAATATAAAAAAGCAGGTAAACTCGCTAACAATTTAGTAACCGAAGCTATAAGGAAAAAATAACTTAAAAAACTCTGACTTTTCTAAGGTCACTTTGTTAAAATGCCAGTAAGAAATCACCTAATTGTTGGTCGAAGGAAATCACCTTCGAATCAGTGGGTCAGATGGTACCAAGTTAGATGTTTTCGTCAGAATCATCTTTCTTGGCCCCGTTTGCAACCTCGGGTCATGTGATTTGCAGCAAGCGACTCGTGCGCGCGATTGTGTGCAATGCCACGACCTTCATGCTGTGATGACTTCAGGCACGTATCCGGGGGGTGGGACTGTTGGGACTTACCCCCCCCCCGAAATCTGCCTAAAAACGAAGTACTTAAATTATAGTACAGTGATAACAGGGATTTATAGGTACACAGTTTCACAAGAAAACACTTAGCATCCGAGCCAGAAAGCAAAAATTGTCGCACTCCTATTTTCCTTTCTGAGAGTAACGGGAAAATTAACTTAATCTATCAGAAAATATACGAGCGTGCTCAGACATATTACCTGCATATGCCCTTTGCGTTCATAAGCTTTTCTTTCATAGGCAGAATTTGGCGTATTACTTTAATAAAGGACAAAAGAAAACTTATCAAATTCGAGATGGATGCAAAAATTTTCAAACTTGCTACACTCGCTTTTCGAATCCTACTTTTGTTTAATTGATAGGCTTTTTCGGATAGATCTGCCAAGTTACTCCTTGACTCTAACATGTTATTATTATCCGAGTCGAAGTGCAAAAAAAATCGAGCTGGTTTTTATGGAAAAAAATGTGCCGGCGCCCATGCAGAGTTCTCATGGTTATTTCAATGTTTATCCCCCCCCGAACCAAAAGTCTGGATACATGCTTGGATGACTTGTCAGACTATGTGTCTTATACAGGGTGATTGGTAATTGAGTGCAGGCCTTGAAATGGGTGATTCACCCAGTTTGGACCCCCGTTATCGGGGTCAAAATTGTTGCAAATAAGGTGGTAGTATCAAGGCCTGCACCCAATTAGGTACCAATAATCCTGTTGATCCATCGATTTTAATCATGCCCTCTCCGTACTTAGAGGTCTTTGAAGAGAGAAGAAGGTTGCAGCTGGACTTAAAGCGTGATGACCTTAAAGCTAGACCACCTACAGCTATACCCTACAATTTTGCACATAATGTTCTGACATGTCCGCTTTGTGCTCGGAGTTTTTTAGCCGAAGTTGGATATGCTAGCCACTCAGGAGCACATGAAAGAGCAGCACACCAAAGCTTTCTACAACCACACTAGAAAGCCATCGAATGAAATCGGCTAAATGCCATCATCATTATCACATAGAGACTATTCAGGCGAATTTTTTCGGCGCAAAAGACGCGCGTTTAACGCGCTGCAAGTTTTCAAAAATATAGAAGTTTTGCGATTTTTATTCTCCATTGTCGCAAGACGCACCATGCAGCTTGAAGTTATAGGTCCTGGCTAAGGAGTAAGGCAGTCAAAGTGAGTACTCGGAGCTCGGAATCATCTTTCCTAGAATGGAACTGCGCGTTCGAAATTGCGGAATTGCTTGGGTTTAGGGGATTTTTTAAACTATGTACGTAGCTTAAAAAACCCCTTTTTTATAACGCTGGACATTAACACACATCGCCACCTAGTGCCACACTAAGCAAAGCTTGTGTCGTGGACACTAGATAGTTGATATACTACATATATACTTTTTTTTGTTTGTAAATACATACTTACTATACATACATAAACTATATAAACATCAATGACTCGGAAACAAATGTCCATGCTCATCACACAGACATTTGCTACTACCGGGATTCGAACCTAGGACCCTAAGAACGTAAGTCAGCGTCACTACCACTACGCTATTCGGGTCGTCGTTTCATTGAATGTACGTACGCATTTACAGGTAAATGCCCCAAGGGCAACGAATATTTGGTACAATTTTTGGAGCACATTTTCATCGAACATTTTTTTAACCAACTGCGGGATGAGATGTTATCCCAAGTTTCTACCGTAAAATATCGACATTAAACTGCCGCTTACAAGCTTGAGATACAAAAACAACTTCATATTTCGTTCTTGAAAAACACACGTTTTTCCTTATTATTATAAAGAAATACCGCAATCGGAAATCTCTAACTTGTATGTTTAGAAACATATCTTAGAACAGGAAAATTGCACAGAGTCAATTTATCTACATAAGTACGTCAAATGTCATAATTAATATCCTTCAATCAGCTCTGACAGCTGCAGTCCAACATCCACCGTATGACTCCGAAAATAGAGATCGCTATAATTTTGACAGAATTGTCAGGTTTAGCAACCTAAAAACCACTTTATGATTGCGATCAATAACTGTGATTTTACAGAGATTAAAACCTTTTTGAACGACAGAGTATAGACGCACCATTTATATCTACTTTTTTGTCATACTTTTTTGTTTGGGTTACTTTTACCGTATATCGTGATTTTTCACCCAAAAAAAAAGTCGTTTCCCAGCAATAATTTTTGCGTATGATGTACACTGTACAGAATACTTGGTTGACGACTTCGTGATGAGTCTGTTTACACCCTGTATGTGAGTGACAATTAAATTCAAAGGAAGGGGTAGATAAACTCCCTGGTTCAATCCATGGTCCGGAGCGAGACGGAATGGGAAGCCGTCGCCTCCTTCTGCGAAGCGGTCATGCTAGCGAAGGAGGTGGCGGAACGAGAGAGGGAGAGATCCTCTCTTCCCGGCCGCCGCGGGAGACGCAACGGGCGTCGGGGGCCACGTGGTGGCTACCGGCCACCGTAGATGCGGGCCTGTGGACGGCTGGCTATGGGCTAGCTAGCCGTCCGGCCGTCTAACGACAACGACAGGCCGTGTCGACGGCGCGTTCGTGTTCCACGCGCGCCTCAAAGAGATGTCAGCATAAGGGGAGGGGCCCGCAAGGGCCGAAGCCTGCCGGGGTTGCGGGCCTGTTCGAAAGAGACACCGCGGCCCCGGAACATAAAGGGCGAGGAAGGAACATGGATGGGTTTTAGTCAGTAAGAGTCTGACAGTCCCTCCCGCTCCGCCCAGAGTGGGAGAAGTCATTTGATGATTTCCCATACTAAAAAAAAAACGGGTAGAAAAACTAACTATCTTAAGGTTCCGTAGGTACTTATTTAATGTTTAAAAAATCACAACGAGTTTTCGAGTCGCTAAAGTCCAAACTCAAGGTTTGCCAAAGGGCGATGGAACGCAGGGTATTGTGTATTAAAGCTTAGGGACAGAATTCCCAATATCACAATACGCTCAAAAACTGGAATCGCTGATGTGAGTAACAAGACTGCTGGGTTGAAGTGGAATTGGGCGGGCCATGTCTGTAGAATGCATTCAGGGCCCCGATTCTCTTATTGCAATAGTGTCTCGATAATCTTTCATTGATCTCATAATTGTTCGTTTTGACAAGTTTAGTGATCTACTAACATCATGGCGTCATTATGACTATCCAATGTACAATCACGGACATTGCATTGAAAGAAATAGCTTATAATACATAGATATACATAGCTCAATGTTATAATAGTAGTCTCGTACATAATGACAAATGAATGACTGACTTACGCGGTAATCTGCCAACATTTTGTCAGTTCCTTTGAGAATTAGAGCGAAAGTTTTCTCAATTAGCACTATGTTATATTGCAATCTATATAGGCTTGTTTAACAAAGATAATTTATAACACTTGTAAGAAAATAAATCAAAACACCGGCCGCTAGAAATAAAACAAATAAACATAAAGTAGAAATGTCACAACATGTCATGTTGAGAGCAGCGGTGGCCCAGCGGTGGCGGACTTACGAACAGTAAGTCGTGCTCATCACCGCTGCTCTCAAAACGGTGAAGGAAAACATCGTGAGGAAACCGGCATGTCCTAGAACCAAAAATTCGAAGACATGTGACATCTACCAATCCGCACCGGGCCCGCGTGGTAGATTATAGCCCATTCCCTCTCATTGAGAGGAGGCCGTGTCCCAGCAGTGGGAACATTATAGGCTGATGATGCTGATGAGAAATGTCACATTTGACTTTGACAGCTAAACAGATACAATGAGTTGGATAGTTGCACATTTATCCATTTTCCACATTACTTTTTATGTTTTTTGCTATTTACGAACTTCTTACTACTTCAGATTGCTTTTATCACAAATAAATAATATGTAAAAATATATATAAATAAAATCTGGCACGAATAACAGTTTAAATTTAATAGTATTATTTCCGAAAGTAATTTCTATTAACAGGTTTTTTAATAATGGCAATACAACAATGTCATTCAAACACAATTACGAGACCATTGATCGAACCACTATGATGAATTTAGGAGAATATGAACTTTAAGCAAAATGGCAATAGCGATCCCATTGTCATTCATCAACAATTATGAGATCAATGAAAGACTATCGTGACACTATTGCAATAGCAGAATCGGGGCCCAGAGCGATGGGCTAGACTCGTCACGCAGTGGGTGCCAGAAGACGGGCGTCGGCGTCGCCGAGGGAGGCCTAGAAAACGCTGTCGTGACGACTTAGATTCGTTTGTGTGAGATTGGCCGAAAAAAAACAGCACAAAGAGTGGAAAGCAACGGGGGAGGCCTTTGCCCCGCAGTGGAACAACATAGGCTAACCAATAAAAAAAAATATTGACATAATTATTTGACAAGTTAATATTATTAAATAATGAATAAAAGCAAACCGTGTGAGCGATAAGATTTCTCACGGGAAAGGAATTCACACCTGAGCCGCGAGGAGTTTATTATGGAGCAGCAAAAACTGTAGTAGCAAATGTTTTAGTGTAGAATGACATTTTCATCCCCCCATCTCGGAAATAGTATTTTTGCTCTGCTCTTCGATATCTGATTGCAAAAGCCGTTTTTATCCTCTAGAGGATAAAGTAAATTGGAATTAAGAACATCGTGTGCACTAAATTTGTGAATTCAAAACATCATTAAACCTATTTACTTCGACCTCCATGGTGCCCAATTTCTCATAAAAAAAAATAATTTGTAAATAACTCGGAACCTTCTTGGTGTACTTTTTTTGATTCTCTTTGCGCGCGCCATTTTCTTTTCACGTCATATTGTTAGTTAAAACCTGAAATTGAAAACAAGAGAAAAACCAAAAATTTACATATTTTATTATATCTAGCAACGAGGAAGTTTATTTGACGCCTGCAGAATTAACTGAATTTGTTAATAATGCGCAATTCTTTTTTTGTTTGCGTTTAGTCATTTCCTCGCCGAGGTGCGATAAAAGTTACGTGTTGCATTCGAGTGCAAAGATTTTTCCCCTCGTGCTCTTTTGATTCCCTCGCTAACGCTCAAGATTCTAAGTTTTGAATCACTCGTTGCGCTCGTGACTCAATTTTAGAATCTTTCGCTTGCTCGGTCATCAAAATTGAGCACGCGGTTAAAAATAAACTTTGCACTCTTGTATAACAAATAACTATTATCACACTTTCGAAGAAATAATTAAAATAATAGAACGAAAGTAATGTTGGAATCAATTATTATGAAAATACGATTTAATTAGCATATTTTTCGTTCTTTTTATTCGCCCTTTCGCCAGGTTGAAGGAGAAGCAAAGGTATGAAGCCGCTAAAGCCATTGACCGCTTTTAAAGGCGTTTGACCAGTTTTTGGGACAAAATGACGTTGGAAATATTCGCATGGGTACTCTAATTAATGCACGGGGAATACTCAAAAACTTTAGGTCAAGAACCTTTCCATATTCCGACCGACTTAATAAAACACTAGATTTTAACCGCGGTTTCACTCGCGTCGAGTATAATAAAAATGTCCCACGGGATCAAACTAATGAGACAAAAAGTATCCTATGTGTTAATCCAGGTCATAAACTATTTGTGAGTTATATTTCATCCAAATAACATGCTAACTTTTGCCTTTATAATATACTAGCACTTAAACCGCCAATTTACAAGCACGGCTTAACATAAAGATCCACCGGAGCGGCTGCAGGAGCTGAACGCGAGTTTTATAATGCCTGAAAGTATATGATTCACTGCAATAAACAAAACCAGATAAATATATTATACTAGCTTCTGCACGCGACTTCGTACGCGGATCCTGTTGCAATTTTTTTTTTTAAAGAATATGTGTACAAAGTTTCATGATGATCGGTTGAGTAGTTTTCGCGTGAAAGAGTAACAAACAAACTTACATTCACCTTTTTAATATTGTATAGGATAATAGGATAGGATTCTTTAGGACAATGAATTTTACTTGATAAAAAAAAACACGAACTTAATTATCTCTAAAAAAATCTTTTAACAAGTAAAAACCATATCTAGGTACTAAAATACATGCGATCATTCTGATTTTTTGGCAAATAATTCTAGAAGCAACATATTAGCCTCAAAGAGTTTTATTTTTTTAATCCAATCAATAGATTTTTTGGTAAATCGATCGAAACCACTCATTTCGCACTATTCGGCCTGCAGTTTGTAGTGCAACAACCACTTTGTAGTGCAAGCTGATTAGAACTATATTCTAACAGCATTTTAAACGAAATTTGAACCACCACAAATAGAGTTGCTAATTTAGTTCATGTAGTCCCCTTAATTAACTTCACGAGCTTTTCCAGAGGATACTCGCAAGTAAAGGCCTTTATGTGTGCCATTTGCTTCAACTAATTATAGGCAGAATTCGTTCATTGTGCGTGCAAGCAGAAATTTAAACAAGTACTACGATATAGATCCATTCCAAACTAGTGTGTCGTCAGACAGGAAGTGCTTGAGTCAAACCTTCTTCATGTAGTTGATTTTGTTATGCTGGTTGATAGGCAGTGTGAGCAACATTGTAATTATGCTGTAGCATATACACAGAAATTTAGCGAGAATGTCCGTAGAATGTAATTTTTTTTTTCTCTGTATTTTGTTAGTGGAGACCTGTGATTGGCTTTCAGACTATTGTACTGTCCTTGATCTGTTTGTTTTAGCTGTAAGTCTCCCATGTTATTTAAATAAATAAAAAAAAATAAAAAAAAAATAAAAAAAAAAAATAAAAAAAAAAGAATAAAAAAAAAAAAAAAAATAATAAAAAAAAAAAACATTACTATTTTCCCTATCATGCAGTCATTATTATATTATGACGCAGGTCATATCAATCGATTTGCGCCCGCATCACGATCACAACCCGACGTAGGTAAACATTTAGTTTCACTCACTATAAGCTACACACTAACGACCGGGTCGGTTTAACCGGTCGGCAAAAATGAAAACGTACCTACACGGGAAAAAGCATCTAGACTCATCTTGAACTACGCCAAAATGACCCGAACATTGATTCAGTGATGAATGATGGACTTCCTCCGCTATTATTTTCTGATTAGCTGACCCACGCAACTTCGTCTGCGTCACATGAGAGAGAAAAACAAAAGGAAAAAAAAGACCCGTTTTTGCAACATTTTTCATTCCTGCTGCGCTCCTAATGGTCATAGCGTGATGTTATATAGCCTAAAGCCTTCCTCGATTAATGGACTATCCAACACAAAAATATTTTTTTTCAATTTGAACCAGTAGTTCCTGAGATTAGCGCGTTCAACCAAACAAACAAACAAACTCTTCTGCTTTATAATATTAGTATAGATTAATTTCGTTGCGGGATACAAGACAGTACATTCGTCAGACGTGTAGTGAGCTTGATGGATTATAGAATATGCGTTACATTTTGCCAGAACCGCGCAATGAAAGTCGAGTCATCATCATCTGCCTAGCCTTTTCCAAACTATGTTGGAGTCGGCTTCCAGTCTAACCAGATGCACAAGAATACCAGTATTTTACATGGAGCGACTGCCTGTCCGACCTCCACAACCCAGTTAGTACTGGGTAACACGATATCCGTAGACAAGATTAGTTGTCAGACTTTCGGATCACTGACTACCTGTAATGACTGTCAAAGATCTACAAAGGACAGTCGGAACCAACGTGCAACGGCTAAACGGGCCTTCTTTTTTTTAAATGTCGGTATTTAATGGGTAGCGTGGCTTAACGTAAAGATGGACCCGTGCGGCTGTTATAATTTAGCCACGAGCTGAAAGAACGAAAGCCGAGTAATTATCGTAGAGGGTGTAAAACACCTCTTAACGATGCCGAAAGGCAGTTGATCTCCCCGTCATTGCGATCATTTTTGTTTGTTCTACACCATCTGGGAAAGTGGGAACCTTCTAGTTACGGAGTTATTGGGAGCAAAGTTCCAACTTTTTGACATCTTTTCTTTTAGATACAAGTTTTGTTGTATTTTTTTTCCTTTAAATATCTCCACGACCCCATACTATTCAATCCATCCACAAGCAGTACGTTTTCGAGTGCGTTACATTGAGTTCTACCACAAAACATGATTTTTCACCAAAAAAAAAGACGTTTCCCAGCATAGGTACTTAGTTTGATGTACAGAATGCTTGGTTGACGGCTTCGTGATGAGGTTGATTACACCCTGTATAGTAATTTTTCATACAAATACGGGTCCAATCTTTATAGCAGAACTTTTTATGTCATAATATTATTTTTCATTCCAGCTGATAGCATAAAATTCATTTCGCAGAAATTTGTATGACAGATACTCATACGTGCAAACTCATAATTTTGTAAGCCAGAATCATCTTTAGGCATAATTTTCATATCGATAGTCCTTAAAGGCAGAACTATCATTATATCTCAGAAAGTTTACAGTTACAATTATCTTTTGCCATACATTTCATATGCATAATAATGGAAAGACTCATCTATCAAATCACAGAAAATTCATAAAGTCAGTTGATTGTGAACCCTTGGTTTTATTTCCCTGTAAGAAGCAGACAAACATTTAAACGAGCATACATCTGTAAGAAGCAGGTAAATATGCAATCAAGCATATTTCGTGCATGTAGCAAGCATGCAGTAAGCAGGTAAGGATGAAGCATGTAAGCAAGCATGCAGCACGCAGCATGCAAGCAAGCATGCACCATGCATGCAGCATGCATTCAAACAAGCATGCAAACAAGCATTGAGCAAGCATACAGCATGCAAGCAAGCATGCAGCAATCATGCAACATGCAAGCAAGCACGCAGTATGCAACATGCAGCAGGCATGGTTTCTGTCACGGCTCCGGCGCTGCGGGGCTACAGCGGTCCCACACGAGCTTATCGTCTCAGATGGGTTTAACGCTCAGGTGGTGAGCGTTAAACTCCTCAACTCGCGGCCCGTCTTGCCCCTCCGCGCCTACGCGATTTGAAATTACACTCCCTAGAGTGCAGACAACACTACGTAGAGTCGGTTTTGGTTTTGCTAACTTTTCTAGCACAATATATAGACTTTTTAAGATAATATTTAAATTTTAAATTAAGGTTAACAATGCTATTTTGTAGGATTGAAAAATGGCAATAATGCCAAATAAAATTATTCCAAATGAAATTCTGCAATCTTCATAGTACTTATGCCGTAAGTGAAATTGTATCAAATAATCGTCGTTCTAAATAAACACAATTCTAAACGAAATTATGCGAAATTTGAACACTGCCACTGTAATTAATTTAAAAAAATCTGCCATCTAAAAGTATGTCATTCCAAATTCGGACATAGAAACATTCAGCCAAACAATAAGTAAAATATGCCTTTTATACGTATATTCGTTTAAAGAAAATGATGCCAAGTGTGTTATGCTAAATGAATTTCGGAGCAACAAGATTCTGCCAGGTAGATGGAACCCATAAAATACTACCTTCTAGAACAAGTGAGTTATACACCTAACGTATTCACGTGAAGGAATGTGTTGTATGTATGTGATTCATAAACGATTATGTTTGATAATGATGACGGTAGCGTGTAATCGTGACCGCGTGTATTATAGCACATGTGCTGTTTGTCTGTTATTTTGTATAATTAATGTTTGCCTACTTGCCCAGAGGATTTTACAAGCAAGCATCAGAATGGAAAGGGAAACAGTGATAGCCTAGCGCCAGACTCCCCAGTGCCCAGTAATGTGTCTTGACTCGAACCCAAGGCGCGGGACTAACACGAGTGGCGTATGGCGTATGGCGGCGGCGTGGCGCTGGCGAGGTGATGGCGTGGCGTGGCACGGGCGCATTCTAGTCATTAGAGTTTAAATTATTCCGCATTTTCGTTGTCATGTTCCCGCCCTGTGCATGCCACTGCTAACTGCGGGTGCGCGGATGGCGAGGAAGTGGCGCCGCACCAGTGCCACGCCCGCGCCGCGCCATCTCAGTATGTGTCGCGCCACACCTCTTCTATTCATTTTGTATGAAATATCAAAGTGGCGCCACGCCACCACCTCGACAGCGCCGCGCCTCTGCCATACGCCACTTGTATATGACCCGCGCCTAAGCCACGTAGGTACCTCTGATTTTTCGGATTCGTATGCGTATTGTAAAATAAGGTAGACGATAAAAAATATCGAATTAATAGACAGATAGATTTCCAAAAAATATTGAACAATACAGTGCGTCGAAAACTCGTGTGACGAGTGACGACACATTTCGGTACATCTTTTAAAGGAAAGTGACGTCACATGCCTTTCCACTGAATCAAGTGGATCTTAGTGTTTAGTAGAAGGGCTCCTTTAGCAGAAAGATATGTCCTTACATGGTTCACTACGAGTTTTTAATAGCACTATGGTCCACCCTCATTATGTTGAATAAAATATAATTTGTAACCGTATCAAATATGGCTTCGCAGAGTATTATCAATACACAAGTTTTATTAATCGACTTCTAAAAAAGGAGGAGGTTCTCAATTCGGATGTTTTTTTGTTTTATGTTTGTTCGCGCATAATTTCGTCGCTTTCCCAACCGATTTGAAAAAATCTTTTTTTGTTGGAAAGGGTTTATTTTCCAAATGGTCCTCTAGCCACCAAGTCGGGATCTGATGATGGAATCTTGGCGAAATCGAGGGATTCTTCAAATTTTATACGATAACGTACAGCGATTTTGGTATTTTCTGCAACAAATGAAGCGTTTGCGTTCAATAAGAACTATTCTGACATCAGATCTGATGATGAAGCCAAGAGTCACGGAACTCCATAATGAGACAATGTATCCTAGTCGTGTTTGGGCTTGTTGTAATTGTAACAATATGCACTTTCCACGTGTACCAAGCACATGTGAACCACTAAAAAGTGAAAAATAAAAACTTTTTTGCAAAAAATAAACCCGACTTAAAAAAAAAAAGTTAAAAATAACTTTCGCTTCTGAAGTCGGTGACAAAAAAATTAAATCAATCAAACAAAGGTCACCGACTTCAGAAGCTAAAGTTATTTTTAACTTTTTTTTGGTCTGCAACTCTACATACACATGTTTTTTAAAATACCTGCTTTAGCAGTTTATTTAGATACCTACCAATTTACCTAAGCTAAATGCTAAAGCGGGTAGGTAATTTAACAAAATAAATAACAAAACAAAACTCAAAAATCCAGATAACAATTTAATCAAACATTTAAAACATTCGATAAAAACACAAGATTGTCGATTCGATACACGGTTTTCTGATTGGTTATCAACTTAATATGTGTGTTCTTTACTAGAAGAGTAATAACCTACCTATTTAAATTGTAAAAGTTAATCCTTTAAGACATTGATAAGGTAGTTATATGATGGACTGACCCCCCCAAGGGCTTGGAACGCAACTTCGAAAGTAACTTTGCTATTTTAGTTTAGTAGTTTTGTTGCTGTAGCAAGTTACTTTTGCGTTTTTGCGTTTGATAGCAGCGATGGCCCTGTGTTGGAGGCCGACTTACGAGCAGTAAGTTGTGGGTTCGAACCCAAGCATGGGTATTACTTTGTGTAATTTATTTCATCACCACTGCTCTAAAAACGGTGAAGGAAAACATCGTGAGGAAACGTGTCCTAGAACCAATTCGAAGACATGTGACATCTACCAACCCGCACTGGGCCCGCGTGGTGGATTATAGCTCATTCCTTCTTATTTAGAGGTGGCCGTATGTCCCAGCAGTGGGAACATTATAGGCTGATAATGCTACTTTAGCGCTATCTACGAGTATAACGTAATATCTATATCCGTGCTCTAAGTTATCCGGGAACGAATTATTATAAATATCTGTGTCCGGGATCAAAAACAAATAGATAAGACCCGACTTAACCGGTTCACGACTTAGATAATTTTCTTTTAATCTTTCTAAACATATTATGTACAGTCAGCAAAAGAGTTAGGTATGCAGGCTAGCAGTCTTCTTACGACTATTATAAATGTCTAAAGTCTGTAAAGATCGATTTTTGTTATTCGTTCACGCAGAAACTACTGAAAGGATTTAGATGAAATTGCAAACATATTGAATAAAACCCTTTTCCATTTATAGAAGATAAGCTTCCTGCTTACCTGCATACATGTAAATAAAAAATTCAAATGTGTATTTGTATTTTTCGTCCGTCTGTTTGTAATTTCAAAATAACAGCTTTTACTGAATGGTGCATCCTCGCCATAGTTACTTTTTGTGGAGTAACGTTTCCAAGTGTTAGGCGCGGGGCACACAGAAAAGACGTAAGACGAGGACGGGCGCGGACAAGGCGCAGACGGGGCGCCCGTCGCGACTTTTTAACGCACATAGAAAACACGAGGCACGGGTGGGGCGCGGGCGTGACGTCGAGCTCCACGAGAGAAAACCAGCGACGGGCGCGCAGCACGTGTCCCGGTACCAGCGCCCCACCCCGCCCGCACCCCTGTCTCGCCCGTCTTCGTCTCGTCTTAGTCGTTTTTCTATGTGCTTTACAACAGGGCGCAGACGGGCAAACGTCGTTTCCGCGCCCGTCAGCACCCTGCGTTTTCTGTGTGCTTTGCGTCGCGCGACGGTTCTATACATTTTGTACGAGAAAGACTTGGAAGAGACATTATGTCTGCGCCACGTCTGCGTCTTATCTGTGTGTCTTATTGAGCACCACCCGTTAATGTTGTCGTGTTAGTATAATATGTTAAGTTATGCGTAGCCAAACTTTAGAAAACAGTCAACATGATGTGTGGTCAACATTGATAACATTGTTAGAGAATGTCACTATAACATAAAACAAAATATGTTGTGCAACTCGGTATTTGCTGAAAGTTACTTTTCGTTACTCTATGTTACATTTTGTTAAATTATGTTACTCGCGGTATGGAAGCGATGCGCGATGATAACATTCAACAAATAGTTACAATTAGCCAGACTAGTTACAGACTGTAATTACCTAATGTTACCGTGTTGCACAGGGTTGCTCTACAAAATGTAACTGCGGTGTGGATACATCGCAGCCATATCGTAGAACACGCCGTATTACATAACGGCGCGCCGGATTTGAAAACGTCACCATTATGCAATGCAGCGTCTTCGATTACAATTCGGCTGATGTAAATACGCCGCATTGAATGAGCACTTCGCGTTCGTGAAAGCGGTGTAAACGAGCCGCCTAAATACAAACGGGCACATCGTCGATATACGGCACTTTGAAAGCGAGCTTGGTACTCAGGGCACCCAAACGTTAGGTCACTTTAAAACCTGCAGACAGAAAGAGCCCCCCCCCCCCCCTAATTTTTGTAATTTTCAGTATTCTGTTTGATTGTTTCTTCTTGGTGACAATACGGCTAAACGTTGTACGCCGCTTTATCGATCTTATCGCTACCACAATCCGGCTGACTTGACGACGACGCATTACAAAACGGCGACGTTTTACAATTCGGCGCGCCATTATGTTATACAGCGTATTATACGAATTAGCTGCGACAGATACAACAATACTGAAACTTTTTTAACAAAGAAAAACAAGGAAGAATGACCTAAGACAAGTTTGTATCAAGTTACAAAAGGAAAAGTGTTTAGGTCATGTTTAGATTGTTGTAGAAACAATCTAAAGTTTTGTTGATAACATTATTCATATCTAATAATTATCAATTCAGTATTAAGTCAAGGTTTTTGAGATAAAGACGTACGTATTTATTTTCACTCGTTGGTATCCTACTTTCAAAAAAATAGAGCTGTCTTACTTTCAAGTAGATACCCAACACAAGAGTTAAATTGTGTGTTAAACTATTTTCAACCGACTTCCAAAAAGAGGAGGTTATCAATTCGTCTGTATTTTTTTTTTTTTTTTTTTGTGTTTGTTACCTCAGAACTTTCGACTGCGTAAACCGATTTTGATGATTCTTTTTTTATTTGAAAGCTGGTGCTTGTCGTTTGGTCCCATTTTAATTTGCTGAAGATCTGATGCTGATCTTCCGAGATACACAATGGAACTCTTCAAAAATAGACGGCAAATCTGCAGTAATTGCTGCAATCGCTTGTAGGTTCATTGTTCATACTACATCATGACGTAACATCACGCCTGTATGCTATGAGCAAAATACACCCAGATTTCGAAAATGTTTGTTACCTCAGAACTTTCGACTGGGTGAACCGATTTTGATGGTTCTTTTTTTATTTGAAAGCTGGCACTTTCTGTGTGGTCTCATAATCAAATCAAATCAGTATCTGATGATGGGATTTTGGAGAAATAGAGAGAACTCTTCACATTTTATAGGCACACTAGAAGGGATTTGGGTAATAAATGATAAATGATAAATGATAAATGATCTTTATTTTGTAAGTAGGTTTTCACAAACACTTTTACACGTCAATTTTTTTTAAACTCGATGGGGCCGGTGTTTCGTACCTGACTACTCTGAGAAGAAACAGCCGAAACAAACTCAGAGGTCATAGTCTCTTTTGAAGTCCAGACATAATCTTGCTCAATTCACATGAGGATCATGTAGATATTAGTGTCTGAGATGGTCTTTTGAAGAAAGAACCATACAGATTTGAGTAAACCTGTCCAGTCAGTGCAAGCATTTGTCAGTTATCGTGTAGCTCGACTTATAACACAAGGAGCTCAACGAAACGACGAACAATACCAAAGAAAGGACATTTGGGTAGGTCGCTTATAGAACTCAAACTGTCAGACGGTTGAGGGGTAAAAAAAATAAAAAAATGTAACCCACATGGTCCTCACATTCACAAAAAACACACAAAAAATAAAATAAAATTAATAATAATTTACAAAATGAATGTCACTAAAAATACGATATGTCAAATACACATACATAAAACAATAAAAAATAAACTAAAAATGTAAAAAATAATAAAATACTGAACTAAGTATTCATGTCAAGTCATTAAATGTCAAAAGCCACAAGGAAATATTCATGTCAAATACACACACACACACACACACAAAAAAATAAACAATAAAGTAAAAAAAATAATAATAATAATAACCATTCATGTCAAAGTGTATAAAAGAAAGGAATCAATAATAAACAAGCGAAGTCCGAAATTACTATATTCGCAGAGCAAATTTCATTGGAGCAGCTTAATCCCAAGCCTTTTTATCATCGAGGTAGTGATTAACGTGATAGTAGGCTTTCAGGCATAGCTTCTGTTTTATAAACGATTTGAATTTATTTAGACTAAGTGCTTGAATATGGCTCGGAAGTTTATTGTAAAAACGTATACATTGGCATCTGAACGTTCCCCCTATTTTCTTGAGCCTCGTAGCAGGAATAATAAATTTGTGTTTGTTTCTCGTATTTATGTTGTGGATATCACTGTATTTTTTAAACAAATTAATATTTTTGTATGCGTACAAAAGATTTTCATAAATATACTGAGAGGGCATAGTAAGAATATTAATATCTTTAAATTTTTCTCTGAGGGAGTATCGGGGACTTAATTTATAAATTGAACGAATTGCCCTTTTTTGCAATACAAATATAGTCTGAATATCGGCGGCATTGCCCCACAAGAGGATACCGTACGACATCACGCTGTGGAAATAACTAAAGTAGACTAAACGGGCTGTTTCCAAATCAGTTAAATCACGAATTTTTCTAACGGCGTATGCTGCAGAGCTAAGTTTTTTTGACAATTTGTGTATATGCGGGCCCCACTGAAGCTTGGCATCCAAAGTTATGCCTAAGAACACTGTGCTGTCTTCCGGTTTCAACTCTTCATCCTTGATTACTACACTAGTTTCCACTTGTCTTACATGGGGTATCGTAAACTTAATACATTTGGTTTTTTTCTCATTCAGGAGTAGATTGTTAACATTAAACCAATTAACGACTTTTGCCAGGGCGCTATTAACATCATCCGTAACTAACTGCTGACGTTTAAGTTTAAATAAAAGAGAAGTGTCGTCTGCAAACAATACTATATCATGATTATCCTTTATGAGGTAAGGCAAGTCATTTATATAAATGAGAAATAAAAATGGACCAAGAATTGAGCCCTGGGGTACCCCCATTCTTACTACGGATCCGGGAGATCTTTCCCCGTTAACATCAACTCTCTGAATCCTATCACTCAAATATGAAGTAAGAAGATCCAGAGAGGCGTTACGGACTCCGTAGTGGTGTAGTTTCCTGATTAAAGTTTCATGAAGAACGCAATCGAAAGCCTTGGATAAATCGCAAAAAATTCCCAAAGCATCGAATTTGTCCTCCCAAGCATTATAAATGTGTCCTAAAAGTTCAACACCGGCATCGGTAGTTGAACGACCCCTTGTAAAACCGAACTGTTTTTTATGCAATAACTTATGTTTATTAAAAAAACTTTGCATTTGTTCCAAAATTAATTTTTCAAAAATTTTACTAAATGTTGGTAGTACTGAAATAGGTCTATAATTTGTGGGGTCTGATGTACTACCCGATTTAAATAATGGTATTATTTTACTATATTTCATTAGATCAGGAAACTCACCACGGTCAATACAATCGTTAAATATTACTGCTAAAGAAGGAGCTACAATGTTTATAATAGATTTAGCCACGTCCACAGAATGACCCCATAGATCGGCGGTCTTTTTAACATTTAAGGTGTGAAAGATTTTAATTATATCTTTACAGGTTACATAATGAAAGTTAAATTCGGAATCACAGACTGAAACGTTTTCCTTAAGTAAAGACTCGGCAGCAGCAGGTGACGAGTTTAGCGATTTAGTAGTCGATACGGGAATATCCGCAAAGAAATTTTCAAAGGCCGTGGCAACTTGATTGTCTGCATTTAAAACATTATCGCCAATAGCCAGGCTGATGTCACTACTTAGTTAGTTAGTTAGTAGTTTTAGGAAGTGTACTTTCTCGAAGTGATCCCATTTCAATTTGATGAAAATCTGATGAAGAACTTCGGAGATATGCAACGGAACTCCTCAATAAATGATAGCAAATGTACTGGGATTGCCGAAATCTCATATCTGTCTATTGTTTACATCAGTTCATAACTTAAAATCACGCCGGTACGCTTTGAAGGGGTAAGCACATGTGAACCACTAAAAAGCGAAAAATAAAAACTTTTTACAAAAAATAGAACCGACTTCAGAAAAAACAAAAAAGTGAAAAATAGCTTCAGAAGTCGGTGACAAAAAAACTAAATCAGTCAAACAAAGATCACCGACTTCTGAAGCGTTTTTTCTGAAGTTAGGTATTTTTCACTTTTTTGTTTTTTCTGAAGTCGGTTTTATTTTTTGTAAAAAAGTTATTATATAATTCAGCTACCTTTAGTGTAGCTGAACCGATATTACTTATTAAAAGTACTATGGGCAATTTCCTATGAGATTCAGACGAAAGAAGGTTTTGATAACAATAAGGGTCAATTCCCACTGAAAGAGCAGCGGCCGGCAGCGTCTTTTTGAGGCAAAATATTACAAACTATTTTGAATCTTATCTACGTGATTAAAAAGTTCATAGTCATTTAAAGGCAAAGGAGGGGTAGCGTGGCGTCGCGAGGCTGCACGAGCCTTCTACCGAGTAGTCAAAAGAAGCGCGGCGCGGCTGATCGCGGCGCAGCTAGCTGACGTGCGGCCGACCGCGGTGCAGCTGACAGACTCGCGGCTGCGCGAGTCTTCTTCCATAAATCATGTACCCACAATTTTCTTTTCCTTTTTCTTTCCGTTTTGTTTGTTACTTCTTGTTCTTCTACAGCCAGTGCTATGATACATAAATCCAAATCCAGCATATTTATTGCCACTCAACTTTCCTTGAGTGAAGTAGATCGCACACTAGTTTTCAAAGCTTCCACGCGGAGGCTCATTGCGGCGCCTCGGGATGCCGCGCTGCCTCTCGCGGCGCCGCACTGCCCCGCGCGGCGCCACACTGCCCCTTGCGGCGCCGCGCTCAGTCACTTGCTCTTACGGCCGCTGCGCGCCGCTGCTCTTTTAGTGGGGATTGACCCTTTTTTTTTTAAGGATGGGAAATCATCAAATGACCCCACTCTGGGCGGAGCGGGAGGGAGTGTCAGACTCTTACTGACTAAAAACCATCCATGTTCCTTCCTCGCCTTTTACGTTCCGGGGCCGCGGTATCTCTTTCGAACAGGCCCGCAACCCCGGCAGGCTTCGGCCCTTGCGGGCCCCTCTCCTTTTGCTGACATCTCTTTGAGGCGCGCGTGGAACACGAACGCGCCGTCGACACGGCCTGTCGTCGTCGTTAGACGGCCGGACGGCTAGCTAGCCCATAGCCAACCGTCCACAGGCCCGCATCTACGGTGGCCGGTAGCCACCACGTGGCCCCCGACGCCCGTTGCGTCTCCCGCGGCGGCCGGGAAGAGAGGATCTCTCCCTCTCTCGTTCCGCCACGTGGGGATTGACCCTTAGGGATCTTTTTGGACGGAACCTTACATATTCGTTCTTCTAAAATAAGAGTATCCTTAATTACTCCTTATAACAGGGTCTATCTGCCAGGAATAGTTTCGTCAAAATCGGTTTAGCCGTTTCGTAGAAAACATAGAACAAACAGACAGGCTATTTTTTTTCAACGTTTATCGGTAACTTAAAAAATATTTTTGCTGTTGGTCCCGGCTGTTTTTTTGTAGATTGACAGTCGTCACGGCTACTCAGAAGCCTGAAAGTCTGACAACCAGTCTTACCAAAGGGTATTACCCAGTACTAACTGGGTTGTGGAGGTCAGATAAGCAGTCGCTCCATGTAAAATACTGGTATTCAGCTGCATCCGGTTAGACTGGAAGCCGACCCCACAACATTGTTGGGAAAAACCTAGTCCAATGTGGATGGTCTTGTTAATAAAACTTATGATAACGCTTTTCCGGTATGTAAATCTTATCTTCAACAATAAAACCTACAAATTAACATACGTAGGTAGATCTAATGACTCGTCACTTAGGCACACAGCACGTTATCTTATTTAATATTCAGTGATATCTCGAGATTCTCAGTGATATCACAATATTCACAACACAAATGCAGTGTGTATCCAGATTGTACACGGTATGTACCTATCACCAACTCTCTTAGTTACAAAGTGATTTAAAAGACGGACATCTACAGGGTGTAAACCACCTCATCACGAAGCCGTCAACCAAGCATTCTGTACATCATAGGTACTAAACTTTATGTTAAAATTATTGTTGGGAAACGACTTTTTTATGGTGAAAAATCATGTAAGTAAGAAGTCAGTGTAACGCACTCAAAACATTGTGCTGATGAATGCATTGAATAGTACGGGGGCAGTGGAGGTGTTTAAAAATCTTAGATTAAAATCTTGTACTTACTTATTTTTTAAAATTTGACAGAAAGTTTGAACTTAAACCCCCAATACCTCCGTAACTAGAAGGTTCCCAGGTACGCTATACAACAAAAAAAAAAACGGCCAAGTGCGAGTCAGACTCGCCCATGAAGGGTTTCGTAGCCGCGAGTAACATAATATAAAAGTTCTTGTTCTTCTTTTTTTATTTTTATATTTGAGTTGATTGAATGAAAGGTAAATTGCGGTTTACGATTTTTTTTTTGATAAAAAAAACTACTTACTTCATCTCGTTCAAAACAATTTTCGGTGGAAGTTTACATGGTAATGTACATCATATTTATTTTTTTAATTTTTATTATTTTCTTATTTTAGAAGTTACAGGGACACATTTTGTCACTTTGTAAGTTTCTCTCGCGCAAACTATTCAGTTTCGAAAAAAATGAAATTAGAAACCACAATATTATTTTTGAAGACCTATCCATAGATACCCTACAAGTACCAATGGGATGGCTTTTTTTTAGTTTTAGGTCTAAGTATGGAGAACCCCCAATTTTTTTTTTTCTATTTTTGTGTGAAAATCTGAATGCGGTTCACAGAATACATCTACTTACCAAGTTTCAACAGCATAGTTCTTATGGTTTCGGCAAAAAGTGGCTATGACATACGGACGGACAGACAGCCCAAATAACACAATTGCATCTATAAACGGACTATAAAATATCTCCCTAGTAGTAATCAAGAACGCTTATAGACACAGTTTAGTAAAAGTGGGCACAACCTTATCCGTTCTCATAAGAATGAGTTAAGAAAACATGAATAGATAGAGATAAGAGTTGTAAATTCTCAAATTGTCTGTAGAGATTTTTCTAGTGCATCACTAAACTGTTTATAGACCACAATTTTTACTAGTAGATAGTTTATAGATAAAGTTGAGACCTTTGAAGAAGTCTTTACTCGTCAAGTTTTTAACCAAAATTAACTCAAGACTATCAACTTTAAGTAACATTTGATTTGTAATAGACAACGACACATAATGGCGCAGAACTTACAAGAGTTATTTAAACTTATAATTGAATTGCATCATGGCGTAACAAATTTCTTATTTTACTTGTGTTTTAGCTAGTTGATAATGGGTAAACAAGCAAATCTATATGCGATTGACATTCTATCGTCGAATATTATGTAAAACTCTCTTAAAATAAGAGCGCCCGCTGTAAATGCAAGATTTAATTTTTTTTTTACCACATGTGAATATTATTTTTAATGAGTATTTTTTTTAAATTGCTTTTAAATGCTTAAAATATTCATTTTATTAGAAATATAGTTATTTTTAAACATATTCAATGTTTAATTAGAGATAATTTAATAATAAAATCATAAAAATAAGCATAAGAATATGTATCGAAAATCATTTGAAGCAAAAGTAGATCATAAAAATGGCGTCAAGATAAAATTTACTAGAAAAACGAATTTAATAGAACCAACACTCTAGAGAATTTTCTGTAGTATGGCTCTAGCATTATGACAAGAGTAATTTCACTTGCTACATACTAAACTATCTAGTGAAAGAATAAACCGATTTATGAATAGTTTAAGATTACCTAGTAACTGTCATCTATGTATTCCTTTTTATCTTCTCACAGTATTTCTAGACGTTCATCAATGAATAGGTAATTTGATGTGTTGTGAACGGCAGACCATTTTATGCAATAGCAGAGCAATTTAATTAATCAATTCAAGAGGGTAAATAAAAGATATTTCTGTTTTATCTATAGACAATGTGTAAAATAGCAGGTATGTATAGATTAGAATGGGCCAGAATTCAACTTTCGACCTTTTGTACGTAGGTAGTCCATCAATGTTAACATCGATTGTCACTATTTTGTTCTCTGTCAAATTTTGAAAATATCTTCAGAGATTAATCTTCAGCCCGTGATGCCAGTATTCGCCATTACCGATTTTTTTCATTTCAATCGTTCTTGGAGTCTGGAGCAATGTTCTCGGATCCTTTGGTAGAGTATCAGGTTGAAAATTATTTATTACTAGCTGACCGGCACAACTTCGTCTGCGTCTCATAAATTGAAATGTAAGCTATCCTATCTTTCAAGTTGGGTCAAACTGCACATGGTGTGCGAATTTTATTATAATCGGTTAAGTGGTTTAGGAGTCCATTGAGGACAAACATTGTGACACGAGATTTATATATATTAAGATTTGAAATAAGTACTTCAAGGCTATGTGAGTTATAGCATGAGTTGCTGACCACTGGCGAGCAGATCACTTTTGAGGCAAGTGGATCGAATTTCGTCGTCGTCATTTGGATTGTTTGCATCCGAGTCGGACTGCTCACTAACGTAATTTTGTGATGTTCTAGGAGACACTTCAAATTCAGTTGTATCTTCTGTCTCAGAACAATTTCTTGCGTTTTGGAGGAAGTTACGAGAAAATTCAGATTCGGAATCTGAATTATCTTGAATCTCTTCTTCTTCTTTTTTTCTTTTTAAATATTTGCCGATTTTTCGACGAAAGCCACCAAACTTTTTATTGCATAAAAAAATTTTCACTGTCTCCATTGCATAAAATCATCCAATTCAAATATTTAATACAAATGCACTTAACTAAGCCATTTTTAGGAATAAAACCACTAAATACACGTTTTCACTATCACTTTTTTAGACAAACTAAAAAATATCTATTAAAGTATTTTATCAAGACTTAAGTGTCTTAATATACAAAGATAAGAGTACCAATAGCTAAATAATAGAAATAATAGAATGTTTTATCTTAAAATATACCATATTTTCTATAAAATTACTGCAAGTTAGGTACCTTTAGGCTTTATTAACTATTTGTAGAGCATTTTATCCTAAAACATTCAATATACCTATAGACATACTTGAAATAGGTGTGCTATAGAACAAGTCCTCTAAAAACAATCGAGCTTGAGAAAAAAAACTCTATAAGAATACATTTTCTTTATTGAAACCATCTTTAGAAAGCCCCTATCTAAAGATTAACCATGAATAGACTGTCAGTAGACAGATTTGTTTTAAACCTCCTAGACTGTGTTACTTGGGAGACAGACCGACAGACAGACATGACGCATCCAAAAGGGTTCCGTTTTTTGCCATTTGACTACGGAACCCTAAAAATGATCGCAATGACGGGCAGAACAAGTGCCTTTCGGCTTCGTGAAGAAGTGTCTGTTTGTATAATTGTAAAATAACAGATAAATGATAAATGATATTTATTCAGCAAGTAGGTTTTCTCAAACACTTTTACACGTCATTTTTTTTTAAAACGAGATGGGGCCGGTGTTTCGTACCTGACTACTCTGAGAAGAAACAGCCGAAACAAACTCAGAGGTCATAGTCTCTTTTAAAGTCCAGACAATCTTGTTCAACTTACATGCTTACTACTGCTACTTACTACTTACTATGCAGATTAGTGTCTGAGATGGTCTTTTGAAGAAAGAACCATACAGATTTGAGTGGACCTGTCCAGTCAGTGCAAGCATTTGTCAGTTATCGTGTAGCTCGACTTTTAACTCAAGGAGCTCAACGAAACGACGAACAATACGAAAGAAAGGACATTTGGGTAGGTCGCTTATAGTACTCAAACTGCCAGACAGTCGTGGGAAAAAGACAACAAAAAGTGACCCACAAGGTTCTCACATTCACAATTATTAAATTAAATAAATAATAATTTACAAAAACGAATGTCAATAAAAATACGAAATGTCAAATACAACACATAAAATAAACAAAAATAAAGTAAAAAATAATAAAATACTGAACTAAGTATTCATGTCAATTCATTAAAAGTCAGTCACAAGTAAATATTCATGTCAAATTCACACACATAAAATAAAAAAAAATAAAAAAAAAAAACGTAAAAAATAATAAAATACTGAAATAAGTATTCATGTCAAATTATCATTCAATGTCACAGTGTATAAAATAAAGGAATCAACAATAAACCAGCGAAGTCCGAGATTTCAACATTCACAGAGCAAATTTCATTGGAGCAGCTTAATCCCAAGCCTTTTAATCTTCGAGATAGTGATTGACATGATAGAAAGCTTTCAGGCATAGCTTCTGTTTTATAAACGATTTGAATTTATTCAAGCTTAGTGCTTGAATATGGCTCGGAAGTTTATTGTATAAACGTATACATTGGCATCTGAACGTACCCCCTATTTTTTTGAGCCTCGTTGCAGGAACAACAAATTTGTGTTTGTTCCTCGTATTTATGTTGTGGATATCACTGTATTTTTTAAACAAATTAATATTTTTGTGTGCGTACAAAAGGTTTTCATAAATAAACTGAGAGGGCACAGTAAGAATATTAATCTCCTTAAATTTTTCTCTGAGGGAGTATCTGGGACTTAGTTTATAAATTGAACGAATTGCCCTTTTTTGTAAAACAAATATTGTTTGAATATCGGCGGCATTGCCCCCAATAGGATACCGTACGACATCACGCTATGGAAATAACTAAAGTAAACTAAACGAGCTGTCTCTAAATCAGTTAAGTCACGAATTCTTCTAACGGCGTATGCTGCAGAGCTAAGTTTTTTCGACAATTTGTTTATATGCGGGCCCCACTGAAGCTTGGCATCCAAAGTTATGCCTAAGAACACTGTGCTATCTTCCGGTTTCAGCTCTTCATCCTTAATTAGTACAGTAGTTTCCACTTGTCTTACATGGGGTATCGTAAACTTAATACATTTAGTTTTTTTTTCATTTAAGAGTAGATTATTGACATTAAACCAATTAACAACTTTTGCCAGGGCGTTATTAACATTATCCATAACTGGCTGCTGACGTTTGAGTTTAAATAAAAGAGAAGTGTCGTCTGCAAACAATACCACGTCATGATTATCCTTTATGAGGTAAGGCAAGTCATTTATGTAAATAAGAAACAAAAATAGACCAAGAATTGAGCCCTGGGGTACCCCTATTTTTACTACGGATCCGGGAGATCTTTTCCCGTTAACATCAACTCTCTGAATCCTATCACTCAAATCTCACCACTACGGAATCCGTAACGCCTCTCTGGATCTTCTTACTTCTTATTTGAGTGATAGGATTCAGAGAGGCGTTACGGATTCCGTAGTGGTGTAGTTTCCTGATTAATGTTTCATGAAGAACGCAATCGAAAGCTTTAGATAAATCGCAAAAAATTCCCAAAGCGTCGCATTTGTCCTCCCAGGCATTATAAATGTGTCCTAAAAGTTCAACACCGGCATCAGTAGTTGAACGATCCCTTGTAAAACCTAACTGTTTTTTGTGCAATAACTTATGGTTATTGAAAAAACTTTGCAATTGTGCCAAAATTAATTTTTCAAAAATTTTACTAAAGGTGGGTAGTACTGAAATGGGTCTATAATTAGTGGGGTCTGATGTACTACCCGATTTAAACAATGGTATTATTTTACTATATTTCATTAGATCAGGAAACTCACCACGGTCAATACAATCGTTAAATATAACAGCTAAAGAAGGAGCTACAACGTTTATAATGGATTTAGCTACGTCCACAGAATGACCCCATAGATCAGCAGTCTTTTTAACATTTTAGGTGTGAAAAGTTTTAATAATATCTCTACAGGTGACATATTGGAACTTAAATTCGGAATCACAGACTGAAACGTTTTCCCTTAGTAAAGACTCGGCAGCAGCAGGCGACGAGTTAAGCGATTTAGTTGTCGATACGGGAATATCTGCAAAGAAATTTTCAAAGGCTGTGGCAACTTGAGTGTCTGAATTTAGAATATTATCGCCAATAGCAAGGCTGTAGTCACTATTTCGGTTGCAAGACCTTCCCGTTTCGCTATTAATGATGTTCCATGTCATTTTAATTACATTACTACTATGTATTTTTAATTTTTGAACTCAAGTAACGTGACTTTGCTAATAAACAAAATTTTTTAAATAATTTAGAGTAATTCTTAACGTACAAATTCAATTCTACTGTGTTAGTATAAGTACGCTCTTCATACAGTTCATAAAGTCGTTTTCGACTCTTATGAATGCCAATGGTGGCCCAGTCATTGAAAGAAGCGTTACTATTTACCGAGATTGTCTTAGGGACAAATGTGGTTTCAAATTGTGCGCAATACATGCTGAAAAAATCGTTATAGTGTTGATTGGGATCATCATTGGCTGACAAAAGTGGTAGTTTTGATAAGAGTTTAGTTTTAAAAGTTTCCAGGCGATTTTTACTTTTTGGATTAACAATGATATCCTTTTTAGTGATTTTCATATTTACATTAGGAATTGTGATCAATTGCCCACAATGATCAGAATCTATTAAATTAATAATTGCCTTTTGGGTGGGTATAATATCAGTGTAAATATTATCTAGGCAAGTGGCAGTAGTAGGGGTTATTCTAGTGGGCTCGAGAAATTTATTTTCAAGATTGTATGACTGAAACAGGCTTAAGATTTTCAAGCAAGTACCTCTGCGGTACTTATTACAATAAATATTATTTTAAATGTTTGTCTGTCGGTCGGTCTGTCTGTCTGTTCCCCCACCCCCACCCTGTAGCTACGTGACAGATATGCAAATGGGCAGATTCTCAGCTGGACAGATTTGCATCTGGGCAGATTCTCAGCTGGACAGATTTTCATCTGGGCAGGTTCTCAGCTGGACAGATTCGCAGCTGGCTGGGAACAGTGGTTCAGAGTGAGATATGTACCTATATAATATGTATCACTACTACCTACCTAACTTGATTCAAATTACGACAGTTGTCGTATTTAAATTAAAATTAGTCTACATTTCAATTATTTGAGCCACATTGCTACTCTAGTCACTCTAGTAAAGACCATGACTAATCTGTAAGTAATAACCATTGTTCTTCTTAATTACAATGGAACGGGTTTGGTTGCGGGGCATAGCTAGTTAAGTGAATAGAATGGAGTAGGCAGTGTAAGTACCTGTTGGTAGCAATATTAAATTATTAATTCAAAGATTTTTCTCCCCTTTACTGTTCATCCCCATTTGCGGTATGATGTCCTACTTAGGGTGCATTCCGAGATATGAAATAATCACTCACAGCGCTCACATCAATATTTTGCGTTCCGATTTAGTTTTTACGATTATGACAGCTAAGATCTGTCATTAGGTCATTTGACAGCGCTCCCGGTGATATTTCTTTGGGGCACGGTCGGTGTAATCGCAATCTACTACTAAATGCGAACATTTATTCATGCCAGATTTCATGTACGAGATTAATATTCTATGTCATTGCTTTCAATGGAGTGTCAGTGGTTGTTCATTGAGAAGTCACAATGGCGCCATTATGATAGTAGAATTAACAAACTTTGTCAGAACTTGATCATTATGAAATCAATGATCGACTCTCTGACATTATTTTAATAGCAGAATCGAGGCCCTGGGTATGATGTAGAACAAGAAAAATCACAATGACGTGACGGAGAACATAAAAGTCCTTTATAAACGGCACCTTTATCGTATCTACAATGAAAAAAAGTTATCGCTCTATAAACATGGGAACTAAACCGAATAATGGCTGCATCCATTGTGTGCGACAGAGTGTCGACGGACAATAATTAATGGCTAAACCTATTATGCGCGACTGAACCAACGGACATAATCACTTCGAGTTTATAGTTGTTTGTTATAGTTAACTCGTATGTAGTACGTGCATTGTTGAATGTAAAGGAAGTTAATTGTTTACCTGTACATTCTAAGAACCGACCAGTAACAACAGTCTAAGATCTACAGATGACAGCCGGGACAACGCGTGCTATCCGAGGCACGGAAGAATAATAATATAATAATAAAAATCTTTATTTCCAGCTTACAATTCCAATGTCACTACATTCTTTCTCAATATAATTATCATTTAAGTTGAGAATTAATGAAGACATCCGCAAGAGAACCAAGGGCACCGACGTAGCCCGAAGAATTGCCAAACTTAGGTGGCAGTGGGCAGGGGCACATTGCTTGCAAAACGGATGGCCGATGGGGCCGAAAAGATCTAAGTTGCGACCGCGAACCGGAAGACGATGCGTTGGAAGACCTCCCACTAGGTGGACCGATGACCTGGTGAAGGTTGCGGGAATCCGGTGGATGCGAGTAGCAAGGGACCGGTCAATGTGGCGACACTTGGGGGAGGCCTATGTCCAGCAGTGGACGTCTTTCAGCTTAGATGATGATGATGAAGTTGAGAATTGTACTTAACACAGACGTAATACACCTCGCACCCAAGCTAAGATTAAACTCGATATAATAAATAAATATCGCTGGACATTAACACTCTGGATATGTCACTCATCCACTAATCAATCTAGACTAGCATGGCTATTACCTACAGCCTAATTCGAGGCGGCTGTTCTTATTTAGCCACGATACTGTACGATACGGAACGGTGAAGGAAAACATCGTGAGGAAACCGGCATGTCCTGGAACCAAAAATTCGAAGATGTGACACCAATCCGCTCTGGGCCTGCGTGGTGGATTATAGCCCATTCCCTCTCATATATAGAGAGGAGGCTGTGTCCCAGCAGTGGGAACATTAATAGGCTGGTCATCATGATGACTGTACGATGTTTATTGTAAACATCGCGAATTTGTCGTAGCGTGCCTGGTATGTAAGTCAAATCTTACGATATCTCAATAGGGATTCGAAAATCGTCAAAATCAACATACTTACCGGAGGGTTCGTCGATTAAGGCGCTTAGACGAGCTAAATTAGCAACTCTATTTGTGGTGGTTCAAACTTCGTTTGAAATGCTGTTAAAATAAAGTTCTAATCAGCTTGCACTACAAAGTGGTTGTTACGTCAGCCACTGCGGGCCAAATAGCGCGAAATGAGTGGTTTCGATCGATTTACAAAAAAACTATTGATTGGATTAAAAAACTAAAACAGTATCCTGCTAATATATTGCTTGAAGAATTATTTGCCAAAATATCAGAATGATCGCATGCATATTAGTATGTTTTTTTATTGTTTGAAAGATATTTTTAGAAATAAGTTCGTGATTTCTTTTTATCGAGCCAAATTAATTGTATTATGTTTTCGAAACAGTATCATGCTAGCATATATCCTGAAGAATATCATATATTTTTCTGGTCTTGTTTATAGCAGTGAATCATATACTTTTAGTAATTATAAAACTCGCGTTTAGCTCATGTAGTCGCCTTAAGTCAACTCATAGTTATTGGTACTTGTTAGTTAATTAGTTCAACTTACAGAAGTTCAAATAATAAAACTTCACCAGGCCACTTTTTGTTTTATACTTACACTTGCTAATTTATTAAAAAAAATTAAAACAATGGTTAGACCTGATGGATCAGAATGTTGGGCCACAAAAGAGATGAATGAAAGGCATCTGTATGTCGCGGAAATAAGAATACTAAGGGGGATGTGTGGTGTTATGCGAATGGATAAAGTATGGAATGGAATGAGTATATTAGAGGAAGTCTGAAAATGGCGCCGGTGACTGAAAAGTGGTGTGGTAATCAGTTGTCGTGGTATGGAAACGATGGATGGACTGTGTTAAGAATGGTATGGCAAGAAAATAACTTTCTGTTGAGATGACAAAAAAAAAGAAATGAAGAATGACGACATATTACTCCGACCACAAATAAAAAAAAAAATGTTGTTCTTTTATTTAAAAAGGGGGTTTTTTTAAGAGAATGATGACACTTGCTAATTTATTTTGAATCTGTATCTCCATCGCTTCTTCTAACCCTTATATTTTTCTCTCTTTACAGATAAAATGGTGCACACCAAGTTAAAATACTTCTCAGCGACACATAGAGATTTCGTGCACCTATAAACAGAGACAGTTTATCAATATAATATTAATTTATTTAAAACAGTGTTAAGTGATATAAATTCTAGTCAATATTTATTAAAAAGGATTTTAAAATGGATAACTCCGATCCCGAAGCAAAGCTGTCTGACTCGGTGAGTGTTATTCAATTTATTTATTTATTTTGGCTCTTCAGCGAGTACCTACACTAGTGCACATTAGATAGGAAACCAATTCAAACTTAGTCTAAGTGCCCATCACTTAAAGAAGACTACTAGTTACTACTTAAACTGGAAATAGATAGCTTCATGAATAGGCTTGTGTTCTAAAAAAATCTAATTTGTCGGTTGGATTTTCTATAAATATTTGACACGTATTTTTTCTTTTGTTACGTTGACCAAAATTAACGTAGATACGACGCTTCTGAAATTCTCAATACGTCACACCGCGGCCGTGCCATCATTTTTAGTGCGATCTGACGTCACGAGGCCCCATTCCCGAGTTTTGATGCGTTCTACTTTGTCCATATTTGATTTTCAAAAACAAAAAATACTGGTCCATTATTTTCCAATACTCTAACTGACGGACTAAATATATTTGCAATTTATTGATGGTGGAAACTAGCCTATTACTAGCTGACCGGCGCAACTTCGTCTGCGTCACATCTTCTTAATAATAATTCTTAATATATATAAATCTCGTGTCACAATGTTTGTCCTCAATGGACTCCGAAACCACTTAACCAATTATAATAAAATTCGCACACCATGTGCAGTTTGATCCAACTTGAGAGATAGGATAGTTTAAATCTCAAATTATGAGACGCAGACGAAGTTGCGCGAGTCAGCTAGTCTTAATATATATAAATCTCGTGTCACAATGTTTGTCCTCAATGGACTCCTAAACCACTTAACCGATTATAATAAAATTCGCACACCATGTGCAGTTCGATCCAACTTGAGAGATAGAATAGTTTAAATCTCAAATTATGAGACGCAGACGAAGTTGCGCGAGTCAGCTAGTCTTATCTTAATATATATAAATCTCGTGTCACAATGTTTGTCCTCAATGGACTCCTAAACCACTTAACCGATTATAATAAAATTCGCACACCATGTGTAGTTCGATCCAACTTGAGAGATAGGATAGTTTAAATTTCAATTTACGCAGACGAAGTTGCGCGAGTCAGCTAGTCTTTAATATATATAAATCTCGTGTCACAATGTTTGTCCTCAATGGACTCCTAAACCACTTAACCGATTATAATAAAATTCGCACACCATGTGCAGTTTGACCCAACTTGAAAGATAGGATAGCTTACATTTCAATTTATGAGACGCAGACGAAGTTGCGCCGGTCAGCTAGTCTTAATATATATAAATCTCGTGTCACAATGTTTGTCCTCAATGGACTCCTAAACCACTTAACCGATTATAATAAAATTCGCACACCATGTGTAGTTCGATCCAACTTGAGAGATAGGATAGTTTAAATTTCAATTTACGCAGACGAAGTTGCGCGAGTCAGCTAGTCTTTAATATATATAAATCTCGTGTCACAATGTTTGTCCTCAATGGACTCCTAAACCACTTAACCGATTATAATAAAATTCGCACACCATGTGCAGTTTGACCCAACTTGAAAGATAGGATAGCTTACATTTCAATTTATGAGACGCAGACGAAGTTGCGCCGGTCAGCTAGTAATATATATAAATCTCGTGTCACAATGTTTGTCCTCAATGGACTCCTAAACCACTTAACCGATTATAATAAAATTCGCACACCATGTGCAGTTCGATCCAACTTGAGAGATAGGATAGTTTAAATCTCAAATTATGAGACGCAGACGAAGTTGCGCGAGTCAGCTAGTATTTAATATGGACATAATACACCTTTCCCCCTGAAAAACACCCTGCCACCCAGCCCTGCTGCCCACGCCTGGTTTCTGGCGTTCCACAAGGCGGTATACTCTCTCCTCTCTTATTTTCGTTATTTATAAATTCTATTACCACTATCCTCAAGTGCTCTTACCATCTGTATGCTGATGACCTGCAACTGTACGCTCAATCGGACATTGCCAACCTTGATCGTTGCATCTCGGCACTTAATGCTGATCTCCGAGCTATCGGAGAGTGGTCTGGCAGATTTGGGATTGCTATCAACGTCGGGAAATGCCAAGCCATTCTCATTGGTAGCTCGTACTACCTGAGAAATTTGGACTCTGGCCGGCTGGTACCGCTTATGTTCGACAACAGCATTATACCTCTTTCACCTCACGTAAAAGACTTGGGACTGTACATTGACGGTACTCTCAGCTGGAATAAGCAGGTGGCCCAGGTTAGCCAGAAAGTCACTTACTCGCTGCGGTCTCTCTATAGATTTAAACATTTTCTCCCATCTAGCACTAAAACCACTTTAGTCCAGGCGCTTGTGCTTCCCATTATCGACTATGCTGATGTTTGTTACTCTGATTTAACCCAAGAACTTCTTAGCAAATTGGATCGTCTTCTCAACAATTGCATTCGTTTCATTTTTGGCCTTCGTAAATATGATCATATCTCTTCTTACCGCTCTCAGCTGAAATGGCTGCCTATCAGACTCAGGAGATCCCTCAGATCTCTCTGCTTGCTTTTCACCACCATGAATGATCCATGCGCTCCTGAATATTTAAAAACTTATTTTAAGGTGTTGGGTAGTTCTCACAGTCGGAACCTTCGAGCTTCCAAAAACCTAATCCTTCAAATTCCCTCTCACCGTACTGGTTTTATGTCCTCTTCTTATGCTATCTCCACTATAAAACTCTGGAACGCGCTACCCCTTGGCATTAAAAAAGCCGAAAGCAAATTGGCTTTCAAAAGAGCAGTTCGGAAGTTTTATTTAAAGTCGGTCTGAGTTGTTTACCATATAGTCATTCATAGAGTCGTAATTATATCAAAAGATTTCTCGTATTTCGGACTATTCGTTTGTATTTATATATATTAGTTTATTTTGTATTCTTATTTATGTATTAGTATGTAGGTACCTATTTATGTGTTTATTTTAGGATTACAAGATGGTATGTTTCTTTTTATTTTTATTGTACTCTATCACAATACTGTCTATTTGACCCAATGGTTGACTGGTAGAGAATGCCTTGTGGCATTAAGTCCGCCTATGTACCACTATTGTACATGAAGTTTAAATAAATAAATAAATAAATAAATAAAAACTATGTTTTTTTATAGAATGATATCTAGGTCTAGTCATTTCCATCCATCCAGGGGCAAAATACTTCGGCGACCTCTCACGTCCGGCCCTGGTTCAATACATGGTCCGGAGCGAGACGGAATGGGAAGCCATCACCTCCTTCTGCGAAGCAGTCACGCTAGCGAAGGAGGTGGCGGAACACGAGTGGGAGAGAGCCTCTCGCCCCAGCCGCCGCGGGAGACGCAACGGGCGTCGGGGGCCACGTGGTGGCTACCGGCCACCGAATAATAGACGCGGGCCTGTGGACGGTTAGCTATGGGCTAGCTAGCCGTCCGTCCGTCTAATGACGACAGGCCGTGACGATGGCGCGTTCGTGTTCAAAGCGCGCCTCAAAGAGATGTCAGCATAAGGGGAGGGGCCCGCAAGGGTCGAAGCCTGCCGGGGTTGCGGGACTGTTCGAAAGAGATACCGTGGGCCCGGAACGTAAAGGGCGAGGAAGGAACATGGATGGGATTTAGTCAGTAAAAGTCTGACACTCCTTCCCGCTCAGCCCAGAGTGGGAGAAGTTATTTGATGATTTCCCATCGGAAAAAAAAAGAAGGGGGCAAAATACTTAAAAACTTAGCGACAGCGCGGGATGTCGCTGGGGAGGGCAGCAATATTTAGAAGTGAACATTTCTTTAGGCGCGTTGAGCACTTTTTGAGTGAACAAAAGTCATAAAACTCACGTGAGCGTCACCTAACGCTTTGTAGCACTCGTAGCCGATGCGTTACGGCGTAGCACCACTTACACGTGCGCGGGAGAACACGTAGCAGATATCATAGATTACTAAGTTTACAAAGTTTTGTCGTGCCCCGCATGTTTCGTTTTTGGAATGACATCCATCCAGCGAGGAGTAAAATATTTAAATACTAAACGACAGCGGGCTATGTCACTGGGGAGGATAGCAATATTTTTTGAACTTGAAACCGATAAGTAGTTCTAAGTATTTGTAATTACATCCGCTGAGGTCAATATCTACATTTTTGCCATTTAAATAGAGATAAAGTTAAGGAGATTTGCCTTCATGAATATCATGCAAATAACATATAATGCATTTATTAGCATTTAATTTAAAATCTTAATCCAAAAACATACCACTAATAACGTGCAGATTATAAAAATCGATTAGGGAATTTACTTTTGATCTACTTACGAGGAATCACGCTATATTCACAACCAAAACAGCGGACTTTTAAAAGTAATTAACATACTTTAACAAGATAAGATCTAGATTTTAAGTTAAACGATTAAATGCAACAAAAACAATGTATTTATGATTAATTTATCAACAAAAACTAAGTGATAAAAAATTTTTTTTTTTCGCTTTCTGTGATGTACTTACTTTTCATTGACGTATGGCCTAATTTTAATTAATACCTTTAAGTACCAATTTCCGTTACTTATTTCTGATTTTGATACCATGGCTTGCAGTGGCAATGGCTGAGTTTCAAAATATTTTGATATACACCATTATTTTACGTCGTTCTGACTTTATTGTTATTTAAAAAAAAACAGTCTCAATCGTTCCAAGTTCGCAGAGCAGAGCGACCTAAAATTGACCAAGTAACGAACCTATACAAAAACTAAAAGCTTCAAAGCCTATTTTTTTCTTTTCTCAACTAAAGTAATCATTCAGTGCATTGATTGCTCACAGTTCTAGTTCTTCTCTTCTTTCTATTCTCTTTTTATCTACATAGTCTTTTCCCAACTAGGTATGTTGGGGTCAGTTTCCAGTCTAGTTACTCCTTTATAACATCTATCAGTAAAAGTCCCGTCAAAATCCGTCCGTCCGGAGATTAGTCAGAAACAATAGTTATTTGTGTAGTGCAAAGTTTTTGATGACCGAGCAAGCGAAAGATTCTAAAATTGAGTCACGAGCGCAGCGAGTGATTCAAACTTACTTCGTAACTACGTAACTACGTAACTTTTCGTCCCACCTCAGCGAGGAAATGAACAAACGCAAAAAAAATGCGCATTATTAACAAATTCAGTTAATTCTGTTGGCGTCAAATAAACTTCCTCGTCGCTAGATAATGTGGTCATTTTAGGTTTTTCACTGGTATTCAAGTTGGATTCCTTGTTTTTAACCTTAGGTGTTAACAACATGACGTGAAAAGAAAATGGCGCGGGTAAAACATAATATTAAAAAAGTAGGTACACCAAGATGGTTCCGAGTCTGAGTTCTTAACAAATTAAAAAAAAATGTTAGATAAATTCGGCACCATAGAGGTAGAAGTAAATAGGTTTAATGATGTTTTGAATTCACATGCTTAGTGCACACGATGTTCTAAATTCACTTTACCCTCAAGACGATAAAAACGGCTTTTGCACTCAGATATCGAAGAGCAAAAATACTCTTTCCGTGATGGGGGGATGTAAAAGATTTTTTTGCTATAAGTACCGAATACACTTTCATATGCATTCAGTAAATACCTGTTATTTTTTAATTATATAAGTACAGATACATTTTTTTTAACTACACTATTTTTTCATTTAAAAAATAACAATATTTAAACAAGTGAAGTCATAATGATAATAAGCTAATATCGATTTCAATAGCGACTGAAACAATTTATTATTTTAAGATCTAAAGTCGGTTGTAAAACCGACTTTTTTTGTTTGATTGAATGCAATCAAATTCGCTTTGGTTCATTAATATTTTTTGAATAACAATCAATAGTTTTCCGAAGTTATGTTTATTAATACTAAAATAATCAACGAAAAAACCAGTCGTTCCCTACAAAGGTATACTTTTTCAATATTTTTCAATGTTAGTACTTCTGAAATCAACTTAATTTACATCTGTAAACAGTTTACATTCATGTAAAAAGGAATTGGAAACTTTACCTGAATTGTTTGTTGAGATAAAACATTAGCAATGGTGATCTGAAGGCAACACCCATTGTGCTAAAGCCAACAGTAATAAAATAACTTGTAAACGTCTGTTAAGAACAACTAATGAATATACCTGTTGACGCAGACGTTGTGATATGGCAATGGAATGGCGTGTCAGGCGTGATCAACCAAATAAACACTTCGACAGTATATCCAGACTTTTATTTATCAAAATACGAGCTGATATTACACGTCCATTGTATATTCAATATGATGAATTAAGATTAAATTGGACAATAATTGAGACGACACAAAACATAAAAAGGGCAGAGACTGCAGAGAGCCGTGAGCAGATAAGTAGTTGTCAAAATCAGCGAAAAAGACAGATGTCAACTTCAAATGACATTTAAATAAATATGGCTGCCTTTAAGCTGCGTTCATGTAGAGCTTACACAACTCCTAATACTCCTCCTTAAGCGCTACATGAGAGAAAAGAAAAAAACTACTGTAACTCTACACAATATTTAAAAGACTCTACATTTAGTTTTTTTTTTTTTTTTTTTTTTTTTTTTTAAACTCTACATTCAAGAGTTACATGCTCTACCTACTTTAGAGCGACTCTACATAATTATACATATGATTCAATTCGATAATAATTACATGATTCATCACAATATAACAATATTTATCATTAATAAAATAAGTACAACAAAACATTAACCATTTGCTCCACAAACTCTCACATTTAAACATTTTACAAAATTACAATGTTTCTGCGCACATAGTGGCTTTGTCAATACATCTGCTAGCATGTCATTAGTAGGTAAGTATCTTACAGTTATGTTTCCTTTTTGTACTAAATCCTTTACGAAATGGTAACGCAAATCAATGTGCTTCGTTTTCTTATGCGAATATTCTTTTACAAGTAATAATCTTTGAGCACTTTGATTGTCGTTGTATACAATTACATCAAAAGTTTTGGTAATAATTTCAGACAAGAAATTCTTCACAAAACAAATGTCCTTGCAAACGTCACTAATTGCTAAGTACTCTGCCTCTGTACTTGATAAAGCTATACTACGCTGTTTTCTAGCTTCCCAATTGATTAAACAGTTACCTAATTTTATAACAAATCCAGTGTAGGACTTTCTGTCTGATGAGTCATTAGCCCAGTCGGCATCTGCATAAGCACTGATATTAAAATTAGTACCTTTTGTAAAATGAAGACCATAGTTGATCGTCCCTGCTAAATAACGAAGTACTCGCTTTGCTGCGCGCCAATGACTCGTGTCGAAACATACACTGTATTGACTAAGTTGACTACAAGCATAAGAAATGTCCGGGCGTGAGCACACACTCAAATACATTAAACATCCCAACAGTTGTCTGTATTTGTATAACTCATCATCAAGACCCTTCCCATTAGACTTTTCTAACTTACAATTTACAGGTAACGGTGTAAGTACTGGCTTGCAGTCACTCATATTAAATTTAGCTAGCAAACATTTTATATAATTAGACTGATCTAGCACTATTGTATTATTATATCTAGTGACATTCATGCCTAAACAATTTTTTAATTGGCCTAGATGACGTATTTCAAAGTTTTCTTTCAATAATGATAAAACATTCCTAATACATCCATTATGAAATATATAACAGTCATCGACATACAGAGCAATTATTATATAATCTTTATCATTTTTCTTTATATATACGCACGGTTCGCACTTACTTTGAGTATATCCATTATTAATTAAAACATTATTTATTTTTAAATTCCACATACGGCTAGCCTGTTTGAGACCATATATACTTTTATTCAGCTTACAAACTTTACTTTTATCTGAACAAAAACCTTCTGGCTGCTCCATATATATAATCTCATCCAGATCACTATTTAGGAAAGCCGTGGTAACATCAACATGGTCCATCTGCAAATTCATTTCTGTTGCAATGGAAAATAAAATTCTCAATGTGGAATGTCTGACAACAGGTGAAAAAGTGTCATTGTAGTCTATACCTTCTTGTTGACTAAATCCACGGGCAACCAATCTAGCTTTATACTTATCTAGTTTACCTGTGGCATCGTGTTTCCTTTTGTAGACCCACTTGCACTTTACAATGTTTTCACTTTCTGGTCGATCGACTAATGTCCAAACATTGTTCTTAATTAATGAATCATACTCACATTTCATGGCGTGAAGCCACTGCTCACAGTCAGTAGACTTTGTAGCTTGCTCGTATGTATTAGGCTCATTTGCCAAACTCTGCTCAATTAGCATCGCCGATAAGTCATAATCATTATATTTAAGCGGAATTTTACCTCTATTAGTACGTACGGGACGCGAGCCAGAAGCAACACTTTGCACATGGTCAACCTCTCCTCCTCGAAGTGTGGCATCAGGCAGAGAAGACACAGCATCCCTGCAGACGTTATCCTCATCACCATTATTACCATTTCCTTCAAGTGTGGCAGCAGGCATAGAAGACATAGTGTCCTTACAGACATCATCCTCATCACCTTCGTCACCAGTACCATAGACCAGGTCCGACAAGGGAGACCACACTGAAGGTGTTAGGTCACTCTCAGATCCTGAAATAGGTGATTCCGTAGTAGACTTATGACAAATATTTTCACAGACATTATTAATAATTTTATCATTCATTTCATTTGCATTATTATTATCACAGTCAATATTTAAAATTTCATTATCAATATTTGTATAATTATTATTATTTACAATGCATTCATGAGAGATAAAATCATTATTCTTGCTTTGTGTTTTAAAGTGAAGTCTTCCAATAAATTCATCTTCTAAAAATGTTACATTTCGTGAATACACAACCTTTTTAGGATTATATGGATCAAGGAGACGGTAGCCCTTAAAAGTCTCACCATAGCCAACAAAGATATATGGTTTAGCTTTAGCGTCAAGTTTACGACGTTTTACATCAGGAATATGAGAAAATGCTACACAGCCAAATACGCGCAAATGACTGAGATCGACTGGCTGTCCAGTCCACTTACTCTCAGGGATATCATCTGACAACGCGCTGGTAGGAGACTTGTTCTTCAGGTATATAGCAGTCATTACTGCTTCTCCCCAGAAACGTTCAGACAGACCCGCGTCATGTAACATGGCCCTAGCTTTCTCAAAAATCGTCCTATTGACGCGCTCCGCAACTCCATTCTGTTGTGGACAGTAAGGCACCGATGTTTGATGTATTATCCCTTCCCTTTTAAGAAAATCAGTCAACGTTCTATTACAGTATTCAGTACCGTTATCGGTTCTTAAAATTTTAAGTTGCAAACCTGTTTGTTTTTCAACCATATTTTTAAAGTTAACAATATGTGAACTCACCTCGGATTTTGTTTTCATTAAATAACCGAAGGTTTTTCTAGTGCAATCATCCGTCAGAGTCAAAAGATAACGGGCACCGCCCCAACTGCTGACTTGAATGGGCCCACAGACGTCGGAATGCACAAGCTGGAGTGGCACGGTAGATTGGCTTCCCACAAGCTTCGGATAAGGCTTTGTATGCATCTTTCCAGTTAAGCAGGGAACACACTTGTTTGGCGAGTCGTCATCCTGAAAAACGACACCACAACATTTACCACCACCCCGTAGGCTATTCATACCTTTCTGGCCAATATGGCCTAAACGCTTATGCCAGACTGTCGCAGACACCAATGCAGTATTGACACTCTCTGGCTGCTGCCTAGGATGCACCAGCATGGAATGTCCCAACACATGCGGCTTGCACTGCTGTATCTTATACAAACCATTCACATTTGTAGCAGCTAAAATTTGGTTGCCAGTTAAAGAACTTATCTCATTATAAACATGACACCCATTTTTATCAAAAACTACTGTAAAACCATTGTCACACATTTTACTTACAGACAATAAATTCGTTGACAGATTGGGAACAACTAAAACATTTTCTAAAGTGATATTATTTTTGTCAGTAGACAAAACTAAATTGCCAATGCCAGACATTTCTAATTGACCACCATTTGCTATAGAAATTGAGTTATTATTACAGCTTTTAAAATTTCTTACTAACCTAGCATCATTGATCATGTGAGCCGAGGCCCCGCTGTCGATGATGACATCATTATGGTGAGCGATGTAAGCCGATGCATAAAAGGTATGCTGTTCTTCTTTCTTCTTCTCATCCCTCTTTTTCTTAAAGCATCGCTTCGCTGTATGTCCTGGTTTTCGGCAGTAATCACACTTGAAAAGTTTGTTCTTCTTTACATGAAAAGCTGAAGCATCATTATCACATTTTCCATTTCTTCTGTGTTCCTCTTGAAGCAATCTCGTTCTCACTAGTTCAGAAGTCAGCGAGCTAGTTAAATTGGCAGTTTCAAGACCGGAGACTAGTGTGTCAAATTCCTGCGGTAAGCCGCTAAGTAGAATTTCAGCCACCTCACCGTCATCTATAATTTTTCCAATGTCAGAGAGTTGCTGGACTAATCCGGTGACATTTTCAATATATTCAGTCATGCTGCTAAACTTACTGTAGTCAACTCGATGTAACTGTCTAAGTAGCAGAACACGGCGATATAGACCTTTGTCCTCGAATGTATGAGCTAGCTTCTCCCATGCTTCTTTAGCTTTTGACGCTGATCGAACTATTTGGTACAAGTTGGGTTGTAGTGCCAGGCAAATACGCGCCAAGGCGCGGCTATCACGCACGGCGTCAGTATCAGTGCCGATCACGCAATCCCACAAACCTTCTAAAGTGAGTAACATCTTCAATGAAAACTTCCAGTTCGAATAAGACGAGATACCACTCAGCTTCTCCACTTGATTATTGATGTGTATCGCTGGTTGCGTTGCCATATTTCTTCTTTGACAATAAATCTGGTCGACAGTGAGTTTTGGTGATACATACAACGATGATTATGCGTAGATCCCTCGTTGCACGCCTTTCTTTTTCACTGGGGCCATAACCTGTTGACGCAGACGTTGTGATATGGCAATGGAATGGCGTGTCAGGCGTGATCAACCAAATAAACACTTCGACAGTATATCCAGACTTTTATTTATCAAAATACGAGCTGATATTACACGTCCATTGTATATTCAATATGATGAATTAAGATTAAATTGGACAATAATTGAGACGACACAAAACATAAAAAGGGCAGAGACTGCAGAGAGCCGTGAGCAGATAAGTAGTTGTCAAAATCAGCGAAAAAGACAGATGTCAACTTCAAATGACATTTAAATAAATATGGCTGCCTTTAAGCTGCGTTCATGTAGAGCTTACACAACTCCTAATAATACCATGTCAACTTAGGTTATGATCCAAGGCGAATTCATGTCGTCTCGGCGAGTTTCCACCATCATTATATTGCAAATCTATTTAGTCCGTCAGTTAGAGTCTTGGAAAATAATGGACAAGTATTTTTTTATTTTTGTAAATCAATTAATATTGACAAAGATAAAACGCATCAAAACTCGGGAGTATGCTCGTGATGTCAGAACGCACTAAAAATTATATCACGGCGTGTCGTATTGAGAATTTTAAAAGCATCTTATGCATCTCAGCATCATCAGCATTTCATCCAGTTGAAAACCAGCTATATTGCTGAACTGGGCCTATGTGACGCAGTCGTGAGGCACACGGTGTCACACTGTTTATTTTTTCTTTAGTTTTTTTTTTGTTCACTTTTAAGTTTTTTTATTATTGTTTTTGGTTTTCTTTTTTTATTTATTTTGTTTGTTTGTTTTTTAGACTGTGTGCACTTGTGGCGTGTGCCAAATAAATGTGTGTGTCTTCCTTCTTTTCTTTCTTTATATCATCGCAAATTTTGGTTTACATAACAAAAGAAAAAATACCTGCCAAATACACTCGAGAGCAATGAATCCGGGTCACTTAAAGAATGTTAAAAATCTCGGAAACTAAAAATGATAGGTTAATGCAATAAATTGTATTTAATAGACTATGTAATACTCCTTAAATGAAAGTAAAAAAAATATGAGTCACCATACATTTTATTAACACAAAATTACATAAAGAAAAAAACTGCTGATCTCTCCTTAAAACAAAAATAGGAAACATGAAATTTTTGAACTTTATTACGATTTTCTTGAATTTTAATACTTCGTATTGCCTCCTCGTGCTTCCATTACTGCGTTTACGCGGTTTGGCATGCTGTACACCAAGTTCCTTATACGATTTTGGGGAATATTCTCCCATTCCTCTGTGAGAGCAATTTTGAGCTCACGAAGCGTGATTGGGGGAGGGTTTCGTTGTTTTACGCATCTGCCTAGCTCGTCCCAAGCATGCTCGATCGGGTTGATATCCGGGCTGCGCGCTGGCCACTCCATACGAGTAATGTTCATCTCTTGAAGGTAGTCATTCACAATCCTACCTGTATGAGGTCGGGCATTGTCATGCATAAATATAGCATCCTCACCTAAATTGACCATAAATGGACCAACGTGATCATTGAGGATTTCTTCCACATATCTTACGCTAGTTAAAGAGCCGTTTTCTATGATCACCAGCTCTGTGCGACTTTCAGAAGAAATTCCGGCCCACACAAGTACAGACCCACCACCGTAGGCTACTTTTTCTTCGATGCATGCTTGCTTGAATCTTTCCCCTGGTCTTCGATACACTCTGTGTCTTCCATCGTGCTTGTAGAGCATAAATTTTGATTCGTCGGAGAACATAACTTTTGACCAATCTTCAATACTCCAATTTACGTGGCTCTGGGCATATCTTAGTCTTGAAATACGATGCCCACGCTCCAGTTTAGGGCCGTTTGCAGGTCTAAGGGGTTTTAAGTTAGATTCAGCAAGCCGACGTCTTACTGTCCATGCACTTGGGTTACTTCCTCCGAGGCGTCGAAACTGATTTGTGAGTTCAGTTCCTGTGAGAAAGCGATTTCGAAGCATGGTGTTCACCAAGTATCGGTCTTCTCGTGCTGTGGTACACCTGGTTCTGCCCGTTCCTGGTCTGCGTAGGTTAGAACCAGTTTCTTCGTAACGTCGGAGAACTCTTTGTACTGTTGACAGCGACACACCGACAGTCCTGGCTGTATCGCGCTGACTCCGGCCGGTTTCCAGCATTGTAAGTATTCTGGTGCATTCTTCAGGCGTAAGCGACATAATTTCAGCTTGAATAATGAATATAGAGCACTATCAACATGGTTTATGTACCCACATATATGACAGATTACAAACAAAAGCAAAACCAAATGCTGTAATTTCGTAGTTCCATCTTCGAAAGTGGCCCTTTTTCAAATTTGATTTTTTATGATATAACTTTACAATAACTAAGAAGTTTTAATACCTTCATTTAAGGAGTATTACATTGTCTATTAAATACAATTTATTGCATTAACCTAGCATTTTTAGTTTCCGAGATTTTTAGGATTCTTTAAGTGACCCGGATTCATTGCTCTCGAGTGTACTTTTTGAAAATCTAACTGACGAATTAATTAGTTTTTTTTAGTACACAAGCCTATTAATGAATTAATGGTATGGAATTGAAACACTAGGGCCATAGGGTCCCAGTATTTCGGGAAATCGCCAAGCGGTTGGTCGACTCTTCAGGTGACCAAAGGACGGGCGTATTTTTTGGCCAAAGAATCAGCATTGCCATCCAATGTGACAGTGCTGCCACTGCTGCCAGCCTTCTGAGCACTTTTCCTTTTTTGATTATCATAATTATGTTCATGACAATCTTGTTGAAAGTTTTATAAAAAATCGAAAAGCTTTAAAAGCGATTGCCGCAAACCCTCAGGTTTTTCGGTTTTTTTTTTCAGTCAGTCATAAAACGTTGTATTGGAAGCGTGTTATTTGCATTTTACATTCTCATAAGGTAAAACTTATCTGGTTCGAAGGGCGTTGGTCCTTCGACCCAGATAAGTTTGGTGTCAATACAATTATTAGGAATAGGTATTCGTATTGTCATGCTATCGACACGAAGAAAAATGCATTGAATTTATATCCCTCCGCCCCCTTTTTTTTTTTTAAAGATGGGAAATCATCAAATGACCCCCCCCACTCTGGGCGGAGCGGGAGGGAGTGTCAGACTCTTACTGACTAAAAACCATCCATGTTCCTTCCTCGCCTTTTACGTTCCGGGGCCGCGGTATCTCTTTCGAACAGGCCCGCAACCCAATCCATCCCTCCGCCCCCTTCCGTTTACAATAGTTATTAAATATGAATATGAAATCTACATTGTTTTCAACAAGTCTAGTTTTAGTCCTAAGACCTACTCAACATCGACTATTGAAATGTTTGAAGTTGTAGCGCAAACTGAATTTTATGTGTGGAAATTATAGTTGTTTATTCAATAACTTAGTTGGGAAATAATTCATGTCCTGTGTACGGTACGCCATACTTTAGGGGTAAAAAACCAGTATAAGCTGGTCCCTGATTCTGACACCATACTTTGCTAGGTACACGTGTGTGACCTAACATTGTTGACAGCCATCGACATGTTGTATAATAATATAAAACAACAAGCTGAACAAATTGACAAATGAATAACGTAAGAAATAAATAACAAAAACAACGATCGAAACAATCAAATAAAATACCTAATTCATTCGAGTTTCTACTTTTTTACGCAGTGGCTGTTCAGTAATGTTTTATTAGTGCAGTGTAGCGATAAAACTATATAAATTGGAAGAAGAAATAAAAATACATTCCAAATACAGGTTTTAATAGCTCCAATGTTTTAGGATTGAATAGTAGATTATGCATTAAAGTAGTGTCTTATGTAGCGAGCGCCGTATTGAATCCCGAACAAAACAAAGGATTTTGCGTTAACTCCCGAGCAGAGCGAGGGAATTAAGACAAGAATCCTGAGTGCAGCATAGGATTTCGATTGTGCGTATTTTGCACTTTTGAGTGCATATTTTGGAATTCTGATAGTCCATATAAGCATAATTATTCGATGTCTTTTCATCATTGAACGGAAACATTTTCCAGAAGTGTCGGTTTCTTATATTGGTTTGTTATCCTTTTTCGCTTTAGAATAGATTCGCTTTTCAGCAGAATCGCTTTACGACAGTAATTTCACAGTCGTATTAATTGGTTGCCTTTTGATTGCGGTGGCCTTCGAAATTATAGCTAACACCTACAATCGTTAGTTTAGCGTAACCAACTAGAAAGTAAAATGACTGTTGTGGCGCGGAGTCCCATTTCAATTTTGTTAACTAATAATTACAAATAAGTACCTGAGTAATTATGTTTTTTATTACTCGTAGGACAATTGGACTTCTGCGATCATTTTTTTTTACTGTAGGTACTGTTTTTTAACAATAGTTAATCTTTTTTTTACAGCAAGCAGAGTCCAATGAGGTTGAAATGGATGATGTCCAGAAAAATGGGAAAAATGGAAAAGTAAGTTTATTACATTTTTATTGGTACAGGGATTTGAAGGATTACAAGTTGCATGTTATTTAAATGATTGAAGAGCTCTTTAAAAAAAATCTGCTTTACTTTGATAATACCAAGAATCATTATGAAAAAAAAACACATTCAATTCCGATATCTTAACACGTTCAAACAAAAAAAAAGCGGCTAAGTGCGAGTCGGACTCGCCCATGAAGGGTTCCGTAACAGCAAGTAACATAGTATAAAAGTTCTTGCAGTTCGTTGTAAATGAAAGGTAAATAAATTGTGGTTTACGGTTTATGACATATTCAAAAAAACCACTTACTAGATCTCGTCCAAACCAATTTTTGGTGGTAGTTTACATGGTATTGTACATCATATATTGTTTTTAGTTTATCATTCTCTTATTATAAAAGTTACAGGGGGGTGACACACAATTTACCACTTTCGCGCAAACTATTCGGTTTAGAAAAAAGTGATATTAGAAACCTCAATATCAGTTTTGAAGACCTATCCATATTGATACCCCACACATATGGATTTAATGAAAAAAAAAATGAGTTTCAGTTCTATGTATGGGAAACCCCTTAAATTTATTGTCTTTTTTTTCTGTAAAAATCTAAGTTAGGCGGACGGACAGACAAACAGACAGTCAGACATGACGAATCTATTATAAGAGTTCCGTGTTTTGGCATTTGGCAACAGAACCCTAAAAAGGACAGACACTGAAAATAAAAATCAATGAAAATGTATCCTAATACGTTACAAAAGAGATAGATGAATTGAGTTTGCCAACGTGCAATGGACCGTAGCATATTAGGCCTCAAACTGCCATATCAAATAAAAGCTACTAACGTTACTCAAAAGCCGCTAAGCTGAATTGGGACTGGTCTTACCACGTCTGCTGTATACCGGTATACCCCAAAATGAGCTCATCATCTGCCTTGCCTTTTCCCAACTATGTTGGGGTCGGCTTCCAGTCTAACCGGATGCAGCTGAATACCAGTATTTTACATGGATCAACTGCCTATCTGACCTTCACAACCCAGTTAATACTGGGAAATAAGATACCCTTGGTAAGACTGGTGTCAGACTTTTGGGGCCACTGACTACCTGTAACGACTGGCAAAGATGGACAAATGCCAGCCGGGACCAACGGCTTAACGTCCTTTCCGAGGCACAGAGGAAACTCGGTATGTAAGGGTGGTCACCCATTCGGGGTTGCGGGCCTGTTCGAAAGAGTTACCGCGGCCCCGGAACATAAAGGGCGAGAAAGGAACATGGATGGGTTTTAGTCAGTTAAAGTCTGACACTCCCCCCCGCTCCGCCCAGAGTGGGAGAAGTTCATTTGATGATTTTCAAAAAAAAAAAAAAACGGTGGTCACCCATCCACGGACCAACCTAGACAAGCATGGCTTAACCTAAAGATCGACCCGACCGGCTGATATTTTAAAGCCACGAACTACTGGGCCCCCAAAATGAGCTGTGGGCCAAAATAACCACTATGTAGAGCCCTGACATAATCAGAAGACGCCGCGGCAGAGCTCATAGAAGATGGCGGAACGAGCTGACCAACGAATACCAGTCCACCTTAGCGCCGGATCGAGAAAACAGGCAGTCCGCCTTTGCCCAGCTGTTAGATGACACAGCCTGTATCAGATGAATAGGATATTTAGATGAAAAAAAAAATAGTCCGTCAGATAATTTTCAAAAATTTTGGAAACTTATTTTTTCTTCACTGTTTTAGACTTTCACGGTTTTTGACTACACTTAAAGAACTTACGGGATTATATCCGTGATTTTCCTTAGGTTTTTCGAGCACCCGATATTTCGACGCAAGCAAGCAAAAAATCAACAATCAATCAATCAATTTTCGTCCCACCCGCATACCTCTTCAGTATTCCCGCGATCATGATGCTTGCAAGTGTTATTTTTTCTTTTTTCACGTAAACATAAAATAAAAGAAAGAAAGAAGAATGTTTATTTGACGTCAGTAAATTAAGCACAAACACAATAATATTAAAAAGATACAAAGAAGGACTAAAATACATAGTATGTATGTGTTCATGTGTATGTAGTGTGTGTGTAGACGATTTAGTGTATCTGTCACCGTAAAATTGTCAAATACGTTATATTGTAATATCTCTAGCGATATTGTAAAATCTCGAAATATTGTCAAACGAACATACTGCTTACAACAAAACGCATTATTTTTCGCGAAATGCATGCGATGGTAGTCAACTCACGCGGTGTGGAGAGAAGGAGAGGTCCCCCTTGCCGAGTGGTACCACTCTCATTAAAAGATACTTAAATACCATTCCTGAGAAATACCGATTAATATAACCTTCCCTTTTTTTTTGGGATGGGAAATCATCAAATGACCTTTATGTTCCGGGGCCGCGGTATCTCTTTCGAACAGGCCCGCAACCCCGGCAGGCTTCGGGCCTTGCGGTCCCCTCCCCGTATGCTGACATCTCTTTGAGGCGCGCGTGGAACACGAACGCGCTGTCGACACGGCCTGTCGTCGTCGTTAGACGGACGGACGGCTAGCTAGCCCATAGCCAGCCGTCCACAGGCCCGCATCTACGGTGGCCGGTAGTCTCCCGCGGCGGCCGGGAAGAGAGGATCTCTCCCTCTCTCGTTCCGCCACCTCTTTCGCTAGCATGACTGCTTCGCAGAAGGAGGTGACGGCTTCCCATTCCGTCTCGCTCCGGATCATGGATTGAACCAGGCCCGGACGCGAGAGGTTGCCGCCGCCGATCGCCGCTACGAGGACACGGCGGTGCTCCGCCCACGCAGGGCAGACTTCCACCGTGTGCTCCACCGTGTCCTCCGGTCGATCCTCGCAGTGGAGACACCCGGGCGTTTCCTCCCGCCCGATTCGGTGCAGGTACCTCCCGAAACATCTGTGTCCGGTGAGGACCTGCGTCAGGCGGAAGGTGAGGACGCCGTGGCGCCTCTCCAGCCACTCCTCAAAGAGGGGACTGCACGGGGTTGCGACAGTCGCTCTCTCCATGTCGCCATGCGATCGCGCCGGAGGTCCGTCCGCTGAGCGGCAATTTGCCGCGGCAGCGGAGTTTCCCCCCGGCGTAGTACCTCTACGCGCCACTCATGCAGGCGCGCGAGTACCTTAAAACACTTTATATTCCCCTAAAAAGCGTAGTCGACGGGCCCCTATTTCCGAGTGCAGGGTTTAAAGGAACCTAACTAACCTAACGGGGGGTGCCCCAAGTCTCGATTATGGGACCAGAGATACTTCCGTGTCTTCAGTTGACAATAATTCGAGAGTTTACAATATTGCTAGAGAGAAACACGTTACATTGTAATATAACGTGTTTGACAATTATACGGTGACATATCGAAAACTCCTGTGATGTTACATTTTAGACCTTTTTTTACCGGAATGTGCAGTCAGTAACCCCCTCCCATGATCTTTGACGACTTCGTCAATTTTTATATATTAATTAAAACAAAAAACACGTATCCAATATGTTTCGAAAATGCAACCGACGGACCAAACAGAATCATATAATATATATGTCACCGTAAAATTGTCAAACTTCGTTATGTTATTATGTTCGTTTGACAATATTTCGAGATATTACAATATCGCTATAGATATTACAATATAACGTATTTGACAATTTTACGGTGACATATTATGTATTATTTGCTATGTATTATGACTCATCCCTGTTATAATTTTATTTTACGACCCCCTAACCACTACCATTCTTTATTCCAGATCATTACCCATGAATACCTAGACTACGAGCCCTCCGGTTGGCTGGAGACCACCCTGATGCGCGTGGGCAGCTCAACGGACGACTTCATGAAAGAAAACCGCAGTGTCATGAAGACAGTCACAGTGTTCATCTTTAACGGCCTCGTGTTAGGGTTCTTCTTCGGATGCTTGTATTATTGGCTTAATTATAGTGAGTATTATTTGTTTGTTTCGTTGGTATGATCTTCATCTGCCTTGCTTTTTCTCAACTATGTTGGGGTCGGCTTCCAGTCTTACCGAATGCAGCTGAATACCAGTATTTTACATGGAGCAACTGCCTTCCACCACCCCGTTTGTACCGGGTAATACGATACCTCTTGGTAGGACTGGTTGGCAGACTTTTTTTGGGCCACTGACTGCCTTTAACGACTGTTAATGATCTAATCTACAAATGACAGCCGGGAAGTGGGTGGGTAGGCAAGCACGGCTTAACCTAAATATCGATTTGTGTAGCTGTTTTTATTTAGCCACGAGCTCCACTGCAGAGTATGAAGACTTTCTGGGATTTAATAACCAGATCTTGCATCAGTGTAGCAATGACATACTTAACCCTTATTTTTTCTGGTGGGAAGTCATCAAATGACTCCTCCCGAGAGCGGGAGGGAGTGTCAAACTTTTACTGACTAAAACCCGTCCATGTTCCTTCTTTGCCCTTTGTGTACCACGGCCGCGGTATCTCTTTCGAGCAGTCCCGCGGCCCAATGACATACCCCTGCGTCACCAATGATTTCGTCATTACAGTCTGTCTGGCTTTGCCGCTGCTTCACTGGAAATCTACTCCAACATATTGAGGAAAGGCTTATCAGAAGCTTAGCAGAGAGACGGTCTTGTAAGCTCTACTTTTAAACTTGAAGACTTAGGTTTGACTCGACGTCAAGTGTTGTTTTCGGAAGCAGCCCAAATTTTGGCATTGAGCCCGGTTCTTGTGCAATAGCCTCATCCCATACCACAAGGGACTTTAAACATCTGGCTAAGAGAAAAGGCCTCCGCCTCCGTTGCAACTGGACATATTGTCAGCTGGACACTATGTCAGTTGGACAGAACTTGTACAGTTCATGACATAAGTAAAGTGGATGAGTTGGGAACGCGAAAAGGTGTCCAGCTGAGAATCAATATGTAGACCTTCAAAATGGTAAAACAGCTTTTTTCCCCTCCGATTTTTTGGTGGAATTGCTTATGGTCCCCAAACGAGGATTTTTACGGTGCTTTACTGCTATTATTACACTTCTAAATCTGTTTCCTTCAGGTACTGAACCTTTAGCACTATGCCACGGCTTCGGCAGCCTGATAGCCTTCTTCAGCATCATATACTTCTTCGTCATATACTTCATGGTGGTGAAGCGGTATTGTGGCCCCATGTTCCAGAGGGTGGTCTGGAGTAAGGTGGAGGCTTTCTGCGGGAAGATGTGGACAATGATGTGAGTAGATTGTGAAATAACATGGGTGTAAAGAACCTCTAAACGAAGCCAAAAGGCACTTTATTCTCCCCGTCATTGCGTTCATTTTTTTGTTCTACACCATAACAGAGAACCTTCTAGCGGAGATATTTATTTTTATTTATTTATTTATTTAACACTTCATTGCATTCTCTACCAGTCAACCTTTGACAAGCAGTGGTAGGTGTCATTCCTGAAACTTCACGAATAATTTTATTAAAACTACGATAAACTACAAGGATATCTGTACATTAAAATACTATACATATAATTATAAAAAATACTATAAATATATGTTAAAGTTAAAGTAAATAGCGCTTTGTACGGATATACTAAAATAAAAAGATAGACAATTGGGAAAATATTACCGTTGAGACGCTACTGCCAGCTTCTTCCGAATGCACTCGCGAGATACTGGGTGTCAAAGTTTCTAATTTATTTACACGTTTATTTTGTAGACATGTTTTAAATATTTGTTACTTTATATTGAAAACCTCCTGCCATGATACCTACGATTCAATGCATCCATAAATAAGCACAATATTTTGAGTGCATTACATTGAGCGGTACCGTAAATGTGATTTTTCATACCATAAAAAAGTCGTTTTCCAGCAACGACATTTTTCCTAATTTTTGCATAAAGTTACTTACGAGTAGTTTGATGTACAGAATGCTTGGTTGACGGCTACCTTAGTAAAGAGTTTATTCACACACTTTATGACTTTTGCCTTGCTAATCAATACAAACCGAATGATAACGGAATTAATAGTCTACAGGTAGTAAAGGTTTGCTTTGCAACAATGCATGTTATGGCAATCAAAATCAAAATCAAAATCAAAGCATTTATTTCAAGTAGGCCAATAACAGGCACTTTTGAATTGTCGAAACAAAGATGAACATTTAAAGTAGCTACAGTCCCAGTCACAAGACATAAAAACTGTGAAAGTACTGTAGTTGCCCATTCCCTAGCGTAGATCTCTATGGAGAAGAACGGGCAAGAAACTCCATGGACACTCTTTTAAATCAAAATATTGTTACAAAATCTTGGTTACATCATTCATTTTGAGATGGTAGATTATGTGAGAACAATGTAGCAAGATGTGCATGTTAAAAGTGTCCATAGTAAAAACAAAATAATTCATTCAAATAAGCCATGGCAACTAAGAGATGACCAGTCACAACTGACAGCACCCGTTCACGAACATGACGCATGGATCAGCACCATTCAGCTCAACCACTTTGAAGGGAGCTAAATGATCCGACACACGCGCCACCATCAGCGAGACATTTGAGTGAGCATGACATACTCTCAACCGCCAGGGCACATTCAAGTCAAAACTAAAGTAGGTTTCCAGTGAATGATAGCTTTCTAGTACATAGTACTCACACAATATGGGCTATGCTATTATATAATACTAACATTGAATCTATACAATGCAAAGATAGTTGTACAATCTTCAGCAGCTCCAACAATACCATTTAATGCTATCAAGTTTTGCGCCCCTGTCCTTGTGGAGCAGGACCAGCATTGAGCCAAGCATTTTTATCAGCGATATAATCGCTCAACTTGTAATATGCTTGCTTACATAATGTGCGTTTAATACATGTTTTAAATTTCGTCTCATTCAGTTCAAGAATACTTTGTGGAATTTTATTATAGCATCTCAAACAGTACCCCATGAAAGATGAGTCTACTTTAGCGAGTCTAAAGCCTGGCTGAACTAGTTGGTCCCTATTTCTAGTACTGTAATTGTGTCTGTCGCCTCTTTTACCGAAAAGATGCAGATTTTTTCTGACGTACATTATGTTTTCGTAGATGTATTGGCAATGAACCGTCATGATGCCAATATCCTTAAATAGTTCCCTTAGAGAATCGCGCCTACGAAGATTGTATATGGCTCTGATGGCTCTTTTCTGCAGAATAAATATAGACTCAATATCAGCAGCCCGGCCCCATAGCAAAATACCGTAAGACATTATACTATGGAAGTAACTAAAATAGACCAGTCTAGCGGTATCCACATCAGTGAATTGACGGATTTTTCTAATGGCATATGCTGCTGAACTTAAGCGCCCCGCAAGAGATGTTAAATGAGAACCCCATTGTAGCCTTGAATCAAGCGTAAGCCCCAGGAAAACCGTTTTATCTACGAATTCGAGTTTCTCTTTATTCAATATTATCTCACAATCACTACTTTTAACATTCGGTAATGAAAATCTTATGCATTTAGTTTTTTTTTTCATTTAATACCAAATTGTTTGCTGTGAACCAATTTTGGACCTGAAGTAGGGCATCATTCACGTCATCTAGATTGTTGGCCCGTCTATTTATCTTAAAAATTAGAGAAGTGTCATCAGCAAACAACACCATATTTTGAGATTGGTGTTTCAACAAATAGGGTAGATCATTTATATAGACTAGAAAAAGGAAAGGACCCAATATTGAGCCTTGCGGAACCCCCATTTTTACATTCAAACCCTTTGAATTAACACCGTTTATTTGAACATGTTGTTTTCTATCGCTCAAATAAGATTTTAGCAGGCTAAGTGCAAGTTTACCCAGTCCGTAATGCTCCAGTTTCAAAAGCAATGTGTCGTGATTTACGCAATCGAAAGCTTTGGAGAGGTCACAGAAAATTCCTAATGCGTCTTGGGACTCTTCCCACGCAGCAAATATGTGCTTTAATAGGGTTACACCGGCGTCAGTTGTACAACGTCCCTTGGTGAAACCATACTGTTGATCATGGAAGATTCTGTTGGTGTTAAAATGATAGAGCATTTGATTAAGCATTACTTTTTCAAAAACCTTGCTAAAAACTGGTAACACAGATACAGGTCTATAATTATTGGCATCTTTACTGTCCCCGGATTTGAAAAGAGGTATGACTTTACTGTATTTCATTAAATCAGGGAAAACTCCTTGGTCTACACATAAATTAAAAATTAAAGCTAAGTACGGGGCTATGGTCTCAAGTATAGATGTGCAAACTTTGATAGACATTCCCCATAAATCTTCAGTCAGTTTGATTTTAATTTGCCGGAAAGCTTTAATAACTGTCATGGGGTTAATGTGTTTAAATTTAAATTCAGCCAGGCAGCCAGACACATTCGCCTTTAATAAGCCAATTGAGGCTTCAGGTGAGGAATTAAGAGCCTCCGTAGTTTTTATTGGTATTTCGGTAAAAAAATTAACAAATTCTTGAGCTACTTCCTGATTAGAGCTTTTAAGACCACATGCTGTATCTAATGTAAAAGTATTATTACGTATTTTCTTTCTGTTGGTCTCGTTATTTATAACTTTCCAAACGGTCTTTATTTTATTTTCCGCTGTTTTGATCTTGTTGCTAATGTGCAGGGCTTTAGCAACCTTGCAAGTATTTCTAAAAAATCTTTGAATACGTAGCAACATACTTGCTAAAAGTTTCAGTGTTTATAAAAGGCTTAAGGCTGTAAAGCTCAAATAGCCTTTCCCTACTTTTTCTGATACCTCTAGTTGCCCAATCACTAAATATAAACTTAGGGCAAATACTCTTTGTCTTCTTTTCAAAAGTTTTGTTGAATTCCGTGTGAACTAATGAAAAGAAACGATCATACAATTGATTTATATTAATATCCTCTTGGCTCATTACACTTAACTTGTTCTGTAGGGAAGTATTATACCTCTTTAATTTGCAAGAAGTTATAGGTCTAAATTTAATCTGAACTTTTTGCATTGGAGTTTTACACCTAAAAGTTACAGTTTGTCCGCTATGGTCAGACGGCAAACAATTTATTATGGCTTTATCTAAGTAATCACAATCGCAGAAAACATTATCTATACAAGTAGCAGAAGAAGTTGTGATTCTAGTGGGTTCAATAAACACGTTAGTCAAGTCAAATGACTTAAAAAGATTTAATAACCGACTGCTATTTGAATTTTCTTCTAAAATATTGATATTGAAATCACCACAAATTATTTTATATTTATTACTGGCTGCAAGTTTTGCCAGGACATCTTCCATTATAGATTCAAATATGGAAAAGTTTTGATAGTTTGGGGGTCTGTACACACACACAATTATATGCTTATCTAGCTCAACACAGGACAGTTCGACACAATGTTCAACCGAGAGACCTACTATGTCATTACGTTGCTTATATTTAAAACTATTTTTTATTAATATTAGGGAACCTCCACGAAGCATAGTTTTACGGTTAAAGCAGCTACCCACCATATAGTTTTCATAATTAATAAGCATTTGGTAATCCTTTAGCCAATGTTCAGTAAAACAAATAATGTCAAACTTACTATTTTCTAAAAACAATTCAATTTCTAATAATTTGGAAGAAATGCCTTGGATATTTTGGTGGAATAATTTTAAGGTGTTCTGCTGAGGCCCTTTTTTACTAACTAATGGAGTGCAAGAAGATACCTTGCTGTTGGTAGGATTAACAAAAATATTGTTAATGGTATCTTCTGTTGTCTCACTTACTAGTTTAAATTCATATTAAAATTTGGAGTGAGGCCGGAGACACCCGTGCCATCCTCAGACAACAAGACCCTATCACTAATAAACCCTAATTGAGAATTTTCCATGGTGACAGATGGATCCTCCCCAGTAAAATGTGTGTAAACATTTATAGCACTAGTGCTATATACATTTGTGCCAGTCACCTGTACATTAGTAGAATTACTAATTGTCGCAGTGTTAATAATATAACTAAACTTAGACATACTATTTATGTCTGTGTGAATACTATAAGCTAATAGCCGAGCTATTTTGTGTCTACATACAATAGGTAGATACACCTTACCCCGTGATGACTTAAGATTACCAACTATAGTGTTGATATCCAGATACATAAGCCTGTCACTATAGTGACCTACTAAAAAATGTACATGTTTATTCAACATATGTATATAATCGTTTTTCCTACTACTTAAATTTTCAAAATATGGAAAAGCACACAATATGATTTTATTACAACTTAACTTAAGCAACTCAGAAACACAGTCGGTGATATCTTCCTTTTTTACATTAAAACTATTACCAACACATAGAGTAATGGTAGTGTTAAGATAACAATCATTTTTTACTACTGATGCCATTACTTGTTTGTAGCTTGAGCCTGGCATGCAATAATTTTGGGTACAGTAACTCAGGTTATTACTGATCAATTTACCTAGCCCTCTACCCATACTATCAGAAAACATAACTGAATGATGACAATCATTACAATCAGGTGATACAAAATGACTAATCTCAGGCTGTACTACTTGTGATACTACAATGGTTGTAGTTTGTTTTTCAACAAACTACTGTCGGTCTGATCATGTGAGACGCGCTTTTAACGCTGGCCGCTGCAATTAGGCCACTATGTCACATTTTCTAAATTTAAGAAAAGTGAGCATTACCTAACTTCGGTAATTGACTATTTAAAATTAACGAACAGGCCGAGCAAATTGACCATTTAAAGATAATACAACGACCTCTCACAAAAATACTACATTAATGTATTCTGTAATTATGTCCTCAAACGCAATCGTTAGCAAGAATCGTTGACCGGGTGATTAACTCAAGTAATTACTGTACACATTCAAGAACAAATTGATCCAAATGAATGTTTTTTTTGAAGTTCGCCGACAATCACTACCATAATAATTAACGGCGTCACTTATTTGTCCATTTGATGTATTGCGAACAATTGACGATCATATTAGATGAAGTAGATATTTTAACTGGTGTAGTACAATAAAAAAATATTTATGATTGAAGTTTCATCCGGTATATTACTGTTGGTAACTTCTTTTTTATGCCGGCCAAAGGCCTCCGACTTGGCTCTAAATGCCGTCGAGAACTTTTCCTGTTGGCAGCGATGTGGATTAATTTTTTGATGCCCTGTAACCCTTTTTTTATATTTATACATATTTTTATTTCTATTATAGAGTTAACTTAGTGTGTATGTCACCGTAAAATTGACAAACACGTTGTACTGTAATCTCTCTAGCGATATTGTAAACTCTCGAAATATTGTTAAACGAACATACAGGGTGTAAACCACCTCATCACAAAGCCGTTAACCAAGCATTCTGTACATCAAACTATCTGGTGTCCACGAGGTGTCCACGTATAATATATTTACAAACAAAAAGTACACATGTAGTAGGTATATCAACTGTCTGGTGACCACGACTCAAGCCTTGCTTAGTGTGGCACTAGATGGCGCGGTGTGTTAATGTCCAGCGATATTTATTTCCTTTATTAGTATTATTATCAAGCGTTTACGCAAAAATTATTGCTGGACAACAACGTTTTTTGAGATTATAAATCATGTTTTGTGGTAGAACTCAATGTAACGCACTTAAAAGATTGTGTTGATCGATAGATTGAATAGTACGGGGGTCGTGGAGGTGTTCAAAGTCAGAATCTTACAAAAAAAACTTGTATAAAAATAAAAAAAAACTTGTCAAAAAGTTGTAACATTGACCCCCCATATCTCCGTAACTGTAAGTATTCCCAGGTCTGGTGTAGAACAAAAAAATGATCACAATGATGGGGAGAACAAGTGCCATTCAGCTTCGTGAATAGGTGTTTTACACCCTTTATTGCTTACAATAAAACGCATGTGATGCATTACGTTTCGTTTCATGCGATGGTAGTCAACTCACGCGGTTTGGAGGGAAGGAGGGGTCCCCCTTGCCCAATGGTACCGATCTCATGAAAAGATAATGTACCATTCCTGAGAAATACCGATTAATATAAGGTAACCTTAAAACACTTTATATTCCCCTAAAAAGCGTAGTCGATGTCTATTTCCGAGTGCAGGGTTTAAAGGACCCTAACTAATCTAACGGGAGGTGCCCCAAGTCCCGATTATAGGGGCCGAGATACTTCCGTATGTTCAGTTGACAATATTTCGAAAGTTTACAATATTGCTAGAGAACTTACAATATAACGTGTTTGAAAATTTTACGGTGACATATATATTGTAAATATTTAAACAAATAAAGCCTTTACACTTAGTTTAACAGATCGTATCGTTCAATTTGTTAGTAATACATCTTAGACACTAGTGTTATGGATAATTTTGCTCAAAATGATTAATAATAATTGTCAATATCATTAACAATAATGTCATACCATTAATCAAGTCATAACTAGCTGACTACGGAAAATCCAAAATAAAGGGTTGTACCTACAGGGTGTAAACAACCTCATCACGAAGCCGTCAACCAAGCATTATGTAGACCAAAGTAAGTAACTGTATGCAAAAATTATTGCTGAGAAACAACTTTTTGTTATGGGATGAAAAATCTGTTTTTTTTTTGGTAGAACTCAATGTAACGCACTCAAAACATTGTACTGTTGGATTGATTGAATAGTACGACGGTCGTAGAGGTGTTTAAAGTAAAAATCCATAACAATAACATCCTTTATACTGTACTAGCTGACCCACGCAACTTCGTCTGCGTCACATAAGAGAGAAAAACGAAAAGAAAAAAACCCCCGTTTTTGCAACATTTTTCATTCCTGCTCCGCTCCCAATAATTGTAGCGTGATGTTATATAGCCTAAAGCCTTCCTCGATAAATGGACTATCCAACACAACAATATTTTTTCAAATCGAGGCGGTAGTTCCTGAGATTAGCGCGTTCAACCAAACAAACAATCAAACAAACTCTTCTGCTGTATAATATTATACTAGCTGACCCGCGCAACTTCGTCTGCGAGTGAGGGTTAGTTTTTTTTAAATAAAAATTCCTAGTTACTTCTAATACCTCCAAGAATATGTGTGCAAAATTTCATCCAAATCCGTTCAGTAGTTTTCGCGTGAAAGCGTAACAAACAAACTTACATTCACATAATATTATAGGATAGGATAGGATATAGGATGGTTTAGGATGGGATAGGATGGGATAGGATGGGATAGGATGGGATAGGATGGGATAGGATGGGATAGGATGGGATAGGATGGGATAGGATGGGATAGGATGGGATAGGATGGGATAGGATGGGATAGGATGGGATAGGATGGGATAGCATGGGATAGGATGGGATAGGATGGGATAGGATGGGATAGGATGGGATAGGATGGGATAGGATGGGATAGGATGGGATAGGATGGGATAGGATGGGATAGGATGGGATAGGATGGGATAGGATGGGATAGGATGGGATAGGATGGGATAGGATGGGATTATATTATATATAGTAAAGAAGTAAAGATTTCTTTCTTTCACAGGTGGTTCCGGGTGGTTGTCTGCCTGGTTATCTTGGGTCTGATCGCACTCTTCCTATACCTGGATGCAAGGCATGACCCCGTGAGACTCATCTCTTTGCTTGGACTCTGCATTATACTGCTTTTAGGTGAGTGGAATCATTTACCTTTCCTATGGTTCCAACGGTTACCCTCTTACGTCTGCTGAAGTAAAGCGCTCAGCGCTGTGACGTTTTATTTTAAATGTTACAGCACCATGCTGAGATAGAGCCTTTTGGTCTTGTACAGGACAAATTCTGTTTAGTATTTTGTTTGTTTTTTTGTTATGATATCGTTATTAATTTTTTTTTATTGTCTCATTATGTTTACTTTAAACTAGTGTTATAATCACAATTTTACCATTTTTTATTTTTTTTATTTTATGTTTTGTCCTGTCGGGCTAATAAATGCTTTTTCTTTCTTTTCTTTCTTTCTTTCTAAAGGTTCGGTTACGGACAGATTTTGGACAGCCAGCAGAAACCATACACTTCAGACTCTTCAGTACAAATATCTGACAGAATCCGGTGACCTGTGTCCCCAGCGGTGTCCACAATTTGTCCGGTGTGGCCGATCCTTAACACTTAAACCACCCCGCAGTTCCAATGCGGGTTGGTCTTCGGATGTCATACGTTATCGATTTTTTCGGTATCGGGAAATTACTACAATATATCCCTTAGTGTTTAAGATCAGCCCATCATAAAACATGGTGAGGAAATTAGCATGCTCCAATAAAAAATATGGCGTCTTTCAACCATCACTTGGAACATGGCCCACGTGTTGGATTAACGGACGTTTGCTATAACTTTGTTACGTTTAACCATAGTATAAACCGGGGGCAGTAGGGCATCTACAGCCCAATCTGCGTTATAATTACCTACCAGTACGGTAGGTAATTGGTAGGCCTGTCTCAGGGTTGTCACTTTTAGCTAAATTCAGTGCCTAGAAATGTGTTGTCTAATTTTCATTGAGATCTACAGCTAAGGTTTTTTTTTACACTCTTATTTTAAAATTTAGAGGGGGGGGGGGGCACGTTTTAACGATGAACACAATGTTTACTTTTTGTTTTACCTTATATTTCCTAAACTACTGGACCGATTTACATGATTCTTGCATGGATATCGGTTTTAAGCCAAGTCCAACGTTTTATACAAATTTCATATCATAATGAACAAAAAATCATCTTTTCAAGTTACGTAAATTTGTGACACAAAACTTTGAATTACATCTTCTTTTGTAAATCACTGGTCAATACCAAGATAGAACGCATCAAAACTCGGGAGTGGGGGCTCGGACCTCAGAACTCATTAAAAATTATACTAAGGCGTCACATGTTGAGAATTTAAAAGCGTCGTACTTATCTTCGTAAATTTTGGTTTATGTAACAATAGAAAAAATAGCAATCATAAACAAAGTTAGCTTGGAATATTCTATCCGCATCACGCGGAGGACTGTGACTTTTAGAAAAAAACAAAGAAAGTTAAGCTCTTCTTAGGTCCATGTTCACCAAAAAGATGACTGACGATTATCTAAAAACAGCTGTTTATAACACAATTTGTATGGGAACATGTCACATTGACAGCTGTTATTAGGTAATCAGACGGTTATCTTTTCAGTGAACATGGACCTTAAAGACGTTTTGTTTCTAACGCTCCGTAAGCTAAATGTCAAACAGTTTAAGGTCCGTGTTCACCAAAAACGTGACGGCCTGATTATCTAAAAAGCCGTTTTTAGATAATCAGGCCGTCACGTTTTTTATTAAATAATATTGAAAAAAACACATTTTTGTATGGGAAGAGATAGCAAAACCTTCCGTTACCTGTTTAGTAAGTTATTGAAAATGGTAGTAAGAGCACTCGTTCTTGCAGAAACTATCCTCTCTGTGCTAGATTGAGTGTGTGCCCGCAGTGCAAATATTGTAGACCGGTCGATCAGAATATCACTGTGACGTTTATTTAAAATGTTACATCACCATGCTGAGATAAGAGCCTTTTGGCCTCGTACAGGACATTTTTTTTTTCTCTCTGTGCTTATCTTATCATTTTTTTTTTCTTTTGTTCTTGTGTGCTGTGTTTTTTTTGTCCTGGCGGGCTTATAAATGCATTTTGTTTCTTTCTTCTGATTATGCTATGCCTCTTGTCCCCAGGTTTCGTGTTCTCCGCCCACCCTGGCCGTGTGAACTGGCGGTCTGTGTCCACAGGTCTGCTGATCCAGTTTGTGTTCGGGGTCTTATTTATCAGGTGGACACCTGGAAGGATCGCGCTGCAGTGCTTCTCTGATAAGGTAGACCTCAAAACCATTGGAAACGAGTTACTAACTCCTGGTTTCTTACTAAAAAAATGTGCGGCAGTCTAGATGGGGACTGGCGGTAGAAGTCAACCTCGTAGCTAGCTGGATCGGCTACGAGTGCTATGTAGCGTTAGGTGATGGTCACGCGAGTTCCATGATTTTTTTTTCACTCCAAAAGTGCTCAACGCGCCTAAAGAAGTTTTCACTTATGAAATAAATAAGTATCGCTGGACATAACACACAGCGCCATCTAGTGCCACACGAAGCAAGGCTTGTATCGTGGACACCAGATATATACTAAGTACATAATATATACTTTTTATTTGTAAATACGTACATAATATAAACATTCATGACTCGGAAACAAATGTCCATGCTCATCACACAAACAGTTGCTCCTCCAATCCCGGTGGATTCGAACCCAGGACCCTAAGAACGTAAGGCAGCCTCACTACCGCTACGGTATTCGGGTTGTCAAAATCCTTTGTTCCCTTTGAGTTACACCATTTTGTGTTACACTGTTACCCATTGGGAAAATAATTACCGATTAGTAACACTGTAACTCAAAGCCACATTTTTTTCCCTTTTATTGACACTGTAACTCAACAGAACTCTGTGTAATTTAACGTAAGTCGATAAATGACAATGATGCGTCAGTAATTTTACGGTCATCTGAGAGTTTAGCAATGGTCAATCATTTTGCTATAAAATTCGAAGGATAGGTCTGTCTTGACAACATTAGGCGCCGAGGTGAATCAACGAAATCTTCGAAACATCGAGAAGCATACGTACACAGGATTGCAGGAAGCCAATCCTGAGGAGTTCTTGGGTGGATAATAGCAGCGACTCGGATTAATCTTCATATTAAACCGTGCTTGCCTAGGTTATTTATTATTTACCAAGTTTCCTCCGTGCCTCGGAATGCAAGTTAAGCTGTTGGTCCCGGCAGTGGTGGCGTTAGGGTACGGCCCGGTAGGGCGACCGCCCCGGGCACCAGGTGTAAAGGGGCGCCGCGGGCGCCCCTCATCAGCCCTCATGGGCCCTCATACACAGATTGTTCATCAATGGATAATTCTTACCCGATCACTTGAATCAACAGCTTTTCACTGAATGCATACGGGGTGGAAGATCATTCTGAACATGTCGGGAAAAGATTGTGCTATAAGTCAGCTATTACATACATTTTCACCCTGTTTGCATTGCAGTTGGGTAGAAAAAAGCCTATTGTATTTTCGTATGATCGATCCGTATAGTTATAGACTGAAATAAAATAGGAGTCCCTTGCCTCGAGGCCTTTATATTAATAGCATTAGCAATAGTTGCAAAAAATGGAGCATGTGGACATTTTGATCTCCAATTACAAAACTATCTGAATTTATTCGAGGAAAGATGTAAAAATTTCGAGCTCGCTTCGCTCGCTCTAGCAGTGTAGTTTCCCTTTAATCTTAAGTTTATCTATAACTTACCCAAACAAATCCGGTAATTTGAAACAATGCTAACCTGTCCACTGTAGGTGAACTGTTAAAATTTTCGAGTTCGCTTTGCTCGCTCTCGACGCTTTTAAAATTCTCAATACGGCACGTCAAGGTTTAATTTTTAACGTATACTGACGTCATGAGCCCCCACTCCCTAGTTTTGATGCGTTCTAACTTAGTCAATATTCATTAATTTACAAAAACAAAAAATTTGTTTCCGATATTATTCAATACTGTAACTGGCGGACTAAATAAATTTGCAATTATTTGATAGTGTCGTCATACCTATTATCAAAAATGTATCCATTTTTTTTTGGTTTAAAATGATTTTTGTGAAAAATAGGTAAAATTACGCAAAAGTTGTATCCGCGCCTGTCAAATCGTTCCAGCCGTTTCGGAGATAAGCCGGAAGAAACAGACACACAAATTGCCACACAACGGAGTAAAATAGGACAGCGACGCGAAAACGGTTAACAGCACATATTTAGTACAACATTCTGAGCCCCCTCCCTCCCCACCTTGAAATAGCTATTCAAATAATTAAAAGCCATTATTTTATCCATGAAGGGGGTGCCGTAGAAACCTTGCCCAGGGCGCTGGTAGTGCTAAAACCGGCACTCCCGGGTGTCATTTCTAGATCTTTCCCAGTTGTTACAGGTAATCACGACTAGTCAGTGGCCCGAAAGTCTGACAACCAGTATTCATCATCATCATCATCATCATCATCCTCATTTCAGCCGAAAGACGTCCACTGCTGGACATAGACCTCCCCAAAGTGTCGCCACATTGACCAGTCCCGTACGACTCGCATCCAACGGATTCCCGCAACCTTCACCAGGTCATCGGTCCATCTAGTGGGAGTTCTTCCGGAAGACAACCAGTATTACCCAGTAGTCCCAGTACCAACTGGGTGGCGGAGGTCGCTCCATGTAAAATAATTGTATTCAGATGCATCCAGTGAGACTGGAAGCCGACCCCAACATAGTTCGGAGAAGGCCAGGGAGGCCATCCTGACCTCGCGGATTGAAGATTCAGGCGGTTGACGAGTTTTTTTTGCCCTCAAAATAATGGCTTCTTTATCTTTTCTCAGGTAGCGACATTCCTGTCTTATGGTGTGGAAGGTGCAGCTTTCGCATTTGGAGACCTGCTTGTGAGGACTGAAGGAGTCTTCGCGTTCAGTGTGAGTTTAGTTTTACCATTTCTGTAATATCTGTCATGACCCATGCAACTTCGTCTGCGTCAGAAAAACGAAAGGAAAAATACGTCCCCGTTTTTGCAACATTTTTCATTCCGGCTCCGTTCCTAATGAATGTAGCGTGATGTTATATAGCCTAAAGCCTTCCTCGATAAATGGACTATCCAACACAAAAAGAATTTTACAATTCGAGCCGGTAGTTCCTGGGATTAGCGCGTTCAACCATACAAACAAACAAGCAAAAAAACTCTTCTGCTTTATAATATTAGTATAGAAGTATAGACTAGTATAGATAACAAACGTAGGTATTTCATAACGACGATTTGGTTTATCGATCTGCCTATGATGTTGACCGATGTAAACGTAGGCTTACCAGGGGGCAACAAGTCAGCGCCAGCGTCGCACAGTTCTTAATATATCGGTAGAGCCCGAAACCCACATCCGCCGCCTTTAAAATGTGGGGCAGCGCCGAATCGGAGCAGTATCAAATTCCCCAGTCTGTGGCGCAACCCGAATCGGCGTAATTTGTCTCTGCCTTAACTAAGTATTGACCAAATGTTGCTTACCAAAACTATAGGTATCAATCTTGCTCAAACTTCCCCAGAGTCTAGGAGTCGGAACAAGTAAGATATATTTCTTCTGTCAAGTATTCTCAAATGAACGCAAAACATCAAATACCCATGTCTGTTAACAGAACCCGAATCTGTGTAATTTAAGTTTTGAAGTAATTTGCTTACTAAAACTATTTCTATCTTGCTCAAACGCTCTCAAGTAACAAACAAATCTAATCCATCTTCTTTTTCAGACTCTACCAGTGATATTCTTCTTCAGCATGCTGGTAGAGATATTGTTCTTCTGGGGGGCACTGCAGTGGTTCTGTCTGAAATTAGGACTCGTCCTAAGGGCAGCTACCGGCACTACCGTATGTGAGAGCGTCATCGCTGTTGGCAATGTGTTTCTAGGCATGGTGAGTTTAAAATACGAAATCTATAAAAGTTAACCAGGTAATTTTAGTTAAGTTGTGCCACCAATCTTACCATGGCCTATCTTATTACCCAGTCCTAATTGGGTGGTTGAGGTCGGATAGGTAGTAGCTCTATGTAAAATACTGCCATTCTATGGCATTAAGTCCGACTCTGTACTATGTACTTGAAGAAAATAAATAAATTCAGCTGCATCCGGTGAGACTGCAAGCCGACCCCAACATAGTTGGAAAAAGGCTAAGCAGAAAGGTGTGAGAGTAGTGAAAGATCAAAGACACGATAAAAGCTTTAGTAAAGGTGATTTGCCAAGTCTGGATAGGATGACTACCAAAGTTTACCAGGGTAAGATGACATCTAATAGAAATGGAAGAAGAGATGCTGCCTTGGCCTCAAATAAACTGGTACGAGAAAAGGAGAGTGATGATTTATTATATTGCAAGTGCTTAATTGATTTGAATGGATAGGCACCCATTCAAATCTAGACTAGTAATTCATTAACTGTCAGCGAGGTAGACATAATAGCTAAACAGTGACGTCCGTTGCGGTCAGACTTGACAGATCAAGGGCTAATACTATTTAATAATAAAATGGAGACCAAAATATCCTTCTAATCCTCAGTACTAATACGGAGCTCCCGTCCAGACAAAGGTCGTAGCACACTTATCAACTCGGAAAAGGATTGTCACTGCCTCGCCTTTCCCTTTGGCGTCAAACAGGCGTCCACGTAACGTAATCACGTAACGTAAGCGGATCAGAAACTCCGGCACGTCGACTCGGCTACAGCTAGGCGACGCCGCGCTTACGGCTCGCCGACCGCTAGTTGACGGCTAGGCGACAATAGTTCAATCATTTTGAATACGAAAGTTAAGTGTAGCGCACGGTAATGTCTCGGTTCACAATACGAGAGTCGGCTATCATTGCCATAGCACTTGATGAAGAGGACCAAAATAGAAAGAAACGAAGAAAAAGGAAATGGGTATACAATATGAATAAAGCAAGAAGAACTGAAGGATAATTTCGGACTGTTATAAAACATTTGATAGATGATGAAGAGACATTTTATATTTATTTCTAAATGTAAAAATATATTTTTTATAACATTCATAGGTAAAACGCAGACTGCGTGGACGAAGAGTCGTAAGCTAGGGTACGAAGAGCCGTAAGCTAGGGTACGAAGAGCCGTAAGCTAGGGTACGAAGAGCCGTAAGCTAGGGTACGAAGAGTCGTGAGCTAGGGTACGAAGAGCCGTAAGCTAGGGTACGGAGAACCGTAAGCGCGAGGACTGCAAGTCAACCACGCATCCGCGCGGTTCATGAGCTTGTCCCGACGCGAGGCGATTACGTTACGATTCCGATTAGTGTGCGTTGCAGTAGGGAGTTTCATGCAAATAATACTGAATGGCTCGAGTTGATACGGTGACGATCCCTTTCCGGTTTGATACGTGTGCTACGACCCCGAGGCAACCCAAATAAAAAATAAAAAGTTTGTTAATGCTTATATGTTATGGAAGAGTGATTTCGAGTTTCCTAACACAGGCTTTAGACACCTAAAAGGAAACTCCAATCACTAGGTTGTAAGAAAAACTTGGCAGAGACAATAAACTCATTTTTCTTTTTTTTTTGTAACATAAGAAGACGAACAATAATACTCTTTGTCCTTGCAGACAGAGTCAATACTGTTAGTGAAGCCATACCTCGCTCTGCAGACACCTTCGGAACTGCACGTCGTCATGTCTTCTGGATTCGCTACTGTGTCGGGTAAGACAATACTTAGAATGTTTTTAGCTTTTAGGGTTACGTACATCAAAAGGACAAAAAGAAACCTTTAAATAGTATGACTTTATCGTCCTTTAGTCCGTCTGACTGTCAAGAGACTTGACAGACAGATAAAAAAGGGTATTTTATCTCGGGAACGCATAAAGGTATCGAGTTGAAATTAAAACCACGTACTCAGGTCTGCAGTCCCTCAAAGCTATGAAAAACTTTTCTTTTCTAAAAATTCTAAGTCAACGTAAAAAAAGATAAGTACCATTTACGCCACAAAAAACGTCACTCAAGGGAATTAAGGGCCGAAGCCTGCCGGGGTTGCGGGCCTATTATATTATTCGAAAGAGATACCGCGGCCCCGGAACATAAGGGCGAGGAAGGAACATGGATGGGTTTTATTTAGTAAAAGTTTGACACTCCCTCCCGCTCCGCCCAGACTGGGAGAAGTTATTTGATGATTACCCATCCTAAAAAAAGAAAAAAAAAAGGGAATCAAGGGCCGAAGCCTGCTGGAGCTGCGGGACTGTTCGAAAGAGATACTGCGGCCGGCCCCGGAACATAAAGGGCGAGGAAGGAACATGGATGGGTTTTAGTCAGTAAAAGTCTGACACTCCCTCCCGCTCCGCCTAGAGTGGGAGAAGTTATTTGATGCTTTCCGATCCGAAAAAAAAGGATTCATAATTGCGGTACTTCTTCAGATCAAATAAAAAAACAAGACAGCGCTGCGAACAATAAAGTGAGGCCAGCGCATAACTACGTCTCTAGCGTACGAACACGCACAACAGACATTTAAATGAAACTACGTCCCAATAAATGCACACTTATTTACGAAACCGGCCTCACTTCTTTGTTCGCGTTCCGTCTTATCTTTTTTAATTGGTCTGAGGGTACTTCTCGTCTGCCGGGGTTGCGGGCCTGTTCGAAAGAGATACCGCGGCCCCGGAACATAAAGGGCGAGTAAGGAACATGGATGGGTTTTAGTCAGTAAGAGTCTGACACTCCCTCCCGCTCCGCCCAGAGTGGGAAAAGTCATTTGATGATTTCCCATCCTAAAAAAAAAAAAAAAAAAGGGTACTTCTCGTTGACCGAGAATCATAAAATTGGGCAAGAAGCAAGTTACTGTTACTGTTACTGCTAGCCTGCATCATCCCACTGCTGGGCAAAGGTCTCTCCCCATGATTTCCAGTTGTCTCTAGGGCTAATGTTGGCCACTGGCCATTAATTTTGTCCAGCTCGTCCCGCCATCTTCCGCGAGGTCTGCCAGAAGCAATGCGTATTGCAGAATATTTTTTTTATAACAAATGAATTTTGTCACGATAGATAACTGCTCGTTATCGGGCAAACCGGACTATGGTGGCAACCGGTTTTAACTGGGTCAAATCATCAATTCAGAAATATCTGCAGTCGAAAAGTAACAGTGTTAAGTAGTTCATGTTTTTAAAGAACTAATACTTAAAACACATCCACGACCCCGACACACACTATTCAATCCATCCACCAGCACAATGTTTTGAGTGCGTTACATTGAATTCTACAAAACACGATTTTTCACCCCAAAAAAAAGTCGTTGCCTAGCAATAATTTTTGCGTAAAGAATGCTTGGTTGACGGCTTCGTGGTGAGTCTGTTTACACCCTGTATAACAATAGTGCTACTTAAGCGGACTTAATTCCACAAAGCATTCTCTAACAGTCAACATTTAGATTGAATAGGAAAACATTGTGATAGGGTTTAAAATAATATTTAAAAACAACATGTTAAGTAATCTACTTTCGTTGCTAGCCGCACATTCCTACAAAAGATTAAAACTTTTATCAACTCACTAATCACACTTATTTATCATCTGTTATCAAATAATAAAATACTTTACAATATCTCTGTATTTATCTCATAAATAAATAATTTAGATAACAGCTGCAATTACAATAAAAGTATGCATAGATTGACCCCGTTCTTAATCTGTCATTTAATCTAAAAAATTGTGTTTTATACTTTTCAAGGTAACATTTGTAATGTTTCCATTGACTTTGACAGCTGTCAAACGAAAACATGATTTAGAAAATTATGAATGAAAACAATGGGCATACTTACCCTATTGTTTGTAACAATGGGGTAAAATGTTTCTTAATTGACTTTGTTACCTTAAAAACGTCTTAAAAACAATCAAACGTCTTAGGGCCAGTTTCACCGGTTGCGGATAAAATGTCGGTTAGCCTATTAGGAACTTATCTGCCAGATAAACTAACACTTTTGGTTTCACAGGTGTCGGATAGCGATATCTGGTAGATAAAGTATTAGTTATAACCAGCCTTTAAGTGGTAGATAGTATTAACTATCAGATAACTAACCGACACTTTATCCGGAACCGGTGAAACTGGCCCTTAATCTTTTAAAAACGTTTTAATAAGCTTCCCTTGTAAATTTTGCCCACTTACTGGTCTTTGATGAAACTGAAATTTTGCATACCTACATGTTCTGTTTGGATGACAATGCATGGTTAGATAAGTGACGCCATTTTAAAAACAACATGGCGGACTCCCAAAGATGGTGGAGTAGTTATTTTTATTGCGTACCCAACTCGTGAAAAACGAAGAGAAACGAGGAGCTCTTGGCTAAAAATAATAACAGCTGCTCAGGCCGATTTAGGTTAAGCCGTGCTTGCCTAGGTTGGTCTGGATGGATGACCTTCTTATATACCGAGCTTCCTCCGTGCTTCGGAAAGCACGTTAAGCTGTTGGTCCCACGCTCCTGGCTGTCATTTGTCCATCTTTGGCAGTCATTACAGGTAGATAGTGGCCCAAAAAGTCTAACAATTAGTCTTATCAAGTGGTATATTACCCAGTATTAACTGGGTTGTGGAGGCCAGATAGGCAGTCGCTCCATGTAAAATACTGATATGCAGCTGCATCCGGTTAGACTGGAAGCCGACCCCAACATAGTTAGGAAAAGGCTAGGGAGATGACCCAACTCGTGAAAATCAAACATCTCTGGCAATGTATCCCTCGCTTCTATATCTACTACTATCTACTATGATCACCGCTAGGCTATCTACTTCACTGACAATTTGTTCAAAATAGCTGTTCTCTTTATGAAAGTTGTAAAACAGTCAAACAGTTCAAAAGTTTGTATCCTCAAACACACAGATGGTAGCACTATCTATGAAAATTTAGTTTGACACCAATGTATGGTAGATTCACCCCCCTGGTCACCCATCCACAGACCAACCTTGGCTAGCGTGGCTTGAAGATGATCCTTGTACTCTCATCATCCACAATTCGACAGGTACAATCCTGGCCTCCTATATTGGCTTCGGCGCGGAACCAGCTCATCTAGTGACTGCTAGTGTCATGTCCGCCCCGGCAGCCATCTGCTACGCCAAGCTTCTGATGCCGGAGACGAAGAGGTCGCTGACTACCGTGGATAACATCCAGCCTGTGGAGTGGTAAGTGGACAGTTTGGTACTGAGAAATGTAAGAAGGAAGACCTTGCATTGGAAAGCCGCCCACTAGATGAACCGATGACCTGGTGGTGTGGTACGTCATCAATACGATTGATGACGTATTATAAAATATTTATATGGTAATGTACATCATATATATTTTTTTTAAGTATTATCATTCTCTTATTTTTGAAGTTACACAGGACGGACACATTTTACCACTTCGGAAGTGTCTCTCGCGCAAACTATTCAGTTTAGAAAAAAAATTGTAGAAACCTCAATATCATTTTTGAAGACCTATCCATAGATAGGTACCTCACACGTATGGGTTTGATGAACAAAAATGTTCACAGTATGAGGAACCACAAAATTTAATTGTTTTCTTCTATTGTTGTGTAAAAAATTTAATGCGGTTCACAGAACACATTTACTTGCCAAGGTTCAACAGCATATATAGTTCTTATAGTTTCGGAAAAAGTGGCTTCGTTTCGTAACGTAAGTGTTCCGTTTTTTGCCATTTGGCTACGGAACCCTTAAAATGATGTTTCTTTGTCTAATCAATTCATACCTTTTCTTCTACAGCGAAGACCAATCAGTTCTCTCCGCGGCCACCAGAGGCGCCACTAACGGAATCGCCCTGATCCTGAACATCATAGCTAACATTATAGCCTTCGTGGCTTTCATAGCCTGGCTCAACGGAGCACTGGGCTATTTCGGAGGAATGCTGGGCAATCCAGATATCAACCTGGAGTGGATCCTTGGAAAGGTGTTCATTCCCCTGTCTTGGGTTATGGGTGAGTACAAATAAAATAAAATAAATATCGCTGGACATTATACATAGTGCCATCTAGTGTCACAGTAAGCAACGAGTCTTGTGTCGCGGACACCAGATAGTTGATATGCAACATGAATAACTTAATAAATATAAATAAGAATTCCTGGAATTATTCGGGGGAGGCCTTTGACCATTATTAAAAAGGGTATTTTTTTTTATCATGATTTGAGGGATGTAACTCATCGGGGCTGCGGGACTGTTCGAAAGAGATACCGCGGCCCCGGAACATAAAAGGCGAGGAAGATACATGGATGGGTTTTAGTCATTAAAAGTCTGACACTCCCTCCAGCTCCGCCCAGAGTGGGAGAAGTCATTTGATGATTTCCCATGCGAAAAAAAAAAGGGATGTAACTCATTGGACAAGAAAAGATGAATATTAATGTGACTGGACAACGAGAAGGAGGCCAAAGAAAGATAGATGCAATGCATTGACGACCTGATTGGCGTAGTGGTAGTGACGCTGCCTTACGTTCTTAGGGTCCTGGGTTCGAATCCCGGTAGGAGCAAATGTTTGAGTGATGAGCACGTACATTTGTTTCCGAGTCATGGATGTTTATATGTATAATAAGTATGTATTTACAAACAAAAAAGTATAGATGTAGTATATCAACTATCTAGTGTCCACGACACTAGCTTTGCTTAGTGTGGCACTAGGTGGCGCTGTGTGTTAATGTCCAGCGATATTTATTTATTGTGTAAGTCATCGTCTGCCTAGCCTTTCTCAAACTGTTAAGATCAGCGACTGACTATCTGACCTCCACAACCCAGTTATTAATGGGTAATACGATTGGGAAATATGGGTACCTATCCTACCTTTAGTATTATGAGCATACCTAAGGATGATTTGTGTTAAACATGAAACTATTAAAATTTGACACGTTTTCTTTTAAATAAAAGGTAAATTAAACAACAATAGTAATTTATGTTATGTTAAATAAAACAGCCCTACTTATTATGTATTTTTATTACCAAGAATAGTGACATTCATTGCATTGTAAGTGCATGAAGTCACGTTAAAACAACGTCATTCTCTGTGACAATACGATTTTATTGTTCCGTTGAGGCGTAGCAATTTCTTGTTCTTTCATTTTATTGTTGTCACTGAAAAATGTAAATGTTCATTACGAGGTTATTTTAACTAAAGGCGACTAAAGTGCAAATCGAAAGGCGATTTAAAACATTTTAAACCGCAAAGGCAAATCCACCGCAAAATAAAAACCTTTCGTGTCACGGTAGCGATCGCCTGTAGCAAAATGGAGTGGCAAATTTAAAAAAATAGCAGACTTGGGCCAACGCAGACTCGCTCCCAAGACTTACCTCAAATATTTGTGAAATGTGGATACATGCATATTAGGCAAATATTATCCACCCACATTTCATTTTTCCTACGGTACAATATTATTTCAGAATCAAACTAAAATACTGTTAGAAAGAAAAGAAAGACAAGAAAGAAAAGAAAGAAAAGAAAGAAAGAAAAGAAAGAAAAGAAAGAAAAGAAAGAAAAGAAAGAAAAGAAAGAATTTTAGTCGTTGGTTTTGGCGGCTCCTTCTGCCATCTTCTACGAGACCCACCGCGACACAATCTAGCTGTATCACAGCGCATTGGGCATGCGGCAGACGTGGCCATCCCAGTCCAATTTCAGCTTAGCGGGCTTTTAAACAACGTCAGTAATTTGTATTGTGTGTGGAACGCAGTGTGGAGCTCCGCGTATTGTCTGTTCTTGACACATAGATTGCACATTGGCAAACCTTGAGTTTGGACTTTTGGTTATTCGTTAACAACCAAGATTAGGACCAATAAGTCGAAATGGGAAGAAGACAAAGCACGGTTTCTTTTCATTTTCATATATACTTTTTCATAGACCCAGGCATTCTCGCTTCTTTTTTTGAATTCCGACAACCAGTCTTACCAAGGGGTATCGTATTACCCAGTATCAACTGGATGTGGAGATCAGATAGGCAGTCTCTCAATGTAAAAAACTGGTATCCAGCTGCATCCTGTTAGACTGGAAGCTGTCCCCAACATAGTTAGAAAGAGACTAGGTAGTTGAGGATGATTTGTAACTTCCGAACATTAAAAATTGTTTTATTTCCTTTCCAGGAGTGCCATGGGAAGAATGTGAGCTCGTGGGCTCTCTGATAGGCCTGAAGACAGTCGTCAACGAGTTCGTGGCCTATCAGAGAATGGGGGAAATGAAGAGAGAAGGACTGCTTTCGGTAAATATTGTATTCATTTTTCATTTCGATGTGCTGGGTGCGAGTCGCACGGGACCGGTTATTGTGGCGACACTTGGGGGAGGTGGAGGGCTATATCCAGCAGTGGACGTCTTTTGTTTTCGTTGCATCTTTGACCCCCAATATATCCGTATCTAAAAGATTCCCAGGTATGGTCCAGAACAAACCGACTTCAAAAAGGAAGAGGTTCTCAATTCGTCGGAACCTTTTTTTTTATGTATGTTCCCTGATTAGTCGACGATGGCTGGAGCGATTTGAATTATTCTTTTTTTGTTTGAAAGGGCATACTTCCCAGGTGGTCCCATAAACATCAAGTCGGGATCTGATGATGGGAACGTGGAGGAATTGAGAGTACTCTTAAAATTTTATAGGCACACTTGATGTAATTTGGGTAGTTTTTGGAAGAGTACTTTCTTATTACACTCTTTATTTTCTTGGAAAAGTTAAGTCGAAGTTTGGTCTGTGAATTTTAGTCTTAGAGCACCTTTCAAAGTTGTTTAATTTAATGTTGCCATCTGCAAATAAGAGCTATTAGTTGACCGATCTAAGGATTGGTAAATGCCCGTTTTCTCTAATAGTGGACTGACCCAAAGGAATGCTAAAGAAGTTCTTTGTTGCATTTTTAAAACTCGTATTAGAGGTCCTACTCTCTAACGCTTCGGTCGTATATTGGATCTATTCGTCTCTCTCACTCGCACTCATCTGCAGACGTGCGCGAGAGAGACGGATAGATCCGAATATACTCACGAAGCGTTCGTAGGGCCTCAGTGACGATGGTTGACACTCAAACAGCGGTGACAAAATATTGTAGAATTTGAGGGCCACCCGTAAATTATGTCATACGTTAATAGAAGGGAGGGGGTCGAAGAAGGATAGGAAGATGATAAGGGGTGGAAGGGGTCCTAAATTCTGCCGGGGTTGCGGGCCTGTTCGAAAGAGATACCGCGGCCCCGGAACATGAAGGGCGAAGATGGAACATGTATGGGTTTTAGTCAGTAAGAGTCTGACACTCCCTCCCGCTCCGCCCAGAGTGGGAGAAGTCATTTGATGATTTCCCATCCTAAAAAAAAAAAAAAAGGGTTCCTAAATTTCGTGACTTCACATTTTAAAATCTAATTTAAGTAGATAAATTAAGTGTTTCGATTAGAAACATATTTCCAACTTTCTGTACGAAGGTGTAAAATAATTTGATATCACACTAGCGAGGGGGAGTCTCACAAATGTGAGGCCAGTGACAACGAAATTTATGGATTTCCCTTGGCGAAAAACGTCATAAAACTCGACATCTCATCTCTCATCTAGACTAATATTATTAAGGGAAAAGATTTGGTTTTTGTTTCTTTGTTTCGATTTAACACAAAAACTACCGAACCGATTTTAAAAAATCTTTCACTACTAAACAGCTACATTATTGCCGTGTGACATAGGCTACAATAGTTATTTGTTATACAAGAGTGCAAAGTTGTTATTTAACCGCGTGCTCAATTTTGATGACAGGGCAAGCGGAAGATTCTAAAATTAAGTCACGACCGCAGCGAGTGATTCCAAACTTAGAATCTTGAGCGTTAGCGAGGGAATCAAAAGAGCACGAGGTGAAAAATCTTTGCACTCGAGTAACTTTTCATCCTACCTCAGCGAGGAAATAGATAAACGCAAAAAAATGCGCATCGTTAACAAATTCGGTTAATTCTTTTGGCGTCAAATAAACTTCCTCGTCACTAGATAATGAGTGGTCATTTTAGGTTTATCACTTGTTTTCAAGTTGGATTCCTTGTTTTTAACCTAAGGTGTTAACAATATGACGCGAAAAGAAAATGGCGCGCGCAAAACATATTAAAAAGAAGTACACCAAGAAGGTTCCGAGTCTGAGTTCTTAACAAATTAAAAAAAAAATATATATGATAAATTCGGCACCATAGAGGTAGAAGTAAATAGGTTTAATGATGTTTTGGATTCACATGCTTAGTGCACACGATGTTCTAAATTCAGATTTACTTTACCCTCATGACGATAAAAACGGCTTTTGCACTCAGATATCGAAGAGCAAAAATACTCTTTCCGAGATGGGGGAATGAAACTTACATTGATATATCATGCAAATTAACCGAGCTATCACAATTTTCGCAGGCGAAGTCGCGTGCAAAATACTACTGATCTATTAAGATCGTCGAATGTTCCCTGATATCCAGTAACTTATCATATTACTTCTGTTTCCAGCCAAGAGCCGAGCTGATAGCGACGTACTCTCTGTGTGGATTCACGAACCCTGCCTCAGCCGGCATTATGATAGGAGCTATTGCGGCAATGGCGCCTAACCAGAGAGAAGTCCTGTCCAGTGTAAGTATCACACTAATCATCATATGTCCTGAGTTACTATCTACAGGGTGAAACAACCTCATCACAAAGCCGTTAGCCAAGCATTCTGTACATCAAACTATAGTACATTTTGATACAAGTGGAGAAAGTTTGTTATTGTAGTTCAAGGCGGTATTAACACACGAGCCGAAGGCGAGGGTGTTTTTGAGCCGAGAACTGCAATAACAAAGTCCACGTGTATCAAACGACGTTTTTCAATACACTTTTGAAGAAATAAAATAAAATACTCGTATTTGTGTCATGAATTATTACGAGACTATGATTTAAATTTTATTTCTTTCTGCGCTATGCTTTCGCCAGGTTGAAGGAGAAGCAAAGGTATGAAACCGTTAATCAGCCAAATATAAAAAAATGTTTTTTATACAGGGTGTAAACCACCTCATCACTAGTCATCACTAAGCCGTTAACCAAGCATTCTATAGCTAACTTTAACGTGGAGGTGTTAAAAGACAAAAAGTTGGAACTTTGACCCCAGATATATCCGTAACTAGAAGGTTCCCAGGTATGGTGTAGAACAAAAAAAATGTCGCAATGACGAGGAGAACAAGTGCCTTACGGCTTCGTTAAGAGATTTTTTTACCCACTTTATACCAAGATACCTAATACACTATATAATACAAGGAAACACACACATAATACACACTGGTTTTCGTCTTAAAAATTGTGTACCTAAACTGTTAGATGGCGCTGTTAGTTTTTGTTTCAAACTCAAACTCAAATTCTTTATTCTTTTTTTTTGTTCTTTATTTTTTTTTATTTATTCTTTTTTGCTTTTTTTTTTGATTAATTTTTTCTTTATTCTTTTTTTTATTCTTTTTGCTTTATTCTTTTTTTTAATTAACGTTGAAAAGGAGGAGGTATTTAATGGAAAAATCTTATTTTTACAGATAGCCGTGAGAGCATTCTTCGCGGGATGTGGTATTTGTTTCATGACTGCGTGCATAGCAGGTAAGTTCGATAAAACCGTTTAATGGTGTCGATTCTGTTGTGCACAAACTAAACATAATTTAGGCTATTGCTATCTTTTTCTTTCTAATAAAACGAGAAAGAGACGGACGTAATTTAGAGCTGTCAAATTTAATTCGAACTAATATTTCCATACAAATGAAGGGTGCACGTAAAAACATGTCGACTAAAAACACAGTGAAGCGCAAGGCAAAAACCAGTTTGACATTTCTTACTTAGTGCATAGCTATAGCCGTCCTTTTCTCGCACTGCATTTTAGTAAAAGATAGCAATAGTCTAAATTAAGTGTTTGTGCACAACAGAATCGACACCATTATTACAGCTTGTAAACGGACCCTTCAGAAAGTCGTTAACCAAGCATTCTTTACATCAAACTTAACTTAAGTAACTTTACGTAAAAAATATTGTCGGGTAATCTTTTTTTTGGGGGTGAAAAATCACATTTACGTTAGAAGTTAACGCACTCAAAACATTGTGCTGTTGGACGGACTGTATAGCACGTGGTTGTGCTGGTGTTTAAAGTAAAAATCTTAAAGGACAATGATATAAAGACGAGATAAGTATGAGGAATTTAAAATTTCTTTATAAAACTTACTTTTCTCATAACTCTTGTTTAAAATCAATGTCCATTCAAAATATATTTGGGAACCCAGAAGTTTTACAAAACAATCGAAATAAATACACACTACCCTAAGAATATCATGTATGATTTACAAATTATTTTGGTATTACGTTTGTATGAAATACGCATGCTCCGCCGGCTCCTTAAGGAAATCATTACCTACTCGTATCAAGTGTAATTTTTTTGTTGAATCAATGAGAACGTATCTAATGTAATGTTTGAAATATTTGCTCCGACGGCCTCTTAAGCACCGTGATAAAAATGTACAGACAGAAAATTTTGAAATCGCTCGTTCAAAGAAACATTAAGGGTGCATTGCATTCCGAGATACGAAATAATCACAGCGCTTACATCAATATTTTGCGTTCCGATTTAGTTTTCACGATTATGACAGCAAGATCTGTCATTAGGTCATTTGACAGCGCTCACGGTGATATTTATTTGAGGCATGGTCGGTGTAATCGCAAGATGGCGCGTGTCATGACGCCATCTATGACGATTCAAGGAATATATCGATATTCCTTGAATCGCGCTCACGGTAATTCGGAACGGGTTTATGGACGCTCAAATCGTTAACAGCCTATCTCGGAACGCGGCCCAAATACACGTGATAGTTCACTACACCCCCTAATGATATTTCGTGATTTTTTCCGAAGACCCTCCCCCCCCTTTCGAGCCTCGGCCCCTACTTGTAGCTAAAACTCCAACATTCATAACTAAACTTAACTTTGTTTTTGTTCGCAGGTCTATTGATGCCTGATGATGCGTTCTTGTAATAAAAGTGATATTTGTTATTATTTTAATTAAGATTAAGCCCACTTAACTTTATACAAATGTTATAATTTATTGAATAAAAGATTTTCTTAATATTTTTGGGTTTTATTTTGTTTCTAACCTTACTTTTTATGGTTTCTGTGGAGCAAAAGAAACAACCGTATACCGCATCTACTGTAGGGATGTTTTTGATAACTGATTTTTTAAATAACTTTACCTTGTTTTATTGTTTTTTTTTTTGTTTCATGTTTGTTTGGGTTTCGTTTGATATCATATAAGTACGTGATGTTATTTTTTAAATTTTAGTCGGTTCGATTCAAGGCAAGCGAATTATCGAAAAACCGGAAAAGTAGTTTTGCTTTGCTTTAATTAAAAATAAAGGAATGTTTCCCTTTCAGTATAATTTGCTATCAACAGAACATTAGCTCTAGTAGGCATAGAAAAATTTCAGCCTGTATATCTCAGAACTTTGTATCACACCTGCCTTCACGAAAATCCTACATCCCGCCAGCAAAGTTTCCAGGATCAAGATACAAAACTTGCCATACAACAACCTCCGGACAGCAACATACCTGACAGTACCGACAATAGGGTCACTGAAGCCCCGGGAATGAACATTGCGCCCACTTAAGGGAACATAGATATTCTCTAATACAATCGAAATATATGTACATACTACCATAAGAATATGTTTGATTTTTATATTATTTGGGTATTACGTTTGTATGAAAAACGCATGCTCCGCCGGCCCCTTAAGGAAATCATTACTCGGATCAAGTGTAATTTTTTTGTTGAATCAATGAGAACGTATCTAACGTAAGGTTTGCCATGTCAGCCCCTAACCTCGGCGCTCTCACTAATTTGGCGCCTGTCATCACATCGCCCCCCACCGATATAAAATTGGTCCATATGGAGGACTTTCCAACCGAAAACCAAAAAGCTGCCTGGGCGTTATAAGGCCGTAAGCATTTTTGTTGTTCAGTCACGTCTAATAATATGTATTAGACTGTACATGACCGAAAGCTTAACGACATCCCAGAAGCTTCGTAAATTACAAAAAACTAAGGTAGGACCTCCCACTAGGTGAACCGATGACCTGGTGAAGGTTGCAGGAATCCGCTGGATGCGAGTCGCGCGGGACCGGTCAATGTGGCGACACTTGGGAGAGGCCAAGTCCAGCGGTCGACGTCTTTCGGCAGAAATGATGATGATATGACGAAGAAGGTAGATTAAGGCTGCATTTACACCAAAGATGTGGGAGGTTACGTAGTTAAGGAATGTGCTTGTTAAGAACCAATAGAATCACTTCATTCACTTAGCCTCGCTCAGCGCAGCTCTAGTGCTAACTGTAGGTCAGCGGAGCGAGGTTTTTGTACATACAACACAATGGAAGAATGTATGCGAGGGATGGGTGCTAAAGACGGATGCGAGCAAAAACATTGTAATCATTAGACGGTGTGGTTACCATCAGGGGGTACTCTCTGACTCCGTCAACGTAGCTATATGGGGTCTGTCCGAAAGTAGCTTTGTACTTTAAAATGAGCCTACCTCTTAATATTCTCGGATTCATGAGTTTTGAAAACACTTTAAGAGTAAGAAAATCAAAAATGTAAATATTTTATTTCACATAGGCTTAGATGAGCATTTATAAAACGTCGACAAATGTGCACGGTTCAGGTCTTGGTCTCCATGGAGAAGAACCGGCAAGAAACTCCATGGTTACTCTTTTCAAATCATTTGGTACTACAATATTGTTATGTTACAGCCTTAGTACTTAAGTTTAGGGGAACGGCGTAGGCCCGACAATAGGTCCTTGCGTAAGGACGGACAGATGACCAATTGTTGAGTTGTCATTCATTTTCAGTTCGGGCCGTTAATGAATATATGTCCGTAAATGATACGGAGTAGGAAACGCCCGTAACTTCGGCCGAAACCACGGGTTTCGTGCTTAGAGAGTAGACCCCTGAAACGAGCCCACTACACACCATCGCACCGCTCATCTGTGCACCGTTTCACAGCGTCATTACACATCCTCGCACCGCCCAGCTACCTCGCTCATCTTTAGTGGAAAAGCAGCCTAAATCAACAAGCACCTAGATAGTTCAACCTTTTTTGAAAACCTGGTTGAACAGAACTGCGTCTTTCTAGAAATAAAAGAAAAAAACATATTTCAACTGCTTTTAGTTTTCGAACACATCGACATCAGCAAGATGTCACTACACTATGCACATGACAGAAACAAGACATCTTTATTTGAAAAATATATTTCTAATAACTGTAAATCGGTACAGTTATGATACCATATCGAAATTGCGAGGTTTTCGCTAGTGTGTTTTTTTTTCTCGTCATCAAAATTTTCTGTAGTTTGGTCATCTGGTATCGCGGTATGTATAAGAAACAACCGACCCTAACGAGTATACCGGAACGTAATGAATCTGAAGACGAACAGGCCACTAATAAATGGGTACCAAAGAAAAAACATGAGGTGCTCAAAGCTAAGTATAAATGTTTGAAAAAACTATTCCAAATTTATGATGCAAGTGTCATCGGGATTCTGCCAGAAAACTACAGCCCAGAAGGCTACATAGAGGACGATGTGAAGTCGACAAGCAAGAGGAAAAAGCGCTCGCATCGTACAAAGACTGATGCGTGCGCCGGGACGACCGAAAAATCAAGCGGTGACGTTTCTGTTCACTCAGATGAGGACAAGGACTCTATAGCAACAGCTGTTATCAGAGACCTGAAGATCAAGAACGTTCTGTCCACATCCACACAGATGGAGAACCAATTAACGAAAGAGTTCAAGTACGCCGCTACTCAAGACTCTAGAGACAACTTGATGTTGGAGCGAAACATGTCAGCTGACGGTGACCGGCAAGAATGCGAGTTCACCCAGACAAATGATCCTCACCCGTTGCCCTACCTTCTAGTCAACGAGAGGAGACCGCGGATGAAGCCGACAAGATTCCAGTGCTTCCTCCAGCGAATCTTCGGGATCCGTCGGGAGAGATCGTACAAGAATTACGTCCTACCGAATGGCCATATTTATGCTGCCAGTGACAATAACATATCTGATAGTTACTGTGAGAAGCATCGGCGAAGAGGGCTGAGGTTTCGTAGACTGCGGCGTCCGAAAAAGATTCAATCGGAGACTGCGCTGAGGGATCTCAATAGTCCTGTGATCTTGACCTACGTACAGTCGGTGCAGAAAAGCTGTTTGGCGGACACTACACCCCGCCATTGTCCTATTTTGGGATGCCTCAAGATTTCTTATGGTAAGTAATGCTTTGATAAGTTAACAGAGCGCGGAGATGCTTCACGACTGATGCTGGAGGTGTTCTTATAAACATTTTCGTAACACACATTTAATTCGTATAAACGCTCTATTAGACAAATAACTCCTTTGAATGGCGGTCCGTGATAAGTTCTGCGTTCAAAGCATTTTAAGACACCACAGTTTTATTAGTACTGCCGTTTCGAGACAGTCTGTCTGAAAGCTCCTTTGAATGGCGGTCCGTGATAAGTTCTGCGTTCAAAGCATTTTAAGACACCACAGTTTTATTAGTACTGCCGTTTCGAGACAGTCTGTCTGAAAGCAAGTCGTGCTTTCTCATACTAGACTATATGGCGTAAGGAAGACTCATCAATTCCAATAGCCTTACTTACGGGAGCGCTATTAACCTCATGGTCCGTTTGCAGATTCTTATACATCAAAACCTCCCCTTTACCGTTTCAGGGATAATCAACTACAACGACCACCTGAACCTATGCCACTTCCCCGAAAGAAAGTTCGTCTGTCACTACTGCCACGAAGGATTCGAGACGCAATACGACAAATTTATCCACGAGAACGAACATATCGGCATTCCAAAGTTTGAAGGAAACAACATGCCACCTTGCGAGCACGCCCCTTCAGCGATCACGCGAACAGCTTGTAACACACAGACAGAGCCAGAAATAACGAAATGCAATGTCCCAGAAGACAAACTAAAGAAAATAGTATCGTTTTTCGATAAGATAAACAATCCGGAGCAGATCTTCTCGGAAATGAAGAAGAATAGGTATTCAGACTGTAACTTGCAGCGGTCGAAGACTGAGATTGAAACGGCTGAATCGACAGATTCTTCGGACAAGAGGACTGTCAGCTGTGTGAACCTTCCGCGGAAGTGTGAAAAGAGAGGAGATTGTTCCTCTGCAGATTCTGAAACGATCACGAGACTCACTCGATATGGGTCGCCTGTTACTTGTCATATTTGTGGAGAAAATTTCAATTACAGGTAAGACTGTTTTCGGCCAACAGAGTACAAATCTAGTTGGTTTTCGTGAATATCACTTACTCACTTGCAGGAAAAATTCAAGGCAGTTTTTTTTGTCAAGATTATTTACTAATTCCTGATAACCAGTTAATTTTAATGGGTTGTGAAAGTGGAACAGACAGCCATTCCATGATAAGTACCTAATAGTAATTAGCTAGGATTCAGTTTGACGACTTGAAGCCGAACCCAGCGCCTCGCTGTCAGCATAAGGAAGGGGTCCGCAAGGGCCGATGCCTGCCGGGGCTGTGGGACTGTTTGAAAGAGATACCGCGGCCCTGGTACACAAAAGGCTAAAAAGGATCATGGGTGGGTTTTAGTCGGTAAAAGTCTGACACAAATGAAAGTAGACGAGGAGTAATTTGATGATTTCCCATCCAAAAAAAGGCCTAATGGAGGAACGGATAGGCAGGCATTCAAAATTATTTCAACGACAATTCTTTTTCAAAAGATTTATCGCGTTTTTTTTTTCCAGACGCCAGTTAAGTCTCCATGTCGACCTAGAGCACAGTGCTCACGACAAATTCTCAAAATTCCACACTTGTGGTGGAATCGTAAGCCACAGGTCCCAAAACCGAATCGACATGGTCAGCGAAGATGGCATGATCAACGTTCAGAGCATCGACAGGTCACGATCAGAAATAAGGAGGAGAGAATCCACTTCATCAATGTTAGAATCTTATTCCGATCTTTCTCGAAGGAGGTCCGAAGAGAGTTTAAGTTGTGATCCCTCTACTAATATTGTCTATTATACGTCTATGGAAACCCTGAAGAAGCCTTCGAAGGTATCCAATATGGTTCAGAAAGTCAGAAAAGGTCTCGGCTATAAGTGGGAGCCGGGAACAAAAATTATTCGTGTGTAGTCCGTGCTATGTGAAGTGGCATTGTTTGTTCAGTATAGTGAAAAGTCCAGTTGTTTGGTTTTATTTTACTAATTATTCTTTTCGCGTTCTAGGTATACTACTGGCCAGCACAAAGCTACGCCTCGCTCTGTGCACACACGCTCACACGTACATATTTATATCAAGCTATAATAAATTTGATTGATTTGCAGATTGCGATGTCTCTCGCAAAATATTACTTATCGTCTAAAAAGTAACAAAATCATATGGACCATCTTACAAAATTTCCTCCTACAAAATAATACCTATATGAAATCAATTTTCTCTACAAGTATGGCATTTATAGGAACGAACGATATGTTATATTTTAGTTAAAAAGTAGTAAAAAACATTTTTTAATTTGAGCTATATAACAGGTTGAGCCTGGTCAATGAAGCCGAAAATATTGGGCCCTCAGTTCCTGCAGACTTTTTAGTAAAATTCAACTCTAATTAACTTTCTAACAATTAACTTTTGAGTCATTATTTCTATGTAACTAATTCACAGGCTGTGACAATAAAACTAAATCAATTAAACAAAGGTCACCGACTTCTAAAGCTAAAGCTATTTTTCACTTTTTTGTGTGAAGCCTGTTTTTTTTTTTGCAAAAAAGTTTTTATTTTTCTGAAACTGGTTGCTTGAAACTGGTGTAAGCAATAGACAGACATGAGATTTCAGCAATCTCAGTAAAATTGCTAGATATCATTTATTTAGGAGTTCCATTGCCTATCTCCGAAGTTCATCAGATCTTCATCAAATTGAAATGAGATCACTTCGAGAAAGTACACTTCCTAAAACTAGCCAAATCGCTTCTAGTGCGCCTATAAAATGTGAAGAGTTCTCTCTATTTCTCCAGGATTCCATCATCAGATCCTGATTTGATGATTATGGGACAACCTGGGAAATACAGCCTTTCAAGCAATTTAATAAAAACAAAATCGGTCCAGCCATCTTCGAGTAATCGGGGAACATTGAATTGAGAACCTCCTTATTTTTGAAGTCGGGTAGTAACCACGGTGACTCAAATATCCGGATTCGGTAGAGTATCGTTAATTTGCTCCTAAGAGTTAAGAGTTCCGTTCCTTTGTCATGGATCCCATAATCCGAAATAATCAGAACCTAACCAAATTCTCATCGATGTACCCTTGAAATACATCCTTTCCAATAAAATAAAATAAAACAATACATGCCACGGTAATAGGGCTTATCCCCAATTAAATGTAACTTTACATACCTAACTGTCAAAACCTGAGTGTACACTTCTGAGGACCCAGAGCATACTGGCGTGATGTTACGTCACGATATCGTATTAACAATAAACAGCCAAGCGTTTGCAGCAACCACTGCAGATTCGCCGAAGAGTTCCATTGTATATCTCCGAAGAAAAACCGCTTCTGGTGTGCCTATAAATTTAAGGAGTTACCTCTATTTCTCCGGGATCCCATTAAATGGAACTTTACACGTGTAACTGACGAAATCTGGGTGTATTGTACACTTCTGCGTACTCCCTTAGAGCATACAGGCGTGATGTTACGATAAATAAACAATGAACCTACAAGCGAATGTAGCAATCACTGCAGATTTGCCGTCTATTTTTGAAGAGTTCCTTTGTATATCTCCGAAGATCAGCATCAGATCTTCAAAAAATTTAAATGGGACCAAATGGGAAGCACCAGCTTTCAAATAAAAAAGGAATCATCAAAATCGGTTCACCCGTTCGAAAGTTCTGAGGCAACAAACACCAAAACAGACGAATTGAGAACCTCCTCTTTTTGGAAGTCGGTTGAAAATAAAATTGAAATCATAGTCTCGTAATCAGGGCCTGATTAACCCTTGGGCTAATTAGGCTGCAGCCTAGGGCGCGTGAATCAGTGGGGCGCGCAGAAATAAAGTCTACGCATGCACTATTAATCTAGCCTCATTGCATCTACCCTCGGCCCGGGCTGGCCATATGAGCAAATCGGGCAAATGCCCGATCGGCCGGGTGTGGCCGATTCGATCGACCTACGTTTGCTATTTAAAAAAAAAACTTACTGCGATTAAAATAGTGCCGAGTACCTAATTTTATTTACTTTTGGACTATCATTTGACATCTTTAGCAATGGTACTCCCCGACCCCGGCTCAGAATTTTTAAAAGTTTCTAGTAAGTACGTAAATTGTAACGTAGTAGGTACAATCACTCTCAAACTGAAACATTTTAAAGACTTCTTTGTTTTCTTTCCCGTGTGGTTAGTGCGTAGGTGTCGTGTCAGTTTTTATGCCACCCATGGGTCTTTGACTTGGCTTGGGTGAAAGCGTCAGGGAGGCCCGCGAAATTCAATTTTTCAATTTGCGGGCCAGTGTTAAGAGCCCTCTTACAGTCCACTAGCGCCGCCAATCGAAAAAATGTCATAACTTGTAAATAGAATCAAAAATACAAAATGTGGTCTATTATTACTGTAGAAAAGGCAATAACGTAATTTTATAACACATTGTCACCACTTGAAATATAGCTGTTTAGCTAAATCGTGAATTTGTAACAAAAACGGCCGTTTATGTTTTGAATGCACGATTTAGCTAAACAGCTATCAAGTGTTGATAAGGTGTTATAAAATTACGTTATTGCCTTTTCTACAGTAATAATAGACCACATTTTGTATTTTTGATTTTATTTACGAGTTATGACATTTTTTCGATTGGCGGCGCTAGTGGACTGTAAGAGGGCTCTTAAGTTGTATGTTGGTGGAAGTACCGTTCGCGGCTGTGGGGCGTAGGTATGTGGTTGCAGAATTGCAGTCATCAGAATCATCGGTGCAGCCCTCCAAGTTCATGAAAGTTGAGGAACGAATTATTAGTGTTGATGATTTTGATGATTACTGGTTACTGGATACGAACACTAGCGAAGGACATGACAGCGAGCAACACAACGACAGAGACAACCCACAACCGTGCGGTGTGGCGCAGAAATACTAGGAGGGCTGCCCCCAAATAAATTGGGATAATAGCCAGGAAGAAGACTGATTACTGGTTACTGTGACTGCATAATAATATGTCGTGCAGCCGCAAACGATGTTTTCATCAGCGTACAACTTGGCACTGCCCTGCAAATTGCAAAAAACATTGGAAAAATTGAATTTCGCGGGAGGTCCCTGGAGCATCAAATGCCGTCGAGAAATATCTCTCGGCCTAAAAATGATCGTACTACCACTAGAAACTCACACATTCTCTTTAAACCAACTGATGCGGTTCGTACTTTAAACGTACTGCGAATAACTTGTATCATAAATTCAAAAATTCTTTTACTCTGGTTTGGCACTCCTATTGGTTTTTCGAATGATCGACCGGTATGACAGAGGCTGAAATAAATTAGGAGCCTCTTGCCCCAAGGCTTTAATAGGCAATTTTGGCATGCATACACAAAGTTGCATAAAATAGAGCATGTGGACATTTTGATCTCAAATTACATAATTATTCCTTTATTCAATTTTTTACAAACTTTTTACATATATTATTTAAATATTAACTTAGAAAATATATAAAAAAACATTTAAAAATATAAAAAAATTGTAGCCCACCGGGAACAGGGTCCAAGCTACCGGCGGTCAGGGCTTTAGAGAGAGGAACCTCCTAACAATACGAGCCGTGTCAAGGAGTACCGCGCACTGAATCAAGCCCTTGATCCAGCTGCCTAACGAGAGCCGCCTCAGGTATTGGTCGAGGCTCTTGGCAATTAAGCCATGGGCTGACACGACTATCGGCACAATGATCGCCGAGTCCACTTCTCACATGTCGACAACCTCGCGAGCCAAGTCAAGATAGGTACTTGATTTGTTTATCTTTCTCGGCTTTCACGAGGTTCTCATCATGCGGGACCGTTATGTCAACAATCATTGTGCGCCGCTCTGATCGATCCATCACTACTATATCCTATCCTACTTTCTACTAATATTATAAATGCGAAAGTTTGTGAGGATGGATGTATGTTTGTTACTCTTTCACGAAAAAACTACTGAACGGATTTGGATGAAATTTTGCACACAGATGGTTTATAACCTGGATTAACACATAGAATACTTTTTATACTTTTTATCCATGGGACGATTTTGAAACTTCACGCGGGCGAAGCCGCTGGCAGAAGCTAGTCAGGTCTATTAGAGCTATAACAGTCCTGTCAGTGATGATGGATTGATCCCAGTACAGTGTGATACTGCCATTATCGAGAACTGGGTCGGGCACATACCTATAGTAGGACACTTCCGATTCCACAAGATTGTATTTTAGAGCAAGTTACTGATGGATAATCCTGGCTACAAGGTTGTGTCTATGCAAGTACTCTCCGTTAGCTAGACGAGAACACCCGGAGATAATGTGACGGATTGATCCGCCTGGACGGTGGCATGCCCGGCATTATAAACCGTACCGTCCTTCACAATAAATCTCCGGTAGTTATTCGTCATCATAACTTCATAAATTAATTAATGGCGCCATTATGACTTTTCAATGGTCAAACACTGACAATTGAAAGAAATGTCATAGAATAATAATCTCGTACATGAAATCTGGCATGAATAAATGTTCGCATTTAGTAGTAGATTTCGAAAACCATTTGTACTAATTGTTTTATAATAATAACAATACGACAATGCCATTAAAAAACAATTTTATTACAAGACCATTGACCGACCATTATGAATTTAGCAGATTACGAACTTTAAGCAAAATGACAATGGGATGAGAATGGAATCGTATTGGAAAGACGAATTTATTAAAATAGTAGAATTAGGCCCCAGGGAGCGAGTAAAAATAAATAAAACAAATTTTATATAAAAAACCACACATGTTTATTGTAGTTATTTTTATATAATAATATTTCTAACACATCCCACGCAGTGAGATCGCCGCAAAGAAACTTCTGGAAGCCAGAGAAACAGTGTTACAGAAAACATTTAAATATGTTACAACTTACACTACAGATAACATAAACTTACAACTAAATATACTATTTGCCCGTTGTCACTGAATGCCTGAATATGGAGTAGGCACGACGACAGTATCAAAAATATTACAAATCTATTTAGGTCCTTGTTCACCGAAAAGATAACGGTCTGATAATCTATAAACAGCTGTCACTGTGACAAGTTCCTATAGAAAAATGCGTTTTAAACAGCTGTTTTAGATAACCAGACCGTCATCTTTTCGGTGAACTTGGACCTTCCGTCAGTTAGACGTCCGTCAGTTAGAGTATTAGAAAATAATGGACACGTATTTTTTTCTTTTTGTAAATCAATGAATATTGACAAAGCTAGGGAGTGGGGGTTCGTGACGTCAGTACGCTCTAAAAATTATACCAAGGCGTGACGTATTGAGAATTTTAAAAGCGTCGTATCTTCATCAATTTTGATTTACGTAGCAAAAGAAAAAATACAGGTACAATATTTTTTGAGTCTAACTGACGGACGAATTTGATTTTTTGTCGTCTTCCCTATTTCAGCTTACAACGCTAAGGCGAACTTTGAAATTCAATAGAGCGCTTTTATGCAAGCATTAATTTAGATGTCGGTTACTGTTCATGGAAACAGGCATATGTTGGTTATCTATAACATAATACAACAAAAAATGTAAACACATGGATACGTTCTTTACAAATTAACCATTATTAACAACCACATAAATTAAAGTGTAGAAAGAGAGGACACAATAACGTAAAATGTTACCATTGTGTACACAGAACAGATAATAGTAGTTTATGCGACTGTGCATAATGAAGGGCATTACAACACGAGTGTGGGTTTAAGAAACGAGCCGAAGGCGAGTTTCTTAATAGCATTACACGAGTGTTGTAATGCCTAATTATGTATAGTTGCATACACTACTTTATCTACCCAAATATCATAAGGGCTCTATGATGGGTTCAGGAACCATAGGGAAATTACCTGCATTGTTACTTGGCCCTTGATTTTTGTGCCAACAGGTTATTATAAGTTGCATTCGTCGCTGCATTTACGATATCTGGCGGAGTATTCATGTCAATTTCTGAGTCACTATCACTCATTTTCGACAGAAATAAAGAACTTATCAGAAAATTTGTCTGCCCTTCATTATGCACAGTCGCATAAACTACTATTAGAGTTGCCTTGGGGCGGGGCAGGCGCGCCGCTCATATAAATGAACGCTCATATGTCAATCGATTGCTCATTGGTCACAGTATTGCCGTGTCAAGCACAGCGTTAGTGTGATAATCAATAGAAAGCTCGTGATCTAAGTGTGAGTGGTTTATTTGTGTGCGTAATATGCATAAGGGTCTATTGCTTGTAGTGAGTTAAGAGGGCTGTGACAATTTTTCTTGTATTTGAGTGTTTTAACAGCCTAACACTCAAATACAATAAAAATAGAGATATTTATTTTGAGCACTCCCTAGAGAAACTATCAATCTTTCTCAGGCACATATTTTTTTTAATTTTGTTACCATACCTAAACCATAATCACTCATCGAAACTGAAAATTTAGATGTGATGTGAAATTTATATATGGTTCAGATTTGTACACAAAATTAAAAAAAAAACATGCATATCTCCATTTTTATTGTATTTGAGTGTTAGGCTCTTAAAACACTCAAATACAAGAAAAATTGTCACAGCCCTCTTAAAGAGTGGGAAGAAGCGGCGACACGCTTTCTAATACAAATCAGGAACTATTTCCTTTCGAACATTTTTTATCTGTTCTGTGGTGTAAATATACAAAGGGCAACATTGTTTAAAACAGTGTTCGGATTTGCCGACAACATGAAAAGTTACACGATTTTGAGACACTGTGGTAACAGCAGTACAAGTACGTAGGAATCGATAAGACTCGATAAGATAAATTTGACAGTCATTCTCGATAAAATGAGGTTTTGACTCCATAAAAACTCATTTTATCGATAAAATGAGGTTTTGACTCCATAAAAACTCATTTTATCGAGAATAATTGTCAAATTTATCTTATCGAGTCTTATTGATTCCTACGTACTTGTACTGCAGTTGTGATGTTCATGATTGCAAGTCTATTTGCTCCGTTCAAGATAAAACGTAAAAATGATATGAAACGAGTTCTAAAACTGAAAACTGAGCAGAATATATCGATTTTTATGCTATATTATGTAATAGAAAACACCATTTTGTAGTTATAATAAAAAGAGCCAGTATTTATAAATATTTCAACGCTGTATACATTGTTACAATATTTTACAGTTACTTTTAAAAAACGTAATAGCCCAACGGTTGTTAGACTGGCAATCTAGGGTCAATGTTCACCGAAAAGATAAGTCTGATTATCTAAAAACAGCTGTCAATGTGACATATTCCCATACAAAAATGTGTTTTAAACAGCTGTTAGATAATCGTCCGTCATCTTTTTGGTGAACATGGACCTAGGTGATGCAACTTTGATCAACAACTCTGAACGCTGGTAACGTCCTTAAGACTGATGCTCCAAAAAAGCCCGTGAAATTCAATTTTTTTCGAGGTTATAAGCCGTATTTATTTACAGGATTATAATCATCAAAATCATGAATACGACTCTACAAGTACATAAGACTCGATGAACGAATTTTTCACGGTCAAAGTCGTCCATCGAAAAGTAAAAAAAAAAAAACAAATTACGCGGGCCACCCTGACGCTACTTTCGGATCAGTTAATGGTACATTTACCAGACATATTTTTGTGAATCTGATACAATTATTTGGGGGTGTCCGTTAATTACGTCACGAGCCTCCAATTGGTGAGATGTCATGAGATTTGACTTGACTTGATCTCCTCAACCCCCCCCCCCACCTAATAACACGTGACACGGTTTTAAAAAAGCGTATTTTATAATAGTGAGATTGGGTGAGATTGGTCTCGGTCCCCTTAAAAGCGTTATGTAATTAATTGACGCCCCTAATCCGGAGATCAAAATGTAGAAAAGTAGACTGCTAAAAACTGCCCGCAATTTTGCAGTCATCACTGGATTCTCTAACTGCAAAATATTGTTACAATGCATGTACATTTATATTATTATGTAACTTAGAAAAATAACAAGCACATTCGTTGAAAAAACAACATTTTGTCACTTATTAAATTCCCTTTTTTGACAAAAAAATAAAACGCTTACTGAACGTTCAGTCAAAAATAATAGAAATATATGTACTTTAAAAAATAACACGTAACTTAATTTCATCGTTTATTATACTTTAAAATTAAACAAAATAATTATAATTGTATTTTTTATAACAATAGGTTTTCAACCACTGACGGTAGAGATATTCAACCTTTTTTCAAAGAGTTTTATAGACGACAACATAGACAATCAAATTGCCTCTATTTTTTCACATTTTCAAAATGGTCGCTTTTTAACATTTTTCATACAAAATTATTTATTTATCTCTAGGTTGAATACCACTAACAAATCCCAAAATTGTATTGTAATATACAAAACTGAGCTTACAACATGTAAGTCCGTCTGTCACAGGAAGCGATCTCACTTCTACTCTCAACTAACCAACCATCTAGCACCGTACCACGATATTTACCCTTACTTTGAGAATGTATTTTTTATTTAAAACAATAATTCGATACATATAAAAGTATTTTTTTGGTTCAAAATGTACATTAATGATCGAAAAAAGTATTGCATTACAGGACATCGACATAAAATAACACGCCTGGTGTACGACCCACATTTCGCAGATTATGTTTAAGTCCCTAATAATAAGGAGCGATCTTATTGCCGACAAGCGGACCCAAATTTTTAGAAAATGTGCTTTATGCCAACATAGTTGGAATAAGGCTAGGCAGACGATGACTGTAAATCAGCTAAATATTAATATCGCAGGACATTACACACAGCGCCATCTAGTGCCACATTAAGTAACGAGGCTTGTGTCAAATAACAAATCGTACTGTAGTACCAAAAGGCACGGTTGATTAAAAAACTTCTCAGACGCAAGTAATGCAATATCATTTTCGTAAATTTTATGGAAGACACGATACACAACAATAAATTCATAAACTCAAATATTTAAATTACATGATTTCGATGTACTTAACTGATTAAAAAAACAATAATAATGATAAAATTCTAAAGATATAATACATTCTCGCTATACTTTTTAAATGAAATGACGGTGACTTTGAAGAGTCTTTCAAGCTCATTTACATATTTTGTGTAATTCTACCCAACCTTATGCAGATCGCAAGCAAGATAATAAATTTTGATATTATACAGAGTTATCTTAATTTTCAAAACCACCGTCTTTCATAGTCAATCCACCAATCTACATTATATTCCATTACTTTTGGTACACGCGACAAAATTGATAACTATGGAGTCAACCGATCAAATTCACTCGAATAGTCATGATTTCACTGTCCTACTGTTTATATACGCAGACATTTCATCTATTACTAAATATTGTAAAGAGGTAAATTTTGTTTGCAAGCTTGTATGTACATCTTCGGAACTAACGATCCGATTTTGAAAATTCTTTCCAATTATCACTATCAACGAAGATACTATTTCCACTTATAGGTACGTCCAGCGTACCCCAGCTGCCAATTTGTTTATAGGCTAATATTTTTACCACAGTACGGCTATTCAAGAGAATATTTATGATTATTTACCTGTTCGTAGACTTTGTAGTTTGAATTTTAGCCCGTCACCCACACACCAAACAATTTTGCCGCGTGTACTTTTTAAAACATGTCCAAAATAACCTCTCTTTTAGCTTTTAAAGTCAATATTAAATATATTATGTGCCATTACTTTCTACATGCCAGGGCAAGTGTTCTGCGAATCACTGTCGCTTAATTCTTAGAAATAAATTGTGGACAGATTTGACGATGCCGACAAGATCATTTTATAATACAGAAAGTAATTTCTTTTGGAGTACCTGGGTCGTGGAAGTCAGATAGACAGTCGCTCCATGTAAATACTGGTATTCAGCTGCATCCGGTTAGATTGGAAGCCGACCCCAACATAGTTGGGAAAAGGCTAAGCAGATGATGAAATGATTTCTTGTGAGTTGCTATTTTTGTGTAAAGTCATCTTAAGTTCAAAACCCGTTACCAACACTGAAATCGTGAGAAAAAACATAGCTTTTCCTTAGATTTTGTAGATTTATATCACAAATGACTTTAGTTTCGTGATTTTAGAATACAAATGAAATTATATTATAAGTAAATAGAATAACAACAAACATACGAAGTTAAAACTGGTATATACTCATTGTACTTTGTTTTTACATAAATGTAAAACTTGACAATAGAGTAAGTAATCTCTTAAAATTGCCCAAAAATCCCGATTTATTTTCAATTAATTGTCAAATTCGATTTTAGTTGCTCTGAAATCAATAAATAGTTTGAGTTGACAAGACAGTGATGTGCACAGCGTGCTTTTGCCATACAAAATCTATGAGAGAACCGCATTGAGACAGCTCTTAAAAAGTATGTCAATTGATTGATGTGGTATCTACCTTAATCAAAAGTGCCATTAAGGGCCTGCACAGACGACGGACTTATTGTGCGTGACTGACAAAAAGTCTGCGACAAATTTTGCGTGTTTAATTGTGTTTCACTAGGTACGTTTTATCCACTATAAGGATCTACTGATGGAAAGGCTCCTACTGATCGCCTTTTAGTCGACAAAAAAGGTCAAATAAGTAGTCAAATACATTAATCACGCAAAATTTGACGCAGACTTTTTGTCCGTCACGCACAATAAGTCCGTCGTCTGCGCAGGCCCTAAATAGAATCGAAATAAACGGTTTGAAAGACTATTTATATTTGACTAGGTGGACCGATGACCTGGTGAAGGTTGCGGGAATCCGTTGGATGCGAGTCGTACGAGACCGGGACATGTGACAACACTTGGGGGAGGCCTATGTCCAGCGGTGGACGTCTTTCGGCTGAAATGATGATGATGATTCGTTTTGATTGATTTACTTACTTTCAGTATGTTTAGCCAGAAATCTACCTTTTAACATCGTCAAATCTGTCCACTACACCGAAACGATTGTACAAATCTGTAGATAAATAACTTGCGATATAGACTACGATTACAATAATATTTTATAGAAAAAAAGGATAAAAAAAAACATTAAATCAAAACGTATTTACATTATTTTTATCACATTCTCGTATGTTTTGTGAGAATTTTTGTTAATAATTAAACAATATTGAAAAATAGGTACTTATTTAGTTGAATAATAATGTGACCATAAAAATACGTCTCTATGGCATTTCTCCTCTATATCATAGACAATCGTTTGTCAATGCCCTCAAACTAGAGATGTCAACTCAAAAATGTATATCCCAATAATCACCACCCGGGCCTCGAACCCAGATTCCCACAAAACATACAAGTACACATTAACCACACAACTATAGTCGACGAATAATATAAAAAAACAACTATGTACTTATACAAAACATCGGTTTTCATAACAAAATAAACTTGATAAATGCACAATGCGATGGCGAAACTATTCAATTACTTAATATTTCTTGTTATTGAGTAAACATTTTTTTGTTTTGGTGATATAAATATTAACTTAACGCTGGCACTACACTTGGCATATTTGATCAAACATTGGCGTTATTGCGGCAATACAAAACATACGTCATCTTCATTCGAATAAAGTAAATTTTGTGCTAGCAAAATAACGAACGAATTTTTGTTCCAATATAACAAGTTTTGTTCCAAAATATAGAACATTCGAATGATACTTCAAAGCATTAAAATACTCGAAAAGACTTGGCAGTTGTGGTCATAAAAGGTGCGAGTGAGACGATGACTATTAGATCACGCTATCTCGCTCACACGTTCCATGACCTTGCCTGCCTCTAACTTTTAGGTTAGGTTTTCATATTGATTTCGTGCAAAAAGTATACAATGCTTGATTTGGATGAAGAGCTACCTTCTTTTTAATCTATAGATGCGGTTTTTGTACCATTTTTTTAATGACGTGGGCAAATCTTTAGTTGTACAGTAAAAGTTGCTCATACAGGGTGTAAACCACCTCATCACAAAGCCGTTAACCAAGCATTCTGTACATCAAATAAAGTAACTTTACGCAAAAATTATTGCTGGGAAACAACTTTTTTTTTGAGGTTATAAATCATGTTTTGTGGTAGAACTCAATGTAACGCACTTAAAACATTGTGCTGATGATGTATTGAATAGTACGGGGGTCGTGGAAGTGTTAAAATCTTAAAAAAAACTTGTATTTAAAAAAAAAGTTGCCAAAAAGTTGTAACTTTGACCCCCCATATCTCCGTAACTAGAAGGTTCCCAGGTATGGTGTAGAACAAAAAAATGATTGCAATGACGGGGAGAACAAGTGGTTTTCGGATTCGTTAAGAGGTGTTTTACACCATTTATTTATTAATACTTCACACCCAAAAAGATTTGCCCACGCTAAATCAATCATCCAGTTTAAAATAATAACACTGGGACACTAGGAAATTCTCATGTACCGTGGGTGCGTATACAAACATTTCACATACAAAGACAAACCCGTAACAACTACCTGTAGGTCATGCAAAAATTTTTCCGTGCGGGGATCGGAACCGTAACACAGAGCGTAGCAGCCCATTGCTCAGCCACTGTGCCGTCACAAACCTTATAATATAGATTTGTGTCTTATAAATCAATTGCTGTTCGTTAGTCTCGCTAAAATTCGAGAACGGCTGGACCGGGTTGGCTCATATTGGTTTTGAATTATTCGTGGAAGTCCAGGGAAGGTTTAAAAGGTTTTTTATTTTTATTTTAGGTAGGTAGTAGTAGGTAGCTTTTTCCCTCTTGATGAGACGCAAACGAAGTTGCGTGGGTCAGCTAGTAATAAATAAATATCGCTGGACATTAACACACATCGCCATCTAGTGCCACACTAAGCAAGGCGTGTGTCGTGGACACCAGATAGTTGATAAACTACATATATTACTTTTTGTTTGTAAATACATACAACAAATGCCCATGCTCATCACACAAACATTTGCTCCTACCGGGATTCGAAATAACTATGTGTTACAGTTTACCAGAAAAAGTATGCGATAAAGGTATTTTGGTGAACTTGTTCGTGTATTAAATACGCTGCTGATCTCTTGTAAGATTACAGATAATAATGAGTTCACTCCCGCCATCTACGGACAAGAAAGGTAACTCTTCTTAAGTAAACGAATACTCTTTAAGCAAATAAGTTCTAATTTATTAAAACGTTTATATGTATTGTTTTATTAACAAATATTACGCGTGACAACGGCATCAAAGTTCATAGGTTTTATTTCATCATAATAATTATATCTTAAAAATACAAATTGCAGGCTTACTTTATTTATAGGTATTTCGATTACTTAGTTATTTTTAGTTATCGGCTTTTTTATATAATATATTTTTCTTTCTTCTAATGTTTGGTCGATAAAACAATGTAGAGTCGCGGAATGAAGTAGTTAAGCCCTAAAAAATATCAAATCGCAACGGAAACGAATTTGTGTTCCTAGTACTTGTCGGTTTGTTCCAAATATTTTAAGGGCAGTAGAGATTGAATAAATTACACGAAGTAAAAATACCGATAGTCCTTTTGTTGATTTTAACATGATTTTGAAAAGCCGATACTAATTACTTCTTTTGCGAATGGCCTCTTGCAGATCAACCTAAAAAATGTTGGTTGCTCAATCGGACTACCACATGGGTTCCTTGAATCTAAGGGCCATCCAGGGTATAAAACTTAGGCATAATGCGACTACACGCGGTATTCCTTTCTGCTGAGGAGGGCAGCAAGGTACAGTCTGGAGCGAACAATCTGACTGTCTCCACAACTCCTTGTCTTCCGATTTGATTGGCTGTTATACAGAAATAAACCATAAAAACACTCACCAATTTCGTCCCGCGACTGCACACAACTCTACAGTAATAAGGTTCAAACTCCTACATCGTGTAAAATCTACTAGTAACACAACAAGACCTATGAACTCCGGTACACCGTCACTATCAACCTTTCGTTGTTATTTTACCTCTGATTTACACTAAAATGATCTTTATTCTCATCATTTTACGGTTGTTTTCGGAGGTAAAATAACTGAAAGGACTGTAACCCTACGACTCAAAAATGGAGGTATTCATTGTTTTGAGCTAACTCTGTACATTTGTGTTGTGTGAGTATAACTTCTTTTACTTTCTGCTTTTTCTTTGCAAGGGGATCTGAAACAGACAAAAGATCACGTTAGAGCGATGTTACGCACATTAGAATACTGTGTATGTATGAAAACACAATCAATTATAAACCTTATGCCATCAAACACATCGCGTATTTACCAAGCACCGTACAACCTATCGACAACTCTAACGAACCCGACCCTCTTCTAACTCGTCGTGAGAAGTAGCGGCCGCACTACGCGACGCATGTGCTTATTGAACTATCGTTTGGTGATTTTTACATTGCTTGTGCAGTCACTTAGCGACAAACTTAGGTAGTGGTTGAGGAGCAATGTATTTATTGCAAAATATTATAGCCATTTGCTTATGATTGGCACAAGAGGTCAGGGTAGAGAGGAGGCCGGGGTTGCGGGCCTGTTCGAAAGAGATACCGCGGCCCCGGAACATAAAGGGCGAGGAAGGAACATGGATGGGTTTTAGTCAGTAAGAGTCTGACACTCCTTCCCGCTCCGCCCAGAGTGGGAGAAGTTATTTAAGTCATTTGACGATTTCCCATCCCAAAAAAGAAAAGGGTAGAGAGGAGTCTTGTGCCAGTCGCGCGGACACAGAGACGCCCTCTTGCCACTTCTCCTGTTTTTTGTATTTCTATGATGAAGACAATAGTGACACGTGGTTTTTATATATTACTAGCTGACCCACGCAACTTCGTCTGCGTCACATAAGAGAGAAAAACGAACGGAAAAAAATGGCTATTAAAAAAATAAGGGTTGATCGTAGAAGAGTGAAAATTTAGGATTGTATGTATTTTTGTATGTTGTATCATAAAAAAATAAAAACTAAAAATTTTGTATAATAAATAAAATAAAAAATTGAGGGGTGGACTACCCTTAACATTTAGGGGGATGAAAAATAGATGTTAGCCGATTCTCAGACCTACTCAATATGCTCACAAAATTTCATGAGAATCGGTCAAGCCGTTTCGGAGGAGTAGGTATGGGAACGAAAATTGTGACACGAGAATTTTATATATAAGACTAGCTGTTGACGCTTCGTTCGCGTGTAAACTTTGATGTGTGTGTGTGTGAAACTAAAAATTAGCCTACAACTTACTCTGAGACCTACCATAATACAGGGTGTAAATCACCTCATCACAAAGCCGTTAACCAAGCATTCTGTACATCAAACTAAGTAACTTTACGCAAAAATTATTGCTGGGAAACAACTTCTTTTTTTGAGGTGAAAAACCATGTTTTGTTGTAGAACTCAATGTAACGCCTTTAAAACATTGTGCTGATGGATAAAATCTTACAATAAATACTTGTATTTAAAAAAAAAGTTGTGAAAAAGTAACTTTGAGCCCCAATATCTCCGTAACTAGAAGGTTCCGGTATGGTGTAGAACAAAAACTTGATCGTAATGACGAGGAGAATAAGTGCCTTTCGGCTTCGTGAAGAGGTGTTTTACACCCTTTATATTACTAGCTGTTGCCCGCGACTTCGTTCGCGTGGAAATTTTGATGTGTGTGTCTGTGATTCTGAGACCTACCATAATATACACAAAAAAAAAATATAACGGGATTTAAAAAACCCCCAACCCTAAATAATGTAGTAAATAAAATCTCTGTTATTTTTATATATTATGAAGAAGATAAGGTCCCACCAGTGGGACAAAGGTAAGAGGCCTTCGTCCAGCAATGCGACAATAATAGGCTAGTACTGGAAGATGCACTGTTTTAGACTTTCACAGTTTTTCACAACACTAAAAGTACTTTTACGGGATAATATCCCTGATTTTCTTTCATTTCTACGATGATCGCGGGAATTACTGAAGAGGTATGCGGATGGGACGAAAATTATTAACTGAAGGGGTAAGTGACAAAAAAACGTCAGTAAGGATGTACGCGCGCATCACTAGTAGGACGGACGAGGGGCGAGGGGCCAACAGTGAGGACGCGGGCGCCACTCCGCAACGACGACCGATCTGTTAACACGTCCTAACCTAACCAAAGTAATTTTATACCGGATGAAATTGAATAGATGCGACAAATTTAAATATACAATAATACGTGTTGTCTAGAAAATGTATAAAATATCAAATGTAAAATTAAAAAATAATTGATCAGTGTTATGAAAACCGTTAAAATAATAAAAGTATCAAAAAATAAATAAGAAAAAATAATTTTGCCTTATTTTTTCTTATTTATTTTGCATATTACTGGAATACCGATAATTCGTACTTAAACAAAGATAATAACATCAAAGGACCTTTTGAAAACGATAATCGCGTATTTTTTTTTAACGATTTAGGTTGTAGAAAAAACAGTTTATAATTACTATGTTACTGTAACTGAAGCTCCAATTTCATTTTGTCGCATTAATTAAAATTCACCCTGTATAAGCATTGTGAATATCCATCAAAACTGTAAAGTTTTAGTCAATAAAAGTTTTATTAGAAACAAAGTTTGTTTAATTCTAAACAAAGGTAGAACATTAAGGATACTTGTTTAAAATGTTAAAATAATACCATTGAAACTTGCTCAAAGACGTTAATCCGATTTTTAATAAGGGGTTTAAAAAAAAGAAAAATCAATTTTATCTCAGCAAACGTATCACACAGATCCATAACACCTTTGTTTATTTTTCATTAAAATTAAATTGTGTTAATTTTCCGAACAAGCAAAAGGTACATGGTTTGATATTACATTTTATTATTTGAAACGTAACAGTGTTAACTAATGATTTTTCGAAAATGTATATGCCCATAACACATTTGCAAACTTTAAATGTATGCATATTTGGTAGTTTCTGTACCTTTGCTAGGGTCTGTATTTTCGGATGAGATATTTTGAGTCCACCAGTCGATTCATAGTCACTTAAAACATAAAATCTCGATGTTTTCAGTTTAGTCAGATAACACCTTTGTCCATTTACCCCTTCAATTATGAGCAGACAAATCCGTCTCACCTCTTTCTTAGTCTATTATTACGCGCACTACTGGAACTCGATTGTAACTCACGACAAAGCCATTTTCGTCCCACTCGCTTACGTCTTCAGTATTCCCGCGCTCATGATGCTTGCCACAGCGTCGAAACATCGGGAGTTCATATAAACTAAAGAAAATCTATACTAATATTATGAAGCAGAAGAGTTTGTTTGTTTGGTTGAATGCGATAATCTCAGAAACTACTGGTTCGAATTGGAAAAATCTTTTTGTGTTGGATAGTCCATTTATCGAGGAAGGCTATAGGCTATGTAACATCACGCTACAACTACTAGGAGCGGAGCAGGAATATTTTTTTTTGCAAAAACGGGGTTCTTTTTCCTTTGTGACGCAGACGAAGTTGCGTGGGTCAGCTAGTCATGCATATTATCTGGTATAGGTGTTACTGACCTATATGATTAGGACATGGAGGAGCACGGCAGTCTCGGCGAGCCCATCTGTGTGAGCACTCGGTCCAGCCACTGCAGCGGACCGTTCAGGTGCAGCTCGATCCAGCACGGCGTCGACGTTACTGTCTGACGTCTACAGACAATACATTAACTTAAAAAATACTTTAGTCAGGAAGCAATATTTTTAGGGCCTGCGCAGACGACGGACTTATTGTGCGTGACTGACAAAAATTCTGCGACAAATTTTGCGTGTTTAATTGTGTTTCACTACGTTTTGTCCACTATAAGGATCTACTGATGGAAAGGCTGACTGATCGCCTTTTAGTCGACAAAAAAGGTCAAAGAAGTAGTCAAATACATTAATCACGCAAAATTTATCGCAGACTTTTTGTCCGTCACGCACAATAAGTCCGTCGTCTGCGCAGGCCCTTAAGTGGATTCATAGTCAAAAAAGGAAGGAACAAAACAGACCCCTACCACACTACAGTGCACAGTGGTAGGTGACATAAGGCGCGGGACTAATACAAGAGGCGTCGGGCGGAAGTGAGGCACGGGCGCAGCGCGAGCGAGGCGCCACTTTCATTTTTCATCTCTTTCAGGCGCGAGACATACTGAGACGACAGTTAGCAGTGGCATGCAAAGGGACAGAACAAGACGGCGAAAATGCGTCACAATATTAAATACTAAAATGCGGCCGCGCTTTGCCTTTCCAACACGGTTAGCGACACAATTCTGTACTGCACCGGCGCCACCCCGTCACCTCGCCCGACGCCTCTTATATCATCATCATCATTTCAGCCGAAAGACGTCCACTGCTGGACATAGACCTCCCCCAAGTGTCGCCACATTGACCGGTCCCTTGCTACTCGCATCCACCGGATTCCCGCAACCTTCACCAGGTCATCGGTCCACCTAGTAGGAGGTCTTCCAAAGCATCGTCTTCCGGTTCGCGGTCGCCACTCCAGAACTTTTCGGCCCCATCGGCCATCCGTTCTGCGAGCAATGTGCCCTGCCCACTGCCACTTAAGTTTAGCAATTCTTAGGGCTACGTGGGTGACCTTGGTTCTCTTGCTACCTTGGATGTCTTCATTTCTCATTCGATCACGCAAGGAAATCCGAGCATAGCCCTCTCCATTGCCCTTTGGGTGACTTTGAGCCTTTTGATAAGGCCCATTGCCTCTTATATGCCCCGCGTTTAATACAATAAAATTTAGGATACTACATAGTATACAAATTTCGGCAGTATGACTTTAAGATTTGAGAAGAGAGATACTCGTGGCTAAACAAACAACCCCTCGTATCAATCTCTTTGAAGTCGATTACATCATAGTTGATTATTACTTCATCATCTGCCTAGGCCTTGTCTCAACTATGCTGGGGTCGGCTTCCAGTCTAACCGGATGCTGAATACCAGTATTTACATGGAGCGACTGCCTATCTGACTTCCACAACCCAGTTAGTACTGGGTAATACGATACCACTTGGTAAGGCTAGTTGTCAGACTTTTTTGTGCCACTGACTACCTGTAACGACTGTCAAAGATGGAGAAATGACAGCCGGGACCAACATCTTTAATGTGCTTACCGAAGCACGGAGGAAACTCGGTATGTAAAGGTCACCCATCCACAGACCAACCTAGGCAAGCACAGCTTAACCTGATCAGTCCGAGCGGCTGTTATTATTTAGCCAGGAGATCCCGGCAGATGAGTGTATTTCAGATTGCAAAATGGCCCAACCTGCAGCAACAGTACTAACCGCTTGGGAATATTTCCCACTGCTCGGTAATATTATCTTTTATTTGTCCATATTCCCCTCGTCTGCTTATACTTATAGTTAGTACCCACCTGTACTCGGCGCCCCAGCCCTTCACAAAGCTCATCCGTATGGTGCACATGCGCGTGAGCTGGAACACGGCCTCGAACCCTTGCGACACAGACTGCGACAACAGCGCTGCGAACTCTTGGTTGTTGAAGATTTTTAGGTTGCAGCCTGGAAAAGGAAGGTATTTCATAATATTGTCACTTACGGAATATCTTCCGTGATTAATACTACGTGAGCGATCGAAAAGAAAGGCCTATTTAATTAAAAGATGTAAACAGACTCTCAACGAAGCCGGAAGGCACTTGTTCTCCTCGTCATTGCGATCATTTTTTTTTGTTCTACACCATACCTGGGAACCTTCTAGTTACGGAGATATTGGGGGTCAAAGTTACAACTTATTCACAAGTTCATTTCAAAATTCTAGTATTACTTTAAAAATATTTCGATAACCCATAAATGCGAAAGTTTGTGTGGATAGATTTTTGTTAATCTTTCACGCAGAAACTACTGAACGGATTTGGATGTAATTGCAAACACATTGATTATAACCTTTTCGCAATTATAATAGTAGTAATAAATAAGCTTGCTAGCCTGCATAACTCATCTGTTGACAGGTATCGAAAGATAATTGTACTTTTTATACCTAATTCATGTTATTTTTAAATAATTCCATTATTTATTATTCCTTTATTCAAATTTTTACAAACTTTTTACATTTTTAAATATTAATATAAAAAACATTTAAAAATATAAAAAATTGTAGCCCACCGGTATCGGGAACAGGGTCCAAGCTACCGGCAGTCAGGGCTCCAGAGAGAGGAACCTTCTAACAATACTCACCGTGTCCAGGAGTACCGCGCACTGAACCAAGCCCTTGATCCAGCTACCTAACGAGAGCCTCCGAGGGTGTTGGTCGAGGCTCTTGGCAATTAAGCCATTATTTATTATTAATATTACCTAATTCCTGTTAATTTTAGATAATTCCATTATTTTTTCAAAGATTTTGTTAAAAATATGAATATCATGATTGGAGAGTTGATTGCTGATTAACTAATGGAAGAGTAAGGTCCATGTTCACCAAAAAGATGACGGTTTGATTATTTAAAAACAGCTGTTTAAAACACATTTTTGTATGGGAACATGTCAAAGTGATAGCTGTTTTTAGATAATCAGCCAGTTATGTTTTCGGTGAACGTGGACCTAAATTCATCACGTTGTTTTGTTTATTATTGTTTTACTACACAACTCACCAGGCGGTATTTTGCAGACGGTGGCGGGATGCCAGCCGTAGCGTTGGTTGCAGTTAGGACTCTGCACGAATATCGACGAGTCACTCAGGCACTCCGCGAACACCTCGCCTGCAATACATTATACCATGCTCAGGTACAGGCATCTTACTGCCGGGGTTGCGGGCCTGGTCGAAAGAGATACCGCGGCCCCGGAACAATAAGGGCGAGGAAGAAACATGGATGGGTTTTAGTCAGTAAGAGTCTGACACTCCCTCCCGCTCCGCCCAGAGTGGGAGAAGTCATTTGATGATTTCACATCCCAAAAAAAAAAAAGAAAAAAAAAGGTACAGGCATCTTCACAGTGGTGAAGAATCTTCACCACTAGCATGTTAAAAAAGGTTGTCGAAGAATTCATGTTTGTTTTCTTTTCTTACGTAAATCAAAATTGTAGAAGAAACGACGCTTTTAAAATTATCAATACGTCACGCCGTGGTATAATTATTAGTGCGTTCTGACGTCACGAGCCCCCACTCCCGAGTTTAAATAAGTGCCCATTTTTTTCCAATGCTCGTAACTACGGACGGACTAAATAGATTTTATCTACCCAAATATCATAAACTCTCTCTAATGCGTTCAAAAACCATAGGCAATGACCAGCATTACAAACCAGCAGAAATAAACGGAACTGTTATGAGTTTAAATTTGGAACAGGTGTCAAATTCAAGTGAGTGTGCTATTCTAGTACCTATCTACATTAAATCAGATATCGATACGAAACCCCAATTCAGTTTGATTTTAATTATAAATCGCACGACATTTTGATCTCGAGTGACACAAGAATAGTGACTTTGTTCGTTTGCCTATGATTTAAAAAAAAAAGACATAACCGAAACGCCGCCATTTCGAGCTGTCATTTGTTCGTTAGCTTTTTATTTCTAGTTACGAGTAGACAAATTTTCTGATAAGTTCTTTATTTCTGTCGAAAATGAGTGATAGTGACGCAGAAATTGACATGAACACTCCGCCAGATATCGTAAATGCAGTGACGAATGCAACTAATAACCTGTTGCCACAAAAATCAAGGGCCAAGTAACAATGCAGGTCATTTCCCTATGGTTCCTGAACCCATCATAGAGCCCTTATGATATTTGGGTAGATAAAGTAGTGTATGCAACTATACATAATTAGGCATTACAAAACTCGTGTGATGCTATTACACCACACTTGTGTTGTAATGCCCTTCATTATGCACAGTCGCATAAACTACTATTGCATGGTGGAAAATAACCTATTACACGGCTTTACAGGCTTATGAATCTTAATAACTACACGTCTGAAACTTACCACCAATATAATACAGTCTAACTCCCTTGCCGATGTGTCGACGCGTTTGTTCGACCACCTCGTTTCTGTTCACATTTGATAGGAGACCCAGACAGAACCTGGAAAGATATAAAACCTAGGCTTAGCATTATAACCATAGCATGGCGTACAATCGTACATGGCTGAGCAGCGAGCAGTAAGTAGTGGGGTCGAACCCAGGCAAGTGCATTACTTTGTGTAATTTATTTCATCACCACTGCTCTCAAAAGATTGAGGAAAAAACATAGTGAGGAAACTGGTATGGCTTAGTAACAAAATTGGAAGACATGTGACATCTACCAACCCGCACTGGGCCCTTGTGGTGGATTATGACCCATTTCCTCTCATAAAGAGGAGGCACATTATACCCATATGTCCCATGCCAGCAGTGGGAACATCATAGGCTGATTATTATGTAAGGCACACATATTTACCTATCTGTAGGTTGACAATATTTCAAACTGTTGGGCGATATTATCCGATATTTGGCAAACGGTCAAATATCCGGTAGTATTCGGGTATTACCTGATATTTGCCTATATTACCCAACATTTGTCAAAATATCGGGTAACCTCCGGGTATGAACAGATATTTGGCGACATTACCCAATATTTGGCAACACATCCGGGTATTACCTGATATTTGGCGATATTACCCAATATTTGACCAAATATCGGGTAATATCCGGATATTACCTGATATTTGGCAGTTTAACCTGCTGGGGTCACTCACCTCTCACTGTTGCTTGGGTCAGTGAAGCCATCCACCGTGATGGAGGGCTGTGACGCGTGGAAGGTCTCTCCCACCCGCGTGTTGAGCTCGTAGTAGCTGATGCTGCACCAGAAGGCAGGCTCGTGGTACAGGACCGGGGCAGCTTCTGTGGTCAGCCCTGGGGGTGATGGGGTTAGGCGGGTTAGATCTGCAACAAAGGTTAGCAGTCAATGAATACATTAACAACGGGAGGTGGGGATTCATGGAGTGACTGGTGGTGAAATATGGAAGTAAACATGCTGAACCAAACCCTAATAAATTGGGATAAGAGATGATTGAATATTTTTTTTTGTAATTTTATTTGATTGATTCCCATATCACTACGTTTTCAGTAAGAAGACTAATCTATTACAGATTAGAATATTCGACGTCAAATCACGGAAGATGAATCATGTTGACGTGGTATCCCTAGGGATTCTACAAAATCCCTTGAAACCTCATTTCTCTGCGACAAACATGTATGATATTGGACTGACCAAGTTCATATTTCTCGTTGATTTAATTCCAAGTACAGCATGCAGGTTTTAAAAGAAAAAGTAACAAAACAAATTGTCAACAAACTCACTCATGTTGTCGTTATGGTCCATTGGGTCGCCGTCCTCGCTGATGTAGCCCGGTGGAGGCGTTTCCACTGTTGATGAGCTCCTGAGGACGCAACATGTATGTGTTTATTACATATAGCTAGCTGCCTTTAGTGTTAACAATAGTGTTGGTGACCATGTAATTTTAAAACCTTTAAATTCTTTACTAAAGACCCACCCGCCGGTTTCGAACTGGGGGTCTAAAATGGCCGCTTTAGGAGAATGGTAAATGAATCACGTTAAAAAAAAAAATTCTTAGAATGGTCTTTGTAGCCATTACAATAAAGTCCATTTTAAGAATTTTAATTTTTGTTCAATAAAATGAATCACGAACGACCCCCTGGTGATCATCGGACGAATAAGAATGGCGTAGAGTTAAAGAAGCAATGAAGAAGGTCGTTTACAAAGATAATAAATACTACAGGGCCCAGGCGGGAACCCTGCAGAACACCGGAGGTTATGATCATGGTTTCAGATTTATAACTATTGGCCACGACATAAAAGGATCTATCTGTTAGGTAAGAGTGCAACCATTCAAGAAGTGAACCCGCAAAGACGTACGCAGCAATTTTTTTAATCAGCCCTTCATGGGAAACTTTCGTCAAAAGCCTTGCTGAAATCGGTGTATATGGCGTCGATTTGCTGGTTCGAGTCAAGTGAAGCTGCAATAACCTCAACGAAAGCTACTAGATTACTGCAGGTCGATCTTGCTGCAGTACAGGCGTGCAAGCTAATAGTTTTGTATGTCAGGGCATACTATTGCTTCAAAAACCTTGGCAAATGTCGGAAGGATAGATATAGGACGATAGTTTCCTACCAAATCATCCGCGCTTGATTTATGAATAGGTACCACTTTGGCCAGCTTCCATTGCTTAGGGAAAATACCAACGCTGAGATTTTTATCAAAAATCAAGCATAGGTGTGTTGCTAGTTGATCAGCGCAAGTTACAACAAAGTTGGGAGGAATTTCGTCGCTGCCTGAACCTTTAGTCTGCGGGTACGAAACTTGCGATGGCCGGAGCGACAGCGGGGCGGGGCGGTGCGGCGCGGGGCGATGAGACAGCGGTGTCTTGCGTGTGTACGAAACAAACTTCCCCGCAGTCGCGCTCACGTAGTGTTGTGATAAACATGAATTCACGTCGAAGAGAACTATTGGAGCCCAGTCTCCTAATGAGAGAATTTTTATTACCTAGAGATGGTGTTCATCCAATAAATCAACGACGACGCAGTTTGGGAGAATTTTCTTCACTTTATTACGAGCTACGTTGTCATTCAAGAAAGTTCTACAATTACACAAGAATGAGTATAGAGACATTCGATTATGTTTTACAGAAAATTAGAAGTAATCTGGAATCTAACATTTTTGGAAATCGAAACTATGCAAATCGAACACTATGCAAGTACCCGCGCGAGCGGCGAAATCAAACTAGTTTGTTCTCGTCGCTCCGCGCCGCCACCGCTCTGCCGCCGCCCGTGCATCGCTCGATCGCGCCGCTCCGCCATCGCCCGTTTCGTACACAGCGCGTAATGTTTTAATACATTTGATTACATCGCTGTCGCGCCGCCCCGCCGTCGCTCCGGCCGACGCAAGTTTCGTACCCGCAGACTTACATTTGTCTAAGCTCTTTGAGTTGCTTTGTTATTTTATCCTTTGCAATCTGTATCAATATCTGTATTATTGTTTTATGGTGACAACCATCCTATTAGTTCTGTGCTTTTAGCAGTATTTTTCGGTGGATGTCCTTCAATAAAACTTTGGGGAGAGTCAATGATGAACCTAATTTACTTACACATGCACAGTGGTATTGCCTGGCACCTGCTGGGCCAGCGTGGCCTCCAAGTACATGGCGCTGTGGGCGCCCACGCCCACCGTCTGCATCACACTACAACAATACATTGAAAAATTAATTAATTTTAATGTTGTATAGTTTAACCGCTGGCATAAATTAGACTGATATATTATTATAAATACTTATCGCTGATTAAACCAGAGATAAGTCTGAAGGACAGAAAAACAATCAGTAATATTTGTATCATTGCTGGCGTTACATTAACTGATATCTTGTAAGTTGGAGCAATCGCAATAGCGGGCATTGCCCTTTCCCTAATATCTTTTCGTACGAACCAGAATAAATCATTAGAAAAAATGTAGAAGATCACGATAGATGACGCTTCCAGATTTGAACAGGCTTATTTTTGGACTTCAAAGTTAAGGATCCCCTTACAGGAGCTAAACTCTATTTGTGGTGGTTCAAACTTCGTTTGAAATACTGTTAGAATAAAGTTCTAATCAGCTTGCACTACAAAGTAGTTGTTACGGGCCACTGCAGACCGGATAGTGTGAAATGAGTGGTTTCGATCCATTTACAAAAAATCTATTGATTGGACTAAACAAATAAAACACTATGATGCTAATATGTAAGTATGGTTTTTACTCGATAAAACAATTTTTTTGAGACTTATCTCAAAAAAATTGTTTGTGATTTCTTTTTTGTCGAGTAAAATTAATTGTATTTTGTTTTGAAAAGACTATCATACTAGCATATATCCTGAAGAATATCATATATTTTTCTGGTTTTGGTAATTGCAGTGAATCATATACTTTTTGTATATTGCAGTGAATCATATGCTTTTTGTATATTGCAGTGAATCATATACTTTCAGGTAGTGTTGCCAGGCGTACGGATAATGCCGGACATAGTTAGGCTTCTTGATTGCGTGTCCGGCAAACACATTTTTGTATGGGAGCATGCCGAGCATATCACAATGACAGTTGTTTTTAGATAATCAGACCGTTATCTATTTGGTAAACATGGACCATAGACTGATTTGGCATTTGTTTTTTTTTTTTGTAGAATTAAACAAGATTTATGCCTGGTAATAATCGAAAAAGCTTGATTTTACATAAACAAATTGTCATCCCTATTAATACAGAGACACAAAACCTCAATAATATAGGGTATCCGGCCTTTTCACCCAAATGTCCGGCCAAGCTGGCTGGTCTGTCCGGTTTTTAGGTTTGGCGACCTGGTACCCGAGTTTTATAATGCCTAAAAGTAGGGACTTTGAGGCATTATAAAACTCGCGTTCAGCTTCTGTAGTCGCCTTAAGAACTTTAATCAATGATCGCTATTGCAATATAGCTATACAAGATATCAGGAATCTAATATACGAGGTGCATTCAATAAGTACCTAGCCTGATCGCCAGAGGGCACTGTAGTTTCAAAAGAGTTTTACCACAGTGTAGCACATTCTTTTTTAATTCTTTTTTCAAATTTTCATTCCAATCCCTTCATTTGTTTTAATTTGACAACTTATGGAAGCGAACGTGTCGATCGGTTTTACAAAAATGGAAAAAGAGCAATATCGTTCGGTGATTCGATTCCTATTTTTGGAAGGGAAAACGCGCATCGAAATCAAAGAGCGCTTGGATGCTGTGTACGGTGACTCTTCTCCATCGATGGCCACCGTCAAGAATTGGTTCAACGAGTTTGCACGTGGCCGTACGTCGGTTTTTGATGAACCACGTCCAGGTGCACCGAAAACAGCTGCTACGGAGGAAAACATTAAAAAAATCCATGATTTCGTATTGGCAGATCGCCGATTGAAAGTTCGGGAGCTAGCTGAGACTGTAGGCATTTCAGAAGGAACAGTGCATCATATTCTTCACGAGGAACTGCGCATGAGAAAGCTGTCGGCGCGATGGGTGCCGCGTTTACTCACACCAGAAAACAAGCGCAACCGTGAGACCACATCGGAGACGTGTTTGGCGCTGTTTAAGCGGAATCCAGCGGAGTTTTTGCGTCGTTTTGTGACCGTCGATGAAACCTGGATCCACTGGTACACACCAGAGACCAAGGAGCAATCAAAACCAGACCGGGGAACGTGCTCCAAAGAAGGCGAAAACTGTAAAATCGGCCGGAAAAGTTATGGCCACCGTTTTCTGGGATTCACAAGGTGTTATCTACATCGATTACCTCGAGAAGGGTAAAACAATTACAGGGCTTTACTATGCCGATTTATTGGGCCGATTCGACGCCGAATTCAAGAAAAAACGACCCCATCTGGCGAAGAAAAAAGTGCTGTTTCACCACGACAACGCACCGGTTCACACGTCTGCCGTTGCCATGGCCAAATTGGTCGAATTACGCTACGAATTGCTGCCCCATCCACCGTATTCTCCAGATTTGGCCCCTTGTGACTTTTTTCTGTTTCCTAATCTGAAAAAATCACTCGCCGGGAATAGATATGGATCGAATGAGGAGGTCATCGCCGCCACGGAGGCCTATTTTGCAGAGTTTGACAAAAACTATTTTTCGGACGGGTTAAAAAAGTTGGAGCATCGCTGGGCTAAGTGTATCGAACTAAAAGGAGACTATGTTGAAAAATAAATTGCCACTTTTCCAAAATGTTCGTTTACTTTTTGTAGGCTAAGTATTTATTGAATGACCCTCGTAACGTCTGCAATGATACAAATATTACTAACTAGCTGACCCACGCAACTTCGTCTGCGTCAAAAGTACTACCTACCTACTACTGCCTACTACCTAGCTACTACTACCTACCTACTATTACCTACCTACTACTACCTACCTACTACTACCTAGCTACTACTACCTACCTACACCTACCTACTACTACCTACCTACTACTACCTACCTACTACTACCCACTACCTACCCCTACCTACCCACTACATACCGACGAAAATAATTAAAAAAAAAAAAAAAAAGTATCCTATGTCCTTCTCCTGGTTCTAAGCTACCTCCCCACCAATTTTCAGCCAAATCGGTTCAGCCGTTCTTGAGTTATAAATGGTGTAACTAACACGACTTTCTTTTATATACAGGGTGTCTCATTCAAATCGGTCAGTATGGGAAAGTCTGAAACTATAAGACATACGAAGATCTGTTCTGAGGAACCATGTCATCGATTTTAATAACAAGAAAAACTGCATTCATACATTTTAAAAAACATCTGTACTCCGTTCGGGAATCGAACCCGGCTATTTTGAAAAAAAAAACCTACACTATTTCTATTTAGATATCGATTGTGTAGGTCTTAAGCAGTAAATGTCTGCATGAAACATGATGTCAGAAATGAATAAAATGCATTGTTTCCACATACTTTAATTTATTTTAGTAGGTGCTTGAACTGACCACGTTTACAATATTAAACAAGTTCAGGTATTTAAAATTGTATCTATGGTTGGTTGTACCTCTTTGCTGATGTAGCAACTTGATACATACACCTCTTTACATACCCACACACCCATTGGCATTGCATTAAACCATTCCGGAAGTTTTGTTATCTGCGATAATATCATTTCTAATATCGTGTTGAATATTGTATTGAAAAAGGCGGTGGTCACTTCGAGCACTTATAAAATGCATTGTTTCCACATACTAAAAAAAAAATAAAGTATATGGAAACAATGCATTTTATTCATTTTAGACATCATGTTTCATACAGACATTTACTGCTTAAGACCTACACAATCGATATCTAAATAGAAATAGTGTAGGTTTTTTTTTTTCAAAATAACCGGGTTCGATTCCCGAACGGAGTACAGATGTTTTTTAAAATGTATGAATGCAGTTTTTCTTGTTATTAAAATCGATGACATGGTTCCTCAGAACAGATCTTCGTATGTCTTATAGTTTCAGACTTTCCCATACTGACCGATTTGAATGAGACACCCTGTATATAGATTGTTTTTCTGTGCTTTAGAATTATCTCTGGTTTAATCAGCGATGAGTATATATATCATTCTAGCTTACTCCAGCAGTTTCGCCCGAGTGGAGTTCGGTAGTTATCCCAAGGGATCGTATTACAGGGATAAAAAATATCCTATTGTATTGTATTGTATAACGGTTTGGTGTCCGCAACTCCACGTAAAAGCCCGTATTTTGCGTATGGGCTATAATCCACCACGCAGGCCCAGTGCGGGTTGGTAGATGTCACATGTCTTCGAATTTTTGGTTCTAGGACATGCCGGTTTCCTCACGATGTTTTCCTTCACCGTTTTTGAGAACAGTGGTGATGAAATAAATTACACAAAGTAATGCACCTGCCTGGGTTTGAATCCACGACTTACTGTTCGTAAGTCGGGGCCGCCACCATTGGGCCACCGCTGCTCTCAAAATTATCCTATGTTATACCAGTATGCCAAATATCCGTTAAGTTAGTTTTTGTTGACAAAGTTGAACGGGATAACGGCAGGAAGATGATGATGATGATGATGGTTTGGTTGGTTTCTTAATGGATGGTCAGGTTCCAGTCGGTTTCGAGTCAGAGGCCCTACTCCCCAACGCTTCGTTCGTATATTCGGATCTATCCGTCTCTCTCGCGCACGTCTGCAGATGAGTGCGAGTGAGAGACGCGGATAGATTCGAACATACGGACGAAACGTTAGGGAGTAGGGCCTCTGGACACAGATGACAGATAACTCACTCCATACAAAATGTTCAATACCTACCGCTATAATAGCCTACACTTTTAAGTCAATAGACGCTGCTAACGAAAATGTACCTCACCATACAAACGTAAAGTGGGTTTTGCTTTGTAGATCGCGCAGTCGCGTGGATATTGCGGATTGCTAGGGCTGCCTCTGTCGACGAAGATGTTAGTAGGGATTTTTAGTAAAGGTACCTACGTTATAAAATAAAATATGTTTAAAATGTATCAGAATTTATAATTATTTTAACGGAATATATAAAAAAGAATTGTTATAAAAATTGCATAGAGGTGTTTTATTTTGATGTAATGATTAATATTTTTTTCCCTTCTTTAAATTCCCGATTGGTAACGTAGGGAATATTCGAAATCGGTCAAACAGTTTTAATAAGTTATCTTTGGGGAATATGCGTAGGTACGTACGCCCCGCGCGTCTGTTGACAGCCCACTGCGCTATGGGTTACCGGTTGCCCGGCGCGAGGTAAGTGATTAGCGCGCGTAAGTACATGGAGTGTAGTATCTGTAATCTGTGCTCTGGACCTGTCTAGGTAGGTACACCTAGCTGAATACCAGTTTTTCATGGAGTGACTGCCAATCTTACCTCCACAATACAGATACTGGGGAACACGATTGGAAAGAGCAGTTGTAAGACTAATTGGTTGTTAATTATAACTTAGTTAATAAAAAAATAAAAATATCGCCATCGGACATTAACACACAGCGCCACCTAGTGCCACACTAAGCAATGCTTGTATCGTGGACACTAGATAGTTGATAATATACAAATAATAATTTTTATTATTAAAAATAAACATGTACGCAAAATACGCGCTTTAACGTGGAGTTGCGGACACCCGCCCGTTATACAATACAATAAATATGTCTACTAGATAGACTTATTATATTACTAGCTGACCCGCGCAACTTCGTCTGCGAGTGAGGGTTAGTTTTTTTTTTAATAAAAAGTATCCTATGTTACTTCTAATACTTCCAAGAATATGTGTACAAAGTTTCAGGATGATCGGTTGAGTAGTTTTCGCGTGAAAGCGTAACAAACAAACTTACATTCACATTTATATAATAGTAGGGAAGTAGGGATAGGGAAGTAGATATAGGGATAGGGAAGTAGGGAAGTAAGGATAGGGATAGGGAAGTAGGGAAGTAGGGATAGGGATAGGGATTATTATATTATATTATTATTAAGTACTAATATAGAAGATTGTTTTTTTTTTGTTACAGCTATCTCTGATTTAATCAGTGATGAGTAAGAGTTTGGAATACTTGTGTTTTGATCGGCTACACAAAGGAAACGTAGTCGTGCTTTATCGTATTAAAATTTTGAGTGTTCGGCTTAAGATTACGCCACATATTTTTCATCAAAAGTAAAGTGGTCCCGTCATTTTGATATCAGAATAGCGGGACCACTTTCTTTGTAGGATATTTTGAAAAGTTATGGGTGTAGAATTTGACTATGAAAGTATGAAATAGTAGAAATATTGTAAATAGTAGAAATATTGTAAATATGCCTTGTAGCTTCGCATGTTTTTTCTTTTTACTTGCAAAAGTGTACATGCCCTTCACTTTACTATAAATGGTCGATTTGAAATAAATGCTTTGAGTTTGAGTTTTTGAGATGCCGATGGCAAAAATTGGTGACTAAATAGGCTCTGAGCCTAATTACTACTTTCAAATATATGTAGAGATAAAAAAAACAGCTTAACGCCATAATACATGACCGCTTGTACTCACGCGTCCGAATGATCGTGGTGCGTCTGATGCGTCTGGTGCGTTTGTTGCGGGTGGTGGGGTTGATGCGTCTGGAGCGGCGCGTGCGTCTGATGCGGCGCGTGGTAGTCGGTGTAGGGGGGCGGCGCGCGCACTTCAGTGTCGCCACACCGGGGGACTAGTATTGGTGGGAGCGCTGAAACACACAAGCGACGGTGTAATTGGACGGTTTATTGTTGCACATCGGAATATACTTATAGTGAAACGAAATAAAATTGTCATCAAATAAGCTTGCGCCAAAATCTTGCTTTAGTTGCTGAGGATCGCAGCTCTATAAGCTTTTCCAGAGGAGTCATAAGTGAATGCATAATATTTCAGACTAAAATTTTGATTATTGCAGACATAAATGTTTACACATATCCATCATTCGTCTTGAAACAGTATGAGTAACAATAAAAAGGGTTTGAATTTAATGACCAATTTAATCCCTATCCCTACTAATATCATAAATGTCAATGTAAGTTTGTTAGTTACGCTTTCACGCGAAAACTACTGAACGGACGTGGATGAAATTTTGCACACAGATAGTTTATAACCTGGATTAAACATAGGATTTTTTATCCCGGTAGTAAGATCCCGTGGGACAACAATCAAAATTCACGCGGGCGAAGCCGCTGGCAGAAGCTAGTAAAATCTATACTAATTGATATCTGATAATAAAAACAAGTTTTGTATATATGAAACAAAATGCTCTAAATTGTCACATTTCCGAGATTGTAAGCTACCAAAGTTGTGCTGAAGATGCCATCAGTGAATGAAATCAAAATCAAAATATTTTACTTCACACTAGCTTCTGCCCGCGACTTCGTTCGCGTGAATTTCCCGCTTGCAACATTTCTTATTGCTGTTCCGCTCCTATTAGCCATAGCGTGATGTTATATAGCCTATAGCCTTCCTCGATAAATGGACTATCCAACGCAAAAAGATTTTTTCAATTCGAGCTGGTAGTTCCTGAGATTAGCGCGTTCAACCAAACAAACAAACATACAATCAAACAAACAAACAAACTCTTCTGCTTTATAATATTAGTATAGATAGGCTTAGATGGGCATTTATAAAACGTCGAAAAAGGTGCACGGTTCGTGTTGGTCGATTCCATGGAGAAGAACCGGCAAGAAACTGCATGTTTACTAAGTCAAATCGTTTGGTAAGTTTTACAATATTGTTATGTTACAGCAATAGTACTAAAGTATGGACAGACAGCGTAGGCCCGACAATAGGTCGTTGCTTACTATACAAAAATTTAAAACAAAATTAATATTCAACAAAAGTTAAACAGCATCTGTGAATGAACAAAGCCTACAATGGACTTTCAACTCACCAGGTGAATCAATTTTATTGTAATGGTAAGGGTTGATGCAGACTTCGTCCTTTTTCAACTGGTATGAGTATTCACAGTGGTCCACTGGTTTTAGTTCATGCTGGCTCTGCAATAAAGGTACACGTTTATTAAAGTTAGAACAAGCAATTATTTTTTGGGTTCCGCTTAATGCGCGTCGCACGGGGCCGGTCAATGTGGCGACACTTAGGGGAGGCCTATGTCTAGCAGTGGACATCTTTCAGCTGAAATGATGATGAAGCAATTATTCATGTACTTCTTTTCTTCATTGATTCCCGCACGGAACAAATATTTTTATGTCCTAAAGGTAGGTAGTTGTTCCGAGTCCGGGCAACATTTAAAAAACGAATGATTCGTTTTAAATTATGTAATTTAAATGAGCTTTGACCAGATCTTAGTCTGCTGAACTGTTTTAGCTATGTCTCAATAAACAAGTTTTTTTATTGCAATTATTAACTGCAAGTTTTATCATCATCATCATTTCAGTCGGAATATGTCCACTGCTGGACATAGGCCTCCCCCAAATGTCTCCATATTGACCGACCACCGCCACCTTCACCAGGTTATCGGTCTAATAAGAAGATGAAATATTTTTACATACAGCGATTTTGGTATTTTCTTTTCTACAACACGTGAAACATTTGCGTTCGATAAAAACCATTCTACCATCAGATCTGATGATGAAGCCAAGAGTCACTATAGTTATTTTTCACTTTTTTGTTTTTTTTTTTTTAAGTCTGTTTCATTTTTTGCAAAAAAGTTTTCTTATGTCAGCCTTATTGAAAACAAAGGATTTTACTTGGTGAAGTGAAATCAGTGGGAAAAACCTTGATAAGGGACGCTCACAACCGGGAAGTGTAGCAGAAAAAAGGGGAGGCCTAAACCCAGCAGTGAGTGATTCCCTGAGTGATACCTGCGGTCACTGTGGTGATCAGGGTCACTCAGTTAAAGAATGTCCAAAAAAGGCTAATGAACCAAAATGCGCTACTTGCTTGCATTTCAAAAAACCAGACAAGCATACCACAGGTGCTGCTGACTGCCCGGCGAAACTAATGGCTGAAAAAAGGTACATCAATTCTGTAGATTATGGAGGCGCCTAAGAGCGCCGTTTATTAGTTATTTTTCTGACTTTTTTATTTTTATTGTTTTTATTTTTTTATTTTATTTTTATAGTTTAGCATTATGATAAGTAGTTTAATTAGTGATTTAGATAATTTCTCTGTATCGGAGTCCAAAGTTTGTGAAGCTGAAAACTGCAAACAATATCTATCCGGCTACAAATCTCCACTAACCATATTAACGCAAAATATTCGCAGTGTTTTTAAGAATTTTGATAGCTTTGGAACATTTCAGCAACGGCTAAACATTAATTGTGACGTTATTGTGTTAACCGAATGCTGGCTTGCCAAACAATATAACATACCACTAATCCCGGGATATAATATGTATAGAAGTACCATAAATTACAACCAAAATGATGGTGTGATAGTTTATGCAAGAAATCATCTGAACGTATCAGTTGAAGAACCTGATATGTACGACTGTAACAGATTGTTAGTTAAAATTGGCTCAGATTTTGCGATATTAGCAGTATATCGACCTCCGTCTTTTAAAAACACTACCAATTTTACTGACTCTCTGAATAAGACCTTGCAGAACCTGTCATCCATCAAAAACACGATTGTAATAGGGGACATTAATATCAATATTCTTCCAGGAAGTACTGATGCCTCTGCTCAGGACTACCTTAACCTATGCGCCTTTCATGGCCTGCTCCCAGCGCACAGCTTTCCTACACATCACAGTGGCTCCTGTTTGGATCATATTATGCTTAAATCAAATTTCCCTTCGCTTGCACTAGTTGTCAACTCAACAATAACCGATCACAATGCTGCCCTACTAACCCTAAATTGTAAATTACCTAAGCAAGGCACTCGCAAAATTTCAAAATTAAATATAAATAGACTTGATGAAGATTTACGCGTCATCGATTTTGATCCAGTTTATAATTCCGCTGATCCGCAGTTTTGTATGTTGTTTGTTATTGAAAACTTACGTAATGCAATTCAGAAAAACACAGTTGTATCGCAGTTGAGCAACAAAAATCACAACATAAAACCATGGATCACGTCAGGTCTTATTCGCTGTATGAAACATAGGGATAAACTGCATATGAAAGCAAAATCAAATCCAGAAAACGGTTTATTGCAACTTTCGTACAAAAGATATCGAAATTTCTGTAACGATCTTCTTAGAAAAATTAAAAGCAACTACGACAAAATGGTTTTGGAAAAGGCGGGAACAAATAGTAAAAAGATCTGGAAATATATAAAAGACGTAACGTATACTACAAAACAATATGAGTCATCTTCAAGTTTATTACAAGCACACTCGTCACCAGTGGAATCCGCTAACATAGCAAATAATTTCTTTGTTAATGTGGGTAAGTGCCTGGCGGAAAAAAATCTGGGTCAATCCCAAAACCTGACGAGCACTCCATTAACTTCTAACACTGCTTTATCATCCTTCGTGCTACTAGATACTGACGAGACTGAGGTAGAAAGTATAATCATGACCTTGAAAGAAGACTGTGCCGTTGGCTGGGACAACATTTCGAATAAAATTATTAAAAGATTCAAGGACATTTTGATACCACCGCTGACTTATATTTTCCGCATTTGTTTGTCTTCAGGTCAATTCCCAGAGTGTCTCAAAAAAGCTGTAATTATCCCTGTCTATAAATCAGGTAGCAAAGAGCAAGTGACAAATTATAGACCTATTTCTTTACTACCTTCTTTGTCGAAAATATTGGAGAAAATAATAAACAAAAGGTTGTTGAAATATTTGGAAGATAAATCTATTCTGTCTGAAAGGCAGTTTGGATTTAGACCTAAAGTTTCAACCGCCGATGCAGTACATCATCTGACTGACTATCTAGCGCATGAACTTGACAAGGGTAACCACACAGTAGGAATTTTCCTGGACCTTGCCAAAGCTTTTGACACAGTTTCCATTCCAACCCTATTGCGCAAGCTTGAGATCATGGGTGTAAGAGGCGCCCAACTAAAAATATTCCAAAGTTATTTAGAAGATCGTTCCCAGTGCGTAAAGATTGGCGATGTCCTCAGCGCTGTTAAAAAAAACACATGTTTTGGTGTTCCCCAGGGAAGTATTCTAGGGCCTACCTTGTTTTTGATCTACATAAATGACCTTTGCAATCTAAAGCTAGAGCACGGCACTATCATAACTTACGCTGACGATACTGCCTTACTTTTTTCTGCTGAATCAGAAAATGAAGTCTACAAGCTTGCGCAACACGGATTTAATATTGTTAATAAATGGCTTCAAAATAACTCACTAACTTTAAATGCAGAGAAGACAAATTACATTAAGTTTTCGATGCGCAAGCAGATATCCAATATTCCCTCAGAGTTGCATGCTCATTGTTGCCCAGTCCCGGCTGATAGCCAGTGTAAGTGTCCTAATATTAAGAAAACTAATAAAATAAAATACCTGGGTATTATAATAGATGAAACCCTTTCCTTCAAACAACATATGGAAGCTCTTAATAATAGAATTCGTAAGCTAATATTCGTATTCAAAAAGCTGCGATTTATTACAGATCCAAAAATAATTAGGCAAGTATATTTTGCTCTTTGTCAGTCAATTCTGACCTATTGCATTACCTCATGGGGTGGGGCGAATAAAACTTTGTTATTGCCCATTGAAAGAGCTCAAAGAGCTATTCTCAAGGTGGCTTCTTGCCGCCCTTTCCTTTTCCCCACTAACCTCCTGTATAAATCTTGCGAAGTACTAACAGTTCGACAGTTATTTATTATGAGCACTGTACTAAAACAACACGCAGCACTTCCATACAGCACTGAATTTACAAAAAAAAGACGGAAAGATATAGTTTGCCCTCAAAAAAGTACAAAACATGCTTTCACGGGCAAGTTTTATATGTTCCTCGGACCGCTACTCTATAACAGGCTAAATGAAAAAGTAAACTTCTATTCTTTAAATGGCAATAATTGCAAGAAAATCCTTATGAAAGCTCTTCAAACTATGTCCTATGAAGATACGGAGAATTTATTACTTGTGCTAAAGTAAACATTGTTCATAGAATTGTTATTTTTTAAACTAGTTAACTAAGTTAAGATAGTATTATTCTATATACCTTTTCATATTAGTACCGATAATCTTATTATCATATGTGATTATTAAATCAATTAATTTTACCTCAAATTGCCTGAAACACAGGATTACCTAGTTCAGGCTCAAAACATAGTGTGAACTTGACATAGATTTAAGAAAAACTGTAAACGTTTACCTTATATTTTTTGAATAAATTTTATTATTATTTATTATTATTTATTATTTATTATTATTCCGGGCTGATATGAAGATTTTTTTTTCCTTAGCCTTTCGTGTGTCCCATTCCACTGCTGGGCAAAGGCCTCCCCTTTCTCCATCCAAACCTCTCTATCTTGTGCGATATTTGGCCATTTTCGATGATGATGAGTGAAATCATACAGACCTGTAGCTGCGGCCACCGCCACAGCCTGCAGTAGACAACATGCGGCAATCCCTTGCGGTATTGACCATTTATCACGTTCTCGTTAGGTTTCACCCTGAGGGACAACAAAAAAAGTTTTTACAAAATGTGTTTAAACCAGGGACCGTACAACGCCGAATTTAAGTTAATTCTTTCGAAAGCGTTACAGGTGGTGCGGCTACAGTAACGGAAAAGGTTACCTCTTGGTAGTGGTAGCCCTTTCGTAATCAATGGGGGGTAATCAATGGGTTTTAAATCAAATAATTTTAAATTACGTTGGAGTGAAGGATTAAACATAACCATAGAAATGTGGGTTAACTTAGGGATACACCAGGGTTCTAAAATATCCGATATTTAGTTATTATAAATATCAAAATATCCGATATAATTATATGGATAAATATCAGGTTTGATATAATTATATGAAAGCCATATTATTTTATTGTATTATTTATGTGAACTATTTGCATGTGTTACATAAACATAATAATAAATACAGGGTGATTGGAAGATGGGTGCAAAGCTTTAAGGCGAAGATAGTACAGACAATTTAGAACCATTTAAGCCATGGTTGTCTTAGACGAAGTCTTACCAAATATTTTTAACCAAATTTTTAAGTTTTTTTTCGGAAATTCTCAAAATTTAATGTAAACTGCATAATTATGGCCAAATTGAATGATAAATGAATTAATTTTTTATTTATTTAATTAAAGTAATGTGTAAGCAATCAAGCAAAACATGTTTTAGGCTTCTGTGTCATTAGACATTTTTTTTACAGACATTTAAAGATCAGAAAAAATAAAAAAATTGTACAATACGTCTTTTAAACCTTATTCAAAAAAAAAACGGAGGGTGCTTTTTTTGTTCAAACCTTTTTGAAGACATGCTTGATAATCGCTCTTTCTTTTGAGGTATCATTTATGCGGATATCTTACAAATTATTGAAATTAGGGCCTACAAACCAATTTGAGGGAGAATTTTTTTTATTTTAGGCAGACTAATTAAAACAACATTTGAATTAAAATTATTTATTTTTCATGTTCAAAATGACGGCCGTGATTCCTAATACAAGCACGGCCCCGTCTTCTAACTTCTGTAGTCGTTATTTTCAACATCATCTCCTGCTTCATTGTCTCAAACGCTGAATTTATTCTTTGTATCAATTCTTCTCTAGTGTTAATTTCTTTGTTGTTATACACCAGTTCCTTGGCCCGGCCCCACACGAAAAAGTCCAACGGGGTCAGATCTGGGGAGCGAGCGGGCCAAGGGATGGGTCCATCCCTGCCGATCCAGCTATCAGGAAAGCAATTGTTGAGGTGTTCCCTTACATTTAAAGTCCAATGCGCTGGACAGCCGTCTTGCTGAAAGATGACTGTTCGGTCTCTTTCGAAGATCGGGACACCTGATTCCTCTACCAGCAGTGGTAAATCAATTTGCAGAAATTGCAAATAATTTTCGCCATTCAATGGATCAGGCAAAAAGTGGGGCCCAATCAATGTTCTGCCAATTATTCCAGCCCATACATTCACAGAGAATTTCATCTGAAATGACACCTGCTTCTTAAAATGTGGATTGTTGTCTACGTCGGCCCATTCATGGATGTTGTGAAAGTTTGTAATACCTTCCCTTGAAAATTTACTTTCATCCGTCCACAAGATTGATTTCAGAAACCACGCATCTTCGATGTCTCTGTTGAGGAGGAAACGGCAGAACTGAATTCTTCTTTGAGGATCTTGCTCTACTAGACCTTGCACACTCCTGCCATGGAACGGATACTTATCATTTTGGTGCATTGTATGCCACACCTTCCATTGAGAAATGTTTAAATTTCGAGCTACTGCTCTAGTACTGGTAGTAGGATCCGCTTGAAATGCTGCTAAAATGTCTTCGTCGACGGCAGTTTCGTGTCTGCCCGGGTTGACTCCAGGTTCCACGCGGTGAAACCCATCTTGGGCAAGACGACGAAACGTGTTGTAAAACACTCGGACATTCGGTATCCTGCGATTCGGATAGCGCTCTTGATACATCCGTCGCGCCAAAGATCCATTGCCGTCTGCTCTACCGTACATAAATACGATATCCGCATATTCTTGATTGGAAAAAGTAGCCATAGTCACTTAACAATTAAGAAAAACGGCGTAGGAGCGCACTAAACGTCAACTCAACACAATTAAGTCAAAAATCAACACGTGCAGGAGCGCGAGGCTACGACTGGACACGGTGAAACAAAAAAGTTCAAAACTAACGCAAACAACACGTGCAGGAACGCAAAGGGCTACAACTGAACACGGTAAATTGTGAATCAACACGACAACGTCCACTCACAAGGGCAGTAGTTTGACTAATAAGTAAAAGATGTAACGGCTTCATCACAGACCGACTGACCCTGACTAAAGAAAAACGACTTTGTTGCCTCAGTAACTAAGACCATTTTGCTGTAAAAACCAACTCTTTATCGCTTTTTGCTATTCATTGGGCGTTCTACCTGGAAATGCCGTCGCACCGCGCTCGGTGGCCATTGTTTAGAGAATCCCCTCAATGGGTTCCCCTCAATTGGTTCCTGCATGTGCCAAAAATTCTTAGAATTGAACAATGTTATCATTTCGAGCACATAAAGTATTCTTTTAAGCAAAAATTTTGTGTTTTGTTAGACTGCCTAAAATTTAAAATTTCTCCCTCGATTTGGTTTATAGGTCCTAATTTCAATAATTTGTAAGATATCCGCATAAATGATACCTCAAAAGAAAGAGCGATTATCAAGCATGTCTTCAAAAAGGTTTGAACAAAAAAAGCACCCTCCGTTTTTTTTTTAAATAAGGTTTAAAAGACGTATTGTACAAATTTTTTATTTTTTCTGAGCTTTAAATATCTGTAAAAAAAATGTCTAATGACACAGAAGCCTAAAACATGTTTTGCTTGGTTGCTTACACATTACTTTAATTAAATAAATAAAAAATGAATTCATTTATCATTCAATTTGGCCATAATTATGCAGTTTACATTAAATTTTGAGAATTTCCGAAAAAAAACTTAAAAATTTGGTTAAAAATATTTGGTAAGACTTCGTCTAAGACAACCATGGCTTAAATGGTCCTAAATTGTCTATACTATCTTCACCTTAAAGCTTTGCACCCATCTTCCAATCACCCTGTATATTTACTCAAAATCAGACTATGTAGTTAGAATCACGACTGGCGCCATTAATGCCAGCAGAAGTGTTGCCATTTATGAATTAGAACTAACTATTAGGGATAGGGAGTTGGTTTTAACGCTATCTACATTTGGGAAGTAGAAAAAAAACTGTTACGAGCTGGGTATGAGATAAATTAATTACTACTGATTAAACAACACAATAACTTTATTAATCACAAAACAATTTAAACTTAATCACAAATACACTACTGATGACTATTCGCTTAGATATCGTACTTCTACTTCACTTCGAATCACTTCGTTGTGTAGCCAAAACAAGACTGACGGTCGCGGGCCTGAGCGGTGTATTTATACTCGCCAACTGACACACCAGAATAACCACGAATATTCTAGAGGGTCTTAAAAAAACACTAACAAAAGAATAGTAGGTAAGTAAGTAGGTAGGTAATAAAAGTAGTAGGTATAAGCTACTTGTACAAAACAAACAAATATGAACCGTATGCCCTAGGCGTACGGTCGAAATTCTAATGTCTTTTTATAAATAGGTCGCGAATTTGTACCTACCTAACTTTAAAAGTAATAATAATAGAAAGCAATCGAAATTTCAACGTACACATACTGTAATCACGTGCTTTCTCGAATGTTCTAGTAGGTCCGATGTAACAGTACCAAATGTTAAAAATTACTTAATAATATTTTTTTTTTAACCATTTTGTATTGATTCATATATATAAAAAAATCGTTTGATATATATCGGATATATATCATAATATTATTATATGTATATCCATTGATATAATTATATCCTCGAACCCTGAGATACACCACTACCTACTCTTTCAGGGAACCTTTGTAGGTGTAATATTATGAATATATTATGTACGCATAACAACCAATCAAATCAGTGTATCTTTCATTGTATAGAAAACTCACTCAAAGATAGGTGTGGGTAAACTCAATTTGTACAGCTTGATGTGTCGCTGTGTATGCAAACATCCTAGGTCTAATAATATGGCTAATTTTGGTAAAATACTGCCCTTGATATAGCAAATGCATAATCAACATTTTAGTCGTATTATCTAGGTATTTTCTGTTATTATCAATAATAATATCAAAACAGGTACGCACAATGGTCCACCTCAAGTACTAAGTGCGGAAACCTAAACCCCATGATAGATTGTAACGGGTCTTTTAAGCCTGTTACATGAAAGCGGATTTATTTCTTTAAAATTATTTTTTTTGTGTAGTGGTCACACTGATTTTGCTTAGCTGTGGAGTTTGTCTTTGACAACTGTCACTTTCCGACTGAACATTTTGGAAGAATGGTGGTGATCTAGATCGCTGGATAATAAATCCGTATAATCGGGTTACAAGACACCAGAAATTAGTCCGAAATGCGTTAGCTGCCGGTACTCTTCCATGATTCCCCCTAGGATTCCGTTTTATTTCAATGGTAAGCGAGTTCTTCGTATTTTCCAATACAAATTCAAAATTGTGTTTGCGTAGTGTCCGACGCTCATCGATGCAAATATTACATTGTTTCAGGAATCATACCCTTAATTGATAATCTAGATGTCCTGCATGAGGAGGACAATAATTTGAATTTTGAAGGAAACAGTAAGTAGTACATTTGATAGATTTTCTCGGAAGGCCTGCGACGCCATATTTTTGGTAATAGCGTCACGTAACAAAATTGTTCGTATTTTCAGCCCAATGAGGTGTTTCCTTTACCTTCTACAAATAAACTTTGGACGCGCGGCTCCCACCAACTCACCTGGGACGCACGCCTGAGTGGAGGACCCAGGAGATGAGCATCGTGTGTGGTGGGCTGGTTATTCTGGCCCTGGTATAATTTTAACTGTAATATTAAAAAAAAGTGCAATAATGATCTGACCCTCTTTATTAGTTTTAAATAAGTACTCTTTTCTTTAGGAAGGAATCTTCAATTGTTTTAGTTTTAAGCCCAGCAGCCTACGGGCAAATAAAGTTAGATTTTTCTTATAACTTTGTTCTACTTTTATTGATGCCCCCCGCTAGCAGATTAAAGGTTCTTAATGCCTGCTGCCTGAACAATCCGTAAGCATGGTGTGTGCTCTGGCGCCCGAGGTTCATTTTTAATCTTATATTTTGAGCACACATACACTATTCATATTTTATTTTAACCCAGTAGCTTCACAACAGGAAAACACCTAGCATTCAATATAAATATATTTTTTTATTTTTTATTATGACAATTGTCGCTCAGCGAACAGGGACTTGAAGTAGGTTGTCTGGTGCTTGTTTATGAGTATTTACGGTCATTATTGCACAATAATTAATTAACCTATGAGTCTTTTGTTTGTTCATCATTGTTATTTTAATAACTTTGTGTTTATTTTAGTTTGTGACTCATAAGTAGTACTTAACTTATTTTGGTGAATCTTTGTAAACAATTTTGGTGTTTACAATTGATAATTTTGTTTATTGACTTGTTTGTTTTAATAACATGTTTTTTCTTAGCAAAACCAACATATTTATAGTATAGACCGCGTTTAGTTGTTGCACTCAACAGGAAAGTTATTTTAAATAACTAAGTTTAACTTTGTATGTAATTAATTTAATCTAATTGTTAAGTACAATATTGTACATTTAATTTAACTAGACTTAAGCTGTTTGTAAGTGATTATTGCACTTTTTTAAAACAATATTTAACTTAGTAATTTTTCATGGGAAAACCACATTGACTTTCATACTTAACCTCAAACTTGAGAATTTATTTTCAAATCTTAAAACTTTTTGACGTTTAGTTCTTGCTTATCGCTTCTTATTCGACTTGCTGTTTTGTTAATCATGGACAAGGGAGTTCAGTTTCCGCCGCTTCAAGAATCGGGTGATCTTGATACTGGTACTGCTGCTGATATGAATGCTGCTGAGAAAGTTCATGAGATGGTTAATGTCACAGATGTTAACAATCCCTTTGACTCGAGAATCGCTCACTCTTCTTCGGCTTTTACGGCTCAAGCGTTGCCTTCATTTAATTCCTTGAATGCGCTTGTGAATGAAAATATTCGAAAAAACTTTCCTCCTCTCTCTAAATTGCCTGACTTTGAAGAAATTAAAACAACATTATTTTTGGAAGGGAATGTTTAATGATGTTCATAAATACATTTTGACTTGCGATACTTGTAAAGCTTATAAACATACTACATCTCCGCCTTTTGGTATTATGATTAATCCTAAAAAGGTTGATCGTCCCATGCTCATGCTATCCGTTGATATCATAGGAATTCTACCTAAAACTTATTCTGGTCATAGATATATACTTTCGGTTGTAGATGTTTTTACTAAATATTGTTGGTTCTTTCCAATGATCAATGCTACCACTAGAGTAATTTGTAAACATTTTGAAAAAGAAATATTTCTTAAGTTTGGTTGTCCAAAAATAGTAGTCTGTGACAATGGAACCCAATTTACTTCAAAACATTTTGTAGATTTTATGAAAGGTTTTAATATAACCAAAATATTTTATAATACTTTGTATACACCTCAAAATAATCCTGTTGAGAGGTATAATAAAACGGTCGAAACCTGCATATCGTGTTTCGTTAAAGATGATCATAGAACTTGGTCAAGTTTTTTGCCCAATGTTCAATTAGCTTTAAATAATAGTGTAAACCTTGCTACTGAGTTTACTCCTAACTTTCTGATGTTTGGTAGGGAGCTTATTCTTGATGCGTCATTACATCATTTTAGTAGTTCTGTTGAAGATTTAACTCAACTAGAAATTTCAAATAGGAATGCTTATGCAGTTTCTCTTAGTTCACTTAGTGATATTTTTGTTAAAGTTCAAGCTTACTTGTTAAAGGGGTATAAGCGAAATGCCGCTTATTATAATAAAGGTCGGAAAGTCATTTCTTTTGATGTGGGTGATATGGTGTGGAGAAGAAGTTTTGTTCAATCTCATGCACCTGCATATTTTTCGGCTAAGCTTGCACCTAAGTTTGTAAAGTGTAAAATAACTGAAAAGGTTTCAGATAACGTCTATGTTTTGAAAGATTTAAATAAAGGTTCAGTGGGGCGTTATCATGTTAAAGATATTATTAAATTTTAATTTTGGGAACTTTTAGACTTTGTTTTGTTATTGAGTATTTTTGTGTGAAGATCAGCTTTTGTTAGAATGATGTATGAAAGGCTATCGCTGTTTGAAACTTATTATTATGTTAGGTAACTTCACTATAATTTATTAGATTCCAATTCGATTCTTTCTAAAATAAAGCTTAGGTCATTCTGGTTAATTTAATACTAGTTTTTTTTTCACACTTACTATTTTTCACATCGAAGGATCTTATTTATGTTTTGTTTGTTTTTGTTGGATTATATATGATTCTCTTTTCTTTCTAAGGGTAACCTTTTTACCTGTTTACATTTTATTAGAATCTTATATAATCCTACACTTCAGGTAATTTTACCTTGGGATTAAAAGACTTAAATTCAATTTCAAGTTTTTGTAATCTTCACTTTTTTACATAGTTTAAAATCATTCTATTTCCTCTTCGTTATAAAAATAGTAATCGATTTTTAAATCTATTTTGTTTTGTTCATTGTCAGAATTGTTTCTCATTTTTACTAGAGTTTCATTCTTTTTAATGATCGGATTTGACTTTGTTAGTACGCGTTCATCCTGGACTTTGCTTTTTAGGGTCATTCTGTAACTTTTGTTGCAAAATGCCTTATCATTTTTTTGGATCTTGGTGTAATTTTTGACCTTGATTTCGACTCTTTTACCATTGTGCTCGGAAGGTCGGTGGTGTTGTGCCGGTCACAATGTGGGATTTTGGCCCCGGCCATATTTTTTCCTTTTCCATTGTGTTGGACATTGTTGTTCCAATCACAATGCGGGATTTTTTTTTGACTTTCGTCATTCTTTTTCTTTGCGCTCGGAAGTTCGGTGGTGGTGTGCCGATCGCATTGTGAAACTTTGGGTTTCGCACTTTTGTTATTGAGATTTCTCATTGGAGATCTCAATGTTTTTTTGTGAATTTGTTTGTGTCTGGGAGATTGGTAGTGTTGAGCCAGTCACAGCATTCACATTCTTTTGCAGCTGTTGTGCTCGGGAATTCGGTGGTGATGAGCCGATCACAATACGCTTTTTTTTTTTCTTTGTTTTGTTGCAGGTTGTTCCTGTAACAATATTTTTAAATAAAGTCCTTCAGCTTTATTTGAAAACTTTTGTTTGGATTTTCAAATATTTTTTGGATTGTAGAACACGGAGTTAGTCAGTGGCGATAGAGCCTAACTGCACTCTAGAGATGGTAGAGTTGGAAGCAGCTGACCTAGTAGTCAGTGGCGATAGTGCCTAACTGCACTCAAGGTTGTACTGTTCCAAATGGATTGAAATTTTTAGTCAGTGGCGAAGGTGCCTAACTGCACTAAAAATTGTAGTTTGTTTTGTGTTGGTATATTGTTAGTTCGAAATTTTTGATCAGTGGCGAAGGTGCCTAATTGTACCAAAAGTTGTAGTTTGTTTTGGTATATTGTTCGAGTTAGTTCGAAATTTTTAGTCAGTGGCGAAGGTGCCTAACTGCACTAAAGGTTGTAGTTTGGAAGCGGTAAGAGATTTCTCTCTTCGTTTCATTTATCTAAGTTTTATAACTTATTTTTTTATTCTGTTTTTCACAAATTCCTTTTTGTTATTTGTATTTTTTGCTTTTATAGAGTTCTTGATACTTAGTCGCTTGACGTTTTCAGAATTCATTTACACTTTGAATCTTTTATGATTTTTTTTATTTGGAATTAGAAAGTAATTAGGTTTGGTTTATTTGGTTGAAGATTGCTTTCTAATAAAAGAAAGTTCCTTTCTTTTATTTTTCGGGGAGGGATGTAATGTAACGGGTCTTTTAAGCCTGTTACATGAAAGCGGATTTATTTCTTTAAAATTATTTTTTTTGTGTAGTGGTCACACTGATTTTGCTTAGCTGTGGAGTTTGTCTTTGACAACTGTCACTTTCCGACTGAACATTTTGGAAGAATGGTGGTGATCTAGATCGCTGGATAATAAATCCGTATAATCGGGTTACAAGACACCAGAAATTAGTCCGAAATGCGTTAGCTGCCGGTACTCTTCCATGATTCCCCCTAGGATTCCGTTTTATTTCAATGGTAAGCGAGTTCTTCGTATTTTCCAATACAAATTCAAAATTGTGTTTGCGTAGTGTCCGACGCTCATCGATGCAAATATTACATTGTTTCAGGAATCATACCCTTAATTGATAATCTAGATGTCCTGCATGAGGAGGACAATAATTTGAATTTTGAAGGAAACAGTAAGTAGTACATTTGATAGATTTTCTCGGAAGGCCTGCGACGCCATATTTTTGGTAATAGCGTCACGTAACAAAATTGTTCGTATTTTCAGCCCAATGAGGTGTTTCCTTTACCTTCTACAAATAAACTTTGGACGCGCGGCTCCCACCAACTCACCTGGGACGCACGCCTGAGTGGAGGACCCAGGAGATGAGCATCGTGTGTGGTGGGCTGGTTATTCTGGCCCTGGTATAATTTTAACTGTAATATTAAAAAAAAGTGCAATAATGATCTGACCCTCTTTATTAGTTTTAAATAAGTACTCTTTTCTTTAGGAAGGAATCTTCAATTGTTTTAGTTTTAAGCCCAGCAGCCTACGGGCAAATAAAGTTAGATTTTTCTTATAACTTTGTTCTACTTTTATTGATGCCCCCCGCTAGCAGATTAAAGGTTCTTAATGCCTGCTGCCTGAACAATCCGTAAGCATGGTGTGTGCTCTGGCGCCCGAGGTTCATTTTTAATCTTATATTTTGAGCACACATACACTATTCATATTTTATTTTAACCCAGTAGCTTCACAACAGGAAAACACCTAGCATTCAATATAAATATTTTTTTTTTTTTTTATTATTACAAGATAGAATATTAAAACAGATTTTTCAAGCCTTGGTCGAGAAAAATTAGGTATAATAAAATGTGATTCGATAATACAGAAAAACTAGGTATTTGTGTCGGAGAAACCGAAATTGTGTTGGAGAAACCAAAATTTTGCAAGCATTTCCTATCACGAGTGCCAAATGTCAATCTTGTTGCTGATGATAATATCCAGAATTCAATTTGGATGGACTGTATGAACTTCTATGGCTTCTTATGGCCAGAGAATGGAGTCACTAAAAAACCTTGTCTTTTGTATTATTATAAACCAGAACTTTTCTCATACTGATGTGCACTCCATACTACTCAACACACAAACTGTACGCAAATGTGCATCCAAATATCCAATCCCTACTTTTAATGCGTCCATTCTATTACCACAACACAGAACTTGAAAGGCTGTAGGCCATGTATCACATTTGACTTCTGTCAGTTTTAGGTTTATAGTGAGGTGACCCGCTTCAAAGCAGTGAATAAAATGAATTAATTGATACGGACTTCAATGGCAAAAAACTTCTTGGCACACAGCGCCATCTAGTGCCACATTAAGCAAGGCTTGTGTCGTGGTCACCAGACATTTGATATACTTATTATACATATAAACATCCATGACTCGGAAACAAATGTCCATGCTCATCACACAAACATTTGCTCCTACCGGGATTCAAACCCGGGACCCTAAGAACGTAAGGCAGCCTCACTACTGCTGCGCCATTCGGGTCGTCTATATGTAAAAGATAGTACCCATAAGTACTTTTTCGTAATAACTGAATACATACTGTAATTTTAATAAAAAAATAAGCAGTGAATCCCCGTTCCATTATTATTTTCTATCGTAAATTTAAGGAATGTAATAAAAAAAAATAGCATTTATTCAGTCGAACTATCAGAACAGTAACAAGTATTGTCATCTTCATCACTGCCGGCCTTTGTTTTCTCCACGATCTTTCTACAGTCTTCGTACTGACTTCAGCACATGCAGTCTGTAGTACAGTAAGCATTTGGCCCTACAGTAATATCCAGTCTGGTACAGATTATCTTTGGGAAAGCCCAACTATACAGGGTGTAAACCACCTCCTCATGAAACTGTCAACCAACCATTCTGTACATCAAACTAAGTAACTTGACGAAAAAAATTATTGCTGGAAAACAACTTTTTTTTTGTGGTCAAATATCATGTTTCGTGGTAGACCTTAACGTTACGTTACGCACATATAATTGTGCTGCATTGTGAGGTGTTAAAAAAAACACTTCTCAAAATGTTTGAACTTTGAACGTCAACCCCCAATATCACCAGAACTAGAAGGTTCCCAGGTATGGTATAGAACAAAAAAATTATTGCAATGACGGGGAAACCAAGTTTCCGCTATGTCAAGAGCTGTTTTACACCCTTTGGTTTGCCGGACAATGGGAATATTGGGCAAAGCTTAGATCACTTAACTAATTCTACAATCAGCCAAGAAAAACAACAACTTTATGTATTGCTATTTGGATATACTATCCATTGGCAACATAAATTAGCAGACAGCTCGCTGTCAGCGGGCTTCCCGCTATCAACGCTAATGTAAAGTATATCTAAAGAGAAATACTTTACGTCATATTTGAATTATATTCTTTTTGCATGGTGGGAGCAGAGTCGTGTAACTGGGCTAATACCTTAAGACTGCTTAAGCACACAAAACCCAATCTAAGCTCGAAAATAGGTGTCTAATCCTTGGTCCTATAAGTGAATTGTCATCATAACCCAAAAAATACAACCATAAAAATAATTATGATCTTAGACAATACAACAACGTTTGGTGGTTTAGTAAACATATTAAATCAATGTTATTTTTGGTAAAAATATCTCTAAGTATCAATTTGGCGGCAAAAGAGTTCCAGATGATTGTCATCAGGCATTGTCTAATCTAATAATAATAACATTAGCCTTGATTCTGTGTTGTGCAAATCTTATAGGTTTCTAACGAGTATTTGATCAATAACAATGACAAAATATATGTACACTCACAAAATAACCACAAAAACGCGTATTTACACCCAGAAACCGTAATTTTTGCATAAATTAATAATGGTAAAACAAATTCTTACTACACAGAGGAAGTATGTGTGACGTATTCACCTTCAAGGACGAAAGGATACACGGATGTCCTTCAAAACGGGCACTGAACACAGAAATAACAAAAACACACACGTTTTGTCTATAACCGATAAAGAATTTTAGCAATTAAAAATTGCAAGGTTCAAAACACGTCCGCCATATTGACATGAGGATTCGATTTGTTTTGACGGTATCTTGACCTTTCCGATTTTGCGTCCTATGAGCTATTATGCAACCAAAATGTGGTGGTCGTTGCGATCTACCGGGTCAATGACAATGAACGACCATCGAACTTAACCGGGTAATAAGGCCCACAGAAATAACCCGACCACGGAAAAAATATTCTTTCTTTTAGCGGAATTTAAAATTATACAAGAATTGCAGTTATGACTGAGGTACTAAATTATTATTTGATAGATGAATAAAATTCGAGATACAGATTTTGGCAGCAATTTACGAACGTTTCTTTGATTAGCTCAACAATTTCTGCAATAAATATGCTTGGCGAAAACCACGTCTATTGCTTGCAAAATAAGGTTCAAAAGCATTGCAAGGATATATTAGCCACCGGAAACGTCATATTCCCAAATGATTGTTATCACGAAAAAATAAATCAATATTGAACTGACCTGGGAATTGTTACGCATTTAGTATGACTGTTCTGGCTTGATATCGCCTTTTCTAATTCTTCTAGAGCTCCGCTTTTCTTTAATTTCTTAACTAAACTCTTCACTGCCTTCTCGGACCATTTATCTTCTGCTGCAGACGAACCCTCAGGGCCCTTTTTCCACCCTAATAGCCGTTTCACCACTGGTGGAGTTAGGGGAAACATGCCGCGTCACTACACTCACTAAGTCATCAATATAAACAAATTATCATTAGAATAGCAAATTATATATTCGCGCACTAATAATATGTTCCGAATTTAGATAAACTATCGGCCATATTGCGAATGAATGACAGTTCACTTGTCAATCAACAAATCAAAAGATATTTGTGTCTCTTTCACACCCCGGTCTATTTGAGATAATAAAATATTGATAGCTTAAACATTTACCGTTAAAATCAATCCTTCTTATGTGCTTTATCACATAGTAAAGTATATTTCTAGGTACAAAGTAAAGTTAAAGTGATCCACTAAATTATAAGACAAATAAATATGCATATATCTGTCCTTTTCTTGCAAATTACTTCTCCTGCCAAGTGCAACACAAAGGGCATTTCCATAAACAAACACAAAAAAGCAGCCTAACCTAATCTACTAATAGCTCTGCTCTAACCTTATTTATACAATTTAATTAAATAGATAATATTATGCGAATTGATAGACTGTAGGCTAGGCTACAAATCTATTACTATCCGTAGTAATGGTGGAGATTTTGTGTGACATACCAGTGCTGCAGTGGTATACACGTACAAAATTTTTCATCATTAACGATCTATGCAATGGCGGGTTAATTAATCAAAACGTATGCAAGGAAAGCCTTTCAATAATTTGCCATTGATTCTATTGATTACAATAAAAATAAATTGGCTTTTGCATACATTGCGGTACCACAAATGTTTTATGTCACACAGTAATGTAAAGTAAAATTTCAAATTATAAAAAAAAATATTTACAGTCGTCTATGGTGTATTGGAATGTTTCCGTGTTTTTGTTTTGAAATTTGACACAAATGGCGATAAAAATATTGTTTCATTTGTTTTTTTTCTAAAGAAGTGCCAGTTGTTCTAAGAAAGTGACGATATCTGTGTGGAAAAAGAAAATCTGGTAAGATATTCCTCGTTTACTGTGTATCTGTTGAATTTTATCACATTTTCGTGGTCCGAATGGCCTAAAAAAGTGCCGGTAATAAATTGTCACTGGCCGTTTAAAATTTATTTTATTTGGTGGCCAGTGTCAGTTTTCATAATCCCGCTTTGGTTTTTTTATGGCTAGGCTGGAAATGATTATTTAGAATAAATAAACTACTTTACGAAAACTTTTATTTTTTCGATTAGTTATTTTTCCCATTTTCATTTCCTGCCTGAAACTTTTGATAATACGAAATTTGGAGTTTGATAAAATGCAATCTTTTGTACTTGTTTTGGTTTATTACAACCTTAGATTATATAAAGATTACAACCTTTTGTTATAATAGACTACACTATTTTACAATCTTTATTTATATTACCACTATTTTCTTTACACAATAATTATGTTACTTATTTTTACATAAAATGAAATAAGAACACTTTTTGATCACACTGGTAACTTTTGGTCTACCTTTGCTATTCTCAAACCTTTTACAAATAAGATCTAACTTTAGCCCAAGCTAATCTTGAAGGACTTTATTCAAAACATACAAATAAATATCAGAGTAAATGGTTTGTTTTGTGAAAAAACCTATTTTGATTAGTCAAGCTCGTCCCACTATCATCTAATTACTAATTGTGTCTATTACTGAACTATTGTCTGCATACAATGTCACCCGCGTATTATAGTATGTAATGTAGGCACACATATTGGATCTTCCCTGGCATTTAATCACCTTTAAATGTTGAACAAACAGTGAATCTGTGAACAGATACAATTTGCTTGTTTCAGTAAAGTCAATAATGACGGAAGCACAGGAACCTTTGGTCCTGTGCATGGAGAATGCGACGGGCGAAGAAGTGGGGCTCCGAATAGAACCAGATGATAATTTCCAGATGTTTCTGGATAAAGCCAGGTAAGTATTTTGTCTAGCAACGATGGATTTAGGGCGTAATGTCTGTAAAGCGATTCATTTCCAAGCAAAAGGCTTATTTATCATTTAGGACCACCAACTACTTCATAGGTTTAGTTGTTACAAGCGAGACTGCTGAGAATGAGGTCTGGGTTCAAGCAAAGTGTTGTTGGGTTTTTCCATTAGGAATTTCTTAGGAGCAGCCATGGAGTCTTGTGCCTGGTTCATGGCAATAAACTTGCCCCCATACTTTGGACTTAGCCCCTTCATACACAAGGCTACTCAAGTCTAAATACTAGGAATGGGCAAAAAATATCGATATATCCAAATATCGATATTTTTCCATACAATTATCGATATATATCGTCGATATTTTTAATCGCGATATATCGATAATCGATATTTATTTAAAGAGTATCGAATTCGTATCAAATTAGATTTTTTTCAAACACAACTTTTGTTTCGTGTCCACAGCTGATGACTACTGGTTTGATTTGATTGTATACAACGATTTAGGCTCATGCATGCATAAAAGTAGTTTTCTTTTATTCTTTTTTACGAAGTTTGAATGCTTTGGGAATCATTCTGAATAATCATCCGGAATCGGACGATGTATCGATATTTTTCACTCGAGAATTATCGATACTGTTTAAAAATATCGATATATTTTTTTCACTTGCTCATCCCTACTAAATACTCAACGATTTTAGTCTTCAAGCGACTGCCGACATTCAAATACATTGAAGTTCGTACACGAGTCGCGTCGCCGACATTCGTCCCGCAACTCGCGTCGTGCTAGTCGCCAGCCTAATATTATAAAGCAGAAGAGTTGGTTCGTTTGTTTGTTTGGTTGAACGCGCTAATCTCAGGAACTACCGGCTCGAATTGAAAAAGTCTTTTTGCTTTGGATGGTCCATTTATCGAGGAAGGCTATAGGCTATATGTATAACATTACCAAATGTTGCAAAAACGGGGTAAATTTTATTCCCTTTGTGAGCTTTTTCTCTCTTATGTGACACAGACGAAGTTGCGTGGGTCAGTTAGTTTTTTATAAGCCGCCCGAACGCAAAATAGTTTTGAGCCTTTGAATGGGGCGAAGAAACCGACTCGCTATAGATCGGAGCTTACCTGTCACTTTATCAAGACGCCGTTAAAAAATGGGCAAAGGACAAAGGGCGAAAGGAGAAAGGGCGTCCAAATTAGCGTTTGTGAATCGCGGCGCTCTGGGGGCCTATTCTATTCAACGAAGAAACGGGGCCCGTCCGAAAGTAACTTATTCTTTGCAATGAACCTACTCCCTCATCATCATTATCATCTCAGCCGAAAGACGTCCACTGCTGGACATAGGCCTCCCCCAAGCGTCGCTACAATGACCGGACCCTTACGACTCGCATCCAACGGATTCCCGCAACCTTCACCAGGTCATCGGTCCACCTACTCCCTAATATTTACGAATTCATGAATTTTAAAAACACATCGGGAGGAAGGACAGAGGACCAATCGTGTTGTCATTCATTTTTTAGTTTGGTCTCTTAACGAATGTTATGGCCGTAAATGATACGGAGGAGGAAACAACCGTAATTTCGGCCGAAACTACGAATTTCATGCTCAGAGAGTAGACTTTCTGATAGGAAACGGAAGTACGGTACAGTCAAAAGAACATATCTGAACACATAGCTTTAGACAACCAACATTACTTTTATCATTTAGGTAGCAACATGTTTGTCTCGCACTGTGACAAAGCTTTATGCTGAACGGTAGATGTTTTGCGTGAATGTCACTCATATTTCCTCCCATTATGGTTATTGTTGTTTTGCATGTGTTTTTTTTGTTCTCATTCTACGCCAGACCGTGTCGGGTCCGACCCGAGTGCTGACCGTGCAATTTTGTATGACACACTCGCTTACGAGAACCTATCAATGCTACAGCCGACACTCTGTTCGGATCCGGCATGGTCTAGCGTGCATCATCATTCTCTTGCCCTTATCCCAATTTATTTGTGTTCGGCGCAGCATGTCTTCTTCTTCCATACTTCTCTCTATTTTTCGTCATCTCATCAGACACTTCTTTTCTTACCATATCCTTCTTAACACAGTCCATCCATCGTTTCTTTAGTCTTCATCTACTCAAATCCACATTCATACTCAAAACATATCACGACATTTTCGTCATTTCTCCGCATCACATGCCCATACCACGAAAATCCATTACCACACACTTTTCAGTCACCAGCGCCACTTTCTGACTTCCTCTTATATACTCATTCCTTACTTTATCCACTCGCGTAACACCTCGTATCCCCTTAGCATTCTTATCTCCGCGACATGCAGATGCCTTTCATTCATCCTTAATTCGGACATGAGAAGTGACCACACTGACAGAAGCGAAAACAAGGGCCTCGTTTCGATGCAGCTTTCGCGACACGGTTTCGGCTTTCTGAGCAGCTCAAGCTGAATTTTCGTATTTAGAATATTTTCAACCGACTTCCAAAAAGAGGAGGTTATCAATTCGTCTGTATTTTCTTTTTTTTTTTTTTGTGTTTGTTGCCTCTGAACTTTCGACTGGGTAAACCGATTTTGATGATTCTTTTTTTATTTGAAAGCTGGTGCTTTCCGTGTGGTTCCATTTCAATTTGGTTAAGATCTGACGCTGATCTTCGGAGATATAATTGGAACTCTTCAAAAATACACGGCAAAGCTGCAGTAATTGCTGCAATCGCTTGGTTGTTTATTGTTTATGTAACATAGTGACGTAACATCACGCCTGTATGCTCTGAGGGAGTACGCAGAAGTATACAATACACCCAGATTTCGACAGTTAGATATGTTAAGTTCCATTTAATGGGATCCGGAGAAATAGAGGGAATTCCTTAAATTTTAAAGGCACACCAGAAGCGATTTGGTAGTTTTAGGAAGAGTACATTCTTGGAGTGATCCCATTTCAATTTGGTAAAGATCTGATGAAGAACTTCGGAAGATAGGCGACGAACTCCTCAATAAATGATAGCAAATGTACTGGGATCGCTGAAATCTCATATCTGTCTATTGTTTACACCAGTTCATAAAAGAAAATCACGCCGGTACGCTGTGAAGGGTTACCCCTTCACAGCGTACCGGCGTGATTTTCTTTTTGAACATACACACTTTGTACATGTGAACCACTAAAAAATGAAAAATAAAAACTTTTTTACAAAAAATAAAACCGACTTCAGAGAAAACAAAAAAGTGAAAAATAACTTTAGCTTCAGAAGTCGGTGACAAAAAAACTAAATCAATCAAACAAAGGTCACCGACTTCTGAAGCTAAAGTTATTTTTCACTTTTTTGTTTTCTCTGAAGTCGGTTTTATTTTTTGTAAAAAAGTTTTTTTATAATGTCATCATTCATTCTCCCAGTTTTTGGTTTATCTTATTTGGGGTCGGAACCTCCTTTATTGCCATGTCATACTTAACACAGTCTTCCTCTACTCTTATAGAAGTCCTCTTCTTTTTCATAATCTAAACTTCCTCACTACATTTTCCTCATTCCACCGCATCACATGCCAATACCAAGAAACGTTTCAGTCATCGGCGCCAATTTCAGACTTCCATTCTTTATAATGTACACCATACAAATAACATTTGTACCCATTTAGCACTCATTTTACGATTGCAGAACCCTCCTAGGCTACGACCTGGACATAAACTCGATAACCAGAAACCAACCGGTCTCACTCTCCGAAAACGTCTACCGGTTTCTTATCAACGCCGAACAGAATCTACAAGTAGACGACCTAACACAAAACTTCGAGCCAATCTTAGACACCAATGATGGAACCAACGACCGGGTCTACGTATTGGACGATGGCACACAAATCCGTGCTTCTCAAATACATTTTGACAATGACGATCCTTTAGTAGATCTAACAGCTGAGAAAATACCTTTTGTTAAATACGCCGATGACGCTACCGATGTAGAAATTGAAGACATCGGTGAACATAAAATTGAAAAGATTAATATATGTGAGAGTCCCGTATCTAAATGGTCGAGTAAAACCTCTTGTCCAAAATGCAGCTTCGTCAATTCCTTACCGTTCAAATTAGTGTGCAATAACACATCCGGTTTCGAAGCTCAATTCACGAAATATTTAGAAGATAGTAATACTAAAACTTACGCGACTTTGAACCCTGTTACAACCAGAAATAAGTCTCCAAAAAGTTTGATAAAGGACAATTTTAAGAATTATGATGATAGTTATCAGCGGAACGACAACTTGTCTTACACTCGAGAGGAGATCTTGAACATGTTTAAAGACTCTCCGATGACGTCATTGCCTTATGATCAGGGTTACAGCGAGAGGCGACATGTACGGAAAACTGACCCTTCAAGACTTGTTCATAAAAACTGGAGCAAGCCACTTTCCTATGTCGATATAGACGGTGTTTTGATAGGAGAAAGTGAGAGCCAAATCTGTTTCATTTGCGGCAAACATGTCGACAATAACCTAGATAAACTGTACCTTTTCGATAATGAAGACCAAAGGTTACATAGGTGTTCTCCACAAAAGAAAATGTCGACGCAATTAAAAATTATCTGCGAATGTTGTCTCAACGAGAACTTTACTCCCTGTCGAATGAAAGGTGCCAACCAATTCTTAAACCCAGATGAATATCTCGTAATTAGAAATAATCAGCAATACATCTTCCAAAAGGTTAAAAACTTCAATTTCGCGCATTTAGGGAAACCTAAACAGACCATAACCAAGATAGAGAAGAAAATAGATAAAGAGGAGTTTGTTAAAGTCGAAATTGGTTCTGATGGAGAAATTATCACCAAGCCCATAGACCATAGGTCTGATGACGTCATAATAGTTAAAGATGAGCATAAGGAGGGTAGTTCGAGTGACGTAGAAATTGTAGAGCCGGAACCAGAAATAGATAATATCATTGACAATTTGGAGGAAGCTGATGAGGAGGTGAAAGAATTTCTGGGGAAATATCAAGTTGATGATAGTGCAGTTATTGAATTGAAATGCAGGTAAATATTTGCAATATTAGTATTGTATTGTACAACGGGCTGGTGTCCGCAACTTCACGTCAAAGCACGTATTTTGCGTATGGATCCACCACGCGGGCCCAGTGCGGTTCGGTGGATGTCACATGTCTTCGAATTTTTAGTTCTAGGACATGCCGGTCTCCTCACGATGTTTTCCTCCACCGTTTTGAGAGCAGTGGTAATGAAATAAATTACACAAAGTAATGCACCTGTCTGGGTTCGAACCCACGACTTACTGCTGGCTACCGCTGCTCTAAATATTTGTATTAAGTACAAATATTTTATTTTTCTGAAATCGCCAACTTGGGACTGATGAAAGATATTAAAATTTGTTCCATCTCCGTATAAGGTCTTTTGCACCAACCATTCAACGAGAAAAGCTGCTGCAGTTTTATACAAGCTTTTTGACATTCAACTTGACTAGAAACAAAAAACACGTAAAAGTTTGACCTGCAATTTCTTTCTAGGTTCTGTGAGCAAATATTTCCAGAGCTAACAGCAGTGGCAGATCACTGTGAAACGCACAAACATGACTTAGAGGATGGCGAAGTGTTTCCTTGTCCACTGTGTAATTATGGTACGTGCATTCTATACCTGTTGTTCTCTGGTATTGAAATCAGGGATGTTGTGGATATTCGCATCCGCAATAATCGATGCGATGTTCATGCAGGCGGGGCTTGCGAGTAGCACGTTCTGATTTATCAATGGGAGCGAAGATTTCGGTCTGTATCTCGTAAATCAATCGTGTCAAAAAGTCTGCATCCGCAACATCCCGAATGGAACGAATCATAGTGGAACAGATCTTGCTGTGGTTCAACTGACTAATCTTTAGACGGCACCCATTGCGATCGAATAGTTTTGCAAGTTACTCATAATTTACACAATACCCGTTTGAGAGGACATCGAAGCGCAAACGATGATCACGTATCCAGTATATCATTCTGAATATCATCTATGTGGGGGGGGGGCACAGAAATATTTCATCGGTATTTCTTCTATCAGCTGCTTCCTAAAATTTTTTTTTTTTCATAGACATGACGACTATCAGAAAATTGCAAATCTATTTAGTCCGTCAGTTAAAGTATTGGAAATTGTCAATGAATATTGCCAAAAAAAACGCATCAAAACTTGGTTCTATTAAAAAAGTGGGGGCTCGTGACGTCAGAACTCACTAAAAATTATAGACAGACAGATAGGACTATGTTGCCCATTGATTTTTGTGTTTGTAACATATACTATCCGGCGTCAAATTATACCAAGGCGTGACATAATGAGAATTTTAAAAGCGGCGTATCTTCGCTGATATTTTTTTACCTAAACAAAAGAAAAAATATTTTATTTATTTGATTTATTTATTTTATTATTTTCGGAAAACTTACAGCTAGGCAGATGGATCAAATAATTTTTGATAGTCTAACTGACGGACTTATTCGATTTTTTTCCGTCTATCCTTTTACAACGGTTGTATTTCTAAACCAATTACAGTAACTAAAACTAGAACTAAAATAATTATTACAAAAAATTAAAATATACAAAATAACAAAGTAAATTAAGGTTCACGCTTTCATGAATTTCTCTCACAATACTTCTGACAGGCCCAAATCTTCATCCATCCATCCGCAAAACAGATAGTCTGTTGGATTAGAATCCATAATCACAAAACACGGCCAGAATGCGAGGACTTAGCACGTGCAACAGTGTGACATGGATAAATGTATGGCTGTATAAAAGCAGTTATTTTTTATATTTCGAAAAAAAAAACTATGAGGTTCTACGGCCCAGAGTGATCTCCTGAATACGTTGTAAACTTTTATGCGTCGATTTTGATGGTTCGAAAGGAAGAGGAAGATGGAAGATCAAAGAAACGATGGATGCATTGTGTGAGGAGTAATATGCAGGAAAAAGATGTAAATGATGGCGTGGCGATTGACACGGGAGAATAAAAGAAGAAAACGTGTTGCACTGACCTCAAGTAGCATTTGACAATTGCAGGAAGATGAAGATGATGATGATGATGATGATGATGATGATGATGATGATGATTTGATGATTGTTTCAGGTTATGCAAACTTAAAATGGCTGAAAGCCCATGTGAAGGCGGCCCATGAGAAGATTGAAGCCCCTAAAGTGTTAAAAGAAGGAAACGAAGCAGTCAAAGAGGAAAATATAGGTAAATCATTAAATAAATAAATATCACTGGACATTAACACACAGCGCCACCTAGTACCACACTAAGCAAAGCTTGTGTCGTGGACACTAGATAGTTGATATACTACATATATACTTTTTTGTTTGTAAATACATACTTATTATACATATAAACATCCATGACTCGGAAACAAATGTCCATGCTCATCACACAAACATTTGCTCCTACCGGGATTCGAACCCTAAGAACAGGACCCTAAGAACGTAAGGCAGCGTCACTACCATTACGCCAATTGAGTGACTACCAGTGGCGAAGGTTCCAGACAACCCGATTCCTATCGGATTCCTTCTGAAAATTGGCACAGTTAGAATTCTATACCGAGTTTCCTCCGTGCCTCGGGAAGCACGTTAAGCTGTTGGTCCCGGCTGTCAGTTGTCCATCTTTGGCAATCGTTACACGTAGTCAGTGGCCTGAAATGTCTGACAACCAGTCTTACCAAGTGGTATCGTATTACCCTGTATTGACTGAGCTGTGGAGGTCAGATAGGGAGTCGCTTCATGTAAAATACTGGTAGTCAACTGTATCCGGTTAGACTGGAAGCCGACCGCAACATAGTTGGGATAAGGCTAGGCAGATGATGAGTCCGTATTCTATTGTACGACATATAATATAATCACTTTAAAGATATGTAATCCGGCTTACCTCTTACGTTAATTGACCCTTAGTCAAATACATTTTCCCAAAAAAAAAAAATAAGACTTCCAAAAAAAAAACTTAAAAAAATCCGGCTGAGAAGGAAGCGCATTTAGAGGCGGGACCCATTCCATGTTGTAATAATTTTATATTTCAAAGATTTTTGCTTATCAGTCGCTGGTTTTATATGATTTTTTACTTTTTTAGAAGTCTTTTATATAAGTACTACCCGTGCGCGATAAGTTGGGACCTGAGCGCGGTGACGCGAAAATACAATTTATTTTATTAACTAATTAATCTAATTTAATTTAATTTATTTAATTTAATTCAAATTCAATCCATTTTCATTTTAATAGTGATGCGAACGGTACAATACGGGCGCCATCGGGGAAGTGCACGGGAGGCGGGCGGGGAATCGCATTCCTAGCAGGTCCCAACTTATCGCGCACGAGTAGTATATTTTTTTAATAATATTGATTCGCCGCTTTCAGTTTCTGTTGATGGTCATATTAATGGTTTTATGTGTTCAGATGACGAAGAAACACCTACTAAAGCATCTTCACCCATCGCTACTCGCACTAGAAGTTCTAGTAAAAAAGAGGACGGCGATAGAAAAGGTATTTATTTCCTTTTTTAATGAGGTATTTTCTTTTTCAACTCTTCCCTAGTCGCAAGATAGATGGCGTTGGTCTGACTACGTTAAAGTAAGGAACAAAACGTCTCATAATTTCACTTGGACCTAATGGTTATATTCGGAAGCTTATGCAAACGAAAGTGTAAGTCAACGAGCGTGTGTGACGTGTGTTTTTTCAAGCGTTTTGGATTTGGCACTTATAAGGAACGTAGTTGAATCAACGCCATCTATCGAGTTCATGGAAACTATTTTTTTTAACTCTCTAAAAGAAAACCTCTCATTGGAATAACCTTAAGATCGACCCGAGCGGCTGTTATTATTTACCCACGAGCTCCTCCAGTCGTTATTTCAGTATACTTTAGTAATTATTTTTTTCGGTAATTATTTTAGAGAATGAAAAGTCTGACGAAATAAAGGCCGATTCTAATACTGAGGCGGTGGTTCGTTCATTTCTTAAAAAATATTAATCTTTTAGTATTAGATCATTAGGAGTCACAATTTGTTTTTAATTTCTTGAGTCGTTCCGTCTAAAAGTTTCATTTAGTTACCCTAAAACAGATTAGATCATTTCATTTTATCTTCATTACGAGTATCATTTGATTAAATACATACATACTTTTGTCATCAAAGTAGTTTGTAGATGTCAGCGTCACATGTCACATTGTAGAGATAGTAAACTCTCGAAAGATTGTCAAACGAACATACTGCAATATGACGCATTTTTAGGGAGATTATAATCTAACGAAGTGAAACCGTAATATTGTGAAATGTATGCGACGTACGGCGTGGACGGAGAGATTCCCATGGTACCACTCACATGAAAAGATTATACACCATTCCTGAGAAAAACCGATTAATACAACCTTACTTCAAAACACTTTACATTCCCCTAAATAGCGTAGTCGACGGGACTTATTTCTGTCTGCAGGGTTTATAGGAACCTAACTAACCCAACGTCGGGGTCCCCCAAGTCCCGATTATGGGGGCAGAGCTACTTCCGACACCACAATATTACAGTTTCACTTCGATAGATTATAATCTCCCGAAAAATAATGCGTTATATTGTAAGCAGTATGTTCGTTTGACAATCTTTCGAGAGTTTACAATCTCGCTAGATAGATTACAATCTAACGGTTTTACAATTTTACGTTGACATAATAGATATTAAATAAATCTAAAAAATAAAAGTGTAGAGTAATGTTAAATAAATTCATCGTAACAGCGATATATTTGACATGTAAAATCGCAGTTTTTACTTAAATTAATTCATACCACTGCCAAATAAAAAAACTACACTACCCTTCCACACAGACCGAGCCACCCATCATAAAAACGGAGGTGAAGCAAGAATGCTTAGACAGCAGCGAGGATGAGATCTGGATCGTTCAGACTGCTGATGTTGAAGGTGAACTGCAGAACCTTCTGAGTAGTACCAAGGTAACACCTCAACCAATTTAGATATTTACTAGCTGACCCACGCAACTTCGTCTGCGTCACATAGAGGGAAAAAGCTACCTACTACTACCTACCTACTACTACCTACCTACTACTCCCTACCTACTACTACCTACCTACTACTACCTACCTACTACTCCCTACCTACTACTACCTACCTACTACTACCTACCTACTACTCCCTACCTACTACTACCTACCTACTACTACCTACCTACTACTACCTACCTACTACTACCTACCTACTACTCCCTACCTACTACTCCCTACCTACTACTACCTACCTACTACTCCCTACCTACTACTACCTACCTACTACTACCTACTTACTACTACCTACCTACTACTACCTACCTACTACTACCTACCTACTACTACCTACCTACTACTACCTACCTACTACTACCTACCTACTACTACCTACCTACTACTACCTACCTACTACTACCTACCTACTACTACCTACCTACTACTACCTACCTACTACTACCTACCTACTACTACCTACCTACTACTACCTACCTACTACTACCTACCTACTACTCCCTACCTACTACTCCCTACCTACTACTACCTACCTACTACTACCTACCTACTACTACCTACCTACTACTACCTACCTACTACTACCTACCTACTACTACCTACCTACTACTACCTACCTACTATTACCTACTACTACATTTTTTTCTCATAAGAACCTTCTCCTGACAATAACAACACAACAAAAAAAGAATCAGCCAAATCGGTCAAGCCGTTTTCATGCTATGTCGTGACAGCGGAAAACGGGTTTCATTTTTATAATATAGATTACTAACAGTATAAGAGTCAGTATTCCAAGGATAAGATCTGGATCATTCAGACTGCTGATGTCTTGAAGACACTCAGGTGCTGTAGAAACTACTGTGTAGTACCAAGGTAACACCTCAGCCAATTTAGATATTTGTGACTAACGTTGTAAGGGTCAATATTGCAAGAATGCCTTTGTCAACAATGAGGATCTAACTATAGCTATTCCCATTTGTATAATGCCGACATCAGTGTATCCGAAATTCAGGCCTGAAGGTTAGTATTGTATAAATGCGTAAGATAAGAACTGGATCGTTCAGACTGCTAATGTCCAAACCCTGACATGAAATGATGAAACTTTGGATACACGTTCAATGTTGATGGATAAACCTAATTTTCTTAATTTCATTTTAATCAATAAAATGTTTGAAATAGAAAAAAAGAAAGAAAGAAATCATGTTTATTTGGCACATGCCACAAAAACACACAACAAACAAAAACAGGAATACAAAAAAAAATACAAAAGCAAAACAAACAATTAGGTAAATAGTTAGGTGGGTAGGAAAGGATTTATATCATATAATTGAGACATTCAGTGCGACCATATACAACTTTCGTTGCGATTCCATTAGATACTGCCGCAAACGTTTTCTGAATATGTTCAAGTTATTTCCCTTAAATAAATAAGTTCTTGATTTCAGGTGAAAGAAGACGGTCAGGATGGTGAATCTGAGAAGACACCCAAATGTTTTAATTGCAGGTATTTACTTAACTTTACACCCTTTTAAAAGAAAAAACCTAAACAGTCGGTTCAAAGTTTCACAAACCTTGCCGCTAGATGTCACTGTGCAGTGACGTCACGTTTCTGAATCGCGGTGTTAAGATTCTCCGCCGTCGAACGACCCTCGCGCGGTACTGTAGAGAAATCATACTTACCTGGCATAGGGGAAACCGTGATCAAGTAGGCGGTTCCCCCAGGGCGAGGCCTTCCCATTGCACTGCGGTTAGGTTGACCCTTGCGATTATCCCTAATGTGGATAACTCGGATGCGTAATTTTTGGTAGTGGGGACTGCGTTCGCGCCGTCCCCCTCAGAATTACTTTGAAAGCCGCGTTGACACGGTCCGAGTATGATTGAATCTTGTGGACTCTGGTGCAACTAGTGTATCAGAGGGCACTTGGGATGGGTTGGTATTCGAGAAAGGGCGTAGCTAGCTAGGAATTTGTTAAGGCTGTGGTTTCTCCCAAATTAGCAACTCTATTTGTGGTGGTTCAAACTTCAAACTTCGTCGGAAATAATGTTAGAATAAAGTTTTAATCAGCTTGCACAGACTTGCACTACAAAGTGTGTTTCTTTGTTACGTCAGTCACAGCGAGCCGAATATTGCCGAGTAATCCCATTGAAATAAATACACACTTTTTATGAATATGTTTGGTTTACGAATTATTTTGGTATTACGTTTGTATGAATGACGCACGCTCCGCCCGGCGGCGGAGCGTGCAACGTCAAAAACTTACAAAAAGACGTGTATTTAAAAAAAGACTGGTCAAAAAGTTGTAACGCCCCATATCTCCATAACGAGAAGGTTCCCACGTATGGTGTAGAACAAAAAAATGATCACAATGACGTGGAGAACAAGGGCCTTTCCACTTCGTCAGGACTTCGTGTTTTACACCCGAAGAACCTTCTAGTTACGGAGATATGGGGGGTCAAAGTTACAACTTTTGACAATTTTTTTTTTTTAAATACTAGTCTTTTTTGTAAGATTTTGCCTTTTAACACCTCCACGACCGCCGTACTATTCAATCCATCCATCAGCACAATGTTTTAAGTGCGTTACATTGAGTTCTACCACAAAATATTATTTATAACCTCAAAAAAGTTGTTTCGCAGCAATAATTTTTGCGTAAGTTACTTAGTTTGATGTACAGAATGCTTGGTTAACGGCTTTGTGATGAGGTGGTGTGGGTGGTTTACACCCTGTATGTGTAATTTATTCTCTTTTTCGTACACAGTCAAGTATTCACAAACGCAGAGGGCCTATCAAACCATCGTTGTAGACGTCGTAACCGGAAACGCAAGTCCAAAGACCTGTCCAACCTCATATGTATACCTACTGAGGAAGACTTCTTGAAGGTACCTGTTTTCAATCTTACCCATTCTCCGACACAGTGATCCGTGTTACAGCAGGGGCCGAAAGATTTGACTCCTTTAAAAATAAGTTTGAATATGGCTGTATTATAGCTTTTATAGAGAGCAGTGATTGCCTAGTATTTGCAGCCCCGACTTACAAACACTAAATCGTAGGTTCGGACTACTTTGTGTAATTTATTTCATCACTACTTCTCTCAAAACGGTGAAGGAAAACATCGTGAGGAAACCGTCATGTCCTAGAACCAAAAATTCGAAGACATGTAACATCTACCAACCCGCACTGGGCCCGTATGGTGGACTAATAGCCCATTCCATTTTTTTTTTTTTTTAGGATGGGAAATCATCAAATAACTTCTCCCACTCTGGGCGGAGCGGTGTCAGACTTTTACTGTCTAAAACCCATCCATGTTCCTTCCTCGCCCTTTATGTTCCGGGGCCGCGGTATCTCTTTCGAAAAGTCCCGCAGCCCCGGCAGGCTTCGGCCCTTGCGGGCCATATAGCCCATTCCCTCTCATAGAGAAGAGGCCTGTCCCAAAAGTGGGAACATTAGTAAGCCGATTATGCTATGCTATACCTTTAATTTGTCAACTACGGCAATCACTACCTGTAAAATACTGGTATTCAGCTGCATCCGGTAAGACTCCTAGCCGACCCCAATGGCGGTACTTTCTTACAAGCCTACAAGTTTGGCTTACTCTTATAACATACTACTCTTCAGGATGTTGGGGGTTTCTGAACAGCCTACTTATGGGGGATGCTCTAAGGTAGCCCGCGAAACACGAAGTTTCTCACGTTTTTTGTAACTTGCAGGGCAGTACTAAGTTGTATGTTGATAAACGTATCGGTCGCGACTCTAAGACGTAGTAAGTTACAGAATTATAATCATCAAAATCATCAATACAACCCTCCAAATTCGTAATAAGAGTCGATGAACGAATTTTTCACGGTCAAAGTCCTTCTTCGACTCTTATTCTGTAACTTAATACACCGTACAACTGCGACCGATATGTTTATCAACATAAAATTTAGCACTGCCCTGGAAATTGCAAAAAACCTAAGAAATTTTGAATTTCGCGAGCCACCCTGACGCTTTCACCTTAACTAATTGGCTTGCCGTATTGTTGGTTCCTAGGCACACCATCATGATCTGCCGAGCCTTTTTCCGACTACTGTGGGTTCAAGGCTTGGCTAGTGATGATGATATGATTCGTATGTATAGTATACTAGCTGACCCACGCAACTTCGTCTACATCACATAAGAGAGAAAACTAAAGGAAAAAAATCCCCGTTTGTGCAACATTTTTCATTCCTGCTCCGCTCCTAATAATCGTAGCGTGATGTTATATAGCCTAAAGCCTTCCTCGATAAATGGACTATCCAACACAAAAAATATTTTTTAAATTCGAGCAGGTAGTTCCTGAGATTAGCGCGTTCAACCAAACAAACAAACAAACTCTTCTGCTTTATAATATTATTAGTATAGATTACTTGTTAATAACAGCATTATTTTGTTACAGAGAGCTCAGGGGCGCCCCCGGCCTCCTGGTACAACAATAGACAATGATCTCCTCGTTATGGTAAGTAAATAAATAAATAGATATCGATGGAAATTACACACACCGACATCTAGTGCCACACAAAGCAACGAGGCTTGTGTCGTGGACACCAGATAGTTGAAAACTACATACATACATTGTTATTGCAACCGAACTAATTCGTTATTATTTAGCGATTGAAAGTTTGCGACTGCGTCGTTATCTATGCCGAGAATCCTTTGTGGACCAACCAGTCGAGGGTAGAATAGAATAGAATTTTTATTTTGCAAATATGGGTATTATACAATCGTTGTTATGACATATCAAAGCTCAGCCATATTTTACCATTCGGCATGCAAACATTTAGCTACATTATTTAGACAACATGAACTTACATTATTTTAAAATACCAGATCGATTTTAATGTTATTATTACAATTATCACTCAATAGATCAGTTAGTAACTTATAATCATTATCATTACAGTTAACATTAAATAAATAAATAATCATTTTCATTACAGCTATCATTACATCAATTAATTATCATTTTCATTACAATTATAATTAAATTACAAAATTATCATTTTTATTACACAAAATTAACATCAACGTCAACCTTTTCGCGGGGTTGCGGGAATGTTCGAAAGAGATACCGTGGCCCCGGAACATAAAGGGCGAGGAAGGAACATGGACGGGTTTTAGTCAGTAAAAGTCTGACACTCCTTCCCGCTCCGCCCAGAGTGGGAGAAGTTATTTGATGAATTCCCATCCTAAAAACAAAAAAAAAATTACATCGACTATTTTTTCGCTACCACCATGGACGTTTAATACTTGTCGAATACTCGCTCACTGCCTCGTTGTTCGAGTGATCGTAAGCACAACTCCTGAGCAAGAAGACCTGAGCTCGATTCCCGGTCCAAGCAATGTGTTATTGGGTTTTTCCATCAGGAATTCCTCAATAACACCCACGGAATTTGGCGATGCACTAGGCTAAATGGCAATAAGCTCGCCCATATCACATGGATTTTATGTTATTAAAATACACGTGTTATTTACATTTCAGCTTCCCCGCAAGCGTGGAAAACGGGAATTGACCTCCAACCCTCAGGTGGTGACCTGCCATAACTGTAACGAGTCATTCACATCTAAAGTTAGGCTCAAGTTTCATATGTAAGTTTTTTTTATCCTAGTTGTGACGCATTTCGCTCACTGAAACCTAGCAACACGAAAGGTGTACAAAGACTTAGTGATAAATGATAAATGATCTTTATTTTGTAAGTAGGTTTTCACAAACACTTTTACACGTATTTTTTTTAAAACTAGATGGGGCCGGTGTTTCGTACCTCACTACTCTGAGAAGAAACAGCCGAAACAAACTCAGAGGTCATAGTCTCTTTTGAAGTCCAGACATAATCTTGCTCAATTCACATGAGGATCATGTAGATATTAGTGTCTGAGATGGTCTTTTGAAGAAAGAACCATACAGATTTGAGTAAACCTGTCCAGTCAGTGCAAGCATTTGTCAGTTATCGTGTAGCTCGACTTATAACACAAGGAGCTCAACGAAACGACGAACAATACCAAAGAAAGGACATTTGGGTAGGTCGCTTATAGAACTCAAACTGCCAGACGGTTGAGGGGTAAAAAAATTAAAATAAAATAAAATGTAACCCACATGGTCCTCACATTCACAAAAACGCAAAAAATAAAATAAAATTATAGAGATGTCCCGACTAGTCGGGCCAAGCCAGTCGGGTAAAGCCGACTATCCGGCCACTATTGTAGTCGTCGATTAGTCGGCGACTAATCGGCAAAGAGCGCCGACTATCCGGCTTCTTACGTTGTATGTATTTCTCAATAATATGCATGCGGGGGAACTACATGAAATAAAAACCTTGATTATATATTTTTTACTTTATTTTATAATCACTGAAGTTGACGGAGTAGGCACTGCTTTAGGTAATTCTTCTGCTGAGATTTGAGACTTGGTGGAATCGTCTGTGCTTGAACATTTGATAGCAGAACCTAACTGAGGTATCAGGGTTGGATGTTTGTCTATCTATACTTATAATAAATCTGTAGAGAGGTCAATTCTGTACATGAAATATATTTACAAAATAACTATCGGGGGGTGATTAGTGATCGATACTGATGCCAAAAATGCAATCAGTAAAATTTTTGTCTGTCTGTCTGTCTGTATGTTATTTATAGAAAAAAAAAACTACTTGACGGATTTTAACGAAACTTGGTACAATTATTCTACATACTCCTGAGCAGGTAATAGTATACTTTTCATCACGCTACCATTAATAGGAGCAGAGCAGTGAAAGGAAATGTTGGGAAAACGGGAGAAGTTACTTGGTTTTTTTAGCTTCCGTCGCGTGTGCAGCCTTAATGGTTAAAGCTACATAGAAATCATGTATAACGGAAATATTCCACATAAAATTATATAAAAAATATCCCAAGACAGCATATGTCTATCTTTTATAGTTGACTCACAATAACACGTGTAACTCCCGATAGCTTAGCAGTTCGGAGATTTGTTATTATTATATTTGTTTACTCTTACGTTTATATCATCACGCTATGACCCACATAAAACATAGGATACATTTTATTCCGGTAGTAAGATCCCATGGGACAATAATCAAACTTCACGCGGGCGAAGCCGCTGGCAGAAGCTAGTATTTAATATGGTTGTTCATGCTTGTAGTGTTAGCTGTTTTTCCTTGCCCACCACGAGAAAATATCACTTGGCATTGGTTACACTTAACTTTACGAGAATCATTGTCCAATTGTTCAAAAAACATCCATACACAATATTTTCTTTTTGACATGATTAAATTTTAATTCTACTTGTTCACTTCAATGAATAATATCAGTATTATCTTTAACTATGCACAAAAAAAATATTTTTTTACACTAAAACACCGCTCTCGACCATACCGTAATCGGCTTAGCCGACTAGTCGGCCGACTAGTCGGTCTTATTACAACCGACTAATCGGCTAGTCGGCTAGTCGGCGAAAGTCATAATCGGCACATCACTATAAAATTAATAATAATTTACAAAATGAATGTCAATAAAAATACGATATGTCAAATACACACACAAGTGAAGCCGAAAGCTACTCATTTTCCCTGAAAACTTCTAAAACAAATACTAGTAAAACTTCTAACTCTATATTTTTATTATTTAATTTTTTATATATTTTTATTTCTTTTTTTTTTTCTATATCAATCAAACAATAAATAAAATGTAACTAAGAGCGCGGACCCCCACGTCTGCGGTAGAAAACTAATTATAAAAAAAAAACTTCTAACTTTACAAACACACTGTTTTAAACTATCACGGTTCGCAACTAAACTTAAGATGTCACTTACGGGATAATAATAACAATAACAATTGTCTTTTTTAAACTTTCACGATCAGAACACATTATAAAACATATGGGTATTTATCGCAAATTTACCTTTAATTTAATCCCGACGTTTCGACCGGATTGCACCAGCCGCGGTCGCTGGGAGACTGAAGTATTGGAGGTACCGTGACAGCAAAGTGAAGGCGTTTATTCAACTACCCTCACTCATCTTCATAAATGTTAATTAGGGCCGGTTTACACTAGGACAGCACACTACACTAACAGTGTCCGTATATTGAGACGATTTCACTTGACGAGTACACTTAGTGATCACTGGATTCCAAGCTGAAGAGAGTTTGAAGCCGTCTTCGCGATTAAAATTAGGGTACAAAGGGGGGGGGGGGGTAAATTCGCGATAAATACCCGTATTCATATGTTTTATAACAATAACAATTACGGAAGACATCCCGTAAGCGATATCCCATTTTAAGAGGCCTGCGGAGCATGCGTAGTTCATACAAACGTAATACCAAAATAATCTATATATATAAAAATCAATTGCTGTTCGTTACTCTCACTAAAACTCGAGAACGGATGTACCGATTTGGCTCATTTTGGTTTTGAATGATTAGGTATGTAGTAGTAGGTAGGTAGTAGTAGGTAGGTAGTAGGTAGAGGTAGGTAGTAGGTAGCAGTAGGTAGGTAGTACTTTTGACGCAGACGAAGTTGCGTGGGTCAACTAGTTTGTAATAAAATAATTTTGTTTAAACAAGAGTTACGAGAAATATCTCGTCTTTATATCATTGTCTTTTCAGAATATACAGGGTGTCTCATTCAAATCGGTCAGTATGGGAAAGTCTGAAACTATAAGACATACGAAGATCTGTTCTGAGGAACCATGTCATCGATTTTAATAACAAGAAAAACTGCATTCATACATTTTAAAAAAACATCTGTACTCCGTTCGGGAATCGAACCCGGTTATTTTGAAAAAAAAAACCTACTCTATTTCTATTTAGATATCGATTGTGTAGGTCTTAAGCAGCAAATGTCTGTATGAAACATGATGTCTAAAATAAATAAAATGCATTGTTTCCACATACTTTCATTTATTTTAGTAGGTGCTTGAACTGTGATATCTGAATCTTGATAGGTGAATCTTGGTATTTTTTTAAATGTATGAATGCAGTTTTTCTTGTTATTAAAATCGATGACATGGTTCCTCACACCGATCTTCGTATGTCTTATAGTTTCAGACTTTCCCATACTGACCGATTTCAATGAGACACCCTGTATATTTGGGAACATGGATATTCTGCATTCCAATCGAAATAAACACACACTACCTTAAGAATAATGTTTGATTTAAAAATTATGTTAGTATTACGTTTGTATGAACTACGCATGCTTCGCCGGCCCCTTAGGTGTACCAACATATAAAAAAAATGTGGAAAAGTTAGAACTTTAACTCCCAATATCTCCGTAACTAGTAGGTTACCAGCCCGCCTAGCATGACCACCAGAGAAACAAGAGAGACTCGACAAATCTCCTGTTCATCTGTCATTGAATCGACAAAATTACAGACCAACAAAAGATTTGCCGACGCTCTGTCGTGTCTACGGTCTACGGTGGTCATGCTATATATTCCAACCCACCCTGTCCCTTGCTGCCCCCCCCCTCAATGACGCACCAAATCGAGGTCCGAGCCCCACAGGGGTGCCCTTAGTGACTGGTCATTTTAAGTCAAAATTTTTAGTTTGTAAGCCCTGGCTGGGGGCCTTAAATTATTTTTCACTTCTCATGCTCTAAAAGTACGCCGTTATAACCCTACGAAGCGGGATTAAAGTGACCGTTTATTCCCTAGGGAGTAAAAAGTAATTTAAAAATGGAACGATCTTTTACTCTGAAACATGGTCACAAAAGAGTAACTTGTCAAAGGTTTTATTTAAATTTCGAATTGGCATGCAAATAGAAAGCGGTTTATTGATAAAAAAAAAAAACAAATGAACTCTTCAACGCGAAAAAAATGTATGGTTGTTTGTGTGCATCGTTGATTTTGAAAAGCAATGCCTCTGTTGCTAGCCGCTGCAGTAATGTAGGTACTAATTATCTGTGGAGTGTGGATCATCTTCATTGCGAAAATGTTGAGAGTTTGTGTTGTGTTTTCAATGGTTAATCTGTGACTGACCTGATAGAAGAAAAAACTGACCGCTCAGTTCAGAATTTTTGTCAGTGAAGTGTAAATTTGTTCAGTTTTAAATGACTTTTTTTCTCGCACTCGAAGTGAAAAGTACAGTTTGCACCTCGAGACTAAACGCCAATATAATATACCCTCGCTTTCATTGCTTCCCTCGCAAGCTCGGGAGTCAAACCACCTGGCGTATATAATGGCTTCGTTTAGTCCCTCGTTATAAAATATACTATTTTGGCCACCACATGATAGTCCGGTTAAGTAGTAAAAAAAAAATGTTTTTTTCGGCCGTGAAGGTATAACAATGTATGAAATAAGTATTTCACACTGTGCTTAAGAGGCCAGCGGAGCATGCGTAGTTCATGAAAACGTAATACCAAAATAATTAGTAAATCAAACATATTCTTAAGGCAGTGTGTATTTATTTCGATTGGATTACAGAATATCTAGGTTCCCAAATAAATATTTTGAATGGACATTGATTTAAACAAGAGTTATGAGAAAAATAAGTTTTCTATAGACATTTTAAATCCCTCATAACTCGTATTTATATCATTGTCCTTTCAAAATATATATTTGGGAACATAGATATTCTGTAATCCAATCGAAGTAAGTACATACTACCTTAAGAATATGTTTAATTTTCAAATCATATTGGAATTACGTTTGTATGAGCGACGCTTGCTCCGCCGACCCGACCGCATTTTTAACAAAAACGGCCGTTTATGTTTTGAATACACGATTTAGCTAAACAGCTATATTTCAAGTGGTGACAATGTGTTATAAAATTACGTTATTGCCTTTTCTACAGTAATAATAGACCACATTTTGTATTTTTGATTCTATTTACGAGTTATGACATTATTTCATGCTAGTGGACTGTAAGAGGGCTCTTAAGACTGATGATGATCTCCTCAGGCAATTCCACGAAACATCAATCCAAGCCCGAAAAGATGGACTCTACTCTTGCTCCGAGTGCGACGACGCCACCTTCGCCACGGAGACGGAACTGTTCGACCACGTACACTTTCAGCACGACAAGCAGAAGAGGTGGCAGTGTCCCGTCGAGGGCTGCGGGAAGACCTTCTTCCTCAGGTAAGATGAACTGGTCTGCCGTAAAACGTAGTCTTTTTCTGTCTTGAATAGAGCTCGCTGACGATACAAGCACCATACCACCATACCATTAGGCAAGGGACAAATACAAGACGCGTATGGCGGTGGTGCGGCGCGGGCGAGGTAATGGCGCCGGCGCAGCGCAGAACAGGTGCGCTAACGGTGTCGGAATGGCGTGGCGCGGGCGCGTTCTAGTCTTTAAAGTCTAAATTGTCACGCCCTGTATGTGCCACTGCCAAGTGCGGGTGGGCTGAGGGCGAGGATGTGGCGCCCTCGCCACGTCCGCGCCACGCCGTCTCAGTATGTATCGCGCCACACCTCTTCTATACATTTTGTATGAAATGTAGGTTTAGGTTTTATAGGATGTATGAAAAAATTGCTTGTATGAAACAAGGAATTCTAAAAACCGACTTCAAAAAAAACAAAAAAGTGAAAAATAACTTTAGCTTCTGAAGTCGGTGACCTTTGTTTGATTGCTTTAGTTTTTGTGTCACCGACTTCAGAAGCTAAAGTTATTTTTCACTTTTTTGTTTTTTTTGAAGTCGGTTTTATTTTTTGCAAAAAAGTTTTTATTTTCAACTTTTTAGTGGTTCACATGTGCTTGATACATGGAAAGTGCATACCGTTACAATTGCAACAAGCCCAAACACGACTATGGTACATTGTCTCATTATGGAGTTCCGTGACTCTTGGCTTCATCATCAGATCTGATGGTAGAATGGTTCTTATCAAACGCAAATGCTTCACTTGTTGTAGAAAATACCAAAATCGCAACACGTTTTCATATAAAATTTGAAGAGTTCCCTCGATTTCGCCAAGATTCCATCATCAGATCCTGATTTGGTGGCTATGGGACCATTTGGAAAGAATACCCTTTCCAACAAAAAAATAATTTTCCAAATCGGTTGGCAAGCGACGGAGTTATGCCCGAACAAACATAAAAAAAAAAAAAAAAAAAAAAAATAGAAACATCCGAATTGAGAACCTCCTCCTTTTTTAGAAGTCGGTTAAAAATTCGATTCTTTCGGCTCTTTCGCCTCTGATAAGTGTCGACCTTAAATCATCGGTGGTTTTATTTCAAGTACAAACTACCTTCATAGAACGATTTTAATTTAGTTCGCGCGTAGTACAAAATTATGAAATCATTGTATGAGGGTATCATTATACAGGGTGTAAACCACCTCATCACAAAGCCGTTAACCAAGCATTCTGTACATCAAACTAAGTAACTTTACGCAAAAATTATTGCTGGGAAACAACATTTTTTTTTTGAGGTTATAAATCATGTTTTGTGGTAGAACTCAATGTAACGCACTTAAAACATTGTGCTGATGGATGGATTGAATAGTACGGGGTTCGTGGAGGTGTTAAAAGTATCTTACAAAAAAAACCTGTATTTATAAAAAAAAAACATTTCGAAAAGTTGTAACTTTGATCCCCAATATCTCCGTAACTAGAAGGTTACCAGGTATGGTGTAGAACAAAAAAATGCTCGCGATGATGAGGAGAACAAGTGCCTTTCGGCTTCGTGAAGAGGTGTTTTACACCATGTAGTATATCAACTAATCTGGTGTGCACGACACAAGCCTCGTTGCTTAGTGTGAAACTAGATGGCGCTGTGTGTAATGACCAGCGATATTTATTTAACTGGCGAAATGTTTTTGTACCATTTGGTACACCTACCTAACCCCTCGGGAATTGTAATCGTGATGTTTTGCTTGTTACGTTCATTGGTGATTCTTCATTTAATAAGAGGTTTTCATTTTGAAAAAAAAAAAAAAATAGTTTCCATGAACTCGATAGATGGCGTTGATCTGACTACGTTACTGGGTGCCAAAGCCAAAACGCTTGAAAAAACATACGTCACATACGCTCGTTGACAGACACTTTTGTTTGCATCAGCTTCCGAATATAATCATTAGGTCCAAGTGATATTGGTGTCGATTCTGTTGTGCACAAACTAAACTTAATTTAGGCTATTGCTAGCTTTTTCTTTCTAATAAAACGAGAAAGAGACGGACGTAATTTAGAGCTGTCAAATTTAATTCGAACTAATATTTCCATACAAATGAAGGGTGCACGTAAAAACATGTCGACTAAAACCACAGTGAAGCGCAAGGCAAAAACCAGTTTGACATTTCTAACTTAGTGCATAGCTATAGCCGTCCTTTTCTCGCACTGCCTTTTAGTAAAAGATAGCAATACTCTAAATTAAGTTTAGTTTGAGCACAACAGAATCGACACCAATATGTGACGTTCTGTTCCTTGCAGTAACGTAGTCAGACTAGCGCTTAGGGAAGAGTTGAAAAATAAAATCTTTCATTTCGGACGTTTCCTTTCTCTGCAGGGCCACGCTTACGAAACACAGTCGCACGCACACAGACACGCGGCGATACGTATGCGTTACGTGTAACAAGCGGTTTTTAGACAAACAGACCTTGGATGAGCATGGAGTTACGCATTTACAGGTAAGTTATTTCATCATCATCATCATCATCTCAACCGATAGACGTCCACTGCTGGACATAGGCCTCCCCCAAGTCGTCACATTGACCCGTCCCGTGCGACTCGCATCCACCGGATTCCCGGTAAGTTATTTATTAGAATAGAATAGAATACTCTTTATTAAAAAAATATGAATACAACAATTTTAAATATTTTACAAGGGGTGACACAATGGGCGGTCTTATCGCTAAAAGCGATCTTTTCAAGACGGCCTTTGGATGGATTTAAAGGGGAAGGAGAGACAATACTGCAGGTAGCCTGTGGTGTACCAGCCTCGGATGTTGCTGAAACAGTGAAGAAAGTTAATGATGATCTGGTAAGAATATCTGATTGGTCCAGAAGAAACTCCTTGGTTCTGAATCCAACTAAGTCCAAATATATTGTGATGGGATCCAGGGATTTTCTTAACAAAATGCTTAGTTGCAACCTGGACCTAAGGATTGATGGTAGTGGTGTTGAGAGGGTTCTGGAAGCTCGTAACCTCGGGGTAATTTTTGATGGACAACTTAACTTTGAAACACACATTCTGGAAGCTGTGCGCAACTGCTTCTACCGACTAAAGCTTTTATATCGTGTCCGTCCCTACATAAGTGTGGATATGCGAGTCATGCTATGTGAGTCACTTGTCTTATCCAAGCTGAACTACGCTGACACTGTGTATGGGGCGTGCATTCTCGGTAGAAGTCAGAAGCTGATCCAGCGGGTACAGAATGCGTGTGCACGGTTCTGTTACAATGTGCCGCCCAGAACCCATATCACTCCATTTTTGAATGAGGGTAATTTGATGAGAATGTCAGCGCGGAGGAAACTTCACCTGGCTACCCTTCTTTTTGGCACTATTCTCACAAAGAAACCAGATTATTTATATAATAAACTATCTTGGTCGCGGGATATTAACCAAATAAAAACTAGAGCGTCTTCATACCTGATGTTGGCTTCCTCCCACAGAACTGCTGCCTTCCGTGGTAGTTTCAAATTCACCGCCAGTCGCTGCTGGAATGACCTCCCACCACCGTTTCGTGCCCTAAAAACCATTGGTACTTTTAGAAATAAATACAAAAGATATCTACTCCAACAGCAAAAAGTTTTATCTAGTTAAACTTACCAATGGTTCTGCACGCATCTGGCGATGGGTGACGGAGCGTCTTGTCGTAATTATTTTTGTAGGTTATTTGGATGATAACTCATTTTCTAGTATCTGGTTAAGATTTCCCGTCGCCTCAACACTGAGAAGCACTTCTTTTACCGATAAATGGACTCTGTTGACAGCCCCAGTTTAATTCGTATATTATTATGTTACATTACACTATCACTGCACACTATCTGTTATGATTATGATCACAGTATTATTTTATTTTATTTTATTTGGTATTAATGTTTTGACATACGTAAATATTCCAATCAAAACAAAACAAAATGCACAGCACAGAGTATAATAATCACTATAAAATGTGAAGTGAATCACAGATTACATATTAATTTAGTAGCAAGTGAATATCTGCGCCCGCGTCTGTGATCGTCAGTGTTGCCAGTGAAAGGCATGGCACAGATTGGCGAACAGGATTCGTTACGTGGGGTGTAGGTGTTAATATTTTTTCTCTATATTTATTTACACTTCACACATTAATTTATTTGTATTGTTTATTCGTCTACACTTTATTTTTATTTTTATCCGTATCTGGCCTGACCGTGGCATCACCTGGATGGATGGCCCTATCAAAATACCAGCGCTGTGACGTTTTTTTTTAATGTTACAGCACCATGCTGAGATAGGAGCCTTTTGGCCTCGTACAGGACGAGTTTCATTCTTTTAATTTTTAAATAAATATTTGTTTTTTTTTTCTGTGTAATTTTTATAAGTACTTTTAATTTTGATGTGTTTGTCCTGTGTGGGCTAATAAATGCTTTTTCTTTCTTCTTTCTTACCATTTACATATCTATATAAATAAAAATGAAATGTTGTTCGTTAGTCTGATTAAAACTCGAGAACGGCTGGGCCGATTGAGCTGATTTTGGTTTTAAAATGTTTGTCGTAGTCCAGGGAAGGTTTAAACGGTGAGAAGTAGACAGGTAGGTAGGTAGGTAGTAGGTAGGTAGGAAAAAATGCATTGCAACGCATGCCGGGTACAGCTAGTATACAATAAATAAATACAAACATAAGACATATTACACTTATACAACGTTATTTTTTAGTCGCTTTAATCCCTTTAAGGGCGGATAGGACATATGAAAATGAACAACTTTTACTATGGGACCAACTATGAAATCTCGAAAAAAAAATCAGCTGCTTCATACATTATTGGTCGCCTAACTCGGAAAAATGTAGGCAACAGCTGATATTTTTTTCGAGATTACATAGTTGGTCCCATAGTAAAAGTTGTTCATTTTCATGTGTACTATCCGCCCTCCTCTAGCACGGCCCGGCTCGACGGCTCGCCACCGGTTTTTTTGCCGGCGAAGAACCGGCTTTCTACCGAAAATGGGCTGCTAATCATTGTTGTGGTATAATTTATATTGGTAGGAATTTGTAGGAGAGTTTAAGATGGGTAAGGAGACATTTTGATTTGTGTTACACAACCTCAACAATATAACCGGTTAAAGGGATTAAAACGATAAAAAAATAACGTTGTATATATATACATATTTTTTCTTTTCTTTTTCAATCAATCATCATGAAACAAGTTATTTATTGGTGTTTGTTTGTAGTAATCTCTCTTATGCATGGCTTATTTGAATGAATTATTTTGTTTTTACTATGTACACTTTTAACGTGCACATCTTGCTACATTGTTCTCACAAAATTTACCATCTCAACATGAATGATGTAACCAAGATTTTGTAACAATAATTTGATTTAAAAGAGTGTCCATGGAGTTTCTTGCCCGTTCTTCTCCATAGAAATCTACGCTAGGGAATGGGCAACTACAGTACTTACACAGTTTTTATGTCTTGTGACTGGGACTGTAGCTACATTTAATTTTCATCTTTGTTTCGACAGTTCAAAAGTGCCTGTAATTGGCCTACTTGAAATAAATGCTTTGATTTTGATTTCTCATGCAGGGGAAGCCTGTTTTCCAGTAGTGGGAACATTATAGGCCGATCATAATTTATCATAATCATCATTTTAATCGAAAAACGTTCACTGTTGGACATAGGCCTTCTCCAAGTGTCGTCACATTGACCCTTGCGACTCGCATCCAACGGATCCCCGCAACCTTCACCAGGTCATCGGTCCACCTAGGTGGGAGGCCTTCCAACGTAATGTCTTCCAGTTCACGGTCGCCACTCCAGAACTTTTCGACAATTTCAGCAATGTACCCTACCCACTGCCACTTAAGCTTAGCAATATGCATGACGACAGTATCAAATTATTGCAAAGCTATTTAGTGCGTCAGTTAAAGTATTCGAAAATAATAGACACGTATTTTTTGTTTTTGTAAATCAATGAATGTTGACAAAGATAAAACGCATCAAAACTCGGGAGGTTCATGACGTCAGTACGCTCTAAAAATTATACCAAGGCGTGACGTATTGAGAATTTTAAAAGCGTCGTATCTTCCTCAATGTTGGTTTATGCAAAAAAAGAAAAAATACGGGTCAAATATTTTTTGAAAATCTAACTGACTGACTATTATTTTTTGTCGTCTACACTGTTTCTTCGTCAATAACAATATATAATTGGTTCCCGTCAGATCAAACCCTTCCAGTGCCACATCTGCCTGAAGCAGCTGACGCGTCGGTCGCGGCTGCGCATGCACGTGCGCGCGCACGAGGAGGAGCTCACGCCGCGCCTCGTGTTCGTGTGCGCCGTCTGCACCAGGGCCTTCCGGGACCTAACACATGCTGAGGTCAGTTCGTACCTTACAGATTCCAGTAGCGAAGGTACCATACGACTCGATTCCTACTGGATTCCCTTTGAAAAATGGCACAGTCAGTATTCTATTGCATCTTGGTCAAATTCAAGGAGATATGTATCTACGCTAATGGTTCTCGACCCGAAGCACATGAGTAAGTAAACGGAACAGAGTATAATCTTCTTAACAATGTGCAAAATTGTTACCTATTTTGGTAGGGTTGTCACAATAGGTGAAGACAAATTAATGAAATTTTTACTTAGCTGTTGTTTTCCTTGGGATAGTTAAAGTATGATATATATATTTATTTCTAGTTTTATTCATACACACAGTACAATAAACAACCATTATTCATAAATACCAAGTTTTTACATTAAAATATTCAAACATGTCATATAACAAACAACGTGTGTTGCCCTGAACAACCCTGAGATTTACAACTGGCTGTGCCAGCGTAAACCGGTTTTTTCCACTTTTGCCGCGTACGCGACAAGCGGCCAGTGGTCACGCACGTGGTGCAACCGATTCACGCGGTTGTAAGAAACTTATACACTGTACTGTACTCTGTGCCCGAAGCGATAATGAAATGCGTAGGTTTTTTTTCTTATTTACGGAAATCGGTAAGTGTAAACTACCCGTTTTTACACGCAGTCCGTCTGTTACTAGCCCTATAACCGCGCCTACACACACACAAATAAACGCACACAGCGACATGTCGTGCGATGGGTGATTCTGTTTAGTTTTCGTGTTGTAATAGTGTAAAATTTTAATAATTTAAAATACCTACTTTATAAATTATTGTCCGGGTCTCGTAATTTATATTAATTATTTAAATCTTTTGTGACAAGCTCCTGAATTTTAACTAGGATGCGAAAATACACCTTGTGTAGACAAATACAATTTTACGAATAAATAGAATTTTGATTAATTACCCGGGTCTAACAATGAAATAGTACCCGGTGTTCCCGCAAGCGCCTACAGAAGTTTGCTTAGTTGAGGCTGCGTAAATTATTGCCTATCATTTTATTTTGAATTTTGTCGAACGTCTACCTACATAATATGTAATTTTGTTGCTCGCCATAAATTGCCACACATCAAGCGACGTACTTTTGATCATTATTCCCGAAATTATACCTGGATCAATCACGCACACCCGGTACTGAATATTTCATATACCCGGGTATACCTGGATCCGGTTACCCGAGTAGAATACCCTTCTAGTGCTTCTATGCATCAAGAATTTACTCAACCTGTCCACATTAGGAGCACGCGACCAAATCGACGGAATGCATCGAAGCGTTCACCAACGAGTTAAAAGAAGAGGCGGAAGAGGTATCCGTACAGTTATCTCCCACCAGTGGCCTAGTGAGACACGCCGTGCAGATTGTTGGTGAGTTTACCTTAATCTATACTTAACATTAACATTAACAACGATAACTGACAAATGCTTGCACTGACTGGACAGGTCCACTCAAATTTGTGTGGTTCTTTCTTCAAAAGACCATCTCACACACTAATCTGCATAGTCCTCATGTGAATTAAGCAAGTTGGTCTGGACTTCTAAAGAGAGTCTGAAATTGTTTCAGCTGTTTCTTCTCAGAGTAGTCAGGTACGAAACACCGGCCCCATCTAGTTTAAAAAAAATTACGTGTATAAGTGTTTGAGAAAACCTACTTGCTGAATAAATATCATTTTTCATTTACCGTGGGAGGCAGGCGGCTATCATAACATTACACTTAGTAAAAACACACATCACTTTATTTTTATCCGTATCTGGCCTGGCAGCTCCGTGGCATCACCTTCACTCTGGGCCCTCTCAGAATACCAGCGTTGTGACGTTTTTTAATGTTACAGCACCATGCTGAGATAGGAGCCTTTTGGCCTCGTATAGGACGAGTTTCCTTTCTTTTGATTTTTAAATATATATTGTTTTTTTTTCTGTGTAAGTTTTATACTGATAATTTTGATGTGTTTTGTCCTGTGCGGGCTAATAAATGCTTTTTCTTTTCTTTCTTTTTTAAAAGTATACATTTTCGGATTTTTAGACACAAAAACGCTCGATCAAATTTTCGCACAATTCAATTCAACATCATCTGCCTGCCTTTTCACAACTATGTCGGGGTCGGCTTCCAGTCTAAACAGATGCATATGTCACCGTAAAATTGTCAAACACGTTATATTACAATATAACGTGTTTTTTCTCGCGATATTGTAATGTCTCGAATTATTGTCAACTGAACATACGGAAGTATCTCTGCCCCCATAATCGGGACTTGGGGCACCCCCCGTTAGGTTAGTTAGGTTCCTTTAAACCCTGCTCTCGGAAATAGGGGCCCCGCGAAGCGGGGCTCCGTCCACTACGCTTTTTAGGGGGAATATAAAGTGTTTTAAGGTTATGTTATATAAATCGGTATTTCTCAGGAATGGTGCATTATGTTTTCATGAGAGTTGTGCCACTAGGCAAGGGGACCTCTCCTTCCCTCCACACTGCGTAAGTTGACTACCATCGCATACATTTCACGAAAAATAATGCGTTTTGTTGTAAGCAGTATGTTCATTTGACAATAATTCGAGACTTTACAATATCGCTAGAGATATTACAATATAACGTATTTGACAATTTTACGGTGACACATTCACCTGAATACCAGTATTTTATATGGAGCGATTGCCCATCTGGATATGTGTATGTTTTTCCTCCAGAATCACCAAAACTATCAAAGCCGATAAAACGGCAAGTATCAGCAGAAGTAGCCTCCCCGCTGCTGTCTCAGTTGGCAGATGAAGCGCGCGCTCTGATCAGAGTAGTCGAGATCGAGAAGGCGTTCCGATGCGAGTACTGTGAAGAGTTAGTATTTATTACTGTACTTTTTAGAGTTCCGTGTCTAAAAACGAAAAAACGAAACCCTTAAAGGATGACTTTGTTGTCCGTCCGTACATCCGTCTGTTTGTCAAGGCCCTTTATCTTGGGAACGCGTGGAGATATTGACTTGAAATTAAAACCATATACTCAAGTCTACAATCCCTTGAAGCTGTGAAAAAATCAAACTTCTAACTAAAAAGATACAGTCGTTAATGTCGCAAAAAATCTAGTTTTTGACACTCAATGGAATCGAAATTTATAGGGAACTTCGCATTGACATAGAATCATAAAATATGGCGAGAAGCCATGTCTTACAGTACATGTAAAGGAAAAACTCTGAAAACCGTAAATATGCAGTTTAATAACAAAATACCTACAAGATTATACGGAACCCTCGGGACGCGAGCTACTCGTACTTGGCCAGTTTTTATTTTGTTTTTTTAAACTTATATTTGCATTTTATTACTTTAAAATTAAAGTTTTACAATTTTTCTCTGAAAATTCTAAAATATCCTCTTTTGTACCTAACTCTTCATAAAACTTTCTACAATTTAAATACAGGTTTTCACTACGTTTGATTTCCGTTTCCTTCTAGTGTGTTTTATCTCGAGGGCAGTCTGAACGCTCACCGCGCAATACACAAGGGCGTCAAAAATCCTTTCACTTGCCACATCTGTAAAGTTAGCTTCGCTACTTACTCCAGGTATGTTGACTTTTCCCATGACTATTATAGTTAAAAGCAAAAGAAGACTTGTTGCTTAGTGTGGCACTAGATGGCGGTGTGTGTAATGCCCAGCGATATTTATCTGTATACAGTTTATCAGTAGCGAAGGGTACATTTTTGTAACAGGTAAACCGGTCTGGTGTATATTTTTAATAATGACCATAAGAACATCGAACCATTTGTAGTTTTAAACATGTTTGGGCAATCACGACCTAACTGAATTTCCTACATTGTTTTATTTTGGTAATAGTAGACTCCAGTACAGTGGTTGTTCCGAAGGGAAGCCGGTAGGTTTCGAGTTGTTAAAACCCCTCGCCACTGCAGTTTATACTCGTACGCGACCGACCGTTAGCGTGTCAAGAATTCAGGCCGATTCTTCCCTGCTTCAATTCGGGAACATGGCAAGACGTAGTGTCTAGGTAGCTACTGTGGTCTAATAGCATATTACATGACACGGTTTCCGGGGTCACTGATAACGAAAATGAGGTCAAAACGAAAATAGAATCACCCGTATTCGACGAAAAGACGACGACAAAATAATCAAAGTACTTAGTCTGACAGTTAGATTATCAAAAATAATTTGACCCGTATTTTTTCTTTCCTTACGTAAACCAAAACAGATGAAGATACGATGGTTATAAATTTCTCCATACGCCACGCTGTGGTATAATTTTTAGCTAGTTCTGATATCACGAGCCCTCGAAATCCCGAGTTTTGATGCGTTTTATCTTTGTCAATATTCATTGATATACAAAAACAAAAAATACGTGTCAATTATTTTCCAATACTCTAACTGACGGACTAAATAGATTTGGAATTTTTTGTTATGTTTTTCTTCGGTTTCACATGGTACAATTTTGACCCTTCGCCACTGCAGTGCTCTTCTTGCTTTCGATATAGAAGCCTCGTTACTTTCTCCTCTAGATGCACAACCCATAAAACTACCCACGGATTCTACAAGCGCTCACTAGCCGACGCGAAAAAACAAGCCGACGGTCACGCACAGTCTGACGCTGACTCGGCTCGCTCCGCCACCGGTATACTGGGATACGGAGACTTTCCTGTAGTCAAACACTTCTTGTGCGAGGTAATACAAAAAACTGGTTGTCTGTAAAGTCGGTTTACTAACGATAGTTGAACGTGACAACGTCTTAAGAAAATACTGATGGAATGGTAGCATTTTTTGACACCACATTCACTTTTCACTGCACTTGATACTCGATCAAAACTTGTAAATGTAGTATAGTATAGCAGCTGTCCACGCAGACGCATCGCTCACTCAAGTAGGAGAGAGACGGATGTCGAACGCTGCCGAACGCAAAGGCCGATTGTGCTTCTTTGTCACTCGTTCCGCGCTCTCGCTTGCACTTCAAGCCTTACATGGAACGCCTCAGAGCGATCTGCGAGGTAACGCCGCATGAGTCATGTTTTTTCGTGCGTGCAGCCGGCTCTATCGAATTATAAGACGTTGTCACGTAAAAAATGGTATAAGTTCAAGGCTTTTCAAAGCCAAATCTGTAGTAAAAATTTTACGTGGCGATAATAATTTCATTAAAAAAGTGTTATATAAATAAATCAGCAAGTGGCCAAAAGCCTAGTTATACATACACACATCAAAAGTGTCTAGGGATCAACATATATTTTTGCAATAACTTTTCTCCTGATTGATATTAATTAAAATTTTCTTTAAGGATTCATCAAATAAAGTGTTTTCGTTTGTCACAGTAACGATAAACCAAGTCACCTTTGCATTAATAAAGAAATTTGCCATTTTCCTAATAAAGGGATTTTTGACATTTGAACCACTAACACAAAAGTTCGAAAAAAAGACAAATAACAGTTTTCTTTAAAATTTTATTGGGTAACTTAAACAATTAATAATCCGTGTTTCTACCGCGAACACTAACAACACAAGAACATCGGTTTGGCATACTCAAAATGAGTTCATCCAAATCACGCTGTGGAATGGCCGCCCATGTTCGTTGCAACAACAAAAAAAGGTCTTCTTGCGACTGGATACCCTCCATATTCGGCAGAGCTCTTCTCTGTAGCATATCCCATGCATGCTCAATCGGATTCAAGTCTGGCGACTGAGCAGGCCAGGGCAGGACATTGATGTTAGCTGCGGCGAGAGTCTGTCTTACAACTCTTGCGGTGTGCGGTCGTGCATTATCATGCATTAACTGAAATAAGGGACCGATTTGCACTTGTAGAGGAACGATGACGTCTGATACAATCGTCTCAGCATAAATTTGAGCGTTGAGGTTGCCTCTGATCCAAATCAACTAGGGTTTCTCATTTCTCGACCTTTTTTATTTCCCGAAGCACGAGAATTCTCGACCACTACCTATTTCCCGGGAATTCCCGGGTTGACGAGAAATATGTTATTTTTTTAAATATGTTTGATTTAACAATAAAACTACGCTTTTTATGCAATATTCAACAACAAATAAATAAATAAAATAAATAAACATTTATCGTTCAGCAACGGTTATTTTTAGTTTCATTCATGTGACTTTAACTTAACTATAGAAAACTTTAATTAAGCGAAAAACACTTTAGCGAGATCTTTTATCATTAATTCTACAAACAATTTTAAGACTAAATAGTCTTTTTCTTTGAAAAAACAAATACAAATATCTTCTAAAAACAATGTCATCATGTCACTTAAATAATTTATTTTAGTCTCTGTCTGTATTACAAGCTTTTCAATTGTTTTGGACGACCCGAATGGTGCAGCGGTAGTGAAGCTGCCTTACGTTCTTAGGGTCCCGGGTTCGAATCCCGGTAGGAGCAAATGTTTGTGTGATGGATGAGCATGGACATTTGTTTCCGAGTCATGGATGTTTAAACATATGTATAATAAGTATGTATTTACAAAAAAAAAGTATCTATGTAGTATATCAACTGTCTGGTGACCACGACACAAGCCTTGCTTAGTGTGGCACTAGATGGCGCAGTGTGTAATGTCCAGCGATATATATTTATTTATTATGCTTTGAGCAAGAAGTCGTAGCTGTGACTAGTGATGGACCAAACGACATGGTTAAGTTTAAACGCGAAAGCCCAGCTGAAATGGTCCTATGCTTAAATCACGCTATCCATTTATCTGTGTTGGCTACATTTTGCAACAAAAATCATACAAGCGAAGTTGATGTTACTGAACCAACAAATTTTAGCTTTAGAAGAAAACATTTCTGGACAAGACAGTTACAGCGATATTTCGCGCGCGCGTTATTAAGTTTTTAAAAATTTTGACTGAATTTCTCGGTTTCTCGATTTCTCGACCTCTTTTTTCTCGTCTCGAGTAAGGTTAAATTTCCCGGGAATTCTCGGTTCGAGAACTCTCGAAGAGAAACTCTAAAATCAACTCAGTTCTTCCGCCGATCCAAATACCCGCCCATACCATGATGGTTCCACCACTATAAGGATGGACTTCCTGGCAGGATTTTAATCGCTGTTGGCGTCCAGGGGTTCTCCAGTGTCGTATACGTCTTGTATCCGGTCTCATACCAAAACGAGACTCATCAGAAAAGCACACGAAACGCCATTGTTCTTCTGCCCAATTTCTGTGTTCAAGAGCCCATTGATATCGAATCCTACGATTGTGCATTACTATAGGTGGTACCCGTAGCGGTCTTCGGGAATGAAGGTTCACTTCATGCAAGCGGTTTCTGACTGTTTGGTCGCTAATTAAGTTCCCTGAAGAGTGATGGAGCCTCACGGCTAACATCATGGCGGTTATTGTTGGAGCTCTTCGAGTTAAGATTTGAATGTATCGGTCTTGTCTCCGTGTGGTGCAGCGATACCGTCCTCCATGGCGCTCAGCCACGGTACCAGTGCTTCGGTAACGTGTCCAAAGTCGACTGATAACACTCTGACTTGTATTCAGAGCTAAAGCCACAGTACGTTGCCGGGAACCAGCTTCTATCATTCCCACGGCTCTGAGCATTTCTTCCCTGCTTAAATGACGTCGCCGCTCCATAATAACGTTGGTTTTAATCAGTAGTAGGGAAACAGTAGCACTAATAATGTCTTCAATGCGTTGTATGTTTTTATAGGGAAAATATTGACAGCTGATTTTCATCTTTTACTCGAATTTGATTCACAGTTCCTGATTCAAATTATGAAATGCACCAAAAAGGATCCATATAAATTTATAAAATCATAAATTTATTACAAAGCCACATCTCAATCTCAAGAAATCCGCATAAAAATGCTTGATCCCTAGACACTTTTGATGTGTGTATTAATGATTTTGTTTTATTTTAATAAGGTGTATCTGTTACCTTAAATTTGTCAAACACGTTAGATTGTAATCTCTATAGCGATATTGTAAACTCTCGAAATATTGTCTACTGAACATACGGAAGTATCTCTGCCCCCATTATCGGAACTTGGGGCACCCCCTGTATAATGTATATATGTATGTGCTGCTCTTTTGTGTTGTGCTGTCGATTAGCGAATAAATGATTATTCTATTCTATTAGGTTAGTTAGGTTCCTTTAAACCCTGCACTCCGAAATAGGCTCCGTCGACTACACTTTATAGGGGAATATAAAGTGTTTTAAGGTTAGGTTAGGTTAGGTTAGGTTTTTCTCAGGAATGGTGCATTATTTTTTCATGACCTCCACACAGCGTGGATTGACTACCATCGCATCCATTTCACGAAAAATAATGCGTTTTATTGTAAGCAGTATGTTCGTTTGACAATATTTCGGGAGTTTACAATCTCTCTAGTTATTTGACAATCTAATGTATTTGACAATTTTACGGTGACATATCTATTCATACAATAAATCTCTTAAGGGGTCATTGTTCTCGTCGTTATGATCAACTTTTACTCAACCGTAAATCGCGAAAAAAAAACAAATCAGCTGGTCCCTAAACTATGTTCGCATAACTCGTCAAAATGTATGGAACAGCTGGTTTTTTTCGCGATTCAGGGTTTGGTCCTATAGTAGAAATTGAAAAAGACCTTATACAACTATTTATGCAGAAAAATTAATAAGATTATTTTTGTAACAGGACTGTGGGCGCTCATACCTGCACTGGACGTACTTACAAGTGCACAGACGCATGAAACACGCGAACGAGAACTTTCTGCACAACTGTAACCAGTGCGAACTTACTTTTCCGAACAGGTAAATAATACATGTCTATATACTTCGATTGTTATAGTACATTTTGATACAAATGGAGAAAGTTTGTTAGTTCTCGGCTCAAAAACACCCTCGCCTTACGGCTCGTGTGTTAAATCGCCTTGAACTGCAATAACAAATGTCCACGTGTATCAAACGACGTTTTTCAAAACACTTTAGAAGAAATAAAATATAATATTTGTGTCATGAATGTCACGAGACTATGATTTAAATTTTATTTTTTTCCGCGCTTAGCTTTCGCCAGGTTCAACGAGAGGCAAAGGTATGAAGCCGTTATGCAGCCTAATATAAAAAAATATTTTTTTTTTTTTGAAGTTAGAACACAAATAAATGTTAATCTACACTAATATTATAAAGAGGAAAACTTTGTTTGTTTGTTTGTAATGAATAGGCTTAAAAACTACTGGACCGTTTTTAAAAATTCTTTCACCATTCGAAACTACATTATCCACGAGTAACATAGGATATATTTTATCCCCGTACTCCCACGGGAACGGGAATTACGCGGGTGAAACCGCGTGACGTCCGCTAGTTTGTTTATAAAAGTAAATATTAGTTATAAATCATCATGTTTATCCACGATATTGAATTTATAAACACAATTTGAATATTCAAAAAATGTTATAAAGAAAGACGTAGATCACTTTTCCGAAATAAAAAAAGAAACATTCACCTCTGACTCTGTAGTCAGAGGTGAATGTTTTTTTTAAAATGATGCAATGAACCAATTTGGACTAAGTATTATGTATAGTTCTGTGACAATTTGGCTTTCTGCACATGTGTGGAAAAAACATGAAAAATGCACGTGTGTGAAATACACTGCATTTTGAACCTAATCGTAGTGCGAAAAGAACCAGTTTTCGAGGAAGTGTATTGAAAAAATATTTTTTGTAATCAGATTTTACAATAGTTTTCGAATAATTTATAAGTATTTATACGGAAGCAGAGGTGGCCCAGTGGTGGCGGCCTCGACTTACGAACATTAAGTCGTGGATTCGAACCCAGACATCCCCTTCGTTCATTACTTTACGTAATTTATTTCATCACCACTCCTCTCAAAACGGTGAAGGAAAACATCGTGAGGAAACCGGCATGTCCTAGAACCAAGAATTCAAAGACATGTGACATCTACCAACCCGCACTGGGCCCGCGTGGTGGATTATAGCTCATTCCCTCTCATAGAGAGGAGGCCTGAGTCCAAGCAGTGGGAATATTATAGACTGACGATGATATATGTTTTGCTCAAAATAGTTATAATACTAATCTAATGGCCGAATACTGAAACGTCACTCTAAATTTAAGTAGCACTTATACAGGGTGAATTTTAATTAATGCGACAAAATGAAATTGGAGCTTCAGTTACAGTAACATAGTAATTATAAACTGTTTTTTCTACAATCTAAATCGTTAAAAAAATTACGCGATTATCGTTTTCAAAAGGTCCATTGATGTTATTATCTTTATTTAAGTACGAATTATCGGTATTCCAGTAATATGCAAAATAAATAAGAAAAATTAAGGCAAAATTAGGTAAATGACCGCTATTTTGAGCACTGCGATGAGTCGGCAAGATTTTTGATACTTTTATTATTTTAACGGTTTTCGTAACACTGATCAATTATTTTTTAATTTTATATTTTATACATTTTCTTGACAACACGTATTATTGTATATTTAAATTTGTCGCATCTATTCAATTTCACCCTGTATTTAACAGATAGGGACCGTTCAAGTATTACGTAAGCACTATAGGGGGGCGGGGGGAGTCTATGATTTACTTATCTTTGATGACATGGGGGGTGTTGGGATCTAGATGGTGATTGCGTCAACAATAATTATTTCCCTTTTTACACATATGGCAACCCGCACATTGTCTATGCTTGACTTGACTGTTGATCCACTTTCGCCAAAGTTGAATTGTTGTAATCCTCTATCCTAAGCTTATTTTCTTATTTCTAGAATTATAACTGCTGCTCGTGAATCAATGAAATAAAAAACAGAAAATTTACATTAAAAAAAATGTTTAAGCCAAAACGTTTACGTATGTAAACATCTCCCATGCTTACGTAAGGGAAGGGGGGGGGGAAGTAAGGGCACGCCACGATAGTGTCGGTAAGTCCCCTCTTTGAGGAGTGGCTGGAGAGGCGCCACGGCGTCCTCACCTTCCGCCTGATGCAGGTCCTCACCGGACACGGATGTTTCGGGAGGTACCTGCACCGAATCGGGCGGGAGGAATCGCCCGGGTGTCTCCACTGCGAGGATCTCGCGGAGGACACGGTCTCACACACGGTGGAAGTCTGCCCTGCGTGGGCGGAGCTCCGCCGTGTCCTCGTGGCGGCGATCGGCGGCGGCGACCTCTCGCGTCCGGCCCTGGTTCAATCCATGGTCCGGTAAGAGACGGAATGGGAAGCCGTCGCCTCCTTCTGCGAAGCAGTCATGCTAGCGAAGGAGGTGGCGGAACGAGAGAGGGAGAGATCCTCTCTTCCCGGCCGCCGCGGGAGACGCAACGGGCGTCGGGGGCCACGTGGTGGCTACCGGCCACCGTAGATGCGGGCCTGTGGACGGTTAGCTATGGGCTAGCTAGCCGTCCGTCCGACGACACGACGACAGGCCGTGTCGACCAGACCAGAGTGATCCACGCGCGCCTCAAAGAGATGTCAGGACAGTGAAGGGCCGAAGCCTGCCGGGGCTGCGGGACTGTCCGAAAGAGATACCGTGGCCCCGGAACATAAAAGGCGAGGAAGGAAAATGGATGGGTTTTAGTCAGTAAAAGTCTGACACTCCCTCCCGCTACGCCCAGAGTGGGAGAAGTCATTTGATGATTTCTCATCCTAAAAAAGGGGGGGGGGCGTAAGGGTAAGAGCTTTGCTTAGTGTTGCTGACAAGGGGGAGGGGGGTAAATAAATACAATAAATTTGCTAACGTAATACTTAAAATTTAAAATTAGCTGCTCAAATGTTAAACTGCTCTTTAGTTTTGAGTGACGTTTCAGTATTCAGGGATGATTCTATAATACGATATTGTAAATTGTAATACCAAATGATTTGAAAAGTACTAACCGTGGAGTTCCTGGCCGGTTTTACTCCATGGAAACGACCAACCCGAACGGTGTACATTTGCTGACGTTTTTAAGTGTTAATGGACACCTAATGTGCACTACCAAAAGCGACAGGACAAAACATTAAAAAAAATTAAATTGTGATTATAACAGTAGTAAAAAGTAAACACAGTGAGAAATAGTACATTTTGATACAAGTGGAGAAAGTTTGTTATTGTAGTACAAGGCGGTGTTATTGAGCCGAGAACTGCAATAACAAATGTCCACGTGTATCAAACGACGTTTTTCAATACAATTTTGAAGAAATAAAATAAAATAATATAAAATATTTGTGTCATGAATGTCACGAGACTATGATTTAAATTTTATTTTTTTCCGCGCTTTGCTTTCGCCATGTTCAAGGAGAGGCAAAGGTATGAAGCCGTTATACAGCCTAATATAAAAAATAAATTTTAATTTGTGTTTGAATTTAAAACAAAAATAAATGTTATTTTGTTTATAAAAGTAAATATTAGTTATAAATAATCATGTTTATCACTAATATTGAATTTATAAACACAATTTGAATATTCAAAAAATGTTATAAAGAAAGACGTAGATCGCTTTTCCGAAATAAAAGAAAAAACATTCACCTCTGACTCTATCTATAGACGTGTTTTTTATTTTTTTTAAATATGCAATGAACCAATTCGGACTAAGTATATGTATCAATTATCTGTGGCAATTTTACTTTCTGCACGTGTGTGGAAAAAACAAGGAAATTGCACGCGTGTGAAATACACTGCATTTTGAAACTAATAGTAGTGCTAAAAGAACCAGTTTTTGAGGAAGTGTATTGAAAAAAATAAAATACACTGACAAAGCAAAATACGTAACAATAATTATCACCACAGTTGGAGCCTGGCGTATCATCGTAAGAAAGTGCATGGTAAGACTGGAGCCGACGACCCTGGAACTGGAACCACCAACAAGAATAGCAGGGATGATTTTAGGTAACCTCCATATTCTATTAGCTTTTATTCAACTTGCTAGTGTGGTCAAATCTTGCAACTGAATTTCACACCAGTTCCCCCCGACCCATTGATCTGAAACTTTGCACGTACCTTTGGTTCTGGTGACAATACATTTTTATCACAGAAACTAGCTGACCCACGCAACTTCGTCTGCGTCACATAAGAGAGAAAAACGAAAGGAAAAAATCCCCGTGTTTGCAACATTTTTCATTCCTGCTCCGCTCCTAATGATCGTAGCGTGATGTTATATAACCTAAAGCCTTCTTCGATACATGGACTATAAATAAATAAATAAATAAAATAAAAATAAAAATCTTTTATTTTCAGGCGTCGACGGCCCATAGCGTGTTAGTAAAAAAAAACAGTACAAACTTAAAATCTATGTTAGTTATAACACACGAGTAGGTACAAAAAATTAAGACAATACACAAATACGAGTATCTAGGTACAGCCCAGATTTTGTGGAAGATCTATCAAAACCCATGTCTGACATGCAGCTTGATAAATCTATCCATCGTAGGCCCTTCTAGCCTTTCTGAAAAAACCTTCAGAATGCTGTTGCTGCTTCCCCTCAATCTGCGTACCACTGATGCCACTTTTTTGCGCATGATCGCGAAATAATCGTCAGTGTGCGCATCCGCGAACATCCCTGACGCACTACAGTAAGGTGGAAGCCTCAACAGCGCCCTGAAGGCGTTATTATATTGAATGCGCAGTGCGCTGTCCGCTTTTTGGGTATGATTAGCCCACAGACTGCTGGTGTAAAATATTTGACAAAATGCCTTAAAAAGTGTTATTTTAACCGGTGCTGAACAACCAGCAAACCTGCGTGCCAACATATTTCCCCTCACAGCCAGCGCCCTGCGCTCCCTTTCCATATCTAAGTCATCTTTCAAATCCTCTGTCACAATATGGCCCAGATATTTAAATTGTGACACCCTGTTCAGAGGTAACCCGTTCAGTTCTACGGGTGGGACATTTGAGGGACTTTTATTTTTTCCCTTAAAAACGAGTAACTCGCTTTTCGTGGGATTATACTTTAGCCCATGCTGTTCAGCGTATCTTTCACATATACTCAGTAACTTTCTGATTCCCCCGATTGTTGGGCTCAGCAGCACCATATCGTCTGCGTAACTTAAATTATTTAAACTAACTCCGTCTACATGGCAACCGACATGAGTGCTGCTGAGCTCAACAAGCAAGTTGTTAACATAAATATTGAATATTCTCGGGGAAGTCAGACCCCCCTGCCTCACACCACATTTCAGTTTATATGGTTCTGATAATGCATTGGACCATTTAACAAAGTTCCTCTGCTTTTCATACCAGATAGATAATATTGACACCAATGCAGCCGGAACTCCCGCCCTCCGAAGCTTCTCCCATAGCACGTTATATGAGACTAGGTCGAACGCTTTGGAAAGGTCTAGGAAACAAGCATACACTGGTGTCTTCCTGTCCGTATAATATTTGACAGTGTGCTTTAACGCAAGTATTGCACTCTCTGTAGACAGCCCCACACATTTATTTATTATTTATTATACACAGACTATCCAACACAAAAAAAAACAGTTTGAACCAGTAGTTCCTGAGATTAGCGCGTTCAACCAAACAAACAAACAAACAAGCAAACAAACTCTTCTGCTTTATAATATTAGTATAGACATTAGTATAGATGACTTGATCCTGCAACCAGGATCGTCTCCTCACGAGAGAACTCAATGGTTAACAGCATGGACAAGAAACTTTGTATACGCGTTCAATCTATACTAATATTATAAAGCAGAAGAGTTTGTTTGTTTGTTTGTGTGTTTGTTTGGTTGAACGCGCTAATCTCAGGAACTACTGGTCCAATTTGAAAAATTATTTTTGTGTTGGATAGTACATTTATCGAGGAAGGCTTTAGTCTATATAACATCACGCTACGACCATTAGGAGCGGAGCAGGATTGAAAAATGTTGCAAAAAAGGGGATTTTTTTTCTTTTCGTTTTTCTCTCTTATGTGACGCAGACGAAGTTGCGCGGGTCAGCTAGTTTTGATGGATAATTGCATCTTTTAATTTTAATAAAAGCACGGAACAAATATTTGTTTGGCGGACAGGTAGTTGTTCCGGGTCTGGCTGTTTGTCTATGGGAGTTATTTTTTTTTTGTAAAACGCACCCATGAAACAGAGGAAATTCCTAGTGTATAGTAACGATTTACCTGTTTTTGATATCTGCATCGATTAACGTTGACTCATCTGGTCAGAACGTAACGAGGCGAATTTCAAAGCCGATTCCTCGTCGATAGATCATTCCCTTAAAACTGGAGAATACTCTTATGCGAGTTGCTCGGAACCGGTCAATGTGGCGACACTTGGGGAAGGCCTATGTCGAGCAGTGGCCGTCTTTCTTCTGAAATGATAATGATGATGATGCGTCTTTCATTATAATATTATAATAATAATAAATCGCTAGAAAATAATAATAAATATCGCTAGAAATTAACACACAGCGCCACCTAGTGCCACACTAAGCAAAGCTTGTGTCGTGGACACTAGATAGTTGATATACTACATATATACTTTTTGTTTGTAAATACATACTTATTATATATATAAACATCCATGACTCGGAAACAAATGTCCATGCTCATCACACAAACATTTGCTCCTACCGGGATTCGAACCCAGGACCCTAAGAACGTAAGGCAGCGTCACTACCACTACGCCAATCGGGTCGTCAAATAAAATATTATTATAAATACCTAGTTTTCTTTAGGATACCATGTCGGGATTGTAGCGAAGTGTTGCCGAACAAGACAGCTTTGTATAAACATAGGAAGAAAGAACACAGCGCTGGAACTACACGGGGATATACCAAACCAGGTAGGAATATTCATCACTCGAACTTCAAACTTTATAGAGAAAAAAACCAGAATCGCCAGCAACTAAGGTCCATGTTCACCAAAAAGAGGTCTGATTATCTAAAAACAGCTGTTTAAAACACTTTTTTTGTAGAGGAACACACTCTTTAAACAGCTGTTTTTAGATAATGAGAATTTAGACCGTAAATAATATATATGTCACCGTAAAATTGTCAAACACGTTACATTACAATATAACGTGTTTCTCTCTAGCGATATTGTAAACTCTCGAATTATTGTCAACTGAACATACGGAAGTATCTCTGCCCCCATAATCGGGACTTGGAGCATCCCTCCGTTAGGTTAGTTAGGTTCCTTTAAACCCTGCACTCGGAAATAGGGACCCCGCGAAGCGGGGCTCCGTCGACTACGCTTTTTAGGGGAATATAAAGTGTTTTAAGGTTAGGTTATATTAATCGGTATTTTTCAGAAATGGTACATTATCTTTTTATGAGAGTGGTACCACTGGGCAAGGGGGACCCCTCCTTCCCTCCACACCGCGTGAGTTGACTACAATCGCATGCATTTCACGAAAAATAATGTTTTATTGTAAGCAGTTTGTTCGTTTGACAAGAATTCGAGAATTTACAATATCGCTAGAGATATTACAATATAACGTTTTTGACAATTTTACAGTGACACATACATATTATGGCTATAAAAAGGGTAAATTATAAATTTCTGGCGATTCTAGGTTTATTTCGCCATCTCCTTTTTAAAAACAAGTTTCAACAGCATAGTTCTTATAGTTTTGGAAATAAGTGTCTGTGACATACGGACGGACAGACATGACGAATCTATAAGGGCTCCGTTTTTTGTCATTTGGCAACGGAACCCTAAAAACGGTAGAATGATGATGGTCTTATAGGCCCATTTACACGATGCAAGTTTTTTTTTTTTGTCGCCTGTTGCATACAATAAGATTAAAGCAATAAATGACTGGCACCGTGTAAACAACATGACACATTCTTGCTCTACTAGGCAATTTTTCTATTCAAAACTGTTCTTGGTATAAAGAGCATGTACGATCATTTCCTAAGCAATTTTTTGTATTCAATTTGATTCTCTCGTGTAGTGTAATGTGTAGTATTCATTTCAAATATGAGTGCAGTGAATGAGGGTATATTGATTGTTGGCAATATGTAATATTTACTTTCAAGTGTTTAAGTAGTATCTGCGTGTAAACAGTTGCTTGCAATTCTTGATTATTGCGTTTGCGCTTTAATGATTGCATTCAATTATTGCACTTGTATTTTCAAAAAAATTACGCCATGTAAATGAGGCTTAAAGGCTTGGGCACACCAAAAGCAGTTGCAGTGCGGTAGCAGTGCGTCTCCGTTAGAAAATAATGTAGTTATATGAGGTATGACACACTGAACAAACGCGGGCCCGCTGATCCTACCTGCTCCGCCACTGCACCGCGCACGCACTGCTCTTCTACAAAACTTTTGGACGGGAGCAGCGCAGGCGCGGGGCGGTGGCAGCGCGGGCGCGGGGCGGCCGCAGTGAGTACACGTTGTATTACTACGTCCGCCATATTGACTAGTCACACCAAAGTAGTTGCGCGGGACAGACGCAGCGCGGGTCGTAAACGGTTGTGATTTTTTACAACTTTATCATGGAAACGAATGAAAAATTGATTGAGTTGGTGAGGATAAATAAATGTTGATATGAGTTAAAGGACCAATATTATAGAAATGCGGTTTACAAGATGCGACTATGGGTTCTAATTCCCGACATAGACGATGGTACTCCCCATATTCTTCAGATCTCTTATTTACATCGTTTACATCTAGAAGCAACAATAGCTCCTCTTCGTCAGTAACCGTTCAACATCTTGTACTAGGTGTGCTATCGATACGACACACATAACGCAGTTATAAAGCAGGCCCGCCTTCAAACTGCTCTCTGACTGCTCATGTTTCTAGTGTGACATCAACCGCGGCGCAACTGACCTGCCCTGCTAAGGTGCTGCGCCTGTCCTGCTTTTGGTGTGCCCAAGCCTTAACAGTACTATCCATTGAACGCCATTGTCACATATAGGGTGTAAAAACCCTTTTAACGAATCTGAAAGGCTCGTGTTCTCCCCGTCATTGCGATCGTTTTTTTGTTCTACACCAAACCTGGAACCTTCTAGTTACGGAGATATTGGGGGTCAAAGTTACAACTTTTTGACAAGCTTTTTTTTGAATAAGTACACGTTTTTACTATAAGATTTTTACTTTAATCACCTTTTTGACCCCCGTAATATTTAATCCATCTATCAGCACAATGTTTTAAGTGCGTTTCATTGAGTTCTACGATAAAACATAAGTTTTCACTCCAAAAAAAAGTCGTTTCCCAGCAATAATGTTTGCGTAAAGTTACTTAGTTTGATGTACAGAATGCTTGGTTGACGGCTTCGTGATGAGGTGGTTTACACCGTGCATACGTAAGAAGCAAGCGCGGTACTGTACGCCAACGACACACATATGTGACAAAATATCCGATGCGGGTAAAACGAAATAAAAAAAACTAATAGTTTTGGTATCCATATTTTCTTTGTGTATTTACGGTGAGATTATGGCTTGGCGTGTAAAGCACTTACGTGCGTTTATGTTCTGGCTTTCAAAAGCTTACAACTTAATTAAAATGACGTCACTGCGCTTTCATTTAACTTGAACCAGCTTGATAATTTCGTCTTTGCCATCGCCAACGTCCATACTACGTTGAATACACCGGTTCTCGTCCGATCACCGAAGTTAAGCAACATCGGGCGCGGTCAGTACTTGGATGGGTGACCGCCTGGGAACACCGCGTGACGTTGGCTTTTTGCTTTGGAAGTTACTTTTTGTAATGTGAAAGTATTATTTTTGTATAAAACATTAATTATAATTAATGTTTTTTTTTTTTTTTATGTTGCTATTGTATGGTTAATCATAATCGAACATCACGCCCTGAGCCTATTTCTCTAAGATATACATCGTTATAATACAGAGTTGTACAAATAAATACTTCAAACATTCAAAAAGTAAGTGAGAAAACAAAAAGCCAACGTCACGCGGTGTTCCCAGGCGGTCACCCATCCAAGTACTGACCGCGCCCGATGTTGCTTAACTTCGGTGATCGGACGAGAACCGGTGTATTCAACGTAGTATGGACGTTGGCGATAGGAAGGATGAAATTATGAATCTGCCTGTATTCATATACAATTTCTACTACTAGAGGAAGCTATTACTAATACAAAACAGACTTACATGTAAAAATAAAGATAATAATTTTATTAGAGCACGAGCAGCTCGTGGCTAAATAATATCAGTCGCTCGGGTCGATCTTTAGGTTAAGCCGTGCTTGCCTAGGTTAGTCTGTGGATGGGTGACCACCCTTATATACCGAGTTTCCCCCGTGCCTCGGAAAGCAAGTTAAGCCGTTGGTCCCGGCTGTCATTTGTCCATCTTTGACAGTCGTTACAGGTAGTCAGTGGCCCCAAAAGTCTGACACCAGTATTACCAAGTGGAATCATATTTCCCAGTATTAACTGGCTTGTGGAGGTCGGATATGCAGTCGCTCCATGTAGAATTCTAGTATTCAGCTGCATCCGGTTAGACTGGAAGCCGACTTCAACATAGTTGGGAAAAGGCTAGGCAGATGATGTTCAAAAGGGGTAAAAACATCAAGACTACTATAAATATATCTGTCGTAAACAGGCATGTATATGAGCGCAGAGTCGGAGTCTACGGGCGGGGCGTGTCCTCACTGCCAAGCCACCTTCACTCACGCTACAGACCTTCATAAACATGTCAAGTAAGTGAAAACAGTAAAGATTTTTTAACATAAAGGGTGTAAAACACCTCTTCACGAAGCCGAAAGGCACTTGTTCTCCCCATTATTGCGATATTTTTTTTTGTTCTACACCATTCCTGGGAATCTTTTAGTTACGGAGATATGGGGGGTCAAAGTTACAACTCTTTGACAAGTTTTTTTTAAGTACAGGTTTTTTTTTGGAAGATTTTAACTTTTAACACCTCCACGACCCTCGTACTATTCAATCCATCCATCAGCACAATGTGTTAAGTGCGTTACATTGAGTTCTACCATAAAACATGATTTATAACCTCAAAAAAAAAGTGGTTTCCCAGCAATAATTTTTGCGTAAAGTTACTTAGTTTGATGTACAGAATGCTTGGTTAACGGCTTCGTGATGAGGTGGTTTACACCCTGTAGTTGATTCATTAAGGCATTTTCTTTTCAACTGTTCCCTATTTGCTGGATAGATGGCGCTGGTCTGACTACGTTACTGCAAGAAACAGAACCGTCACATAATTTCACTTTCACCTAATGAAAGTGCAAACGAAAGTGTAAGTCAACGAGCGTATGTGCACAAATCGATTTTTTTAAATTCAATCAGTAGTTCTTGAGATTAGCACGTTCAAACAAACAAACTCTTCAGCTTTATAATACAGTAAGTATAGATATGAGGATGCGAAGTTTCAGGTTATTTGGTGTTTAATCAGGCTTTTTATCCGTCAACATGCTAAATTAAAAATAATCTATACTTATAAATAATATCATGAAGCAGAAGAGTTTGTTTGTTTGGTTGAACGCGCTAATCTCAGGAACTACTGGTTCGAATTGAAAAAATATTTTTGTGTTGGATAGTCCATTTATTGGGGAAGGCTTTAGGCTATATAGCATCACGCTACGACCATTAGGAGCGGAGCAGGGATGAAAAAAGTTGAAAAATGTGTTATTTTCGGTTTTCTCTCTTATGTGACGCAGACGAAGTTGCGCGGGTCAGCTAGTTCGTTATAAAGGTCCTGGGTACCAGTCATCACTCCACTGTCCTTGAAAGCATAAGACAGAAAAATATTTATCAAGCTTTTTTCATTTTGTTAAGTACTTCAAATTAACATAATTTATCCTTCCCACTTTCTAGAGACGTCCACGGCAAAGAGGATGACTCCTGCCAATCCTGCAACAAGCCATCGACCGAAGGGACATGTCCGCGACGTCCGCACGCCTGTCCGGTCTGCGGACACGCCTTCCGGACACTGTCCATGCGGAATGAACATTTGAGAGTACATACCGGAGAGAGGCCGTTTCCTTGTGATGTTTGTGGAGTCGCTTTTAGGAGGTGAGTGTGATAAGGTATTTAAGGGGCCGGCGGAGCATCAAACGTAATACCAAAATAATTTGTAAATCAAACATATTCTTAAGGTAGTGTGTATTTATTTCGATTGGATCACAGAATATCTATGTTCCCAAATACATTTTATGAGGGGACAATGATACAAAGACGAGATATGAGGAATTTAAAAATTTTATAGAAAATTATTTTTCTTATAAGTCTTGTTAAAATCAGTGTCCAATCAAAATATATACAACCTTATTTTTTGTTTATACTAAACCCGAAAAGGGGTCATTGTACTCATCATTTTGAACAACTTTTTCTATGGGACGAACCCTGAAATCGCGAAAAAAAAATCAGCTGTTCCCTACATTTATGTTCGCATAACTCGTCAAAATGTAGGGAACAGCTGTTTTTTTTTTCGCGATTTCAGGGTTCGTCCTGATGAGTACAATGACCCCTTTTCGGGTTTAGTGTAAACAAAAAATAACCCTGTATTTACGAACCTAGACATTCTGTAATTCAATCGAAATAAATACACACTACCTTAGGAATATGTTTAATTTACAAATTATTTTGGTATTACGTTTGTATGAAATACGCATGCTCCGCAGGCGTCTTAAGCATAGCATAAGCATTCTTGAATGTTCCCACTGCTGGGACACAGGCTTCTTCTCTATGAGAGGATGTGGGGCTATTGTGATATCACTACATATCATAAAACAAAGTCTCCCGCCGCGTCTGTCTGTCCTTATACACCGTGACTTTTTAGTCGTCTTACAAAAGTAGTCCAGTTCTTGTAAACGTTCCTAAAAAAAAGGGATTTATAAGATTTGAATAATTTAAAAATAATTTTTTTATTCATTATTATGACGCAAGGCGTAGTTTTGTCTCGTTGAAAATAGTGATGGAATGATTTGCTCGACTCGTGCGCTAATTAGGTATACTCTACAGTTTGATACGGAAACATTTTTACAGGGTGTTTCATATTTCTAATATATTATTGATTTTTCTTCGTACCTATCTTAATTACTTAATGATAAAAAAATAATAATCGCGCCTAGAGGTATTTGATGTCGGGTACATTGAGTGGACCGCTTTTGTAAGACGACTAAAAAGTCACGGTGTATATGCTTAGATATTTAAAACTACCCAACGGATTTTGATGCGGGTTTTTTAATAGAAAAAGTGATTCAATAGAAAGGTTTTAGTAAATAGTTTTACGCGGGCGAAGCCGCAGGTATCGGCTAGTGAAATATAAATGCGATTTTTTGTCATTTCTGTCGACATCCGTAGGAGAAGGCAGAGGGTCGATCTTTAGGTTAAGCCGCGTTTGCCTAGGTTGGTCTGTAGATGGATGACCACCCTTACATACCGAGTTTCCTCCGTGGCGAGGAAAGCACGTTAAGCAGTTGGTCCCGGCTGTCATTTGTACATCTTTGACAGGTTGTCTGTGGCCCTAAAGTCTGACAAACAGTCTTATCAAGGGGTCAGATAGGCAGTCGCTCCAAAATACTGGTATTCAGCTGCATCCGGTTAGATTGGAAGCCGACCCCAACAGTGTTGGGAAAAGGCTCGGCAGATGATGGTAAGGTAAAAGTAAAGGCACCTGCAATATATTTAGTGTGCATTAAAAAAAAAACGTCACCAGGGTGAGTTCCTTAGAAAAAAATATGTCAAAAAGCAAAAAGCCAACGTCACGCGGTGTTCCCAGGCGGTCACCCATCCAAGTACTGACCGCGCCCGATGTTGCTTAACTTCGGTGATCGGACGAGAACCGGTGTATTCAACGTAGTATGGACGTTGGCGATAGTCACAACGAAATTATCAATATGTTTCGAGCACTGAACATTTCTACAAATACTAGTAGTATTCAACAGCATCCGACATTACGGCTAAACGGAACGCTGACCCCAATTAAAAGGCTAGGCAGATAGATACCGAGTAAGGGTGCTTACATAAAGAAACAGGTTTCCGGTACAGACAAATCTGTACGGGTCGGTACCGACCGGCGCAGGTATAATCTTCTTTTAAATAAAATTCTCGTGTCACAATTTTCGTTCCCATGCTCCTCCGAAACGGCTTGACCGATTCTCATGAAATTTTGTGAGCATATTGAGTAGGTCCGAGAATCGGCCAACATCTATTTTTCATCCCCCTAAATGTTAAGGGTAGTCCACCCCTAAATTTTTATTTTTTAGACAAAATTTTTATTTTTTTATGATATAACATACAAAAATACATACAATCCAAAATTTTCACCCTTCTACGATCAACCCTTATTTTTTAATAGCCATTTTTTTTTCGTTCGTTTTTGTCTCTTATGTGACGCAGACGAAGTTGCGTGGGTCAGCTAGTATTTCAATATATTCTATTCACTCACTTGTAACATTAACAGGTTGTAATTTGTCGGTGCCGACTACCTGGACCGAGCCATACGAGGTTAAGCATTTACTGGTGTCACTAAGGACAGATTCACCTGTTTCTTTTTGCGAGTCGACACTGTACCGATCGGTACCGACCCGTACAGGTTTGTCTGTACCGAAAACCTGTTTCTTTATGTAAGCACCCTTATTTCAGGGCTATTACTTAAAATGTCACTTACGGGATATCTGCCACGATTGTTATAGATATTGAGCTCCCGATATATTGACGCTGTTGCAAGCACCATGATGAACGCCGATACATTCAAGGACTTAAAAATACCTTCATAAAGGTTGCAGAATTATAAGTGTTACATGTTGGATTGGTAACAGAATCAAATATGTAACACTTATAAATTGTAGAATTTTCAGTGTTACATGTTGAATTGGTGTAACAGAATCAAATATGTAACACTTATAAATTGCAGATTTATAAGTGTTACATGTTGAATTGGTAACATAATCAAATATGTAACACTTATAAATTGCAGAATTATAAGTGTTACATGTTGAATTGGTAACAGAATAAAATATGTAACACTTATAAATGTGTTTTCAGTGTGTTAACCCAAAACACTTACCAAAGTGTAACTGTAACATATCTGTAACAGATATAAAAGGTATAACAGTGTTAATAAGTATTTAACCGGTAAACTCAGCGTTGCCATTGGATAGCCGAAAACTAGTCGCAGTCTGTTGTAAAACTGATTTTTTTCAGTTACACATATTAACATATATAAAAGGTTACAGTTTGATTCGGTAACATTATTGTATCTGTTACATCTTAAAGTATTTTTCTGTTGAAACTGTTTTAGAAACACATTGTTATAGTTTGAGTCCCTGGTCATAATAGTAGTTTATGCAACTGTGCATAATGAAGGGCATTACAACACGAGTGTGGGTTTAAGAAACGAGCCGAAGGCGAGTTTCTTAATAGCATCACACGAGTGTTGTAATGCCTAATTATGTATAGTTGCATACACTACTTTATCTACCCAAATATCATAAGGGCTCTATGATGGGTTCAGGAACCATAGGGAAATGACCTGCATTGTTACTTGGCCCTTGATTTTTGTGCCAACAGGTTATTAGTTGCATTCGTCGCTGCATTTACGATATCTGGCGGAGTATTCATGTCAATTTCTGAGTCACTATCACTCATTTTCGACAGAAATAAAGAACTTATCAGAAAATTTGTCTACTCGTAACTGGATTACTGGAAATAAAAAGCTAACGAACAAATGACAGCTCGAAATGGCGGCGTTTCGGATATCTGTCATTTTTTTTAAATCATAGGCAAACGAACAAAGTCACTATTCTTGTGTCACTCGAGATCAAAATGTCGTGCGATTTATAATTAAAATCATACTGAATTGGGTTTTTTTTTTTTTATCGATATCTGATTTAATGTAGGTGGTACTAGAATAGCACACTCACTTGAATTTGACACCTGTTCCAAATTTAAAACTCATAACGCAACTGTTTTCAGTTGCGTAATGAGTTCATTACAGTTCCGTTTATTTCTGCAGGTTGGTAATGCTGGTCATTGCCTATGGTTTTTGAACGCATTAGAGAGGGTTTATGATATTTGGGTAGATAAATAACTTATTAAACGAATTATATAGATAGGTATTATTTACCTGTTCAGAAAAGTAAGTTCACTGCTCGAAACATATTGATAATTTCATCATTGCTATCGCCAACGTCCATACTACGTTGAATACACCGGTTCTCGTCCGATCACCGAAGTTAAGCAACATCGGGCGCGGTCAGTACTTGGATGGGTGACCGCCTGGGAACACCGCGTGACGCTGGCTTTTTGCTTTTTGACATAATTTTTTTATAGAAAAAAAAAACACCCCTTTTTCCCTGGTCATAAATATCTTATTAAACGAATTATATAGGTAGGTATTATTTACCTGTTCGGAAAAGTAAGTTCGCACTGGTTACAGTTGTGCAGAAAGTTCTCGTTCGCGTGTTTCATGCGTCTGTGCACTTGTAAGTACGTCCAGTGCAGGTATGAGCGCCCACAATCCTGTTACAAACATAATCTTATTCATTTTTCGGCATAAATAGTTGTATAAGGTCTTTCTCAATTTCTACTACAGGACTAAACCCTGAATCGCGAAAAAAAAACAGCTGTTCCATACATTTTGACGAGTTATGCGAACATATTTAAGGGACCAGCTGATTTGTTTTTTTCGCGATTTACGGTTGCTTCCATAGTAAAAGAGATATTGGTGTCGATTCTGTTGTGCACAAACTAAACTTAATTTAGACTATTGCTATCTTTTACTAAAAGGCAGTGCGAGAAAAGGACGGCTATAGCTATGCACTAAGTTAGAGATGTCAAACTAGTTTATGCCGTGCGCTTCACAGTCGACATGTTTTTACGTGCACCCTTCATTTGTATGGAAATATTAGTTCGAATTAAATTTGACCGCTCTAAATTACGTTCGTCTCTTTCTGGTTTTATTAGTGAGAAAAAGATAGTAATAGCCTAATTTAAGTTTAGTTTGTGCACAACAGAATCGACACCATTAATGATAATTTTGAGTTTAGTTGTGAACCGTGTTAGCTCAAAACAATGTTTGTTAGTAGTTTGTAAAGTTACGTTTGTAATTCCGTACGTCATGCGTTAGGTCGACAGCCATGCGCAACCACCGCCTCATCCACACGGGGGTCCGCGCGTGGGCGTGCGGGCGCTGCCCCAAGCGCTTCCGGATCCGCTCCGACCTGCGCACGCATCTGCGCCTCAAACATCCTGCTACTATCATCGTTGTTGAGGTAAGATGCTGTTCCTCTCTCCTACTCTTCTGTCTTCTCTTTTTAGGGTTCCCTACCCGAAGGGTAAAGCCGGCCATTTGTGAGTCGTACTCGCGTACGAAGGGATCCGTACCATTATCTATAAAACACTAGCTGACCCCACGCAACTTCGTCTGCGTCACATATAGACATAGATGGTACTTACCACCTACCTCATTACCGTGATAATAAAGGGTATAAAACATCTCTTCACGAAGCCTATTGTTGAAGATATTGTAAACTCTAGAAATATTGTCAAATGAACATGCGTTTTGTTGTAAGCACAACAAAACGCATTATTTTTCGTGAAATGCATGCGATGGTAGTCAAATCACGCGGTGTGGAGGGAAGGAGGGGTCCCCCTTGCCCAGTGGTACCACTCTCATGAAAGGATAATGTACCATTCCTGAGAAATACCGATTAATATAGCCTAACCTTAAAACACTCTTTAAAACGTAGTCGACGGAGCTGCGCTTCGCAGGGTATTTCCGAGAAACTTAACTAACCTAACTGGGGGGTGCTCCAAGTCTTGTTTGTGGGGGCAGAGATACTTTCGTATGTTCAGTAGACAATATTTCGAGAGTTTACAATATCGCTAGAGAGATTACAATCTAACGTGTTTGACAATTTTACGCTGACATGCAATGGAAAGGAGCATTCTAGCCGTCAAACTAACCGACTGTGTACGCACTGCGCTCCAAAACATAAATTACTGACGTTGCTCAAATAACCGCTAAGCTGAAGTGGGACTAGACTGGACACGTCTGACGTATGCGCAATGAGCTGTTGACCAAAATAACCACTTTCTGGAGCTCTGACACAGTCAGAAGGCGTCGCAGCAGACCTATTTGAAAGAATTATTTTGTTTTTGCTATGGACATGCATCTTGCTACATTGTTCTCACATAATTTACCATCTCAACATGAATGATGTAACCAAGATTTTGTAACAATAATTTGATTTAAAAGAGTGTCCATGGAGTTTCTTGCCCGTTCTTCTCCATAGAGATCTACGTTAGGGAATGGGCAACTACAGTACTTTCACAGTTTTTATGTCTTGTGACTGGGACTGTAGCTACATATAATTTTCATCTTTGTTTCGACAATTCAAAAGTGCCTGTTATTGGCCTACCTGAAATAAATGCTTTGATTGATTGATTGACCTCGTTGAAGATGGCGGGACGAGCTGGACAAAACCGATGACCAGTGATCCACATTAGCCCTTTTTTTTTTTAAGGATGGGAAATCATCAAATGACCCCCCCCCCCCCTACTCTGGGCGGAGCGGGAGGGAGTGTCAGACTCTTACTGATTAAAAACCATCCATGTTCCTTCCTCGCCTTTTACGTTCCGGGGCCGCGGTATCTCTTTCGAACAGGCCCGCAACCCCGGCAGGCTTCGGCCCTTGCGGGCCCCTCCCCTTATGCTGACATCTCTTGTTCGGCGCGCGTGGAACACGAACGCGCCGTCGACACGGCTTGTCGTCGTCGTTAGACGGCCGGACGGCTAGCTAGCCCATAGCCAGCCGTCCACAGGCCCGATCCACATTAGCCCTGGGTAGAAACAACTGGAACTCATGGGGAGAGGCTTTTCCCTAGCAGTGGTATGACGCAGACTAACAGTATCAGTAATTCGGTGCATTGATTTCCAGATGGCAGGCTTAAACCCAACGTCCGAAGAAGTACTGAAGGCTCTCGCAGTGGAAAACGTTCCACACGACAAACTTATAGATGTCACCAAGATTTCATTCGCCAAGGTAGGTTAATCAAAATTCTATAGTAATCAGAAGTATAATAAATAAAAGGCGTTTTGGGGCAGATTTCAATACTTTTTAGATATTATTAAACCATATCACTACATATTATAAAACAAAGTCTCCCACCGCGTCTGTCGGTCCAAATGTATGCTTAGGTCTTTAAAACTAAGCAACGGATTTTGATGCGGGTTTTTTTAATAGATAGAGTGATTCAAGAGGAAGGTTTTAGTATATAATTTAACGCGGGCGAAGCCGCGGGCATCGTCTAGTTATTATTTAAATATTAACAGCCGCTCGGTTAAGCCGTGTATGCCTAGGTTGGTCTGTGGATGGGTTCCCCTTCCATGCTTCGTAAAGCACGTTAAGCGTTAAAAGTCTGGCATTCAGTCTTACCAAGAAGTATCGTATTACCCAGCACTAATACACCACCACCACAATTTATTAAAAAAAATTGTGGCTCCTCAAGCATCCCCCTCCTACACACTACGTCGAAGTAGCAGAAAAGCTCCCTCCGGGACACCTTCTGCCATGGCCCACCTGGAAGACCCTAAACCTTTTGCGAAGTCAGGTGGGCCGCTGCAGATACAATTTGGTCCGGTGGGGGTATTCCGATGAAGACTTATGTGACTGCGGTGCCACAACACAAACTATGGCTCACCTCCTGCCCTGCACTATGTGTGGCTCCACCTGCACTCTGAGGGACCTTTCCGAGGCCACCCCCAACGCTGTCGAGGTAGCAGAGTACTGGTCGACAATCATTTAAAAATAAAAAGGGGAAATCATCGACACGAAGAAGAAGAACCATTTTTTCCTTGTGTTGTGCTGTCGGGCTAATAAATGCTTTTTCTTTCTTTCTTTCTTTCAATTGGGTTGTGAAGAGCAGATAGGCAGTTGCTCCATGTAAAATACTGGTATTCAACTGCATCCAGTTAAACTGGAAGCTGACCCCTAATGTAGTTGGGAAAAGGCTACGCAGATGATGATTTTTAAAGTCAATATTTTTTGCTCACGCCTACGCTGTCTTAATTTTTCACATGGCAATTTATATTGACGTGTCCACCATGGGCCATCCCCTCTAAATTGGTTAAGGTTTGGTTAGAACTGTACCACGCGCGAGCCGAGCGAGCGTTGTGAGCGGTACTGCAACAGTGGCTGGCGAGTGCACATCCAAGTTTGAAAGAAATAAAAGTATGGATAAAGAGAAGACTGCGCCAACCACAAATGAATAGGGCACATGAAAAATCTAATAAGTCCGTCATATTGAACCCGTATTTTTCTTTTGTTACACAAACTAAAATTGACGAAGATATGACGCTTTTAAAATTCTCAATAGGTCACGCCGAGGTATAATTTTTAGTGCGTTCTGACGTCACGAGCCCCGAGTTTTGATGCGTTTTGTCTTTCAATATTTATTGATTTACAAAAACAAAAAATACGTGTCCATTATTTTCCAATACTCTAATTGACTGATTAATTAGATTTGCAATTTATTGATGGTGGAAAGTAGCCTATTTGGCAAGAAGGCAAAAAGTTAAAAATATTGCTGGACATTAAGACACAGCGCCACCTAGTGCCACACTAAGCAAAGCTTGTGTCGTGGACACTAGATAGTTGATATACTACATATATACTTTTTTGTTTGTAAATACATACTAATAATACATATAAACATCCATGACTCGGAAACAAATGTCCATGCTCATCACACAAACATTTGCTCCTACCGGGATTCGAACCCAGGACCCTAAGAACGTAAGGCAGCGTCACTACCACTACGCCATTCGGGTCGTCAGTTGATATTAATTGATTTTGAATGTCAGGGCTCCACGAGTGTGATCCCGTCGTCTGCGCGTGCGCTGGCCGCGCTCAACAACGTGCCGCGCACACACGTCGCCTGCATCAAGCCTGAGCCCACACGTGTGTGTATGTATACTACTTCACTTATTTATTTTAAAGTATTGTCAGAAAAACACGTTAAGGGGTATGGAGAACAGGGGATAGGATCAGGGTTCTACGTCCCCAACGACTTTTTCAAAGTAAAATCGTTCCTACACCTTTATAATAATATAATATTTGTTAATTTATGGCAACTAGGCCCAATTGTTACTAACATTATTCCTAAAAACTATTGTTAGTAAACAAAAACAAATACAAAAATTGAGAGGTTAGGTTTAGGGTCTTCTGACCAGCACCTCCACAGCGTGCGACAACCAAGGAACGTCGAACTTATTAATCAACATACTTAGGATGCCGTTCATGAACTTGGAAGGTTGTATTAAAACAAACTATTTGTTGATTTTCAAAATGATCCAAATTTTTTGTGTGATGCTTAGCTAAAATATCCATTTTTATCTGCTGTTGGTTATCTTAACAATATTTCACATTGGTCTTAATAACCGATGGAAATTATTATTTTCTTATCGATTCCAGTGGAAGAATTCCAGCCGGCCCGCCGAGGACGCGGCATCGCTAAGAACCCACGACGACCCAAGATACTACAGCGAGGCGAGGACGACCCACAAGATAACCCAGCCTACCCCATCGTAGGAGGAGAGGTAAAACTAAAAATAAAATAAATAAATAAAATATTAAACGACCTGATTGGCGTAGTGGTAGTGACGCTGCCTTACGTTTTTAGGGTCCTGGGTTCGAATCCCGGTAGGAGCAAATGTTTGTGTGATGAGCACGGACATTTGTTTCCGAGTCATGGATGTTTATATTTGTATAATATGTATGTATTTACAAACAAAAAAGTATATATGTAGTATATCAACTATCTAGAGTCCACGACACAAGCTTTGCTTAGTGTGGCACTAGGTGGCGCTGTGTGTTAATGACCAGCGATATTTATTATTTATAAATATCGCTGGACAATACACACAGCGCCATCTAGTGCCACACTAAGCAAGGCTTGTGTCGTGGTCATTAAAAAAGACGGAAAAAAAGCATTGATTGGTCTTGCACAGGACAAAATTATTAAAAGAACAATTAAACAATGGAGGTACATAGAAAACACAAGAAAAAAGAACTTCTTCTGCATAGCCTTTTCCCAACTATGTTGGGGTCGGCTTCCAGTCTTACCGGATGCAGCTGAATACCCGTATTTGACATGGAGCGACTGTCTATCTGACATCCAAAAACCGCTCCTAATCGATACTGGGTACCTCTTGTTAAGACTGGTCGTCAGACTTTCAGGCGACTGACTATCTGGCTTATAATTATATCCTGAAGAATGTCATACATTTTTCTGCTTTTGTGATTCATTTTAGGCATTATAAAACTCGCGTTTAGCTCATGGTTAATCACAGGCCAAAAACATCACGCCTGTGGCTATTTCTCGAAGATGAATGGAGTTGTACAAATAAATACTCCAAACATTCAAAAAGTAAGTCAGAAAGCAAAAAGCCAACGTCACGCGGTGTTCCCAGGCGGTCACCCATCCAAGTACTGACCGCGCCCGATGTTGCTTAACTTCGGTGATCGGACGAGAACCGGTGTATTCAACGTAGTATGGACGTTGGCGATAGCAAAGACGAAATTGTACAGCTTTTTTGAGCTAGCAGTGATATCATTTTCAACAACATAATAAAGCGAGAGACAAACTGGGCCCACGTACGCAACGTATGCGGTGCAACGTGAGAGAATTGGTACACACTTGTCCCGTGTATTTGTCACCGTAAAATTGTCAAATACGTTTTATTGTAATAATATCTCTAGCGATATTGTAAAATCTCGAACTATTGTCAAACGAACATACTGCCTACAACAAAACGCATTATTTTTCGTGAAATGCTTGCGATGGTAGTCAACTCACGCTGTGTGGAGGGAAGGAGGGGTACCCCCTTGCCCAGTGGTACAACTCTCATATAAAGATAATGTACCATTCCGGAGAAATACCGATGAATATAACCTAACCTTAAACCACTTTATATTCCCCTAAAAAGCGTAGTCGACGGAGCCCCGCTTTGCGGGCTATTTCCGAGTGCAGGGTTTAAAGGAACCTAACTAACCTATTGGGGGGGTGCCCCAAGTCCCGATTATGGGGGCAGAGAAACTTCCGTATGTTCAGTTGACAATAATTCGAGACTTTTCAATATCGCTAGAGAGAAACACGTTATATTGTATTAAAACGTATTTGACAATTTTACGGTGACATAAATATAACGTAAATTGGCGTCAGACGCGTTTGTATTTTCTCAGAAGGTGCATTAGTGCATTTGTAAGTCATGTTTTCTGATTCTGATAGCGAGTTTGAGGATGATTTTTTTGCTATTTCTTCCCATGTTGCATTGCGTAATGTAGCATTACGATATTCAATGCATTTAATATTATAAATTACATCGTATTTTCTTACTAGATCGATCAGCTTTTTATCTCCCATTTTGACTATATTGATAACAAAACACGTACGAAAATGGTATCACTGTTAGTTCATTAAGCTGTACAATTTCATCTTTGCCATCGCCAACGTCCATACTACGTTGAATACACCGGTTCTCGTCCGATCACCGAAGTTAAGCAACATCGGGCGCGGTCAGTACTTGGATGGGTGACCGCCTGGGAACACCGCGTGACGTTGGCTTTTTGCTTTATAAGTTACTTTTTGTGATGTGGAAGTATTATTTATACAACACTGCATGCAATTTTGAAGAATAGCAGGCATTGTTTTTTTTTGGTTAAGGCGACTACATATAAAGCAAAATTAGCAACTCTTTGTGGTGTTTCAAACTTCGTTTGAAAATTGTTAGAATAAAGTTCTAATCAGCTTACACTACAAAGTGGTTGTTACGTCACTCACTGCGGGCCCAATAGTGCGAAATGAGTTTCGATCGATTTACAAAAAATCTATTGATTGGACTAACAAAAATAATGCCAATGATATACTTTGCCTTAGCTTTATAGTCCCGGCCACTTTTGTAAACACATTCGGGTTCGCAACCTTTGGATCAAATTAAAAAAAAATACATCGTCAGCGTGATTAAATTTTACTTCAAAATGACGGCCCAAATGTTTACGTTCCGTGATGTCAGATGCGTTCCAGTACCACAAAACAATAGACGACAGCGCTTTATTAGACGATATTCTTCTGTCATCAGAAGTGTTGGGCACCGGAACTCCATAATAAGACAATGTATCCCAGTCGTGTTTGGGCTTGTGGTAATTGTAACGGTATGCACTTTCCGTGTGTACCATTGATAATAAAAAAATAGAAAACTTTTTATTTTTCATTCAAAATATCATACAAACTAGGTATTATTAAAAACCAATTTCCAAAAAGACAAAAAAGCGAAAAATAACTTCAAAGTCAGTAACAAAAAAAAAATTAAGTTTCTGTTTACCCTTCTCACAGAAATCCTTGTCAAGTATCAATTTTTTGTATGGGACCACCGCGCGAGGTTCCTTTACCAAATGAAAAGTGAATCACTAAAATTAGCCTAGTGATTACTCTGTTTTGAGGAAAAATCGGTGAAACTATTATGTAAAAAAAAAAGAATATGCTGGTTGAAAACACAAACCTCCGCCTGGTTTAGCAAGTCGGTTAAAAATTGTGCTATCACACTGCTTTTACCCCCGACGCAAAAACGACAGGGTGTCACAAGTTGACGTGTCTGGGTGTATGTCTGACTGTGGCATCGTAGCTCCCAAACGGACGCATCGATATTGATTATAACTTTTATGAAAGGTCCTATCGGTCCAATATGACCGCCGCCACAAAACGGCGGATTACATATTATTTTTTTACAACTCCCTCAAGATGGGTATCAAATGAAAATGTTTGACTAGTAGAATAGTGTACACTAAGACTTTTGAAAGGGAATGAGGAACACTAACTCACGAAATGAGATGAGGAAGATGTTACGAATTATTTTTCATAACTACATTATTATTTGTGGAGGGTTTTTAATTTTTTAAATTTAATTTTACCTTTTGTATAAATGGATACGTTGATTTACCATACATCTCTGCCGGTTCGATCGAAAAATGCAGTCTTACTATGTTATTGAAAATGATATCACTGATAGCTAATTAAGCTGTACAATTTCATCATTGCTATCGCCAACGTCCATACTACGTTGAATACACCGGTTCTCGTCCGATCACCGAAGTTAAGCAACATCGGGCGCGGTCAGTACTTGGATGGGTGACCGCCTGGGAACACCGCGTGACGTTGGCTTTTTCTTTTATGCAATAAAATTCATTGTACTTATTATGTTTTCAAAACACTATCATACTAGCATAATTATATCCTGAAGAATGTCATATTTTTTTCTGATTTATTTAAGGCAATAAAAAGCTCGCATTTAGCTCATGGTTAATCACAGTCGAAAAACATCACGCCTGTGTCTATTTCTCGAAGATGAATGCAGAATTGTACAAATAAATACTCCAAACATTCAAAAAGTAAGTCAAAAAGCCAACGTCACGCGGTGTTCCCAGGCGGTCACCCATCCAAGTACTGACCGCGCCCGATGTTGCTTAACTTCGGTGATCGGACGAGAACCGGTGTATTCAACGTAGTATGGACGTTGGCGATAGCAAAGACGAAATTTTCCTTCTCCTAAGGACCGTCTCCACGAGCGAGAAAATCGCAACGATCTTATCGTCGTACCACGTATTTCTATAGCTATACGCAGTGGCGGATTTGCAGTCTCGGCCGCCCTAGGCCCCAAGCCATCAGCCGCCCCTTTCTCAGCATCCACCATATAGACTACAGTCATAATGAAATTTTCAATACACTTCCTCGAAAACTGGTTCTTTTCGCACTACATTAGGTTCAAAATCCAGTGTATTTAAAACGCGTACATTTTTCATGTTTTTTCTACACATTTGCAGAAAAAAGATAAAAAATACACTATACTTAATCCAAATTGGTTCATTGCATAATTTAAAAAAAAAACATGTGTAGAGTAAGATGTGAATGTTTTTTTTGTTTATTTCGGAAAAGCGATCTACGTCTTTCTTTATAACATTTTTTGAATATTCAAATAGTGTTTTTATAAATTCAATATCGTAGATAAACATGATTATTTATAACTAATATATACTTTTATAAACAAATCAACATTTATTTGTGTTCTAAATTCAAAATTTAAAAACATATATATATTAGCCCGTATAACGGCTTCATACCTTTGCCTCTCCTTCAACCTGGCGAAAGCAAAGCGCGGAAAAAAAAATTAAATAGAAGTCTCGTGACACAAATATCTTACATTATTTTATTTTATTTCTTCAAAAGTGTATTGAAAAACGTCGTTTGAAACACGTGGACATTTGTTATTGCAGTTCTCGGCTCAAAAACACCCTCGCCTTACGGCTCGTGTGTTAATACCGCCTGGAACTACAATAACAAACTTTCTCCACTTGTATCAAAATGTGCTATACTGTATTGTACATAAGTTGTTAACATACAGGTGAAACTAATAAAAGCGTGTTAAAAACATAGAAGAGTATTTAAGGATGCAGTATAAATTACACTATGCAGTGCAGTCCGCCCGCCAAATAAATTTTTTGACACGATTGGGGCCGCCCCTAAATCAGGCCGCCCTAGGCCCGGGCCTACCGGGCCTTAGGGTAAATCCGCCACTGGCTATACGAACATATCGTTGCGATTCTCGCGCTCATGGAGGCGGCCCCTAGTACGTCTTTGTATTTTTGACAGAGAACGGGCCCTGCAATCTCGAGAAGGGCCTCCTCCATGAGCGAATCGCAACGATATTATCGTATAGCTATAGAAATACGTGGTACGACGATAAGATCGTTGCGATTTTCTCGCTCGTGGAGACGGTCCTTAGGAAAAGGAGAATTTCGTCTTTGCTATCGCCAACGTCCATACTACGTTGAATACACCGGTTCTCGTCCGATCACCGAAGTTAAGCAACATCGGGCGCGGTCAGTACTTGGATGGGTGACCGCCTGGGAACACCGCGTGACGTTGGCTTTTTGCTTTCTGACTTACTTTTTGAATGTTTGGAGTATTTATTTGTACAACTCTGCATTCATCTTCGAGAAATAGGCACAGGCGTGATGTTTTTCTAGGTAAACGCGAAATTTTTATTGCCTAAAATAAAAATAAAATATGATATTCTTCAGGATATAATTATGCTAGTATGATAATGTTTTGAAAACATAATAAGTACAATGAATTTTACTGCATAAAAAAAACACGAACTTATCTCTAAAAAAATATTTTAACCAAAAAAAAACATACTAAAATAAATGCGATCATTCTGATTTTTTTGCAAATAATTCTACAGGCAACATATTAGCATCATAGTATCTAATCTAGTATACAATCTAATCTAAGTAAGTATATCATTAGCATCATTTTCTTAAGTCCAATCAATAGTTTTTTTTTGTAAATCGATCGAAACCACTCAATTCGCACTATTGGGCCCGCAGTGAGTGACGTAACAACCACTTTGTAGTGTAAGCTGATTAGAACTTTATTCTAACAGTTTTCAAACGAAGTTTGAAACACCACAATGAGTTACTAATTTAGCTTATGTAGTCGCCGTAACAAAAAAAAACATTAATGCCTGCTATTCTTCAAAATTGCATGCAGTGTTGTATAAAATAATACTTCCACATCACAAAAAGTAACTTATATAGCAAAAAGCCAACGTCACGCGGTGTTCCCAGGCGGTCACCCATCCAAGTACTGACCGCGCCCGATGTTGCTTAACTTCGGTGATCGGACGAGAACCGGTGTATTCAACGTAGTATGGACGTTGGCGATGAGAATGATGAAATTGTACACCTTAAGGTGGATGGATGATCGAGTTCTTTGCCATTTTGTCGCTAGATGGCGACACATCCACAGTTTCGAACATTTTCAATTTTTACACCTAACATAGATATTTTTAATAGACAACTTTATTAAATGCGAAACCTAGGGCATTAACTTGATTTTTTTAGATAATCACTGTGCTTGTTAACTAGTATCATGCAAAGATTTCATCAAAATAAAGATTAGCCGCTTGAATATGCTCTTTACACACACATGCAAAGTAAATAGTAGTAACTTTCAACACCACTAGATGTCGTTTTATTCAAACATGGTTGGAAAGGACCAAATTATATAAAACATGAATGTCCTTACATTATAGCAAACAAATTTTAATTTATTTACTAACCATAGGGTAAGTCAGGGAGAGACGCCTATACGGTATAGATGCCTACTGAATTTAAAAAAATAAAATTAAAAAATTACGTGAATCGGAACGCATCCTTATTATGTCAATTTGACAGCTAATGTCAGTGTGAAAGTTTTGATACGGACAATAATTATTTTAAAATAGTATTTTGTTGTGAATTCCAAAAATAAGGTAAGTGTAGTTGATTAAATCGGTATAATATATTCTTTGAGTTAGTTTGCAGTATTTTTTTCCCCTAATTTTTCTCGTAAATAGTATTTTTTTGTTTTATAACCTAACATTGTGATCTTGTTTTGTTGGTAATCCACCTTTTTGTATTGAAAGTGCTTTCGGGTACGTTCAGAGTCGATAGGCATCTCTCCCAAATGATTGGGAGAGATGCCCAATGAAGTTTCAGGGTTAGATGCCTAGTAAATATTAATGATATTTTATCTTTTCAGATGCCAAATGAATACAAAAGAAAACCTTCTGGCTCTAATAGAGCTACGTGAAGTGAAGAAGACTTAGAAAAGGCCATTTCTCTACTAAAAGATAAATCATTAAATTTTTTTCAAGCAAGTAAAGAATACAATATTCCTTACAGAACTCTTCGTCGTCGATTTCTCATAGGCAATACTAAAAAAGGACGACTTGGACCTGACTCTGTTTGAAACAAAGAAAAAAAGATTGTTAATCATATTAAGAAGTTGCAAAGCCGTGGATTTGCAACTTCTTAATATGATTTGGATTTCACCAGAAAGAGACATAGAATACGAAATTCTTGGAGATATTTGTGTAGTGTGTGGGGAATATTATCACGCCACTAAAAAGAAATGCGACTGGTTACGGTGTGTTCAATGCGAAATGTGGTTTCATGAAGATTGCAGTGAAGATTCAGCGGAATGCCTAACGTGTAATGTCTGATTATGTATTAATTATTTGTGGGCATCTATCCCTGGTATCTATAGGCAACTCACCCACATGCCTGGGAGAGATGCCTATTTTACATTATTTTTAAAAAATATTCTTGAATCAAAATATGTTACACAATAGTTCCAAATTTAATCTGAATGGCATAAATAAACAGTGATTCAAATTAACTATGTGTATTTCATTTAGTACCTTACATATATAATTAATAATGATTTTTTTTTTAAACTATAGGCAACTCTCCCTGACTTACCCTACTATATACTACTAGAGGTTAAATTGTTATGTTCCAATCCATTCTATGCATACTTTTGTTTCCAGGCTCGATATCCGATACCTTTCACCATAACAGTATTATAATATCTGTGCCATAACAAATTATTCAGATAAATTATTGTGGGTAATAAAGGTACGTTGTACCTATATAGGTTGTTATGTGACTGAACCTAAATAGTACATAACGTGTAAATAAATTGTGATGTGTACTAAATAAATAAAAGATATTTTATTCAATTGTAAAGCTTTTTATTGTAAGTACCTTTACTATAAATTAATAATATTTTTCTATGGTTCATATTTTCATACAAATAATCGTTTTATTCACTCTCAGTTTCTGGTTGGATTCGAACCATCGACTCGTACCACCATACAAAGATAACATAGTTTTTTTAAATATTTTGATATTTACAATTATGATTCTGAATTTAGTATTAGAAAGAATTATGTACGTAGATTACAATTTATATAACATCACACGTAAGTGTATATAACGGCACATGTAAGTATCTTACACAACAACACACAAGTGGTTGCTAGCTAACCATATCATTTATGTTTCAAGAATACCTACTTATTATACAATTTTGAACTTCAATAAATATTCTTTTACAATTGAATTGTTAGACTGGTACCTAAATACATGAGTTGTTTCGGCTACCTGACTCTAAGTCAAGGTACCTGGGACAATCTCCCAATAGTAGACGGGCGCTCCTTGCGGAGTAGGCTGGTGACGCTCGCCTCCACGCACCCCTGAATGCGTAGGGGGGGGGGGGTACCGGCGACCTCGTAGACTACCACGGAGACCTCGGGGGAAGAGGGGGCAGGCAGGAGCAGGGAATAAAACCCGGATTTTCTTCTAGCTGGTTATCCCTAGGTTTCGGCTTCTTGCTTGTTCTTGTTTCTTCCTCGATGGCTGGGCTGCGACTGACGATCGTTCGCCGTTGTTCTCGTCTTATATACGGCCCTGTCCGCCCATAACGAGAGCCGCGATTTTTAAGCCCAATTTCGCGTTTGTTTTTGCGAAAGCCGAAACCTTTGGAGCCCCATATTTTATTTATTTATTTAAAATAACCCTTACAATATATACATTTTTACATAGCTTATTATCTATATTACCTTACTAGCTGACCGGCGCAACTTCGTCTGCGTCTCATAAATTGAAATGTAAGCTATCCTATCTTTCAAGTTGGGTCAAACTGCACATGGTGTGCGAATTTTATTATAATCGGTTAAGTGGTTTAGGAGTCCATTGAGGACAAACATTGTGACACGAGATTTATATATATTAAGATGAAACAACAATATTGCACCTTACATTAATTACAAAAAATATTCTAGAACAAAAACTATAAAAATTACGATGGACACAATTTTTGCTATCTAATTTTCCTTATATTTTCTGAACCACTGGGCCGATTTGCATAATTTTTGCATAAATATCGGTTTTAGACCAAGTTCAACCTTTCTACACTAATTAAAAAGTTCTAACTTAATAAACAAAAAATCACATTTTCAACTTACGTAATTATGAGACAAAAATTCTAATTTGCAATTTTCTATGTCTTATTGGAATTTAAAACTGGTATCATGGCATTTTTTCATAATTCTATGATGATTCTAACTAGATTCCGTTAAAATATTTACATATTTTCACCATCAATTTTCATAACAAGTTTTCAAAACAAACAAAACTAATTTCCTACTACGAGTAAAACGACTCACGATGCATTATTTGCACGTCCACTACTTGCACCCTGGTGTGGAGATATGGTCTCGTCGCCGACATGAGTGAAACATATCTACATAGAAAATTCTTATAAACTAACAAATAACACAAACTATACATCGCTACGTTCAAAAATAGCATAATAATAGTTTATAATGTTCTCACTGCTGAGACTCGGGCCTCCTCTCAACAGTGGTGATGAAATAATTTACACAAAGCAAAGTCGCTTGGGTTCGAACCATCGACTGGTACCACCAGACAAAGATAAGTAGGTAGGTACATACAAAATATAATAAGTAACTAAATATCTTCTCTTCTACGCGCTACTTTTTGGTCTCGCTGCCGTCGCCGTGCAGTGCTTCTACTTGTCACTTTTTACTTCCATTTATATAATTTCCGTGCGATCTGAATCAATTGCTGGAAGAAGCAGTTTGCCCTGCAACAAATGAATTTACAGTTTTGTTAGACTATACTTACTGAACCCACACCTCAGAGACCTGAGGAATAAGTTAGGAAATGAGTAAGACATAATATATTTTTCATACCTTTTAATTCCTTGATGTCTAGACATTTGGCATTTTTTTCAACTCGTCTCAAAATAATTTCCGGCAGTACACATGTTTTAAAGAAAGTTACCAACTTCGGCATCATAGCATTGATAAATTCCTCATCCCGGTTAACTTCTATTACAGTCAATGGTTGGGTGACAGATATAAAGCAAATGAAATAACATTTATTCATTTTGGTAATTCGCAATTGACCCTGGACCTAGAATCAAAATAATAATAGCTGTTAAAAAGAAACAATCCAAGAAATCATCATCATCATCATCATCGGCCTATTAATGTTCCGACTGCTGGGACGGGCCTCCTCTCTATGAGAGGGAATGGGCTATACATATAACCACCACGCGGGCCCAGTGTGGATTGGTAGATGTCACATGTCTTCGAATTTATGGTTCTAGGACATGCCGGTTTCCTCACGATGTTTTCCTTCACTGTTTTGAGAGCAGCGGTGATGAAATAAATTACACAAAGTAATGCGCCTGCCTCGGTTCGAACCCACGACTTACTGAACGTAAGTCGGGGCCGCCACCACTGGGCCACCGCTGCTCTCTACTCAATGTTCTATTTCATATAAATTATATTCTAAACACAAACATAAAATAAAAAAAATAAAAATCTGGTTGTACCTGCCGTGTTAATATCTACTCGCTAATTACATTTCCTATGTGTTTCTCTTTCAGAATTTGTACGCAGAACATGATGTTTAATACGTAGTATTGAACATCCACAATTTACACATAATTATTGTCGTTGGTGACCACTACTTGTGTTTTGTTCATTTTCTCGAATCCCTGAATTGTTGAGAGCCAACATCCAGCAAGAATGAGAGACCAAGCACTGAGCTGTAAACTGTAAATAAGACATATGCATATTTATTTTTGTTCAGTTTGTACGGATAATAGAAAAGATTATTTAAAAACTGCTAAACAGAACATTAGCTTACCACTAGCAGTCCATAGTCGAATTTCTGATAGTATTTCAACGGGTTTCAGAGGCCGTCTCCTGCGATGCATAATATCAAAGCCGCAATTGCCGCATCACATTGGTTCCTCAATCCTCATTCCTAGTAGGGCAACAAGATCGTGCGCAGGAGTGTTCATGCCTAGGTTGTCATATAAAGCCGGTTCAACGTTTAACAAAATAGCGCCAGGGTCATCGTCATGAGCAGATTGAGTGTCCAAGGGTAAAGCCGGGTCTTCAATAAAAGCGGTATAGGAGTCCATTATAACAAAATGAAAAAAACTTATCGAAAAGTAATCGAAACCACATTGAATGTTTTTATTTTCATTTCATTGTATGCATTTGTCATTATTGACAGTTGGTGTAGCCAGATAAAATGATTTGAAGGCCAAAATCAATGAGTGTTTTATTTGTTTTTAATATAATTAAAAGAAAATAAATATAACACCGTTTGAAAATCACTTGATTACAGATTTTTAAGAAAATGTAATCGTATTTTTATAAGTTTTCGAAATCGATTAGTATCTTTCCTGTAAGAATAATCACAGATATAATTAATGTGGCAACACCGAATCAGTGTCCAACCATAAAATGAACGATTCCCTTTAGAGTAGGTACATACCGGTATGTGATGTGATGACAATCAACGAGTGTTGCTAACGTTTGATTTTGTATTTCCTCTTCTAAATCTTATACTTTTTTAAAGTTTTAAGGGTAATTACTAAATATAATTCTACATCACCTTGAAAAGCATCCATTGTACATAAAAATAACACTTACCGTCAATAAAAAAACACTTCACTTTTCCATAAAAACTCTTTCACGGACGTTTGAATGGTTCTCAGTAGTAGAGTCGCCAAATATGCTAAACCTGAATGGTGCTTACTACTCAGTTAGCCGTTCAGACGAGCGAAATTTGAACTACAGCTACCATTTTGAGAACAACATTTTGCTGACAGTTAAAAACCCCGAAACATAAATAAACGATGTACAGCAGTCTCTGATTTACAAGTTGTAGGATGTTCTGATATTTAAAAAAACTGACCAAAAATACTGCCCTACGTTTCCCCTTTTTCTTGGTAAACTTCTTAAATGGCAAGACCAATTTATCTTGACGCACTTTGTGTGCTAATAATATTAAAATTTGCAATAGTTATGAAAAACCAAAGTGGTTTGTCTGTGTACCTATTCACTTATCTTGCTGGTTTCACATGAATTAAATATGATTCAATCAATAGATGTAAGATGAAGATGAAAATGATGATGTAGATGTAATCTTTTTACTTACATACAGTAGAAAGATTTTTAAATCCTTAGGTACCTACTTTAAATTAAAAGTACCTAGATAATACAATAATTACATTAGTATTGTATCTGTGTGAACCAAAGGCACGTCGCAGATATTTTTTTTCACTTTCTGGCATTCTCTCTCATCTCCAAATAAAAATCATTTTATCAATCATAAAATGTAAAATTAGCGGGCAAACCCGCGCGCTAGCGCAAACTTGCTATAAACACAATTTTGATTCGCAAGATGTCAAGACAATTATAACGCATGGGCTGAGAATGGAAGAATGGCAACAATGCGGGTGACTCGGGGTGCGTCTGGTCTGAGTAACGGCAACGTCGCGTTCGTCGTCAATCGGTACCTAATAAATAACCTTGGCGCTTGTTCGAATTTTCGGACAGCGCCATCTATAAATAATAAATGTTTACCGAACGTAAACTCGTATTACAACAGTTACGAACTTTTTCTCGTGGTTCTAAATATTTCTGTCAGATGGCGCGATTCAGTACACTCACACATGTAAAGATTTTTCGTTTTTTATTGGGTCAAATTCTCCTAGAAATACTGTTTTTTTAATAAAATTTGGGCGATTTGCGACCATAATACATTATAAAGTACCATTATACTTGCTTTTATTCTGCAGAAACCGTTTATTTACGGAGATTACAGAGCTTGGAAAATGTATGGCGAGGTCTGTCTAGGCCAGTGATTCCCAAAGTGGTCCAGGTGGACCCCCAGGGGTCTACGGGAGACCCATCGGGGGTCTACATTGGCTTGAAGAAAATGGGGGGGTTCACAAGCTGTAAGTGGAGGTCCACGAAATTTTACCTGGGTTCGATGCCAAAGAACAAAAATGTTGGCTTAGCTTGATCAATGTAGCCAGATATTAAGCTAGGTACTAGAAAGAGTAATAAAGATCAAATGTTCCGGTGATGACAGGTTGTATTTCGGTGAAAAAGGTCGTGTTAAGTCATAAAAAAACACATTTCGAAGCCAGAAGATTACAATTTTCGGATTTTAGCCAAAAAAATATCTTGGGAACAACGATCCTCATGCAATACTAACAGATAGTGCGAAAAAAATATTGTCTTGCTTTTCTTTTTTAGTTCACGGGCTTGAAAGAAAATGCTACAGGGGGTCCACCGACACCAAAACAAATTCAAAGTGGTCTACCAGGAAAAAATGTTTGAGAACCTCTGGTCTAGGCAATCACCTTAATGAGCTATCAGTGATATCATTTTCAATAACATAATCGTCGTGCGCGCGCGTCCCTCCGGTGAGGATGTACCTATTTCTGACGAACGAAACTTGGAGTTTTTGTAAAAATGTCGACAGTGGTTAAATGCGTTTCCTGTAACGTAGTTATAGATGAACTGTTGGCGTATGTTCAAAACAAAATATCAGTGATTGATGAAGACACGTTAGTGCGGTTATGTACATCTACGTTTACAAGTGAAGATATCGTAAAGTCGAAAACACTACTCTACGAGTCGGTTCCTGTGGAGAAGGCGAAAATAAAGAGGAAAAACAAAGGCAAGGAACAGCGAGATCTAGGGGACATAATTAATGTGTTTAAGTCAGTGGAGCCGGATCTATTCCCTATTTTCGTAGCAAGGGACTTGGAAAAACTACCTCCTATATTGTTTGACCATCTCGATTGCACAAAACTTCTAAAGGATTTGCTTCGAGTTCAGAATGAAGTCAAAGAAATTAAGGAAGTATATGTGACACAGACACAAATGAGAGATTTTAAAACGGAGATTTTGTCATTACAAAATGACTCATTAATACCGGCCTCTGTGTGTAAAGTAAACATGAAACGAGGCGGATGGCATATGGATAGCGGTCCCATTGGATTATCCCACGTCAATAACTCATCAGTTATAGGTGACTGTAATAACGATAATTCCTTATTACAAATACTAGAAAATAACGAACAACCATTTCGAAAAATAAAGGAGGTAGTCGCAGAAACTTCCGACCGCGGTGATACTCAGTCAGCTGTCTTGCCGCTGCGAGCGGCCGAGCGGAGTCCCTCCCCTCGCGTCACAACCGCCGCCGCAGGCGCCCGCGCCGTCGACGCTGACTCAACTGCTATGAGTCGGAAGGCCGTGACGTCACCGCAGCGACGAACAATCGTGCATATGGCAGTGGCACCGTCCGCGCCTATTGTACCTGAGCAGGTGCAAGACAATAATAATGACGGATGGGAAAAAGTTTCATACCGCAAAAAGCGTAGCAGTATGAGCTATCGATACATGGGCACCGCGGGTATCGCCAAGGATAATGAAGGGAAATTCAAAGCTGCATTAAAAACAGTGCCAATCTTCATTACTAAAGTGCATAAAGACACGACGAAGAAAGATATTGCTGATTATGTGTATGGTAAAACGGGCCAGATGATCACGCTTGAAAGTGTATCGTTTAAATATCCCAAAGAACATAACGCATACAAATTCTTTGTTTCGGAAACTAAAATGGGGATGTTTCTAGATAATAAATTATGGCCTGAGGGAATTATTTTCAGGAGATTCGTACATTTTAAAATGAGAAATAACACGAACCGAGCGGTGCAAAGAGCTGGTACTGTGAACGGTGTGAAATAAATATGAATGTATAACCTAGTTAGCTTTAACTGTAAGAATATAAAACGCTCGGTGGAGAGTGTCAGGCAACTATGTAGCACGTCAGATATAATTGCCTTACAAGAAACATGGTTGCTGCCCCACGATATCGCGTTCCTGAGCGAAATCGACGCTGATTTCGGGTGCACTGGGACGTCGGCGGTGGACACCACGGCCGGCATGCTACGAGGGCGGCCCTACGGCGGAGTCGCACTGCTGTGGCGGAAAAGTGTTTTTGATAACGTTTCGGTAGTGCAGTGCGATAACCCGCGAGTGTGTGCCGTTAAGGCGAGCATGAAATCAAGGTCATTTCTAGTGTTCAGTGTTTACATGCCGACGGATAGTAGTGCGAACTTAACGGACTTTACGGACTGCCTCAGCCTGGTGAGTGCTATTATCAATGATAACAATATCGAAACTGCATTTATACTCGGAGACTTTAACTCGCATCCGTATGAGCAATTTTATAGCGAGTTGGACTCTTTTTGTCTGGAATCTGAGTTACTATGTGCCGATGTTGAACTGTTAGGAGTAAACTCAGATACCTATACTTTTATAAGCGAAGCGAACGGCTCGAGACGTTGGTTAGATCACTGTGTTGTTACGAAAGCAGCCATGTCCACTATTGTTAATGTTTATGTTAAATATGATGTACTTTGGTCCGACCACTTCCCTCTGTTAATACAATGCAACTTAAATGAAATCAAATCAAAAGTGTACAATTCAAATAATAATAAAAATCTGTTATGTAACAAAATAAAATGGGGTGATAGAAAACCTAAGCAAATTGACATTTATACTAAATTTTGTAATGATAATTTAAAATATATTGACTTTCCACTTGAATTGAGTACGTGTTGTGACTATGTTTGTAATAATTTGGACCACAGAACTATTATTGATGAAATGTATAATGACATTATTAATATTTTATGTCAAGCAGCTTCTGAAAGTTGCGAGAACAGTCTTGTGCGAAATAGGAAACCAGTAGTGGGGTGGAATAAGCACGTGAGTGATGCTCACAGGCAGGCCAGGCTGAAGTTTGAGCAGTGGGTGTCTTATGGAAGACCGCGTGAGGGTCGTGTTTGGAGTGAAATGCAAACAAGTCGTAAATGTTTTAAGTCGCGCTTGCGATGGTGCCAGGACAATAGTGACCAAATTAAAATGGACATGTTGGCGTCGCATCATTCTAAGGGCGACTTCCGCAGTTTTTGGAAATCTACCGATAAACTCAATAGTAGGCCGGGCCTGCCGGTGAGTGTCGGCGGTGCTGCTGATGTCACGGGGATTGCCGAGCTATTTAGGCAGCACTTCGCTGTGTCGTCACCGTTGGGGCCGTCACAGTTTAAAGGTAGTGCAGGTTGTAATGGTCAGGAGTACAGTGTCCGGTTTACGGCAAAGGAGGTAAGACATGTCATCATGTCTATGTCGAGGGGCAAGTCTCCAGGCCACGATGATTTAAGTATTGAACACCTTAAGCATGCTGGTCGTCATCTGTCCAGAGTCTTAGCGATGTTCTACTCCTTGTGTATAGGGCACTCGTATCTGCCTGAGCAGATGATGAAGACTGTGGTGGTGCCTATTATTAAGAATAAAACCGGTGATGTCAGCGATAAAAACAACTACAGGCCCATTTCATTGGCTACTGTTATTTCGAAAGTGCTTGACAGTTTGCTTAACACTCAGTTGGATAAATACTTAAATCTACATGATAACCAGTTTGGTTTCAAAGCTGGTCACTCTACAGAAACAGCTATATTGTGTGTAAAGCAGACTGTCAAGTACTACACTGATAGAAGTACACCTGTTTTTGCTTGCTTCCTCGACTTGTCGAGGGCATTTGACTTGGTTTGTTATGATCTGCTATGGAAGAAGCTGCAGCAAGCGTCAGTGCCAGATGATCTGATCCGTGTATTCCAATACTGGTACAGCAATCAGGTCAATGTTGTTCGATGGTCGGGGGCTTATTCGACGCCATACAGGTTGGAGTGCGGCGTGAGGCAAGGGGGGCTGACCTCACCGAAGCTCTTCAACCTGTATGTTAATGCACTGATAGAGAGGCTCAGCAGCACGCATGTCGGTTGCCATATTGGAAGTGTGTGCCTAAACAATATCAGTTACGCAGACGACATGGTGCTGCTGAGCGCCTCTGTCTGTGGGGTGTCGAGACTGATTCGTATTTGTGAGAAGTATGCTGAGGAGCATGGTTTAATATATAATGTTAAAAAGAGCGAGTGTATGGTCTTTCGGGCCAAGAGGAAGTGTCCAGATTACTTGCCGGCAATTAAGCTCAACGGATGCCCACTCAATAGAGTAAATACTTTTAAATATCTCGGACACTTGTTAACCTCTGACCTGAAGGACGATGCAGACGTTGAAAGGGAACGTAGGGCGCTGTCTGTTCGTGCGAATATGATAGCCCGCAGATTTGCTCGGTGTTCAGGGGCCGTCAAAATAGCCCTATTTAGGGCTTTTTGTTCGTCCTTTTATACCGGCAGTCTGTGGATGGATTACACGCAGAAACAGTACAGCGCTCTACGTGTCCAGTACAATAACGCGTTCAGGGTACTCTTGGGGCTGCCTCGCTTCTGTAGCGCATCGGAGATGTTTGCCGAGGCGCGTGTGGATTGTTTCTACACAGTCATGCGCAAGCGGTGCACATCTCTGGTGCGCAGGGTGCGGGCCAGCCGCAACAGTATCCTGAGAGGTTTCGCTGAACGTTTCGACTGTCAGTACCTGAACCACTGCTGCATGGTTCACGTGCTGACAAATGTTAATATATTGTATTAATTTAATTTAAATTTTATAATTATTTTAATTTTAATTTAGTTTGTGATTTTAATTGTATTATGATGTTGATTTTAATTTGATTTGACTCTGATTTGGATTGACTTTATTTTGATTTAATTTTGTTAATAGTTTTAATTTCAATAACGATTTTAATTTTTATGTTTGTTTTAATACTACGGAGCATTTGATTTTGTAATATTTAATTCTGTGTAGATATACCAATGATCCAATGTTGATTGAGATAAATAAATAAATAAAAAAAAAAAAATAAAACGAGAGACAAACTGGGCCCACGTACGCAACGTATGCCATGCAACGTGGGAGAATTGGTGCACACTTGTCCCGTGTATTTGTCACCGTAAAATGTCAAATACGTTATATTGTAATATCTCGAAATATTGTCAAACGAACATACTGCCTACAACAAAACGCAATATTTTTCGTGAAATGCATGCGATGATAGTCAACTCACGCTTTGTGGAGGGAAGGAGGGGTACCCCCTTGCTCAGTGGTACAACTCTCATATATAAAGATAATGTACCATTCCGGAGAAATACCAATTAATATAACCTAACCTTAAACCACTTTATATTCCCCTAAAAAGCGCTATTTCCGAGTGCAGGGTTTAAAGGAACCTAACTAACCTAACGGGGCGGTGCCCCAAGTCCCGATTATGGGGGCAGAGATACTTCCGTATGTTCAGTTGAAAATAATTCTAGAGTTTACAATATCGCTAGAGAGAAACACGTTATATTGTAATATAACGTATTTGACAATTTTACGGTGACATATACAACGTAAATTGGCGTCAGACGCGTTTGTATTTTCTCAGAAGGTGCACTAGTGTTTTGTAAATCATGTTTTCTGATTCTGATAGCGAGTTTGAGGATGATTTATTTGCTATTTCTTCCCATGTTGCACTGCGTAATGTAGCATTACGAATTTACGATATTCAATGCATTTAATGTTATAAATTACATCGTATTTCCTTACTGGATCGATCAGCTTTTTATCTCCCATTTTGACTATATTGATAACAAAACACGTACGAAAATGGTATCACTGTTAGCTCATTAAGCTGTACAATTTCATCTTTGCTATCGCCAACGTCCATACTACGTTGAATACACCGGTTCTCGTCCGATCACCGAAATTAAGCAACATCGGGCGCGGTCAGTACTTGGATGGGTGACCGCCTGGGAACACCGCGTGACGTTGGCTTTTTGTTTTTTGACTTACTTTTTTAATGTTTGAAGTATTTATTTGTAATCGGATACAGCTAATACCCGTATTTTACATGGGACGACTGCCTATCTGACATCCAAAAACCGCTCCTAATCGATACTGGGTACCTCTTGTTAAGACTGGTCGTCAGACTTTCAGGCGACTGACTATCTGGCATAATTATATCCTGAAGAATGTCATACATTTTTCTGCTTTTGTGATTCATTTTAGGCATTATAAAACTCGCGTTTAGCTCATGGTTAATCACAGTCGAAAAACATCACGCCTGTGCCTATTTCTCGAAGATGAATGCAGAGTTGTACAAATAAATACTCCAAACATTCAAAAAGTAACTTCCAAAGCAAAACGCCAACGTCACGCGGTGTTCCCAGGCGGTCACCCATCCAAGTACTGACCGCGCCCGATGTTGCTTAACTTCGGTGATCGGACGAGAACCGGTGTATTCAACGTAGTATGGACGTTGGCGATAGCAAAGATGAAATTGTACAGCTTTATTGAGCTAACAGTGATATCATTTTCAACAACATAATAAAGCGAGAGACAAACTGGGCCCACGTACGCAACGTATGCGATGCAACGTGGGAGAATTGGTGCACACTTGTCCCGTATATTTGTCACCGTAACATTGTCAAATACGTTGACAATTTTACGGTGACATATACTCGTGTACTCGTACAACGTATATTGGCGTCAGACGCGTTTGTATTTTCTCAGAAGGTGCACTAGTGCATTTGTAAGTCATGTTTTCTGATTCTGATAGCGAGTTTGAGGATGATTTATTTGCTATTTCTTCCCATGTTGCACTGCGTAATGTAGCCTTACGATATTCAATGCATTTAATGTTATAAATTACATCGTATTTCCTTACTGGATCGATCAGCTGTTTATCTCCCATTTTGACTATATTGATAACAAAACACGTACGAAAATGGTATCACTGTTAGCTCATTAAGCTGTACAATTTCATGTTTGCTATCGCCAACGTCCATACTACGTTGAATACACCGGTTCTCGTCCGATCACCGAAGTTTAGCAACATCGGGCGCGGTCAGTACTTGGATGGGTGACCGCCTGGGAACACCGCGTGACGTTGGCTTTTTGTTTTATAAGTTACTTTTTGCAATGTGGAAGTATTATTTATACAACACTGCATGCAATTTTGAAGAATAGCAGGCATTGTTTTTTTTTGTTAAGGCGACTACATAAGCTAAATTAGCAACTCTTTGTGGTGTTTCAAACTTCGTTTGAAAATTGTAAGAATAAAGTTCTAATCCGCTTACATTACAAAGTGGTTGTTACGTCACTCACTGCGGGCCCAATAGTGCGAAATGAGTGGTTTCAAAATCAAAATCAAAATAATTTTTTTCACATAGGCCTGGATGGGCACTTATAAAACGTCGAAAAAGGTGCACGGTTCGCGTTGGTCGATTCCATGGAGAAGAACCGGCAAGAAACTCCATGGTTACTCTTTTCAAATCATTTGGTTTTACAATATTATTGTTTCACTAGCAGACCCACGCAACTTCGTCTGCGTCACATAAGAGAGAAAAACGAAAGGAAAAAATATCCCCGTTTATGCAACATTTTTCGCTCCTGCTCCGCTCCTAAAGGTTGTAGCGTGATGTTTTATAGCCTATAGCCTTCCTCGATAAATGGACTATCCAACACAAAAAGATTTTTTCAATTCCAACCAGTAGTTCCTGAGATTAGCGCGTTCAAACAAACAAACAAACAAACAAACTCTTCAGCTTTATAATATTAGTATAGATTACAGCATTAGTACTAAAGTATAGGGGGACAGCGTATGCCCGACAATAGGTCGTTGCTTGCTATACAAAAAATGTAAAACAAAAGGAATATTTAACAAAAGTTAAGAGCCCTCTTACAGTCCACTAGCGCCGCCAATCGAAGCTAAATCGTGCATTCAAAACATAAACGGCCGTTTTTGTTACAAATGCACGATTTAGCTAAACAGCTATATTTCAAGTGGTGACAATGTGTTATAAAATTACGTTATTGCCTTTTCTACAATAATAATAGACCACATTTTGTATTTTTGATTCTATTTACGAGTTATGACATTTTTTCGATTGGCGGCGCTAGTGGACTGTAAGAGGGCTCTTAAACAGCATCCGGGAATCTAAAAGGCCTTCAATGTTCACAAATAATAGGTAAAAAAGCATCTATACAAAGGTAAGTAAATAAAAAAATAAAAAGAATATTTAATTAAAGAACTAAATTAAACAAGTGACACAAAATTAAATATTGTCATCAGTGCTGTAACTATTCTGAGCAAAATATGAGAAAAAATGATTTGAAAACTACTGTAATAATCTGAATCAAAAGAAAAAGAATAATGAGATTGAGAATAGTAAGTTAGAGACATCCACAAATCTGTGCCGTTTATGAGCTACCAGGGAAGCCGCATGCGCAGAAGGAATCATAGCCAAACTTCTTTGTCATCAACGTAGTCCTTGATTTTGTAATATGCTTTTTTCATAAGGACACGTTTAATATAGTTCTTGAACTTTCCATCGGTCAGTTCTATAACTGACTTTGGCAACTTGTTATAAAAGCGTATACTGTTTATAATAAAAGACTTGCTAGTTTTTGTTAATCTGAATTTAGCTATTACAATTTCATGTTTACTGCGTGTATTTTTATTGTGGAAGTCGCTTCTAATTTTGAAAAGCCCTCGATTTTTGTGGACATATAAAATACTAGCGGACGTCACGCGGTTTCACCCGCGTAATTCCCGTTCCCGTGGGAGTACGGGGATAAAATATATCCTATGTTACTCGTGGATAATGTAGCTTTCGAATGGTGAAAGAATTTTTAAAAACGGTCCAGTAGTTTTTAAGCCTATTCATTACAACCAAACAAACAAACAAACAAAGTTTTCCTCTTTATAATATTAGTGTAGACTAAGCTTCTGCCAGCGGCTTCGCCCGCGTGAAGTTTGAAATTATCCCACGGGATCTTATTACCGGGATAAAAAGTATCCTATGTGTTAATCCAGGTAATAAACTATCTGTGTGCTAAATTTGATCCAAATCCGTTCAGTAGTTTTTGCGTGAAAGAGTAACAAACATACACCCTCACAAACTTTCGCATTTATAATATTACTAGCTGACCCGCGCAACTTCGTCTGCGTAAGACGAATCAACAGGTATTAAAATTAGCGCGTCCAACCAACCTAACAAACAAACTCTGCAGCTTTATCCCTTTCACGCATATGGGACACATTTGTCCCCGTATATTTTTTAGCATTTACAATAATACTGCATAAGCAAAACGTTTTATAGAATCAGTTTTTAAAATTGTTTCTAGTATATTTTCAAGTTTGATCGCTATCAACACAACAAAAATACACTTTCTGTCAAAAAAATTGCCGGCGCGAAATGTGGAAAACATTTTCGCTAGACGTCAATATTAAAAAATATTTCATTGTGATTTAGAGACCTTTCACGACCGCTTTTCCTCTGAGTTATATTCACTGGTGAGTACTATTATCGTTTTATTACATAGTTTTAGTTTTCGAAGTAAAAATAGTGCAAATTATGTAAAAAAATGAAAAGGGACGCGGGTGTCCCTATATGCATCAAAGGAGACTTTTGCTTCCAACGAATGATATCGTTTGCTTTGCTTTGATACAGTTTATCATTCTTATTTTGATATATTTTATTGCAGACTATGTCTACAAATCGACGTAGAGATTTTTTTCTGCGGAAAGATTAAATTTACGAAGTCATTACGGCTGACAACAGTGATGACAAGGATAGTTGCTCCTTGTTGAAGAGGACCAAACTGTTTTAGCACAAGCTATGGATGCGAATATGTCAACGGTTGACATTGATCCATTCTCAGCGCATCTAGAAGAGAATATAATAATCAGCAATACAAAATCAGAAGCCTAACATGACTCTCCTTTCTTTCAACTGGCGAAAAAAAACATATTCACCGCACAATTTCCATGAGATTCAAGGCAATAATTTCGGTGAACTTGGAATGGAAAGAGAAGTGTGTGCTGGTCGTCCAGCGGCGAGATAGGCAGACGGCATTGTTGCCATTGCGGGAATATCCTGGATGAGGTTGGCACAAATGCGTTGAGCTTGGCACAAAAGCGTGGGGCTTGGTGCCAGAAAGTGGAGCTTGGCACAAACAAAGAGAGGCCTATACCCAGCAGTGGGTGAAGTCGGGCAGTGGATGATGATGATGATGATGAACATTTTAGATAGCACATGGCTGACATGGAACTGATCCCTGCAAAAACAAATTCAATGCAGTTTCAGCCTTCGAAAACTTGGTAGATGAGATAGTTGTTCGTGAATCGATACGTAATGCTGAACAAAATGGCCGATCTTTTAGCATGACTAATGAAAAGACCTAAGCTTTTCTAAGCATAAACTTTGTAAAAGGATATCTTTGCCTATCTACATTCAGGATCTTCACATTTCATGGCAAAAGTAAGTAATAGAAAAAGATGCAGACAGTGTGCAAAAAGTCGTGTTGAGAATCGCTTATAAAATATGCTCTACGTGTAATGTTCGTTTGTGTCATACCATTAAATATTATATTTTGTGTTATTTATAAGTTACTACATTAAATAATTTCTGTTTTATGTAAAAAATGTGTCTTATTTTTCAATAAAAGCGTTCCACTATTTTTTTGCGATACAATATAAAATGTATACCTTAACGCATATAGGGACATACTTGTCCCCTCCTCAAAAACACTCAAATAAACACAAATTCTATCGTTTACATCGCTTTTATGTTAAAATGAACCAAAATAAATAGATTCAAACAAACAAAATATTATTTACTGTCACGGAATAATTAGAAGCGTGTAAGGGTTATAATATAAGTACAGATAGAAGTCAGTAACAATTTATTTTTTCTCGAATAGGTTTACATTAAACGCCAAAATATTCAACTTATGTTTTTCCAAATACGGACTCTTCCCTCGACAGCCTTACGTTTCTATCCTTGGACACTCGACAATATCATACTCCAGCTAGGTCGAAAGTTCTCATCAAGTGGCATGACATGAGCCGAGACACGTTAACGCTGCTTCAAACTGTTGCGGACCTCTCGCATCTGCCTTCCTTCTCCAAAGTCAGACCTTCAATGGTAGTCATACTCCAGGCAGGTCAACACAATGCGATGTAGATGCTGTAAACTCTTGAAAACCTATTGCAAATTCTTTTCGTTCCAAGCCTCCATCATGAGACCTTCGATGACAGTCATATTCTAGCAATTTCTAAAGTTCTCATCAAGGTGCATTAAGTGAGCCCAATTACGATTTAGCTGTTAACTGTTGAGGATCTCTTGCTACTACCTTCAGTCTCCATTGTTAGACCATCGATGACAGTCATGCCCCAGCTAGGTTTAAAGTTCTTATCAAGATGCACTAAATGAGCCATAAACACGATAAAGCAGATTTGAAGAGTTGCGGACCTCTTGTGACTGCCTTTCGTCTCCATCGCCAGACCTCCGATAATACTCATACTCTAGCTAGGTCTAAAGTTTATATCAAGGTGCATGATATGAGCCGACACACGATATAGCTGCTGTAACTGATCACAGTCAAACTTCAGACAGGTCTGAAGTTGTCAAAAAGGTTTATGAAATAAGCCCCAAAACGATCTTCTTCTTTATCGTGTGGTTAGTGCCTAACCTGTTGTCAGAGTTTTTATGCTATCCAAGGTCCTCTTTCTTGGCTTTACATGCCGTCGAGAAATAACTCTTAGGCATGCTGTGGTTTTCTCACGATGTCTTTCTTCACCGAAGCAAGCGATCTTTCCTTCCTTATCGTGTTGTTGCCTAACCTGGTGTAAGACTTTTTATGCTGCCCATGGGCCTCTGACTTGGCTTAACATGCCAAATGTCTCTCACGCATGTTGGTTTCCTCACGATGTTTCAGCAAGCGATGATTAGGTATACAATACGCACATGAATCCGAACACAACTATTTTCAATAAAAATAATCATGAAAATCGGACTTCTCTGGAAAAAGTTATGCGTCATCATCATCATCATCCATAGTCCGACTTCACCGACTGCTGGGTACAGGCCTCTCTTTGTTTGTGCCAAGCTCCACGCTCTTGTGCCAGCCTCATCCAAGATATTCCCGCAGTGGCAACAATATCGTCTGCTTATCTCACCGCTGGACGACTAAAACTTCTGTTTGGATTTCCAGAATGCCACTTGGCCACCTGACATCACCGCGCCTTGCTAGGTGTCCTACCCTACTCCATTTGCATTATCATCATTCATCATTATTTCAGCCGAAAGACGTCCACTGCTGGACATAGGCCTATCAAGTGTCGTCACATTGACCGGTCTCGTGCGACTTCATCATTCGGTTATTTGAGTATTGCTCAGGCATAATATAGATATCTACATAAAGAAAAACAGGCGTTGAATTGAGAACTTCTTCCAAAAAACCAAACTTGAGACATCTGAGACGGGAGAAGTCATTCCCAATAACAGCGTGATTCAGAAAATGGAGTCAAATGAACAACGCCATTTATAGAGCACGAAGTTAAACTGCTAAAACATATGCATGGAAAGCGGTCGAACAGACACTCTACTGGCTTTGTTATAGATTTTTAAAGCAGGGTGATGTTGACTATTCTCTTCTCCTCTATCTTGTGATTTTTATTCATTAGTACCATTTTGATTTCATAGGTGTCATTGCATGTATCCTTAGATCATGATGATAAGTTCTCCTTAAAAACTTTAAAGTCATATATCTTTTGATGGAGAGCACCGATTGCAAAGAAACAAAAATCTAAACTTTCTCTAAGTTATGCACAATAATAATTTGTGCATTAAATCAAACCACATTGGTTTTATAATTTACACGTAAAAGGGCTACGTTGAGACACACAGACACAGACGAAAATTTAAGAAATAGTAGAAAAAGGGTTCTGTGTGTGATCCTTTAACAGTTTAAGCGTTTTTTTTACAGATTTATTATTTGAAATAAATGATTCCCAAACTGTCGTTTAAGTGTTAAAAAAATATGTATAAAACAATGATTTGGAAATATGTAAGCTTTAAAAAAAACAAAATAAAAAAGTGAAAACCGGGTGGTTTTTGAACGTGCGAACCAAAGTTATTATCAGAAATCTTACAGCATTACACAAAATCAAAAAGTATTTCATGTCTGTACTGAGGCTTGACCTTGCGACTCACTGTTCGGAAGGCGGTTGCCGTCATCGACAGGCTATTTGTTCTCGTAACAATTAGTCTAAAATAGTTATTCTATTACAATGCATGTTATGACAGTTGTCAGTTGTCAAACAGTTGAAAGCTATAGACGAAATGCAATATTGCTCACCCCCGTAAGTAATTAGCGTGATAATATATAGCCTATGTCCTTCCCTAGGTTGAAATACATCTCCTTGCCAAATTTCATTACGATCCGATCAGCCGTTTTGTCGTGAAAAGGTAGCAGACAGACAAACAGAGTTACTTTCACATTTATATAATGGTATGGATTAAGTAGGACATTCAAAGTTATAAAGTGAAGGCAGAGTTAGTATATCGATCTCTTTGAATTTTTGTCTGAGTGACTCGCGAGGACCCATTTTATAAATCGCGCGGACTGCCCTTTTTTGTTGTAGTATAAAAAAAATAAAACCGACTTCAAAAAAAAAAACAAAAAAGTGAAAAATAACTTAAGCTTCTGAAGTCGGTGACCTTTGTTTGATTGCTTTAGTTTTTTTGTCACCGACTTCAGAAGCTTAAGTTATTTTTCACTTTTTTGTTTTTTTTTTTGAAGTCGGTTTTATTTTTTGCAAAAAAGTTTTTATTTTTCACTTTTTAGTGGTTCAAATGTGCTTGATAAACATGGAAAGTGCATACCGTTACAATTACAACAAGCCCAAACACGACTAGGACACATTGTCTCATTATGGAGTTCCGTGAATCTTGGCTTCATCATCACATCTGATGGTAGAATGGTTCTTATCAAACGCAAATGCTTCACTTGTTGTAGAAAATACCAAAATCGCAACACGTTTTCATATAAAATTTGAAGAGTTCCCTCGATTTCGCCAAGATTTTTTTTTTTTTTTTTTTAGTTAGTTTTCTACCGCAGACGTGGGGGTCCGCGCTCTTATTTACATTTTATGTATTGTTTAATTGATTTAGAAATAATTAAAACTACGATCGTGCTCCATCATTGGACACGTTACATTACATTAAACTAAGCTTATTATTAGTAACTTATGATCTACGTGAGTCCATCAAATACATATATATATTTATATTTAATTACTAATTAAAATTAACAAAATTAACAAAAATCTACACCAAGCTGTTTCATAACTGCATGGCAATGTGAGTCGACCGGCAGCAACCGTCGGCACCCGTTCACGGACATGACCTGCACATCCGCGCCGCTTAGCTCAACCATTTTGTAGGGAACTTAGCGACCGGATGTGCAGCGCCACCATCGGCACTGTTTTTACGTGAGTATGACAGACTCACCTTGCCATGCAGTTTTACATTCTCTTTTTGGTAACAGAGTTGTTTGGGAGTGGGATGTATTGGCTTTGGGTTTTGGGGTTAGGATGGGGGTTTTTTGTTAGTTACGTCGTCTGATCAGGGACTTCGCTAGCCTGAGCAAAGCTTCCACAACGACTGTGTCTCGATGCTGCATGGCCGTCTTCAGGTTGTACTCAACGACCGTTTTAGTTGGCGCATCCATCGCTCTCTTTGCAAAGCGGCCAGTGGCGTCATCGGCGTCGTCGGTGTAATAGACGCAACTGACTGTATGTCTCGACACCGCCACTACCGCGTGGGAAATGCTGTCGTGGATTTGGAGTCTCCTAGACTTGGTGTTGATGATAATCACGCTGTCGAAGGTAAGACCCTGGGCCTCGTGGATGGTTAGCGTGCGCGACCCTTCGCCGGAGCCGTATCCCTGGCTGATGAGAACAGCTTTCTCTTCTTGCGTATGAACCAGAAATAGGGTGTTTTGGGCGGTGCTCGGTATTTGCGCTCCTGTGTAACCTTTCACGCTCAGTGAGTGGACCCGCGACAGCGACAGCTTGGAGGAGTATATACCGGAGTATATCTCGCTCAACGCAAATGCCACATCCATTGGATTGCGGTGTGTGCAGAGCAGCTCCTGGGTGATGCCAGCCACCAGATTTGGACGGGTATACCTTAGCTCGAAAAGGTTCTCTCTGTCCAGAAATGGTAGCTGGTTTATGTCTCCGATGAGGACAACCTCGCTCGCTCCTGACAACTTGACTGCCATTACTATGGCCCCAAAATGGTTCATAAGAGCCTCGTCCACCGTTAGGCGGTAGCATTTCTCTTCTTTCTTGAACCCGTTGGCTAAGATTGAGGCCATAGTGCGCACCTTTGTCTTTACTCGGTCTCCTAAGCGGTGCGCGAGCTTCTCTCTGAGGTCTTTGGCAGCTTCGGTCGTCGTGGTGGCGACAACGTCATTCTCCTCATCGAAGTGTTTCACCACCCAGGTTGTCTTGCCGCAACCGGGAACTCCGTTTACCCACCTGATATTGGGCACCGTCCAATTTCCCTGAGATGCTGTGTTGTCCGGGATCCCTGAAATGGACTGTGCCATTTCAAGGGTCTTATCGTCCAGCATAATCTTGGTACATTTGGCGGTAACCACTATTGGGTCGTCATTTGGGGTTCTGAATGTTATTTTTCCCACGCGTTCCGTTTCCTCCTCGTCAAGGACCACAAAACCATTTTTTGCGCTGTAGGCTGCCATGTACGACCCTGTCATTTCCCCTTTGATGACTTGGGATTTAACGTTGTCGTACACCGCTGCCTCTGCCTCCTTGAGTAGTACCTTTAGCAGTCCTTCTGTGTTCCTTTGAAAGGTCTGCAGGATCTTCCTGCATGTCATGAGGTTGACCTCTCTGGTCGCCCTCACGATTGCTACGTACTCAAGGAAAGCGCTCTTCACGTGATCTGTGGTGCCCGAGTTCATTGCGAGGACAGGCGGGCTGACCTGTCTTTTATCTGCTCTCGTTGGTGTAGGCTTCCATTGGGTTGGTTCTGATGGTGCCTTCCTGAAGAACCTCTCCACTGCTGCTTCTTGTTTCTCGGCCAGTGATGCGCGGCTGGTGCTTGGGAGCAGTGCTTTCAGAAAAGTACCGAAGGCTTTCAGGCGACTCCTCGACCTGGCTTGGTCCTCTGGGCTGATGGGGGCACTCTGCTCCTTTGCAGCTTTTTCGGCGGCTGCCTTCTGCTGAGCCCTCTCTGATCCGCTTTGTGTGGTCGTGCTAGTTGTGGAGCTCGTCGCGATGGCTGTTGGGTCTCTGGGGGCTTTCAGGAAACTTAAAGTTTCCCCTCTGTCCTCATAGACGACTACCTCATGTTGTTCCGAGGCTTTTAAGCAGCCGAAGCGGTCTGCGACGTCTCCTCTCTCTCCTCCGACCTTCATCGCGTCAACGCTTATTGTGCGGGCTGTGACTGGCATGTGTTCTCCGTAATCCCTGATCTTTTGAAGCAATGAGCTTGCCTGAGCAAATGAAGTCTCCTCCTGCCACTCGAGTAGTGCGATCGTCTTTCCTTTGAATCGCACTAGACGGCATCGGTGGGTGGCTACTTCCACTTGAGGCAGTGTAGCGTACTTACTGTCTTTCATGCTCGTTTTGGTGGTGCTTCCGTTAATTAAGGCGGCAAGGCCTGGTGAGATAGGGATACGGGCTCCAGCTCGGCTTGAACCTATGCAGAAGCTTATGCCTAGCTTTTCTGTGTCTCTGTTCATGAACAGAGCGACACCTCTCAGCCTGACACCTGGGACTCCATCTCCTCCACATGCCAGGAATTCCGTGATGGGCATGGCGGTGGGCGCTGGTTGTAGGCTAGCTTCGGCTGTTGCTGCTTCTGCCGCTGGCACTGGCCGCTCGTTGGTGTTTACGTGTGTGTCTTGTGTAATGATGAGGCGTGTACGTGTTATGCTTTGTGTTGTTGTTGACTGTGTTGCAGTTGTTGTGGTTGTTGCTGTGGTCGGGACTGTTCGCCTGGCAGATGTTAGTCGGCTTCGACGTTGTGAGGTTACGTCCGTTTTGTTAGCCTCTGCTGCGACTATGGCGACTTTGCTTGCAAATGCCAAGAATGGTTTTCTGGTAGCCGTTCTCCCCATGATGGTGTGGAGTATGGACTGGCTCAGCTGGGTTTCGATCTTGGCTTCCAGCTCCATTCTGTCGTGACTGAATCTGGGGCATTCAAAGAGTAGATGCCAGACGGTTTCGTCGCAGCTGGGGTCACAGACGCACGAGGGACTGTCTTTGATGTGAAAGCGGTGGAGATACGCAGAGAATCCTCCGTGTCCTGTTAGGACTTGTACATGGACCGGTGTGAGAGCTGTGTCTCTGAGTGTTCTTTTTGCCGCTAGGACGTCTGGGAAGAACACTTTCGTGACCGATCCTGTACTCGAGGATTCGTAGCGCACCTGCCACTTCTTTATAGTCCCCTCCCGTATCTTCCTTCTCACGAACGATACGGGGACCTTGCTGTAGTCTGCTGTATCTTTTGTTAGAGCTGCCTCCTTGGCTAGCTCGTCCGCTCTCTCATTTCCGGCGGTTCCCACATGGGCCTTTAGCCAAAAGAGCCTCACTTGTCGGCCTTCTTCTCTGATCTCGCGGACGCATCTCTTGATTTGCTGTGCCAAATGGTGAGTGACGGACGGACTCCTCAGCAGGTCAAGTGACGATCTTGAGTCACTTAAGATGCTTACGGAGTCCGCACTGGATTCTCTTGCCATCCTCACAGCTCTGAAGAGAGCGTACATTTCCGATTGGAAGACCGTGTTGTGGGGCTCCAGGCCAAAGGTGCTGGACTTGGACTCTTTTCCATTTTCCCACCAAGTTAGGGCAGCGCCGACTTTCCCCTCTATCTTGCTGCCGTCGGTGTATATTTGGGGACCGATTACTTGGTGAGAATCCGAATTGAGAACCTCCTCCTTTTTTAGAAGTCGGTTAAAAATGGAGTCAACGTCTTCTGCTGATCCCCACAGCAGGATGCCGTAAGACATAATACTGTGGAAATAAGCATAGTAAACTAACCTAGCAGTGGCTACATCCGTTAACTGCCTTATTTTCCTAACTGCATATGCAGCTGAGCTTAACCTACCTGAAAGAGTTCTAATGTGCGCGCCCCACTGTAATTTTGAATCTATAGTAATCCCTAAGAATACAGTTTCCGCTATAACATCAAGTTTATTGAGATACTATGATGCTGATATGTTGCCTGTAGAATTATTTGCCAAAAAATCAGAATGATCGCATGTATTTTAGTACTTATGTTTTTCTTTTGGTTAAAATATTTTTTTAGAGATAAGTTCGTGTTTTTTTTATGCAGTAAAATTCATTGTTCATATTATGTTTTCAAAACTCTATCATACTAGCATAATTATATCATGAAGAATATAATATTTTTTTTCTGATTTTAGTGATTTATTTTAGGCAATAAAAAATTCGCGTTTAGCTCATGGTTAATCACAGTCGAAAAACATCACGCCTGAGCCTATTTCTCGAAGATGAATGCAGAGTTGTACAAATAAATACTCCAAACATTCAAAAAGTAAGTCAGAAAGCAAAAAGCCAACGTCACGCGGTGTTCCCAGGCGGTCACCCATCCAAGTACTGACCGCGCCCGATGTTGCTTAACTTCGGTGATCGGACGAGAACCGGTGTATTCAACGTAGTATGGACGTTGGCGATGGTAAAGATGAAATATTCCTTCTCATAAGGACCTTCTCCACGAGCGAGAAAATCGCAACGATCTTATCGTCGTACCACGTATTTCTATAGCTATACGATAATATCGTATAGCTATAGCATTTGACCAGATTATGTGCAAGTTAATGATTGACTACAAATTATTCAGTTCACAAGAAGTTTTGCCAATCACAAAGATTTGCACTCATGACAACTCGGCCTCAACAATTACTGAGATTACAAATAAGCAAGAGTACATTAAAACAACGAGCGATCAGTTTTTTCTATAATAAATCATCAATTATTAAAGTGCCTATTATCAAGTCTGTTTGCCCAATTCGAACAAATGTGTTCATATGTCATCAAAATGTATGTGGTATCAGTAACAAGAAAAGTGAACTAGAGGTTTACATAAATTCGCTAGATAAGAAAGTAGACTTTATTTGTATAAGTAAGTGAACATTTTTTAAACGATAAATCGATTTCTGTATTTAATCTCGAAAATTATAACTTAATCTCATACAATACGAGGAACAAAAAAATCAGAGGGGGGAGTCTAATCTTGGGACACATAGGCAGAAAAGTGGAAAATATAGATTTTATAAACAAATTGTATAAGATGGAAGCCTTTGAAGTGTGTTGCATTAAGGATACTCGTACTAGTCTATATTTGTGTTGCTGTTATCGCACTCCCAATGACAAGAATTTTGCTCATTTTATGTTAAATACGGAGAAGATGTTGGAATATTTGTTCGATAAGAAAAGCGTTATTTGTGGTGATTTTAATGTGGACTTAATGGTTGAGAGCAAAAACCGGACTGAATTTATAAGTTTACTGGCATGTTATAATTTCCGACTGCTTATTAATACACCTACGTTTATTCGCAACAATTGTGAATCTTGTTTAGATAATGTTATAACTAATCTGCCTGATGATTATGTAAAACAATGTGATGTAGACCACAATGGCTTGGCAGATGGACACTGTGCACTATTGGGCGACTTTTTGTTAGATAATATTGATAATTCAAATAATAATAAATATATAGTCGTAAATAAAAGAGTCTTTAACACCAAAAACCGCTTAGCTTTTAGACAAAGTATTCTTGAAACTGATTGGATTAGTATGGGCATGAACAAGTTCTTGAAGACATTTGCTTCAATTTACAAAAATAGTTATAAAAAGAGAGAACAAAAAATTAAACTCAAAAATGGTTTCAAACTAAGGTGGATGACAAAAGGCATTAAAAAATCAAGTCAAATGAAACGTTTGCTGTGTGCTGGTGGTACCAAGCTGGAAGACAGTGTTAGGAGTTATAAAAATAATTATATAAGAATATACAGAAGGGCCAAGAAAATTACAATAACGGAAAGTATTAACAATTCTTGTAATTTGAGTAGAGAGGTTTGGAGAGTTATAAATAAGAGCACAAATAAAATAAAAGCACCGCATTCTGAAATTCCCTTGCTTAAATGTGACGGTAAAATTATAGAAAATCCCTTAGAAATTGCAAATGTATTGGTAAATCAATATGGCTACACATATATTTTGAGTAATTGTGAGAATCTAGATCCCCGAAAACTTCTAGAACAAAGCACCAAAAGGGTTCAAAATGACATGGTTATTGCCCCTGTTACTCCAAGTGAGATAGGAGTAACAGGGCTGCTATGGGAATGTGGTTATGACGACATTCCCATAGCAGTTGTTAAAGAAAATTTAGATATATTAGCTTTGACTAGTTTTTACAATAATAGTAGATTTTTAACCAAGGGCTGTATGACATCAATTGCATACGAGGTTTTTGGCGCCTGAGCGAAGCGAAGGCGCTAATTAACCCGAGTATGCAATTGATGCTTACGCCCGAGATAAATACTCTGCTTTACATATCGATTGTGAGGTAAGTAAACAATAAGACAGCAGGTTTCAATGAACATTTATTAAGAAGAAAAAAATGTGTATTTAATTAAAATTAATAGTAAAATTATTACAATTTGTAAGAGATATGGTCACGTTCTTTTTAGGTATATTTATAGTTTGAATATGAGTTTGTGATGATAAGACTTGAGTTTGAGTGACTTGAGGTTCTTGCATCGTAAATGGCGGCAGTCGACTGGTACTATTTTCTTCATTAAAAAATGGCTCAGATGATGTGCTTTGACGTGGTGATTTTAAGTTTATATTTTCTGTTATTTTAGAAGTAATTTTGCTTTTGTTTGCCATCGAATCTTCGATATAACCTTCGGCCACTTTGCTGGACTTCCAGCCGCCGTGCCTTTTTAACAGAGTGAGGTTGGCTCCCGAATCAGCCAATAGAGTCGCTGATGTTCTGCGAAAGCAATGCCCGGTGTATAACTCTACGTTACTCAGTTTTAAATATGTGGCTATTTGCTTTGGCATGCCTGTAAATTTGTTTTTTCCTATTACTTGTCTTTGGCATTTTCCTTTACTGTAATTAAGAAAAAGACGATTTGTATCCACGTTTTCAGGCCGAAGAGCTTGATATTTTTCAACATAATTTGCAAATTCTTCATGCACAACAAATGACCGGTCAATTTTAGTTTTCGTGTTAGGCAGTTTTATGAGTAGTAATTTGTTATGTTTTTCTACATTTTCTATTGTCAAGTTTGTCAATTCCACGGTTCTGCAGGCTCCCGATATCCCAAAAATTAGAACAACCTGTAAAAAAGACATAAGTTGTATTAAAGGCTGGTGCCTTTAATACAACTTATGTCTTTTTCGCATAGTATTTTTGTGAAATATTTTGGTAACTTATTAAAAAGGGCAAGTAAATACGTAGGTACCTTTATTGCTAAATAAATTTCATCCGGAGCTTCATTTAAGAATTTCTGTACTTCTTCTGCAGTAAATACCTTCGATTTCTTGCTTTTAAAGCCGTCAGACTGCCTTTTCAAGAAAGCAGTAAGTTTAGAAAAATCTTTCAAATTCACGTCATGTTTTGTCATCATTGTAGATTTTAGTATGGAATAAAAGCACCATAAACTGGAAGGTTGTAGCCTCTTAGATAATTCATCAAAATATGATATAAAAACACTTTCAGAAAGAGATTTCACTTTTTTTTCTGACCGCCATTTCATAAATTCGTCGTATGCCTTTACATATCTTTCTTTCGAGTTCGGCGGTAATATATTTTCGACAACTGTTTTTGCCTTTTCTTTAATAAAATCGGGCGTTAGATCTATGTCTTCGTCACTAGACATGTTTAAAACTTTTGAAAAAGAACTCAAACAAGAAAATTAATTATTTTCGCGATGCTTTCGCGCCTACTAGTAGACTGCCTTTTTTTTTCACGCACGCAAGCGCGTCAAATCTTGCTGGCCAGTTTGATTTTTAAATCGATTCCATCTAACATACGATGTGGAAACAAATAGTTCCATATTTAAAATAAAATCTTTATAAAATAAATTGTCTAGATTCCGATTCGAGTAATTAATCGATACCGAGAAAAAAAAAATTAACTTTTTAAAAATATTCTTCGTGCAGTATGAGTATGACAGTTCTTTTTTCAAATTCCAAAACCTATGCTGTAATGATAGTCATACACCCCGGCATTCAGGGGTGTAAGGGTGTACTTACAGAGCAAGAGATATGTAAATGTATTTTAGAAGGTATTTTTCCGGAACAGTTAAAAATAGCGAAAATTGTTCCACTCCACAAAAAGGGTTCAAAAAAAGGTCCAAAAATCTATAGACCCATCTCTTTGCTCCCTATTTTATCCAAAATTTTTGAGAAAATTATTAAGAGTAGACTTGTAATTCATCTAAATATAAACAAGGTATTGCACTTAAGACAATTTGGATACCAAAAAAATGTCGGAACAGGGGACGCTATTTATACATTAGTGGAAGATATTATTAGTAAATTTAATAGGAAAAAGAGGGTAGCTGGCATTTTCCTTGATTTAAGCTCAGCCTTTGATACAATTGACCACAAATTACTCATTGCAAAATTAGAGCATTATGGTGTGAGAGGCAAAACGTTACAACTCTTCTCCTCATTTTTAAGTAACGGGAAAATGTATGTAGATATTAGTAATATGATAGCAAAAGGTAATAGCAATGGTAATAGATCTTCTGTGCAAGATATAGTATCAGGCGTACCCCAAGGCTCGATCTTGGGGCCTATATTGTTTATACTCTTTACAAATGATTTAATTAATTACATGGCTTCAATATTTCCCGACACACAGCTGACCGTTTTTGCAGATGACACCAACGCAATAGTTGAAGCTAACGATATACAGGAGCTTTCTGCTAAGGTTAATGCAGTTTTGAGAGTTTTTAAATCTTGGTTTGATGGTAACAAGCTTTTAATTAACACTGAAAAAACCAACATAATGTTATTTAGTACAACAGCTCGTAATAAAGACAACATGACGATCGCACTTAATGTCGTTAAAATTGACATAGTTATGAGGCAAAGTTTCTAGGGATATACATTGATAAATATTTAAATTGGAAAAGAGAATTGCAAGCCATTGATTCGTATATTTCTTCAGCGTGTTATGCCTTACGCAGTCTTAGGGACGTATTAGACTTAAAACACCTTAAAAAAGTATATTATGCTCTAATAGAATCAAGGTTAAGATATAGTGTTCAGTTTTGGGGAATAGTTACAAATATAACTGCCAGAGAGCCTTTGTGCTCCAAAAAAGGGCCATACGAACCATGGTCCGGATATCGCAAATAGAGAGCTGTCGACCGCACTTTATAAATTTAAAAATTCTTACTGTGCCCAGCCTCTATATTTTAGTACTGCTGGTTAATTTTAAAAAATACTTACATAACTATGAAACAGATGAGGAGAGACAGGTGAGAGAAAGTACGCGCAGAAAAGATTTTAAAAACAAAATAATTCCCCAACTTAATATTGTTCCGCATAGTGCTCAATATCAAGCAGTGCGGATTTTTAACAGGTTGCCATTGGACTTAAAAACTATAATTTATGAAAGCTCATTTAAGTCAAGACTCAAAGCATTCCTATTGGAGAAATGTCTGTATTCGATAGACGATGACATATCCCCTTCTTAAGGTGATTGGATGATCGAGTTCTTTGCCATTTTGTCGCTAGATGGCGACACATCCACAGTTTCGAACATTTTCAATTTTTACACCTAACATAGATATTTTTAATAGACAACTTTATTAAATGCGAAACCTAGGGCATTAACTTGATTTTTTTAGATAATCACTGTGCTTGTTAACTAGTATCATGCAAAGATTTCATCAAAATAAAGATTAGCCGCTTGAATATGCTCTTTACACACACATGCAAAGTAAATAGTAGTAACTTTCAACACCACTAGATGTCGTTTTATTCAAACATGGTTGGAAAGGACCAAATTATATAAAACATGAATGTCCTTACATTATAGCAAACAAATTTTAATTTATTTACTAACCATAGGGTAAGTCAGGGAGAGACGCCTATACGGTATAGATGCCTACTGAATTTAAAAAAATAAAATTAAAAAATTACGTGAATCGGAACGCATCCTTATTATGTCAATTTGACAGCTAATGTCAGTGTGAAAGTTTTGATACGGACAATAATTATTTTAAAATAGTATTTTGTTGTGAATTCCAAAAATAAGGTAAGTGTAGTTGATTAAATCGGTATAATATATTCTTTGAGTTAGTTTGCAGTATTTTTTTCCCCTAATTTTTCTCGTAAATAGTATTTTTTTGTTTTATAACCTAACATTGTGATCTTGTTTTGTTGGTAATCCACCTTTTTGTATTGAAAGTGCTTTCGGGTACGTTCAGAGTCGATAGGCATCTCTCCCTAATGATTGGGAGAGATGCCCAATGAAGTTTCAGGGTTAGATGCCTAGTAAATATTAATGATATTTTATCTTTTCAGATGCCAAATGAATACAAAAGAAAACCTTCTGGCTCTAATAGAGCTACGTGGAGTGAAGAAGACTTAGAAAAGGCCATTTCTCTAGTAAAAGATAAATCATTAAATTTTTTTCAAGCAAGTAAAGAATACAATATTCCTTACAGAACTCTTCGTCGTCGATTTCTCATAGGCAATACTAAAAAAGGACGACTTGGACCTGACTCTCTGTTTGGAAACAAAGAAAAAAAGATTGTTAATCATATTAAGAAGTTGCAAAGCCGTGGATTTGCACCTATTTTCACCAGAAAGAGACATAGAATACGAAATTCTTGGAGATATTTGTGTAGTGTGTGGGGAATATTATCACGCCACTAAAAAGAAATGCGACTGGTTACGGTGTGTTCAATGCGAAATGTGGTTTCATGAAGATTGCAGTGAAGATTCAGCGGAATGCCTAACGTGTAATGTCTGATTATGTATTAATTATTTGTGGGCATCTATCCCTGGTATCTATAGGCAACTCACCCACATGCCTGGGAGAGATGCCTATTTTACATTATTTTTAAAAAATATTCTTGAATCAAAATATGTTACACAATAGTTCCAAATTTAATCTGAATGGCATAAATAAACAGTGATTCAAATAAACTATGTGTATTTCATTTAGTACCTTACATATATAATTAATAATGATTTTTTTTTTAAACTATTTGCAACTCTCCCTGACTTACCCTACTATATACTACTAGAGGTTAAATTGTTATGTTCCAATCCATTCTATGCATACTTTTGTTTCTAGGCTCGATATCCGATACCTTTCACCATAACAGTATTATAATATCTGTGCCATAACAAATTATTCAGATAAATTATTGTGGGTAATAAAGGTACGTTGTACCTATATAGGTTGTTATGTGACTGAACCTAAATAGTACATAACGTGTAAATAAATTGTGATGAGTTTAGTACTCATCACAATTTATTTACACGTAAAAGTAAATAAAAGATATTTTATTCAATTGTAAAGCTTTTTATTGTAAGTACCTTTACTATAAATTAATAATATTTTTCTATGGTTCATATTTTCATACAAATAATCGTTTTATTCACTCTCAGTTTCTGGTTGGATTCGAACCATCGACTCGTACCACCATACAAAGATAACATAGTTTTTTTAAATATTTTGTTATTTACAATTATGATTCTGAATTTAGTATTAGAAAGAATTATGTACGTAGATTACAATTTATATAAAATCACACGTAAGTGTATATAACGGCACATGTAAGTATCTTACACAACAACACACAAGTGGTTGCTAGCTAACGATATCATTTATGTTTCAAGAATACCTACTTATTATACAATTTTGAACTTCAATAAATATTCTTTTACAATTGAATTGTTAGACTGGTACCTAAATACATGAGTGAAACATATCTACATAGAAAATTCTTATAAACTAACAAATAACACAAACTATACATCGCTACGTTCAAAAATAGCATAATAATAGTTTATAATGTTCTCACTGCTGAGACTCGGGCCTCCTCTCAACAGTGGTGATGAAATAATTTACACAAAGCAAAGTCGCTTGGGTTCGAACCATCGACTGGTACCACCAGACAAAGATAAGTAGGTACATAAAAAATATTATAACTAAATATCTTCTCTTCTACGCGCTACTTTTTGTATTCTCTGCCGTCGCCGTGCAGTATTAATCTTCTACTTCTCACTTTTTACTTCCATTTATATAATTTCCGTGCGATCTGAATCAAATGCTGGAAGAAGCAGTTTGCCCTGCAACAAATGAATTTACAGTTTTGTTAGACTATACTTACTGAACCCACACCTCAGAGACCTGAAGAATAAGTTAGGAAATGAGTAAGACATAATATATTTTTCATACCTTTTAATTCCTTGATGTCTAGACATTTGGCATTTTTTTCAACTCGTCTCAAAATAATTTCCGGCAGTACACATGTTTTAAAGAAAGTTACCAACTTCGGCATCATAGCTTTGATAAATTCCTCATCCCGGTTAACTTCTATTACAGCCAATGGTTGGGTGACAGATATAAAGCAAATGAAATAACATTTATTCATTTTGGTAATTCGCAATTGACCCTGGACCTAGAATCAAAATAATAATAGCTGTTAAAAAGAAACAATCCAAGAAATCATCATCATCATCATCATCGGCCTATTAATGTTCCCACTGCTGGGACAGGCCTCCTCTCTATGAGAGCCTGCCCGCCTGCCTAGGTTCGAACCCACGACTTACTGAACGTAAGTCAGGGCCGCCACCACTGGGCCACCGCTGCTCTCTACTCAATGTTCTATTTCATATAAATTATATTCTAAACACAAACATAAAATAAAAAAAAATAACCTGCCGTGTATGTGTAATGTGTAATATCTACTCGCTAATTACATTTCCTATGTGTTTCTCTTTCAGAATTTGTACGCAGAACATGATGTTTAATACGTAGTATTGAACATCCACAATTTACACATAATTGTCGTTGGTGACCACTACTTGTGTTTTGTTCATTTTCTCGAATCCCTGAATTGTTGAGAGCCAACATCCAGCAAGAATGAGAGACCAAGCACTGGGCTGTAAACTGTAAATAAGACATATGCATATTTATTTTTGTTCAGTTTGTACGGATAATAGAAAAGATTATTTAAAAACTGCTAAACAGAACATTAGCTTACCACTAGCAGTCCATAGTCGAATTTCTGATAGTATTTCAACGGGTTTCAGAGGCCGTCTCCTGCGATGCATAATATCAAAGCCGCAATTGCCGCATCACATTGGTTCCTCAATCCTCATTCCTAGTAGGGCAACAAGATCGTGCGCAGGAGTGTTCATGCCTAGGTTGTCATATAAAGCCGGTTCAACGTTTAACAAAATAGCGCCAGGGTCATCGTCATGAGCAGATTGAGTGTCCAAGGGTAAAGCCGGGTCTTCAATAAAAGCGGTATAGGAGTCCATTATAACAAAATGAAAAAAACTTCGCAAAAGTACCTAATCGAAACCACATTGAATGTTTTTATTTTCATTTCATTGTATGCATTTGTCATTATTGACAGTTGGTGTAGCCAGGTAAAATGATTTGAAGGCCAAAATCAATGAGTGTTTTATTTGTTTTTAATATAATTAAAAGAAAATAAATATAATCGTTTGAAAATCACTTGATTACAGATTTTTAAGAAAATGTAATCGTATTTTTATAATTTTTCGAAATCGATTAGTATCTTTCCTGTAAGAATAATCACAGATATAATTAATGTGGCAACACCGAATCAGTGTCCAACCATAAAATGAACGATTCCCTTTAGAGTAGGTACATACCGGTATGTGATGTGATGACAATCAACGAGTGTTGCTAACGTTTGATTTTGTATTTCCTCTTCTAAATCTTATACTTTTTTAAAGTTTTAAGGGTAATTACTAAATATAATTCTACATCACCTTGAAAAGCATCCATTGTACATAAAAATAATACTTACCGTCAATAAAAAACACTTCACTTTTCCATAAAAACTCTTTCACGGACGTTTGAATGGTTCTCAGTAGTAGAGTCGCCAAATATGCTAAACGTGAATGGTGCTTACTACTCAGTTAGCCGTTCAGACGAGCGAAATTTGAACTACAGCTACCATTTTGAGAACGACATTTTGCTGACAGTTAAAAACCCCGAAACATAAATAAACGATGTACAGCAGTCTCTGATTTACAAGTTGTAGGATGTTCTGATATTTAAAAAAAACTGACCAAAAATACTGCCCTACGTTTCCCCTTTTTCTTGGTAAACTTCTTAAATGGCAAGACCAATTTATCTTGACGCACTTTGTGTGCTAATAATATTAAAATTTGCAATAGTTATGAAAAACCAAAGTGGTTTTTCTGTGTACCTATTCACTTATCTTGCTGGTTTCACATGAATTAAATATGATTCAATATTGATTGAATCATATTTAGATGTAAGATGAAGATGAAAATGATGATGTAGATGTAATCTTTTTACTTACATACAGTAGAAAGATTTTTAAATCCTTAGGTACCTACTTTAAATTAAAAGTAGATAATACAATAATTACATTAGTATTGTATCTGTGTGAACCAAAGGCACGTCGCAGATATTTTTTTTTCACTTTCTGGCATTCTCTCTCATCTCCAAATAAAAATCATTTTATCAATCATAAAATGTAAAATTAGCGGGCAAACCCGCGCGCTAGCGCAAACTTGCTATAAACACAATTTTGATTCGCAAGATGTCAAGACAATTATAACGCATGGGCTGACTGGAGGAATGGCACAGCGCCATCTATAAATAATAAATGTTTACCGAACGTAAACTCGTATTACAACAGTAACGAACTTTTTCTCGTGGTTCTAAATATTTCTGTCAGATGGCGCGATTCAGTTCACTCACACATGTAAAGATTTTTCGTTTTTCAACCGACTTCCAAAAAGAGGAGGTTATCAATTCGTCTGTATTTTTTTTTTTTTTTTTTTTTTTTTTGTGTTTGTTACCTCAGTACTCTCGACTGGGTGAACCGATTTTGATGGTTCTTTTTTTGTTTGAAAGCTGGTGCTTCCCGTTTGGTCCCATATTAGTTTGCTGAAGACCTGATGCTGATCTTCGGAGATATACAACGGAACTCTTCAAAAATACACAGCAAATCTGCAGTGATTGCTGCCATCGCTTGTAGGTTCATTGTTTATACTATATTATGACGTAACATCACGCCTGTATGCTCTGAGGGGGTACGCACATGTGTAAATGTGTAAATACACCCAGATTTCGAAATTTTTTGTTACCTCAGAACTTTCGACTGGGTGAACCGATTTTGATGGTTCTTCTTTTATTTGAAAGTTTGTGCTTCCTGTGTGGTCTCATAATTCTGGAGAAATTGAGAGAATTCTTCACATTTTATAGGCACACTAGAAGCGATTTGGGTAGTTTTAGGAAGTGTACTTTCTCGAAGTGCTCCTATTTCAATTTGATGAAGATCTGATGAAGAACTTCTGAGAAATGCAACGGAACTCCTCAATAAATGATAGCAAATGTACTGTGATTGCTGAAATCTCATATCTGTCTATTGTTTACACCAGTTTATAACCTACGACCACGCCGGTACGCTGTGAAGGGGTAAGCACATGTGAACAACTAAAAAGCGAAAAATAAAAACTTTTTTACAAAAAATAAAACCGACTTCAGAGAAAACAAAAAAGTGAAAAATAACTTCAGAAAAAACGCTTCAGAAGTCGGTGACAATAAAACTAAATCAATCAAACAAAGGTCACCGACTTCTGAAGCGTTTTTTCTGAAGTTATTTTTCACTTTTTTGTTTTCTCTGAAGTCGGTTTTATTTTTTATTGGGTCAAATTCTCCTAGAAATACTGTTTTTTTTATAAAATTTGGGCGATTTGCGACCATAATACATTATAAAGTACCATTATACTTGCTTTTATTCTGTAGAAACCGTTTATTTACGGAGATTACAGAGCTTGGAAAATGTATGGCAAGGTCTGTCTAGGCAATCACCTTAATTTTATAGATATCAGTTTATGTGAGACTGGGTAATAATAGATAGTAATTTATGTTGTTATTTTTTTATTAAGTAGGCGTAATGTTTTTGAATTTTTATTAGTATTGATTTCTTTGTATTGTTTTTATTTTTCTAATTTTTGTAATATTTTCTATAATTTTGTGTTAGGTTACGTTAATTTTAGCTGACGTATATTTTGTTATTCATTTATTTTTAGATTAAGATTTCAAACACAATGTAAATTGTTCTTGAATAAATTGAATTGAATTGAATCGAATCAATAGATTTTTTGTAAATCGATCGAAACCACTCATTTCGCACTATTGGGCCCGCAGTGAGTGACGTAACAACCACTTTGTAGTGTAAGCGGATTAGAACTTTTTTCATTCTTACAATTTTCAAACGAAGTTTGAAACACCACAAAGAGTTGCTTATTTAGCTTATGTAGTCGCCTTAACAAAAAAAAAAACAATGCCTACTATTCTTCAAAATTGCATGCAGTGTTCTATAAATAATACTTCCACATTGCAAAAAGTAACTTATAAAGCAAAAAGCCAACGTCACGCGGTGTTCCCAGGCGGTCACCCATCCAAGTACTGACCGCGCCCGATGTTGCTTAACTTCGGTGATCGGACGAGAACCGGTGTATTCAACGTAGTATGGACGTTGGCGATAGCAAAGACGAAATTGTACAGCTTAATGAGCTAACAGTGATACCATTCTCGTACGTGTTTTGTTATCAATATAGTCAAAATCTACACTAATAATAATATTATAAAGAGGAAAACTTTGTTTGTTTGGTTGTAATGAATAGGCTTAAAAACTACTGGACCGTTTTTAAAAATTCTTTCACCATTCGAAAGCTACATTATCCACGAGTAACATAGGATATATTTTATCCCCGTACTCCCACGGGAACGGGAATTACGCGGGTGAAACCGCGTGGCGGGCGCTAGTGGGAGATAAAAAGCTGATCGATCCAGTAAGGAAATACGATGTAATTTATAACATTCAATGCATTGAATATCGTAATGCTACATTACGCAATGCAACATGGGAAGAAATAGCAAATAAATCATCCTCAAACTCGCTACCTATCAGAATCAGAAAACATGACTTACAAATGCACTAGTGCACCTTCTGAGAAAATACAAACGCGTCTGACGCCAATTGACGTTGTATATGTCACCGTAAAATTGTCAAATACGTTATATTGTAATATCCTAGAGATATTACAATATAACGTATTTGACAATTTTACGGTGACAAATATACGGGACAAGTGTGCACCAATTCTCTCACGTTGCACCGCATACGTTGCGTACGTGGGCCCAGTTTGTCTCTCGCTTTATTTTGTTGTTGAAAATGATATCACTGTTAGCTCATTAAGCTGTACAATTTCATCTTTACTATCGCCAACGTCCATACTACGTTGAATACACCGGTTCTCGTCCGATCACCGAAGTTAAGCAACATCGGGCGCGGTCAGTACTTGGATGGGTGACCGCCTGGGAACACCGCGTGACGTTGGCTTTTTGCTTTGGAAGTTACTTTTTGAATGTTTGGAGTATTTATTTTGTACAACTCTGCATTCATCTTCGAGAAATACTCAGGCGTGATGTTTTTCGACTGTGCTTAACCATGAGCTAAACACGAGTTTTTTATTGCCTAAAATGAATCACAATATCAGAAAAATGTATGACATTCTTCAGGATATAATTATGCCAGATAGTCAGTCGCCTGAAAGTCTGACGACCAGTCTTAACAAGAGGTACCCAGTATCGATTAGGAGCGGTTTTTGGATGTCAGATAGGCAGTCGTTCCATGTAAAATACGGGTATTCAGCTGTATCCGATTACAAATAAATACTTCAAACATTCAAAAAGTAAGTCAAAAAACAAAAAGCCAACGTCACGCGGTGTTCCCAGGCGGTCACCCATCCAAGTACTGACCGCGCCCGATGTTGCTTAACTTCGGTGATCAGACGAGAACCGGTGTATTCAACGTAGTATGGACGTTGGCGATAGTAATGATGAAATTGTACAGCTTAAGCTTGAGCAGTAGAACAGTGATATATCACTCAGTCTTATTATGTTATTGAAAATGATATATAATTTTCAATAACATAATAAGACTGCATTTTTCAATCGAACAGGCAGAGATGTATGGTAAATCAACGTATCCATTTATCCAACAAGTAAAAAATATTTAAAAACCCTCCACAAATAATAATGTATGAAAAATAATTCGTTAGATCCTAGGTACCTACCTACCAATCATCACTCCTTCATCTACATCTTCCTCATCTCATTTCGTTTTCCTCATTCCCTTCCAAAATACTTAGTGTACATTATTCTACTAGCCAAACCCTTTCATTTGATACCCATATTGAGAGAGTTGTAAAAAATATGTAATCCGCCGTTTTGTGGCGGCGGCCATATTGGACCATTGCGTCGGTGTCAAAAACAGTGTTATCACACTAGTTAAAAAAAAACGGTCGGTCGGTTAAAAATTGTGCTATCGCACAATTTTTAACCGACTTGCTAAACCAGGCGGAGGTTTGTGTTTTCAACCAGCATATTCTTTTTTTTTTACATAAAATGTTTACCGATTTTACCCCAAAACAGAGTAACCACTAGGTTAATTTTAGTGATTCACTTTTCATTTGGTAAAGGAAGCTAGCGCGGTGGTCCCATACAAATTTAATTAACTTTGCATTTGTCTTTTTCATCTAGGTATATAAGACTATGTGCTATCACTTTGGGCCCTATCAGAATATCAGCGCTGTGACATGTTACAGCGTCATGCTGTGAGATAGGAGCCTTTTGGTCTTGTACAGGACAAATTCTGTTTTGTATTTTGTTTGTTTTTTTCTTATGATTTCGTTATTATTTTTTTTATTCTCTCATTATGTTTACTTTAAACTAGTGTTATAATCACAATTTTAACCTTTTTTTTTTCTTTTTTGTCCTGTCGGGCTAATAAATGCGTTTTCTTTCTTCTTCTTTCTATCATTCTATCATTTTCTAGTTCCGATTTAAAATTGATACTTGACAAGGATTTTTGTGAGAAGGGTAAACAAAAACTTAACAATTTTTTTTTCGTCACTGACTTCTGAAGTTGAAGTTAATTTTCGCTTTTTTGTCATTTTTTGAAATTGAGTTTTTAATAATACCTATTTTGTATGATATTTTGAATGAAAAAGAAAAAGTTTTCTATTTTTTATTATCAATGGTTACAATTACCACAAGCCCAAACACGACTGGGATACATTGTCTTATTATGGAGTTCCGGTGCCTAACACTTGGCTTCATCATCAGATCTGACGATAGAAGAATATCGTCTAATAAAGCGCTGTCGTCCATTGTTTTGTGGTACTGGAACGCATCTGACACCACGGCCACGGAACGTAAACATTTGTGCCGTCATTTTGAAGTAAAATAAAATCACGCTTACGATGTATTTTTTTTAATTTGATCCAAAGGTTGCGAACCCGGATGTGTTCACAAAAGTGGCGGGGACTATAAAGTTAAGGCAATCAATCAGTATCAAGCTGTATGAACAAGGAGTGACGTTAATATTTACACAACGGGAAATGTAAACACGGCGTCACGTCTTTCTTGTGGATACAGATCGATAATTTCGTCTTTGCTATCGCCAACGTCCATACTACGTTGAATACACCGGTTCTCGTCCGATCACCGAAGTTAAGCAACATCGGGCGCGGTCAGTACTTGGATGGGTGACCGCCTGGGAACACCGCGTGACGTTGGCTTTTTGCTTCAAAACCCCTTTTCTCATTAAGTTTGGTTTTTTTTTCACATGTTTATGATATTTTTTTGTATATTTTCAGGAATTATCAGATTTAAACGTGCAGTTACTACTTCGTGACGGCGGGGTGCTGGTTAATGGCGACCAGATGGTACAGCTTCAGCTGGACGACCCTATACTGATGGAGTAACCACCCACTAGGTACAACTGGCTATGTTAGCGGAGATTTTATACAAAAAACTTTTTTGCAAAAAATAAAACCGACTTCAAAAAAAACAAAAAGGTTAAAAATAACTTTAGCTTCTGAAGTCGGTGACCTTTGTTTGATTGCTTTAGTTTTTTTGTCACCGACTTCAGAAGCTAAAGTTATTTTTAACCTTTTTGTTTTTTTTGAAGTCGGTTTTATTTTTTGCAAAAAAGTTTTTATTTTTCACTTTTTAGTGTTTCACATGTGCTTGATATATGGAAAGTGCATACCGTTACAATTAAAACAAGCCCAAACACGACTAGGATACATTGTCTCATTATGGAGTTCCATGACTCTTGGCTTCATCATCAGATCTGATGGCAGAATGGTTCTTATCAAACGCAAATGCTTCACTTGTTGTAGAAAATACCAAAATCGCAACACGTTTTCATATAAAATTTGAAGAGTTCCCTCGATTTCGCCAAGATTCCATCATCAGGTCCAGACTTGGCGATTATGGGACCATTTGGAAAGAATACCCTTTCCAACAAAAAAAGAATTTTCTAAATCGGTTGGCAAGCGACAGAGTTATGCCCGAACAAACATAAAAAAAAAAAAAAAATAGAAACATCCGAATTGAGAACCTCTTCCTTTTTTAGAAGTCGGTTAAAAAGGCCTATGCAGTTCGGGACGGACAAGGGATTTTTTTTTTGCCACGGGACATTCAAACGTATTGGTAAAGAAATACGACCGTGGCCCGTATTTCAATGCAAATCCCTTTAGATGCCACGGCATGCTCCGGCATAATTTTAAAGCATAGCAATTGATGTCGTATTTCTATACGAATACGTTTGAATGTCCATTGGCAAAGAAAAACAATCCCTTACCATGCCGTCCCGGTCTGTGTAGGCCTTAATGCAGGGTTCTCCAACCTTTTTAATGTAGATTCTCCCAAGATTTAAAATAACATTTTCATGCCCCCCGCCATTTTATTTGTGACATTAACCCTCTCAAACACGAGTATGTCGAGGAAAATGGAACAAGTCTTTGCAAAAAGCATGAGGGGCTAGTGCGACAATGGTGTCGATTCTGATGTGCACAAACTGAACTTAATTTAGGCTAGCGCTATCTTTTTCTCTCTAATAAAACGAGAAAGAGACGGACGTAATTTAGAGCTGTCAAATTTAATTGGAACTAATATTTCCATACAAATGAAGGGTGCACGTAAAAACATGTCGACTAAAAACACGGTGAAGCCCAAGGCATAAACTAGTTTGACATCTCTAAATTAGTTCATAGCTATAGCCGTCCTTTTCTAACACTGTCTATTAGTAAAAGATAGCAATATCCTAAATTAAGTTTAGTTTGTGCACAACAGAATCGACACCAGTAAGAAATCGTTTGATCCAAAACTGCTCCAAGGTCACGAGATGGAAGTCATCTTTCATGGCCGAATTCTGCCCCCTAGGGAGACGCGGCCCACAGGTTGGCAAGTCCTGCTTTAATGCATAAAATATTACGTCATTGAGTTACTTTAGGAGACTACTTACTATATTGAGAAAAATATATTATGTATGTAGCCTAAAAAACGCTAGTAATGTATTGTATAACAGTTTATTACACACTTAGGTTAATGTTCACCGAAAAGATAACGGTCTGATTATCTATTATTTGTTTAAGGGACATGTTCCCATACAAAAATGTGTTATAAACAGCTGTTTTTAGATAATCAGACAGTCTGCCTTTGATTGGCGCATAAAATTAAAAACATTGTTGACACTTGTTTAAGTTTCTATAACATCAATGATTTTACCTTTAATTTAATTATCATAATTCAATAAGTAAAAAACACAACAAGAGAGTGAAAAACGCATTATGTGAAGTACAAAAATGACCTTATTTATGAGATTTTGCTTTCATTTCTCCGGTATCCTGGAGACCGGAGACCTGACTTTATGACCGTGGGACTACCTTGGGGGTACCCTTTCGAGCAAAAAAAGATTTTTTTAAATCGGTCCATACTTAAATACACATACGAACGATTTTTTCATAACAGCGCCTGAACTATTTTCCATATTATGAAGGTGTAAAAAAATGAAGTTAGGGAGTATGCCATATTTTTTATACATTTTTATCTTCTTTTTGAGATACGTCACTTTGTTATAGGACGTGGGGTAATTTTGTATGGATTGTGATCCGTCTTCTTTAATTTTACCTTTTGTATAAATGGATACGTTCATTTACCATACATCTCTGCCTGTTCGATCGAAAAATGCAGTCTTATATGTTATTGAAAATGTATATCACTGATAGCTCATTAAGCTGTACAATTTCATCTTTCTCATTGCCAACGTCCATACTACGTTGAATACACCGGTTCTCGTCCGATCACCGAAGTTAAGCAACATCGGGCGCGGTCAGTACTTGGATGGGTGACCGCCTGGGAACACCGCGTGACGTTGGCTTTTTGCTTCAAAACCCCTTTTCTCATTAAGTTTGGTTTTTTTTTCACATGTTTATGATATTCTTTTGTATATTTTCAGGAATTATCAGATTTAAACGTGCAGTTACTACTTCGTGACGGCGGGGTGCTGGTTAATGGCGACCAGATGGTACAGCTTCAGCTGGACGACCCTATACTGATGGAGTAACCACCCACTAGGTACTACTGGCTATGTTAGTGGACATTTTATACAAAAAAGGCCTGCGCAGTTCGGGACGGGCAAGGGATTTTTTTTGCCACGGGACATTCAAACGTATTGGTGTAGAAATATGACCGTGGCCCGTATTTCAATGCAAATCCCTTTACATGCCACGGCATGCTACAGCATCATTTTAAAGCATTGCAATTGATGTCGTATTTCTATACGAATAAGTCTGAATTTCCATTGGCAAAGAAAAACAATCCCTTACCATGCCGTCCCGGTCTGGGTAGGCCTTAATGCAGGGTTCTCCAACCTTTTTAATGTAGATCCTCCCAAGATTGAAAATAACATTTTCATGCCCCCCGCCATTTTGTTTGTGACATTAACCCTCTCAAACACGAGTATGTCGAAGAAAATGGAACAAGTGTTTGCAAAAAGCATGAGGGGCAAGTGAGACAGTAAGAAATCGTTTGATCCAAAACTGCTCCAAGGTCACGAGATGCAAGTCATCTTTCATGGCCGAATTCTGCCCCCTAGGGAGACGCGGCCCACAGGTTGGCAAGCCCTGCTTTAATGCATAAAATATTACGTCATTGAGTTACTTTAGGAGACTACTTACTTTATGGAGATAAATATGTATGTAGCCTAAAAAACGCTAGTAATGTATTTTATAACAATATAATACACACTTAGGTAAATGTTCACCGAAAAGATAACGGTCTGATTATCTAATAATTGTTTAAGGGACATGTTTCCATACAAAAATGTGTTATAAACAGCTGTTTTTAGATAATCAGACCGTCTGCCTTTGATTGGCGCATAAAATTAAAAACATTGTTGACAATTAGTTTCTATATCATCAATTATTTTACAATTTATTGTTTATGTAACATGGTTTTGGAACGCACTCTGAAAACTTTTCATTTCGCGAGCTCTAAAAATATGGTTGGTTCTGTTACCCAAAATTTTAAATAATATTTCCTAATGACGTGTACGATTGTTTATAGTTTGGCTTCTCCCAAATGTAATTATATTTAAGTGCAATTCTTTAGTTGGTAATTTTTATATTTTTCTAGTAAATGTTTTGATTGCAACAGGTTTTTTATTTTGGTTCCGTTATTTCACACTTTTCCTTTTAAGATCGCTAGCTGCTCGAAATATAAAACATTAGGTACATCTTAACCCATTTGGACCCAAATACAAACTAGCAGCAAAATTCAGAAAAAAACTTTATTGACGTAACTATTGGAGGCTAGTAAGACATTTTACGAAGAAAAAACAAATTAAAAAAACTTCCTTATGTATTAAAAAACACCGTCCTCAAATGGGGCCAATGGGCTTATGTGTTGTATTTTTCAATACAATAAAAAATTCGATGCACAATGTTTTCATCCATTTTTTACATTGCCAACGTGCTTTCATGTGACATTCGTTGCATCGTAGCTGGCTTGGCAGTTTCTGGGGAAAGTGTCCAACAAACAAACAACAACAAAGTCATACTTGGCACCACTAAAGAAGGTTTACGACGCCTTCCATCGGGTCTTTCAGTGCCTACACTCATCAAATAAAACCGGGTGATACTTCGACGAAACTGGGGCTAGTCTAGTTTCTCTTCAGTGGTCAAGACATGCAGCCAAGCAGTAGCTACTGATAATTTGAGGTCATCACCAGCGACACGAAAATCATGTTTGTTGTGTTTTGCGGCATATAACTTTGTATTCATAACGATCATGTCAAAGCCCTCCATATCAAATAACTTTTAAATGTTGACTGGAGTTCGGTCTTTGGGCTGGTTTATAACGTTTTCCCTTCGCTTCTGAACCCGATGAAAGCATGTCAACATAGGAACCGTCACAATTACGCCAACAAGGTTCCTGGGTTTCAACTTTGTGTTTTTATAACGGATCACCATCACTGCCATCCCTCGTTCGTCATCGTTCGTCGTTCCTGGACTCGAACACTTCAACTAGAATTTTTTCGTGGACATCATCTTCATCGCCGTCTTCTTCATCCGTGAACACTTGGGTCTGGAGGGATGGCCACTTTGTCGTAACTCACATAAGGATTATCCTCTTTATTCAAAATGATTTCGAGAGCTTCCTCGAGTCCTCTATATTCATTTGCAACATCAAATAATCGATTATTCATTGTTCACGTCGAAACTAAATCTGCGAATAAGAAATAAAAATGTTAGCAATCAGCCCATTGGCCCCATTCGGGGACACCATACAAAAACATCTGCCAATCCAGCAAAATCTTGGAAAATACTTGACATATTTGCTTTTATTACTAGTCGAAACTATCGCCTAATGAAAAATCAAGAAATAAGGAAAAATAACATTGTGAATATTGAAAAAATATGACTTACCTTTGGTCCAACACCTATTTGTTCCATGAAGTGAATAAACTCACTTATTTCATCCAATCAATCCGATAAATCACAATACTATTAATTGGTTTTACAAAGCCACACTCTTTGGCATTACAAATTCGCCTGCTAACAAAACATAGCTAGAATAAGTTTTAAAATGTGGGTACATAAAGAAATGGCCCCAAATGGGGACAGCGGGCTCAAATGGGTTAATATATATAAATCTCGTGTCACAATGTTTGTCCTCAATAGACTCCTAAACCACTTAACCGATTATAATAAAATTCACACACCATGTGCAGTTCGATCCAACTTGAGAGATAGGATAGCTAACATTTCAATTTATGAAACGCAGACGAAGTTGCGCCGGTCAACTAGTTACATTATACAGAGTGGAGAAGACAATACGACAATAAATGAAATCACGCGTAATACTAGTACATAGGAATAATTCTACACGACGAAGAACCCTGAAATCGCGAAAAAAAAATCAGCTGTTCCCTACATTTGTGTTCGCATAACTCGTCAAAATGTAGGGAACAGCTGATTTTTTTTTCGCGATTTCAGGGTTCGTCGTCGTGTAGAATTATTCCTATGTACTAGTATTACGCGTGATTTCATTTATTGTCGTATTGTCTTCTCCACTCTGTATAGCAACACATTAAGGATGCATGAAAAATGATATCAAAACTATTTTTATTTTCCTTTGAAAATAAGTCTACCCACAACTAGATACTCACACAATAGACCAGGGCCTTTTTTTTTAGGATGGGAAATCATCAAATGACTTCTCCCGCTCTGGGCGGAGCGGGAGGGAGTGTCAGACTTTTACTGACTAAAACCCATCCTTGTTCCTTCCTCGCCCTTTATGTTTCGGGGTCGCGGTATCTCTTTCGAACAGGCCCGCAACCCCGGCAGATGGACCAGGGCCTCAAGTCTGCTATTAAAATAAGGTCAGAATAGTCGATCATTGATTTCATAATGGTCAAGTCCTGTCAAGTTTAGTAATTTACTGATATAATGGCGTCCGCGTCATTTTGACTTTCCAATGGTCAACTACTGACACTCCATTGAAAGAATATCATAGAATGATAATCTGGCATGAATAAATGTTCACATTTAGTAACGAAAACCATTTGTAGTAATCAATAAAACGCGATTTTATTACGAGAAACATTGACCGACCAATGATCAACCATTGTGAATTTAGCAGATTACGAACTTTAAGCAAAATGACAATGGGATGGGATTGGAATAGTGTTACGAGCGACGAATTTATAACTAATTCACCTTTACAAAAAAAAACAAACCGGTTCATCCGTTCGGACGCTACGAAGCCATAGACAGACACACACCACACACACAGACACGTCAAACTTATAACACCTCGTCGTTTTTACGTCGGGGGTTAAAAATAGCATAATTGGGCCCCAGGTTTCCCAAACTTGGGTTTATTAGATTGCGCCCTAGTTGTCGAAATAGAGTGCAAGATACAAAGGAAGGTAGATCTACCATCTACAATATCTATCCTACTTCCTACTAATATTATAAATGCGAAAGTTTGTGAGTATGTATGGATGGATGTTTGTAACTCTTTCACGCAAAAACTACTGAACGGATTTGGATGAAATTTAGTACACAGATAGTTTATAACCAGATGATTTTGTAGATCACAACATATTACTTAATAAATGCGAGCTATATGGAATTCGTGGCAAAGCACTGGAATGGATTAAAAGCTACCTAACCAATAGAAAACAATGCGTTGAAATTAACCACATAAATGATAAACTCGTGTCTACCCCATTCAGATCAACTTTTGAAATAAATAAATTTGGAGTACCCCAGGGTAGCGTCCTGGGTCCACTCCTTTTCTTAATCTACATCAATGATGTTCCTCAAATAACAGCACATGAATGTATCCTCTTTGCAGATGACATATCGGTTATAGACCAACCTGATATAAAATATGAAAATTCATTGAATAATACCATTGACTCAATTATGAGTTGGCTAAAGGACAACAACCTAACAGCCAATGTTTCTAAAACCAAAATTCTACAATTCTCGAATTATAATAACAGTAAATTACAATCTTTAGGCTTATATTATAATAACGTAAAAATCGAAGATGTCTCCGAAACAAAATTTTTAGGCCTTACCTTGGATAGATACTGCAATTGGAAAGCACATACAACCCGCATCTGCTCTAGTCTAAACAAGTTTGTTTTTGCACTAAGAAGACTTAGAAAATTGTCAAGTTTAAAAACTGCCATGGCTGCTTATCATGGCTACGTTGGCTCACTACTCAGGTACGGTCTGCTTGTATGGGGTAACTCTACCTTCGTTAAAAAAGTATTTATAACCCAAAAGAAATGTATCCGCGCCATTTGCGGCGTTGGACCTCTTGATTCATGCAGACCTCTTTTCAAAAAGTTGGACCTACTTACACTTGCTAGCTTATACATTTTAGAAGTAGGGATGTTTGTTAAAAAGCACCCGAACCTGTTTACTAAAGTAACAGAAAATAAAAAGTTTATCTCTAGAGATCCCACTAAACTGGCCATAACAAGATGTAGAAGCACTCTCTTCCAAAATCAAAATCAAAATCAAAGCATTTATTTCAAGTAGGCCAATAACAGGCACTTTTGAATTGTCGAAACAAAGATGAACATTTAAAGTAGCTACAGTCCCAGTCACAAGACATAAAAACTGTGAAAGTACTGTAGTTGCCCATTCCCTAGCGTAGATCTCTATGGAGAAGAACGGGCAAGAAACTCCATGGACACTCTTTTAAATCAAAATATTGTTACAAAATCTTGGTTACATCATTCATTTTGAGATGGTAGATTATGTGAGAACAATGTAGCAAGATGTGCATGTTAAAAGTGTCCATAGTAAAAACAAAATAATTCATTCAAATAAGCCATGGCAACTAAGAGATGACCAGTCACAACTGACAGCACCCGTACACGAACATGACGCATGGATCAGCACCATTCAGCTCAACCACTTTGAAGGGAGCTAAATGATCCGACACACGCGCCACCATCAGCGAGACATTTGAGTGAGCATGACATACTCTCAACCGCCAGGGCACATTCAAGTCAAAACTAAAGTAAGTTTCCAGTGAATGATAGCTTTCTAGTACATAGTACTCACACAATATGGGCTATGCTATTATATAATACTAACATTGAATCTATACAATGCAAAGATAGTTGTACAATCTTCAGCAGCTCCAACAATACCATTTAATGCTATCAAGTTTTGCGCCCCTGTCCTTGTGGAGCAGGACCAGCATTGAGCCAAGCATTTTTATCAGCGATATAATCGCTCAACTTGTAATATGCTTGCTTACATAATGTGCGTTTAATACATGTTTTAAATTTCGTCTCATTCAGTTCAAGAATACTTTGTGGAATTTTATTATAGCATCTCAAACAGTACCCCATGAAAGATGAGTCTACTTTAGCGAGTCTAAAGCCTGGCTGAACTAGTTGGTCCCTATTTCTAGTACTGTAATTGTGTCTGTCGCCTCTTTTACCGAAAAGATGCAGATTTTTTCTGACGTACATTATGTTTTCGTAGATGTATTGGCAATGAACCGTCATGATGCCAATATCCTTAAATAGTTCCCTTAGAGAATCGCGCCTACGAAGATTGTATATGGCTCTGATGGCTCTTTTCTGCAGAATAAATATAGACTCAATATCAGCAGCCCGTCCCCATAGCAAAATACCGTAAGACATTATACTATGGAAGTAACTAAAATAGACCAGTCTAGCGGTATCCACATCAGTGAATTGACGGATTTTTCTAATGGCATATGCTGCTGAACTTAAGCGCCCCGCAAGAGATGTTAAATGAGAACCCCATTGTAGCCTTGAATCAAGCGTAAGCCCCAGGAAAACCGTTTTATCTACGAATTCGAGTTTCTCTTTATTCAATATTATCTCACAATCACTACTTTTAACATTCGGTAATGAAAATCTTATGCATTTAGTTTTTTTTTCATTTAATACCAAATTGTTTGCTGTGAACCAATTTTGGACCTGAAGTAGGGCATCATTCACGTCATCTAGATTGTTGGCCCGTCTATTTATCTTAAAAATTAGAGAAGTGTCATCAGCAAACAACACCATATTTTGAGATTGGTGTTTCAACAAATAGGGTAGATCATTTATATAGACTAGAAAAAGGAAAGGACCCAATATTGAGCCTTGCGGAACCCCCATTTTTACATTCAAACCCTTTGAATTAACACCGTTTATTTGAACATGTTGTTTTCTATCGCTCAAATAAGATTTTAGCAGGCTAAGTGCAAGTTTACCCAGTCCGTAATGCTCCAGTTTCAAAAGCAATGTGTCGTGATTTACGCAATCGAAAGCTTTGGAGAGGTCACAGAAAATTCCTAATGCGTCTTGGGACTCTTCCCACGCAGCAAATATGTGCTTTAATAGGGTTACACCGGCGTCAGTTGTACAACGTCCCTTGGTGAAACCATACTGTTGATCATGGAAGATTCTGTTGGTGTTAAAATGATAGAGCATTTGATTAAGCATTACTTTTTCAAAAACCTTGCTAAAAACTGGTAACACAGATACAGGTCTATAATTATTGGCATCTTTACTGTCCCCGGATTTGAAAAGAGGTATGACTTTACTGTATTTCATTAAATCAGGGAAAACTCCTTGGTCTACACATAAATTAAAAATTAAAGCTAAGTACGGGGCTATGGTCTCAAGTATAGATGTGCAAACTTTGATAGACATTCCCCATAAATCTTCAGTCAGTTTGATTTTAATTTGCCGGAAAGCTTTAATAACTGTCATGGGGTTAATGTGTTTAAATTTAAATTCAGCCAGGCAGCCAGACACATTCGCCTTTAATAAGCCAATTGAGGCTTCAGGTGAGGAATTAAGAGCCTCCGTAGTTTTTATTGGTATTTCGGTAAAAAAATTAACAAATTCTTGAGCTACTTCCTGATTAGAGCTTTATTCCAGAACAATTGCTATAGCATGTCGGTCAAAATTTTCAATAAAATACCGAAACAAATCAGAGAATTACCAATAAATTATTTCAAAAGGAAACTGAAGAAGTGGCTCTGTAATAACGTGTTCTACACAATAAACGAGTTTTTGTCAAACCCATTTGTAATGGGTAAATAGCTTATATTCCTATTTTACTGATGTTAATATTTTAACTTTATTATTTTTTCTTGCCTTGTATTGTTTTATTTTTATTTTATTTTATTCTACACATTAGTATTTTTAATTCTAAAATAATACTGTTGTCAAAGATAAATTGACATTCTAATGCTTCTTAGATGTTTTGTTATATTTAGAACTACATTAAGAGTAAAATGTGTTAGATACCTACTTTAATTTTTAAGTTTGCATGCTGATGAAGTCAGCGACATATGTGAAACCTTTTTAATTTATAAGACCATCATGTAACGCACCATATTTCATGCAAATAAAGAATCTTGAATCTTGAAAAAAAAAAAAAAAAAAACCTGCATTAACACATAGGATACTTTTTATCCCGGTAATAAGATCTCATGGGACAATTTCAGACTTCACGCGGGCGAAGCCGCTGGCAGAAGCTAGTTTACAAAATAAAGCTGAATTTTGAGGAGCTTTTTTTTTTTTTTTTTTTTTTTTTTTAAGGATGGGAAATCATCAAATGACCCCCCCCACTCTGGGCGGAGCGGGAGGGAGTGTCAGACTCTTACTGACTAAAAACCATCCATGTTCCTTCCTCGCCTTTTACGTTCCGGGGTCGCGGTATCTCTTTCGAACAGGCCCGCAACCCCGGCAGGCTTCGGCCCTTGCGGGCCCCTCTCTTTTTGCTGACACTCTTTGAGGCGCGCGTGGAACACGAACGCGCCGTCGACACGGCCTGTCGTCGTCGTTAGACGGCCGGACGGCCAGCTATTGCCCATAGCCAGCCGTCCACAGGCCCGCATCTACGGTGGCCGGTAGCCACCACGTGGCCCCCGACGCCCGTTGCGTCTCCCGCGGCGGCCGGGAAGAGAGGATCTCTCCCTCTCTCGTTCCGCCACCTCCTTCGCTAGCATGACTGCTTCGCAGAAGGAGGCGACGGCTTCCCATTCCGTCTCGAATTTTGAGGAGCTTAAGCGCAACTTATACATTTTAAATATAATGACGTCACGCATTCTTCTTGGGTATAACTCGATAATTTCATGTATGCTTTCGCCAACGTCCATACTACGTTGAATACACCGGTTCTCGTCCGATCACCGAAGTTAAGCAACATCGGGCGCGGTCAGTACTTGGATGGGTGACCGCCTGGGAACACCGCGTGACGTTGGCTTTTTGCTTTCTGACTTACTTTTTGCTTTCTGACTTACTTTTTGAATGTTTGAAGTATTTATTTGTACAACTCTGTATTCATCTTCGAGAAATAGGCACAGGCGACATATGTTTTTCGACTGTGATTAACCATGAGCTAAACGCGAGTTTTTTATTGCCTATAATAAATCACTAAAATCAGAAAAAAAATATTCTTCAGGATATAATTATGCTAGTATGATAGTGTTTTGAAAACAAAATAAGTACAATGAATTTTACTGCATAAAAAAAATCACGAACTTGTCTCTAAAAAAAATATTTTAACCAAAAAAAAAACATACTAAAATACATGTGATCATTCTGATTTTTTGGCAAATAATTCTACAGGCAACATATTAGCATGATAGTATCTAATCTAGTATCAATCTAATCTAAGTATATCATTGGCATTATTTTTGTAAGTCCAATCAATAGAATTTTTGTAAATCGATCGAAACCACTCAATTCGCACTATTGGGCCCGCAGTGAGTGACGTAACAACCACTTTGTAGTGTAAGCTTATTAGAACTTTATTCTAATTTGAAACACCACAAACACGCCTTAACAAAAAAAAAACATTAATGCCTGTTATTCTTTAAAATTGCATGCAGTGTTGTATAAAATTATACTTCCACATTACAAAAAGTAACTTACAAAGCAAAAAGCCAACGTCACGCGGTGTTCCCAGGCGGTCACCCATCCAAGTACTGACCGCGCCCGATGTTGCTTAACTTCGGTGATCAGACGAGAACGGCCGGTGTATTCAACGTAGTATGGACGTTGGCGATTGCACAGATGAAATTGTACAGCTTAATGAGCAGTAGAACATATCATTTTCAATAATATAATAAGACCTCATTTTTCGATCGAACAAGCAGAGATGTATGGTAAATCAACGTATCTATTTATACAAAAGGTAAAATTAAATTTAAAAAAATTAAAAACCCTCAACAAATAATAATGTATGAAAAATAATTCGTTAGATTCTAGGTACCTACCTACCAATCATCACTCCTTACATCTTCCTCATCTCATTTCGTGAGTTAGTGTTCCTCATTCCCTTTCAAAATACTTAGTGTACACTATTCTACTAGTCAAACCCTTTCATTTGATACCCATATTGAAGGAGTTGTAAAAAATATGTAATCCGCCGTTTTGTGGCGGCGGCCATATTGGACCGATTGGACCTTTCATAAAAGTTATAATCAATATCGGTGCGTCCGTTTGGAGGCTACGATGCCACAGTCAGACACACACAGACACGTTAATTTGTGAAACTCTGTCGTTTTTGCGTCGGGGGTTAAAAACAGTGTGATAGCACAATTTTTAACCGACTTGCTAATCCAGGCGGAGGTTTGTGTTTTCAACCAGCATACTCTTTTTTTACATAATATGTTCACCGATTTTTCCAGCAAAAAACAAAAAGCCAACGTCACGCGGTGTTCCCAGGCGGTCACCCATCCAAGTACTGACCGCGCCCGATGTTGCTTAACTTCGGTGATCGGACGAGAACCGGTGTATTCAACGTAGTATGGACGTTGGCGCTAGCAAAGACGAAATTTTCCTTCTCCTAAGGACCGTCTCCACGAGCGAGAAAATCGCAACGATCTTATCGTCGTACCACGTATTTCTATAGCTATACGATAATAATATCGTTGCGATTCTCGCGCTCATGGAGGCGGCCGCGGCCCCTAGTACGTCTTTGTATTTTTAACAGTAACACGGGCCCTACAATATATTGTAAATTTCTTGAGCGAGAAAACGGTGAAACGCTAGTCACATCCTCGACAGCGCTGGGACCAGGGTTGGCATGTTTAAAACGTAATATTAAATTAAAATTTGTTTTAAACCCGGTTTTAAACATTGTTAAAAACATGTATTAAACAATGTTTTCAAACACCTAATAAAAAACGATTTTTTATTTTTGAAACACATGTTTTAAACATGCCAACTTTGGTCCCAGCGCTGGCGAGGATGTGACTAGCACTCCACCGTTTTCTCGCTCAAGAAATTTACAGTAGATTGCAGGGCCCGTTCTTTGTAAAAAATACAAAGACGTACTAGGGGCCGCCTCCATGAGCGCGAGAATCGCAACGATATCAAACGACGTTTTTCAATAAACTTTTGAAGAAATAAAATAAAATAATGTAAGATATTAATTTTGTGTCACGAGATTTCGATTTTTTTTTCCGCGCTTTGCTTTCGTCAGGTTGAAGGAGAGGCAAAGGTATGAAGCCGTTATACGGGCTAATATTTATATTTCTTTTAATTTTGAATTTAGAACACAAATAAATGTTGATTTGTATATAAAAGTAAATATTAGTTATAAATAATCATGTTTATCTACGATATTGAATTAATAAACACTATTTGAATATTCAAAAAATGATAAAAAGAAAGACGTAGATCGCTTTTCCGAAATAAACAAAAAAAAACATTCACATTTTACTCTATAGTCAGAGGTGAACGTTTTTTTTAAATTATGCAATGAACCAATTTGGACTAAGTATAGTGTATTTTTCATCATTTTTCTGCAAATGTGTAGAAAAAACATGGTAATGCACGCGTTTGGAATACACTGAATTTTGAACCTAATGTAGTGCGAAAAGAACCAGTTTTCGAGGAAGTGTATTGAAAATTTCATTATGACTGTAGTCTATATGGTGGATGCTGAGAAAGGGGCGGCTGATGGCTTGGGGCCTAGGGCGGCCGAGATTGCAAATCCGCCACTGCGTATAGCTATAGAAATACGTGGTACGACGATAAGATCGTTGCGATTTTCTCGCTTGTGGAGACGGTCCTTAGGAGAAGGAGAATTTCGTCTTTGTTATCGCCAACGTCCATACTACGTTGAATACACCGGTTCTCGTCCGATCACCGAAGTTAAGCAACATCGGGCGCGGTCAGTACTTGGATGGGTGACCGCCTGGGAACACCGCGTGACGTTGGCTTTTTGCTTTCTGACTTACAAGAATTTATTTGTACAACTCTGTATTCATCTTCGAGAAATAGGCTCAGACGAGAAAAATCAATAAAATTAAAATACAATCAATAAAATCAAAATACAATCAATGAATGAATTAATTAAATTTAGATAAAATTCAAATACAATACTATGAATTGATTAATCTTCTATATTATAAAAATGAAACCCGTTTTCCGTTGTCACGACATAGCATGAAAACGGCTTGACCGATTTAGCTGATTCTTTTTTTGTTGTGTTTGTTATTGTCAGGAGAAGGTTCTTATGAAAAAAAAAATGTAGTAGTAGTAGGTAGCTTTTTCCCTCTTATGTGACGCAGACGAAGTTGCGTGGGTCAGCTAGTCAAAAATAAAATAATAATTAAATAAATGTAAATATATTTATATATTATAATTCAATTGATGTGCTATCATTTTCTAGGATTTTTGTGAGAAGGGTAAACACAATTTTATTTTTGTCAGTGACTTCTGAAGTTGAAGTTATTTTTCGCTTTTATGTCTTTTTTTTTAAATTGGGTTTTTAATATTAAGTACCTATTTTGTATGATATTTTGAATGAAAAAGAAAAAGTTCTCTATTTTTTTATTATCAATGATACACACGGAAAGTGCATACCGTTACAATTACCACAAGCCCAAACACGACTGGGATACATTGTCTTATTATGGAGTTCCGGTGCCTAACACTTAGCTTCATCATCAGATCTGATGACAGAAGAATATCGTCTAATAAAGCGCTGTCGTCCATTGTTTTGTGGTACTGGAACGCATCTGACATCACGGAACGTAAACATTTGGGCCGTCATTTTGAAGTAATATAAAATCACGCTGACGATGGATTTTTTTTAAATTTGATCCAAAGGTTGCGAACCCGAATGTGTTTTCAAAAGTGGCGGGGACTATAAAGCTAAGGCAATCAATCAGTATCAAGCTATATGAACAAGGAGTGACGTTAATATTTACACAACGGGAAATATAAACATGGCGTCACGTCTTTCTTGTGGATACAGGTTGATAATTTCGTCTTAGCTATCGCCAACGTCCATACTACGTTGAATACACCGGTTCTCGTCCGATCACCGAAGTTAAGCAACATCGGGCGCGGTCAGTACTTGGATGGGTGACCGCCTGGGAACACCGCGTGACGTTGGCTTTTTGCTTCAAAACCCCTTTTCTCATTAAGTTTGGTTTTTTTTTCACATGTTTATGATATTCTTTTGTATATTTTCAGGAATTATCAGATTTAAACGTGCAGTTACTACTTCGTGACGGCGGGGTGCTGGTTAATGGCGACCAGATGGTACAGCTTCAGCTGGACGACCCTATACTGATGGAGTAACCACCCACTAGGTACTACTGGCTATGTTAGTGGACATTTTATACAAAAAAGGCCTGCGCAGTTCGGGACGGGCAAGGGATTTTTTTTGCCACGGGACATTCAAACGTATTGGTGTAGAAATATGACCGTGGCCCGTATTTCCATGCAAATCCCTTTACATGCCACGGCATGCTACAGCATCATTTTAAAGCATTGCAATTGATGTCGTATTTCTATACGAATAAGTCTGAATTTCCATTGGCAAAGAAAAACAATCCCTTACCATGCCGTCCCGGTCTGGGTAGGCCTTAATGCAGGGTTCTCCAACCTTTTTAATGTAGATCCTCCCAAGATTGAAAATAACATTTTCATGCCCCCCGCCATTTTGTTTGTGACATTAACCCTCTCAAATACGAGTATGTCGAGGAAAATGGAACAAGTGTTTGCAAAAAGCATGAGGAGCAAGTGCGACAGTAAGAAATTGTTTGACCCAAAACTGCTCCAAGGTCACGAGATGCAAGTCATCTTTCATGGCCGAATTCTGCCCCCTAGGGAGACACGGCCCACAGGTTGGCAAGCCCTGCTTTAATGCATAAAATATTACGTCATTGAGTTACTTTAGGAGACTACTTACTTTATGGAGAAAAATATGTATGTAGCCTAAAAAAAGCTAGTAATGTATTGTATATTAACAGTATCATACACAGTTAGGTAAATGTTCACCGAAAAGATAACGGTCTGATTATCTAATAATTGTTTAAGGGACATTGTTCCCATACAAAAATGTGTTATAAACAGCTGTTTTTAGATAATCAGACAGTTTGCCTTTGATTGACATTTGTTTAAGTTTCTATAACATCAATTATTTTACAATTTATTGTTTATGTAACATGGTTTTGGTGAAACGGAACGCACTCTGAAAACTTTTCATTTCACGAACTCTTAAAATATGGTTGGTTCTGTTACCAAAAATTTTAAATAATATTTCCTAATGACGTGTACGATTGTTTATAGTTTGGCTTCTCCCAAATGTAATTATTTTTAAGTGCAATTCTTTAGTTGGTAATTTTTATATTTTTCTAGTAAATGTTTTGATTGTAACAGGTTTTTTATTTTGGTTCCGTTTTATTTCACAGTTTTCCTTTTAAGATCGCTAGCTGCTCGAAATATACAACACTAGCTGACCCACACAACTTCGTCTGCGTCAGATAAGCGAGAAAAACGAAAGGAAAAAAAATCCCCGTTTTTGCAACATTTTTCATTCCTGCCCCGCTCCTAATAATCGTAGCGTGATGTTATATAGCCTAAAGCTTTCTTCGATAAACGGACTATCCAACACAAAAATAATTTTTCAATTCGAGTTGGTAGTTCCTGAGATTACCGCGTTCAACCAAACAAACAAACAAACTCTTCTGCTTTATAATATTAAGTATAGATTAGGTACATTACATTATATGGCAGCACATTAAGGATACATGAAAAATGATATCAAAACTGTTTTAAATTCCCTTTGAAAATTAACCATATTCGTACAAATTCGATAAGTCAACACACAACTAGATACTCACACAATGGACCAGGGCCTCAAGTCTGCTATTAAAATTGGGTCAGAATAGTCGATCATTGATTTCATAACGGTTAAGTCCTGTCAAGTTTGCTAATTTACTGATATAATGGCGTCCGCATCATTATGACTTTCCAGTGGTCAACCACTGACACTCCATTGAAAGAAATGTCATAGAATGATAATCTCGTACATTTGACAAATGTGTAAAAATAAATTAACATAATGAAATCTGGCATGAATAAATGTTCACATTTAGTAGTAGATTTCGAAAACCATTTGTAGTAACTGTTTCATACGTCTAACGGCCATACGACAATGTCAATAAAACGCGATTTTATGACGAGAAACATTGACCGACCAATGATCAACCATTGTGAATTTAGCAGATTACGAACTTTAAGCAAAATGACAATGTGATGGGATTGGAATAGTGTTACGAGTGACGAATTAAACTAATTCACCTTTAAAAAAAAACTAATCGGTTCATCCGTTCGGGCGCTACGAAGCCATAGACATACACACACACACACACACAGACACGTCAAACTTATAACACCTCGTCGTTTTTACGTCGGGGGTTACAAATAGCATAATTGGGCCCCAGGTTTCCCAAACTTGGGTTTATTAGATTACGCCCTAGTTGTCAAAATAGAGTGCAAGATACAAAGGAAGATAGATCTACTATCTACAATATCTATCCTACTTCCTACTAATATTATAAATGCGAAAGTTTGTGAGAAGTATGGATGGATGTTTGTAACTCTTTCACGCATAAACTACTAAACGAATTTGGATGAAATTTAGTGTACAGATAGTTTATAACCTGGATTAACACATAGGATACTTTTTATCCCGGTAATAAGATCTCATGGGACAATTTCAAACTTTACGCGGACGAATCCGCTGGCAGAAGCTCGTTTACAATGTAAAGCTGAATTTTGAGGAAGTTATTTCTCAGAGCGCACCTATTTCTAAGCGCAACTTATACATTTTAAATGTAATGACGTCACGTCTTCTCGGGTATGGCTCGATAATTTCGTCTTTGCTATCGCCAACGTCCATACTACGTTGAATACACCGGTTCTCGTCCGATCACCGAAGTTAAGCAACATCGGGCGCGGTCAGTACTTGGATGGGTGACCGCCTGGGAACACCGCGTGACGTTGGCTTTTTGCTCAAAAAATAGAACGTTATATTTTGTTTAAGTAAGGTTAATTTTGACTAACCGAAACCGTTCAGTGACGATAGCAACAGCCCTTTTTTAACCGACTTCAAAATGGAAGGATGTTCTCAATCCGTCGTATTTTTTTTTGCATGTTCCCCGATCACTGGCTATACCGATTTGTTTTTTTTTATTTGAAAGGGTATACAAGGTCTTTATACTTCCCAGGTGAGCAATTTCAAAAAAAATTGTACCCCCGGTTTTTGCCTTGTCCCTCGACTTTGTTCATTTATTATTTTGTGATGAATGAGTTCTAGCAGAATATATTAATGTACGTGAATAAAACATATTTTTAAATCCATGTATAAATTGTCGTTTTGTTGTTACTTTACTAAATATAAAACTTATTAAGATTTTAAAATATTGAAGACCATCGATTTTACCTGTCCCCTTCCCAATCACGGTCAGAAAACCTTTGATTTCTAAAAAAAAAAAACGTGTATTTGGAGTGATTAAAAATATAATTTGAATTCTTAAAAGTCGAATTTATCACCTATAAGTATCAATTAATTTATTTTTACACATAATTTCTATTTAAATCAATTATAAATTAAAATCGAAAATTTTAGCTAACCGGAACATTCCGTTTTGTGACCGCTCGTTTTTGCAAAAAATCTTCTAACCGTGGAAAGTATTCGGCACGAAAAGGCAACACAATATACATCCTTCATCGACACGCCATTTTGCTTTTATTGTCAAACGAATTTGTGACCAGCGCGGACGTATTTGTCGAACTGTTCCGTGTTTCAATTTCTTTGCTCAGGTATGTGACCAAGTTTTACTATTATAAAACACTTTTCTTTAATTATTGTTATTGTTGACTCATTGCAAAATTTGTATAGTATTTGATGCCAAAAAGATAATAGTGCTAAGTACGATGGGTAGTTTTTAAACAATTAAAAACTACAAGAAGGTAGCATTATGTGACCTCCGTTTTGTGACTTATTCTACGGTCACATTTAACGGAACAGCAAGTCACAACAGGTCGGAATGCATAAAGCTTAGTTCACATTGCAAATTCTTACTGACTGAAATAATTTAGGTAAATATTTGTTGTTTTTTAAGTTTCAATTTCAAATTTACAGATTGAAGTTTGCTGACGACATCCTGTAAAATTTTAATACGGCTCAACCAGTACACAATTTATAACGCGATATAACCTAACCTAACCGTGAACCTATGAAAAAAAAAACGAAAATTGGTGTACCTGGCTATATTTCAATTGGTTTGAGGTAACTTTTGTAATTACACATTATATTAAGGTAAAAATATAACTTGAATATTTAAAATTATTTTTTTATTTCTTATCTACCTTACTCCGTTCTTCAATTTTTTCAGTAATATTTTCTTTTAACAGAAAAAAAATGTAAAACTAGTTCCAATTTGAGAAGTAGGGGGTAAATTAGGTCAATGTTTAAATTACTATCATTTGATGTAAAAATTTGTTTACATAGTTTAACGTAGGTACTACAGAACGTATTATTTAGGCAATGTATGAATCATGTGAACACAGCCTTATGATTTTAAGACTTCCATTTTGTCACTGTCCCCTCAAATTAATAGAGTTAGATCTATGAAATCAGATGAATTTTTATCTTTTAAATTTGTGCGGCTACAAATATGTTTACAATAAATGTATTACTTTTCGAAAAAGCTACACCTATTGAATAACATATTATGTTTTTGGAGTAAAATTAAAAACTAACCAAGTAAAAAGCGACAGAGTCACAAAACCGAATAAAAATCAATCATTTTGTTTTAATCCTTGAAGCTAAAGCTATTTTCTTTGATTTATCAATTAATTAGGTACATGTATTATTAAATCAAATAAATTAAAAAAAAGCTTATTAATTTCATACTTTCCTTTAATTTTGCTTTTAAATCTAGTCACACAACAGAACCAGTTCCGCCACAAAGTCCGTTTTGTTTCGATATTATCGGGAAAATGCCTCGAATCCCGCGTTCCTTTTTGTTTTTCTGTATAATGAACTATATTTCCTTTTATATTAAGGTCAAATAAAAAAATAAAAAAAAACACACAAAAAAAAAAACGAATTTTACAGCACGGTACACTTTATTTTAAAATTGCTCGTGGTCCCATGGTCATCAAGTCGGGTTAGTCAGAATTTTGATGATAGGATCCTGGAGTATATCACTTGGACCTAATGATTATTCGGAAGCTTATGCAAACGAAAGTGTCAGTCAACGAGCGTAAGTGACGTGTGTTTTTTTTTCAATCGTTTTGGCTTTGGCACCCAGTAACGTAGTCGGATCAACGCCATCTATCGAGTTCATAGAAACTATTTTTTTTTATTAAATTGACAAAATGAAATCTTCTTGGAAGAGAATTTTCGGAGTGGTCCCTTTGCAATTTGGTGAAGATCTGATGAAGAATTTCGGAGATAGGCAACGGAACTTCTCACTAGATGCTAGCAAATGGACTGGGATTGTCTATTGTTTACACCAGTTCATAACATAACAACAACACTCCGATACGCTGCCGTAAGCACATGTAACCACTAAAAAGTGAAAATTAAAAAAAAAACTTTTTTGCAAAAAATAAAACAGACTTCAAAAAACGCAAAGTTTAAAAAAATTAGGTACTTTAATTTCAGAATTTGGTGACAAAAAATCAATCAAACAATCATCCAAGTTTTTTATTTTGTTCACTGATGTGAGTTATGAAAATTAAAATCCTACAGGCAGATTCTGTGCATATACGTACTTGTGTGTAGGTACCAGCAATTTCACGTTCTTAGCCAAGGCCTCCGTGGCGCAATTGGTTAGCGCGTTCGGCTGTTAACCGAAAGGTTGGTGGTTCAAGCCCACCCGGGGGCGATCTCTTTTTGAATCTTTTTATGTTTGTTTGACACTTATAAAACACAGTGTTAGTATTCTAAACTGTAAAATTAAATTAATCTTTAATTAAGTATTTGTTTTCTATTTTTTTGTTGAAAATTTGCTCCCAATAGAGATCGTTCAGACGCTATCCTCTTCGATCTTATTTAGTAGTTCCACTACTACCATGGACTGAATACTTATAAAATTGTGATTTGTTAGTATCACTGCGCTTGTTCTAGACTGGCGATCGCAGAGAATTAGAAGATTTTCATGTAAAATTAAGTACCCTACCTACTAGTTGTCACTAGTCTCCCGCCGCGTCTGTCTGTCCCTATGTACGAGTATGCTTAGATCTTTAAAATTACTCAACGAATTATGATGCGGGATATTTCAATAGATAGAGTGATTCAAGAGGTAGGTTTTTGATATATTTTACGTGGGCGAAACCGCGGGCATCGGCTAGTAAACTTTATAACAAAGTCACTCGGCGCTGTTTGTACGCTTATATCTTTTAAACTACGCAACAGATTTTAATGCAGTTTTCAGCAATAGATAGAGTGATTCAAGAGGAAGGTTTAGTGTATATTTTGTACCCTTGTGAAGCCGGGGCGGGTTGCTAGTTCATAATAAACAATAGCCTTTTCCCAACGATATTTATGTTGGTTCTGTAGATACAAATAGACGTCAGTATTTTATCATATGAATCTACCACTACCTACAGATAAGTTAGTAGTATCCATAATTAGTAGGTAAGTACTTACTTATCCTACAAATAAAAAAGGTTACGTAGTAATTTAATCAAGCAAGATTAGCATTTAATATCTGATAATATTGGTGATATCAATAAATTGATATATTTTGATAAAACTCATTTTGTAACAGTGATTTCGTTGTGGTGGCATTCCAATAATATTGTTTATGGGTTCGTAATTTTTTAATTGCTAAAATTAATTATTTTAATATCTTGATAATTATGATGTTGTTGGACAAAACGCATGTTTTAAAATAGTGATGAATGTAAATGTACGGACGTAGACAAAGAGAACGGTCAAAGAATGTTTTAATGGGTTGTATGAGGAATAATGTGAATGAAATGGGAGTGAATGACAGGGTGGTAAAAACTTCAAAGGGAAGAATGGAAGAAGAACACTGACTCCGGGTAACTTGGAAAATTGAAATAAAAGTAGGTAAGTACTTATAGTTTATTTATTTGTCTAAGATTTGGTAAATAACAAGTGCAGGAAGATGATGAAATACAAATGGTCTGACAATCCTCTTACATAGAGGATAAGAGGAGGTTTGGTTTCCAGCTGTGAGAACGTCACATATACGTGACAAGCAAGCGCGTGCCCTGTACGCCAAACGACACAAATATGTGACAAAATAGTAGATGAAATTGTGACTTGGCGTGGAGGGCACGCGAGCGTTTATGCTGTAGCGGTGAAAAGGTTAAAAGTGTTTTTCTCATACTGTTCTGATTAAAATGTCATATTGTTACGATTATTGTATTCTGGGACTGATATCTTTATGAAAAAGATCCTATCTCTGAGATACAATCGTTATTTCTAGTTATTAAATTAAGGAAAATCTATACTGATATTATAAAGCAGGAGAGTTTGTTTGGTTGAACGCGCTAATCTCAGGAACTACCGGCTCGAATTGAAAAATTCTTCTTGCGTTGGATAGTCCTTTTGAGGAAAGCTATAAGCTATATAACATCAGGCTATGACCAATAGGAGCGGAGCATAAATGAAAAATGTTGCCAAAACGTGGGAAAATTTATTCCCTTTGTGAGCTTTTTCTCTCTTATGTGACGCAGACGAAGTTGCGTGGGTCAGCTAGTATTTACATATTTGTTCTCGTGATTGGTGATACAGGTAAAATAGAATTTCCAAGTAATTAGATATAAACTATCATGATCCATTCACTTTGCAACACCGCTCTTAGGATTAGCGTTGATTGGATAGAGAGATAATTAACAAAAACATTAAAAATGTTTTAGCAGTATCTGCTTAGCTCGCGGAATCGAGATATTTATATTGATTTCATAAGCCTATAGGTATTCAATGAGAATGACCTCATTGAATAACAGAAGTAGAAGCAATTAATAGGGCGCAGTCAATCCAACTATCATTTGGTAGGAATCCTTTGGTAGAAACACTAAAAATTAAGTCTTTAATTAATAGGTAAGTATGCAGTTTAAGTACCAATCTAAGGAAGCAATGGTTACACTGGTACATCGTTAGGACAACAGTTCGGAGTACCTATGTAGATGACACAGATTCGAATATTTTAACAATGATTATTTCTGGACCCCTAACCGCCGCGGTAGCTTGGACCCTGTTTCCGATGCCGATGGGCTATTTTATTTTAAATAGTTTTAAATGTTTGTTTGTATTTTATTCAATAACAACTATTTAAAAATGTCATGAGTTTGTGAGAGATAAAATAAAGGAAAACAATTTAAATGGTTTATTCACAAGTTTTTCAAAAAACTTTAGGTACCTAGCATAGGTAACTATTAACTAATATGTTCTCGGTCACCCATCCAGGTTCATTTTTAATGTAAGTAACAATGGGCTGGCTGCCTTGTCTGGGAGCTCAAGACGAAGTAGAGGAGCATTCGAAACAGATCGACAGAGAAATTAAACAGTGGATCAAGTCTTACAATGAAGTGAGTATCTTATAAAATCAAAAGTAATTTATTTAGATTAAGTCGACTACAGGTGTTAAACGCGAGTTTTATAATGCCTAAAAGTGCCTATTTGCTGCAATAAATAAAACCAGAGATAAAATGATATTCTTCAGGACATAATAATATGCTAGTATGTTAGTGTTTTAAAAACATAATACAAGTTATGATACCACTAAAAATGTCTTCGTGCCAAAAAAAAAAAAAATATATCTATATATGCAATAGTTACGATTTACTGGCAAATAATTCTGCAAGCAACATATTACCATCATAGTGTTTTATTTTTTTAGTCCAATCAATAGTAACTTTATGCTAACAGTATTTCAAACGAAGTTTGATTGATAATTACCACTTTTTGAGATACAAAGTTTACAAGAGACAGACCCCAAAAAGCCCACCCTTCGTCATAGTTCCCTCCATCAAGACCACTTGTACCAATTATAATGGAAACGCCCCTTGTACTTAATTGTAGTTGGTGTTTGTTATTGTGTTGTCATTGTACTTAATGTATGAAATTAAATAAAAATAAAAAAATGTTTCAGGCTATAAAATTGTTACTACTGGGCACAGGGGAAAGTGGAAAAACAACAATTATAAAACAAATGAAGATTTTACACGTTCAAGGTTTTTCTGCAAGGTAGATCTACTCCACTATACAGGGTGTCTCATTCAAATCGGTCAGTATGGGGAAGTCTGAAACTATAAGACATACAAAGATCTGTTCTGAGGAACTATGTCATCGATTTTAATAACAAGAAAAACTGCATTCATACATTTTAACAATCATCTGTACTCCGTTCGGGAATCGAACCCGGTTATTTTGAAAAAAAAAACCTACACTATTTCTATTTAGATATCGATTGTGTAGGTTTTAAGCAGTAAATGTCTGTATGAAACATGATGTCTGAAATGAATAAAATGCATTGTTTCCACATACTTTAATTTATTTTAGTAGGTGCTTGAACTGACCACGTTTACAATATTAAACAAGTTCAGGTATTTAAAATTGTCTCAATGGTTGTTTGTACCTCTTTGCTTATGTTGCAACCTGATACATACACCGCTTTACATACATATGATATTGGCATTGCATTAAACCATTCCGGAAGTTTTGTTATCTGCGATAATATTATCTAATATCGTGTTGAATATTGTATTGAAAAAGGCTGTGGTCACTTCGAGCACCTACTAAAATAAATTGAACTATGTTGAAACAATGCATTTTATTCATTTTAGACATCATGTTTCATACAGACATTTACTGCTTAAGACCTACACAATCGATATCTAAACAGAAATAGTGTAGGTTTTTTTTTCAAAATAACCGGGTTCGATTCCCAAACGGAGTACAGATGTTTTTTAAAATGTATGAATGCAGTTTTTCTTGTTATTAAAATCGATGACATGGTTCCTCAGAACAGATCTTCGTATGTCTTATGGTTTCAGACTTTCCCATACTGACCGATTTGAATGAGACACCCTGTATAATATATTTAACGGAATTGCCAACTCTTATAACAAATAAAATGTGTAACGATGTGTTGTTTGTACTTTTTAGCGAACGAACAGAGAAAGCGAATCATATCCGCCATAATATTCATGAATCTATCCACGATATTGTTAACAGCATGGAAATGTTAAAACAACCACTACAAAATCCAAAGAATAGTCGATCTAGAGAATATATTCTAAAACTTGGCGATGACGGACCTAAGGAATATACAGAAGTAAGAGATTTTAGCCTAAAAACAAACATTTAAAATATTTGGCGGTATAATTAAGCTAGCTGTAGCAAGAATTAGTAAAATGTTTTATTTTCTTGTTTCCAGGAATATTTTGATCATGTAAGAGCATTATGGCGAGATGGTGGAGTCAGAGAATGTTTTAAAAGATCTAATGAATATCAACTAATAGATAGTGCTGAATAGTACGTACAAACATTTCATATTTTAAGATAACGCCATCTGTTGCGCAATAGTAGAACTACACAGGCATTCTAGCTAGATATTAATAGATATGTCTGAATTTAAACTTTTACTGTATCTTGATTTTTCAAATTTAAATTAATGCCATCTAGTGTTGAGTAGCATAACCAAAACGCAGTGTCGAGTAATGAAATAAACTAAGTCTGATTTTTGATCATAGATGGCGCTTTTTTAATAATTGTGGTTGAACCCTATAACTACATGATATTTTATTCTAACCGATTTCTAAAAGGATGATGTCACCTTTTAATTTGATTTTTTGATGATCAGAGACACTGGAGTTTCCCAAAATATTAAAATTGATTGGTTCTTAACATACTTACATCTTTTCAGTTTTCTAGATAGAATTGATCTCATTGAAAAACACGATTATATACCATCAGACGCGGACATATTGCGGTGTCGACAGAAAACTACTGGCATTCAGAAAATTGAATTCAAAGTTAAGGTAATTGACGGCTCGAATGGCGTAGTGGTAGTGACGCTCCCTTACGTTCTTAGGGTCCTGGGTTCGAATCCCGTTAGGAGCAAATGTTTGTGTGATGAGCATGGACATTTGTTTCCGAGTCATGGATGCTTATAAGTATAATAAGTATGTATTTACAAACAAAAAAGTATATATGTAGTAAATCAACTATCTAGTGTCCACTACACAAGCTTTGCTTAGTGTGGCACTAGGTGGCGCTGTGTGTTAAGGCCAGCGATATTTATTATTTATATTTATTAATTTCATTAAAATCTACATACTAGCTTATAAGGTTTAACACCGTTTGAAGTTTAGATTATTTTTAAACCATGTTCATAAAAAAAAATAAGTATTGTTAATCTGTCGGTCATACCTATTATTTAACTTGTTAGAGGCAGTTATGAATTTTATGACATTTGTGAATTTTGTTTGTGTATGATGATTTAGTCTTCACCAACTTCCATGTCCCTTATCTATACTAATATTATAAAGCAGAAGAGTTTGTTTGTTCTTGCTTCTAGTCGGATGCAGCTGAATCCGGTAATTTACATGCAGTGATTGCTTATCTGACCTCCACAACCCAGCCAAACTAACTACTTACCTACTGCTTACCTAACTCTCTTAAAATTATTTCTAGGTTCCAAAATCAATGCACGGTGGTATTCAAGATTTTTGGATGTTTGACGTTGGCGGGCAAAGGGGGGAAAGAAAAAAATGGATACAGGTACCCTATAAATTTTCATTGTACCTTCCAATAGGAATCGATTGAAAAGACCTGAACCCCTTTTTAACCGACTTCTTAAAAAGGAGGAGGTCCTAAATTCGGAAGTTTCTATTTTTTTTTTTTATACCGATTTAAAAAAAACAAAAAATAACTAGCTTCTGAAATCGGTGACCTTTGTTTTATTGATTTCATTTTTTTGTCACCGATTTCAGAATTAGCTAGTTATTTTTTGTTTTTTTTTAAATCGGTTTACCATTCTTAGTAAGAGGAGCCAAGTAATAAAAGGCTGACTGATCTTCGTAAGGATTTAAAGTTTTCCTCCAAAGTTCACTTTTTTCTTCCCTAAAAGGTCAAAAATATTAGTGTGATATAAGTACTATCGGCCAATGTAATCTCTTACCACCCTAAAGACTATTCCCTTATGCAGGCGCTCGGCCACTATAGAAGCGGTTATGTATAAAATTACAAATTTCTCTTTCTTTGTTCTTTTCATAAAAAGGGTGGTCAGACATCTGTGATCATTGTTAGAAACCACAGATGTGCCAGTTTTTTTTTAACATTGCATTTTTAACAATTCCGTTATTTTTTCATTGTAACAGCTATTGGTCACATCTTTCTAGTTTTGTTTTGTTTTGACTAAGTATTGGTTCTCACAAAAATGGCCGGCTCGCAGATGTGGTCATCGGTGCAAGCGATTTCGGTTTAAGAATATAAAGATACTACGTTGGCCGACTGTACATATACGGTTGTATTTCAAACTAATATTGTAAGGGGAAAGTTTTGCATGTGTGTATATTTTTTTACTCCTTCACACTCAAAAGGCTTAACAGATTTGGATGAAATTTAGTGTCATTGTAACTTATATTCTGGATTAACACATAGGCTACTTTTGACAACAATAATCGAGCTCCACGTGGACGAAGCTGCGGGCATAAGCCCGAGGAGTAGCTAGTAAGCTACTAGTGTACCTGTAGCCGTTAATTTTGATATTTTGTCCTTCCCGCCAGGTCTTCGAAGGTATCCACGCCATATGGTTTCTGGTAGCTTGCAGTGACTTCGACCAGACCCTGAGAGAAGATGACACTCAGAACAGACTCAAAGAAGCTCTCGACCTGTTTGAAGATGTCTGGCAGAGCAGGTAACAACGCCGTAGACCGTAGATCTGTCTATTTTGTGCTAATCTAGCTGGACCTTATAGGATCTAACGATCTAGCTACTATAATTTTGGTCTTACTGCACAGGAAAGACCTCTTCTCATTTAACAAAAAGGTTTGTATTAAATGATACAGGTTTGATGCGTATGAGGGCGGGCGTCCATTCATTACGTGAGATAATTTTGGTGATTTTTTAACTTTACCCCTTTGGTACAATACCGTGAGATTTGACTTGACCCCTCACCACCCTCTGAATCCCACGTGAGATTAATCAAAATGCGTAGTTTAGTATAAATACGACAATCTGTCAAAACTTACTGCAACTGTAGAACAAAAATTGATCGCAATGACGGGGAGAACAAGATACGCCCTTCGGCTTTGTCAAGAAGTTTTAACACCCTATACAAACAAAGTTGACTTGAAATATTCGCGTCATCATCTGTCACTAGATTCATAGAAAAATCAAAGAAAGCTTTTCTGTAACGTTTTGTTTCTATCGTAGCTATCGGTGTTACTATAAACAAAGTTAGCTAGAAATGTCCTATCCGTGTCACCTATCTGTCACTTGATTCAAAAAAAGCTTCTCTGTGACGTTTTGTTTCTAACGGTCCGTAAACTAAATGTCAAACAGACAGAGATAGCAACCTACCGTTACCTGTTAGTAAGTTATTGAAAATGGCTCTTACTGATGAAATAACAAGGTAGCCATTTCAGCCACTAGTATTTCACAATGGGGATGCACACTGTGGAACTAATGGAAAGAAAGAAGAAGCATTTATTAGCCCACACAGGACAAAACACATCAAAATGATCAGTATAAAACTTGCCAATAAAACTTACACAGAAAAAACAAATAAACCTATACTTATTTAAAAATTAAAAGAAATGAAACTCGTCCTGTACGAGGCCAAAAGGCTCCTATCTCAGCATGGTGCTGTAACGTTGAAAAAAACGTCACAGCGCTGGTATCAAGCATCGTCATTGGTTGAAAATCAAGGAATGTCTTTTCATATTTTAAAATACCTTGACCTCATTGGTCAGATTGAGACCAGCTATTGTGGCGCCATCTGTAGTTACCTTTTAACGGTCTTCCCCATTGAACTCACCGAGTTACTTTTACTTGAAAGCGCCTGATCTTTTCTTCACCTTTTCTCTCAAATAGAACATTTCTAACCAACACTATTCCACAGGTTTCTCCTCGAAGCGGGTCTGATACTGTTCCTGAACAAACAGGACATCCTGGAAACCAAGGTGTCTCAGGGTCGCAGTATAGCCCCCTATTTCCCTAAGTACAATGAGTTTCAAGCAGCAGGAGATGAATACACCAGGACTAAAATGTTTATCAAGAGTTTGTTTGTGGTAGGTATTTGCTTCAATATAGGCAGGATAAGTAGGTCATTATCTGTCTAGCTTTTTCCCAACTATGTTGGGGTCAGCTTCCAGTCTAACCAGATGCAGCTGTATACCAGTATTTTACATGCAGCGACTGACTATCTGACCTCCACAACCCAGTTAGTACTGGGTAATACGGTACCACTTGGTAAGACTGGTTGTCAGACTTTATGGGCCACTAACTACCTGTAACGAAGCCTGCGAACATAGTTGGAAAATAGCTTGTTGTTTAGTTGGTTTGTGAAAATTTCGCTATTTGTTAAACTAGCTGATGCCCGGGCTTCGCCCGCGTAAAATTATACACTAAAACCTTCCTCTTGAATCACTATCTATTAAAAAAACCCGCATTAAAATCCGTCGCGTAGTTTTAAAGATCTAAGCATACATAAGGACAGACAGACGCGGTGGAAGACTTTGTTTTATAATATGTCTGTAGTGATAGTGATAGTGATAAGGATGTAAGTAACAAAAAACCCCAAAAATGGAATTACCTACACAGATTGGAATTTGTCGCACTACTACAGAAGAAACTTATAATCACTACATTTTATTATTTACCAATTTACAAGAAAACAATGCAAAAATAAATCTACCGTTTATGTAGACCTTTTAGTTCCAAATTCGCTCACTTGGCGCTGTCTGCACGGTACAACTTGACAACTTTTATTTCAACTACCCTACTATTTTTTGCTTTTATGTTTGCCAAGAAAGGTTTTCTAACAAAACCCTACCCTCTCTATTTACAGGAGCTAATAACAAAGAAACGCCATCGCCGCGCACTCAACACGTCGGCAGAGCGCTTCGTGGTCGCCGAGGCGCGTCGAGCACGCGAATGTTACTTCCACTTCACGACCGCCACAGACACGGACAATGTACGCACAGTGTTCAGGGACGTACACCAGATCATACTCACGCATATGTTGAGTAACTTAGGAGTTTATTAAAATGGGTAAAAAGTGTAACACGAGGCGTAAATGGAAACTAAGGAAGTCTACGCAATAGTACAATATGATACAAGTGGAGAAAGTTTGTTATTGTAGTTCAAGGCGGTATTAACACACGAGCCGTAAGGCGAGGGTGTTTTTGAGCCGAGAACTACAATAACAAATGTCCACGTGTATCAAATGACGTTTTTCAATACACTTTTGAAGAAATAAAATAATGTAAAATATTTGTGTCATGAATGTCACGAGACTATGATTGGACGATATGATTGGACTAAGTATATGTAAAGTTATCTGTGGCAATTTTGCTTTCCGCACATGTGTGGAAAAAGCATGAAAAATGCACACGTGTGAAATACACGGCGTTTTGAACCTAATGTCGATTAGGTTCAAAATGCCGTGTATTTCACAAAAAAAGACCAGACCAAAAGAACAAGTTCCAAGAACCAGTTCTCGAGGAAGTGTATTGAAAAAATTATTGCTTGCGTAACGCATTCAAAATATTTTGCTGATCGATGCATTCAAACGTAAACGGGTTATGGAGGTGTTAAAATTATTTTATTATCTTAAAAACTAGTATTTCAAATAAACTAGTGGAAAGTTGAAACTTTGACCTCCCATAATATCTCAGTAACTAATAAGGTTTCCAGAAATGGTTAGAATAAACAATGGTCGCAGCGTGACGAGGAGAACAAGTGCACTTTGACTTCGTTGCGAGTCTATTTAGTTATTTACACCCTATATTTCGTTCAATCCATCCTTGGGTTGTCTAGAAGTCTTATCGCCATCGATAAGATCACCATTGTAGACACTCATAAATTGGGTAATATTTAAATATACTGTCTAACATACCCATGCAGTTTTCTATACAGGGTGTAAACCACCTCATCGCATTCTGTACATGTGTCTAAGTAACTTTACGCAAAAATTATTGCTGAGAAACAACTTTTTTTGAGGTTATAAATCATGTTTTGTAGTAGAACTCAATGTAACGCACTTGAAACATTGTGCTATTGGATGGATTGAATAGTATAGGGGTCTTGGAGGTGTCAAAATCTGACAAAAAAAACTTGTATTTATAAAAAAACTTGTCAAAAAGTTGTAATTTTGACCCCCCATATCTCCGTAACTAGAAGGTTCCCAGGTATGGTGTTATTCAGTTGTTTTTATTCCTGAACCGGTTCTTTGAAAGTAACTAACATGGTTTGGAGAAATTTCTGTCTCTAAAAGATACAGACGCCAACATATCATCAAGCTACAAAATTGGTCAAATTACTTTAATACATTTTCAACTTTATTGCTGAGTTATTAGGTACAAGGTTCATTGGGAAAATTTGACAGTTTCAGGGAGCTCTAAGTGTAGGCATCTGTACGTTGCCTGCCTTGAACTCGTCTTCGCACATATTTTTGTTTGATAACGCCATATCTGAGCATACTAAGTTCTTCTACCCACTAAGATGTTTATATTTTTTGTACCAATAAAATAAGTTTCCAAGAATAACTTTGTTTTATTGACCCACCTTTTTATCGTAATAAAGAATATGTTCCGACCTGCTGATTAATAAATAAATTGGTACGGATGTGTACTATGCGCTGCTGGTATTAAAATGAGAACCTCAGCGACCATAAAGTATGTTTTAGAGTCACACACAAACATCGAATAGTTAACGCATCATGCATGCAGCATGGACCTGACCCCGTATTCACAAACGTTCGACTCATTTCCGATTCGACAACTCGTATATCTGTCTTCTTCTGGCATTACGAAAACGACCGAGATAGACATACGACTTCCCGAATCGGAAGCGAATCGAAGCGTTGTGAATACGGGGGCTGGACCAATGGTTAGGATTCGATCGGTAATACCGGTATGTACATGACAACTTACGGATGAGGCTCCAAACACCGGCGATCAGATACTACACATTTGTCAGACTCGGTACCAACCAAGAAAACCGAACCTTCATGGATGGGTCATGTAAATACGGATAACGATTCAAACTTTGTTAAACACCGAACGTTTTTGAGACTCCCATATAAAGAAATAAAAAACTGCGGCCCTGAAAAGGGCCTTGTCAAATTTGCGAAATAAATTATATATTATTGTATTTTCTTCTTCAATGTAACCTCCAAAATCACCCGCCAAAACCGTACAGCGTTCTTCCTTGTCTCTTCAAAGCATAGACAACGTCCATCGCTGTCACAGTTTTTCTTTTAGCGTGTTCAGTATACGTCACGGCATCGCGGATGACATTTTCTAGAAACACCTTGAGCACGCCACGAGTTTCTTCGTAAATTAATCCTGATATTCTCTTGACACCTCCTCTTCTTGCTAATCTTCTAATAGCCGGCTTCGTGATTCCCTGGATGTTGTCTCGAAGCACTTTTCTGTGGCGTTTAGCGCCTCCTTTGCCCAATCCTTTACCGCCTTTGCCGCGACCTGTCATTTTGAAGTTGACGTTTAATTTTTTTTTCTAAGTGAATATGACGATGATAAGATGTGGAATGCGGTCTTGTGCGTGAGAGAGGGGTATTTATAGGCTAGGCGCAAGAAATCGTTTTAGTTGCGGGTAGTTGTAAATGTACAATGTTATAAACATTTTACTGTAACCCACTACTCTGTAAAAGTACATTTTAGAAAAAATTAGGGCCACATTTTTATTTTTTTACTTTCCTCTTAGACCTTGTTAGATATATCAACAGATTTAGGTACAAGACGTAGGTATGCTTGAAGCGATTTTGCAAAACATGTTGCGCCGAACCCATACAAGTCACCTACAGGGTTTATTGAATGTTGTATTGTAACTACAATGTGTACAATTTTACTGCTGAATGCTGATCATACAAACATGGTTAGTAATAAGTAGGAACAGCTGGAATCTGAATATGAACATTCGATGACACAGATAAATTATGTTTATTTGTGTTTATCGTATTTTACTCCATGTATTAAAGCAAAGCTGCATCCGGTTTGATTGATAGCTGGAAAAATGCAGGTAAATGATGATATCGTGTTATGTTTAGGGATTTCTTGCCGAGAGCAGCGGTGGCCCAGTGGTGGCGGCCCCGACTTACGAACAGTATGTCGTGGGTTCGAACCCAGACAGGCGCATTACTTTGTGTAATTTATTTCATCACCGCTGCTCTCAAAACGGTGAAGGAAAACATCGTGAGGAAACCGGCATGTCCTAGAACCAAAAATTCGAAGACATGTGACATCTACCAATCCGTACTGGGCCCGCGTGGTGGATTATAACCCATTCCCTCTCATTGAGAGGAGGCTGTGTCCCAGCAGTGGGAACATTATAGGCTGATGATGATGATGATGATAGGGATTTCTTCAGATCAAAATCTTCTTTAGTTTGTGTGGTTTGTTGGTGTTTCTTTAGTTTATGCCGCCGACTTTATTTTACACGCAGATGACGATAATTCTTGTATTTTTTAGTCAATGAATAAGAAATGTAGTAACATAAGCCTTATGTGACTGCGGTGCCTCAACACAAACTATGGCTCACCTCTTGTCCTGCATTAAGTGTGGGTCCACCTGCAATCTGAGGGACCTCTCCGAGGCCACCCCCAACGCTGTCGAGGTAGCAGAGTACTGGTCGACAATAATTTAAAAATAAAAAGGGGAAATCATCGACACGAAGAAGAAGATCTAATCCCCGGAAGGTTGGTACCTACGCTGAACGCACTCATTATGCCAGATAAGTTCTTATCCATCAAACCCGCGGCCTCAAACGTCGCAGTATTGCTTTGCATTCACTAGACCCACAGGACTTCATTATTCCCCAAAAAATATCGTTCATAACGACATGAATATTTCAACCACATCAACGTCTCTGATTGGCCATTGACTTCATTTAGCTCACACAATTACCTACAGTCACCCACTACTTGCAAACAACACAAGTTCACTTAACCATACAAAAATATAAAAAAAACATCGTAACGTAATTTAAACAAGAAAATCAAAATGGCGCCCGTAAAAGTACCAAAGAAGGCTCTAAAACCAACTCCAACTAAGGACAGCGCCATTTCGCGACCAATCATGAAGTCAAAGAAATTAAAAAAGAAGAATTACCAGAGTTTCTCAATCTACCTCTACAAATTACTGCGAATGGTGGCCCCGGAGAATTTGGGAATTTCAAGAAAATCAATGCTGATTATGAACAATTTTCTCAACGATATGTTGGAAAGAATTGCAGTTGAAGCCGGGAAGTTGGCGGTCCATAGCAAAAAGTCCACTTTGAGTAGCAGGGAGATACAGGCAGCTGTCAAACTTGTCATCCCTGGAGAACTGGCCACACATTCAAATATAGAAGCTGTCAAAGCCATCAATAGCTTTCATAAAAGCCACGAACGTGACGCAGCTGCCAAGGTATGATGAAGACCAACGATTATAGATGACGGTGAAGAGTAGAAATGACAGGCTGTAGAATAGGAATGATTGTAATTATTTGATTTTAAATTATTGATTGTTGATTGATGAATAAATGATTGTAAAGATTGGTTGTTGTTTTAATTTAAACTTTGAATTAAACTACTTATCATAACCCCTATATTCTCTACTGCCGCGTCATTTACCCTATTGTCCTGGGTTCAGTGGCAACTGGCTTTTTTTTTTGTTTGTGGAGTCGTCAAATGATAACTCCCGCTCTGTGCGGAGCGGAAGGGAGTGTCAGACTTTTACTGACTAAAACCCATCCATGTTCCTTCTTAGCCCTTTGTGTTCCAGGGGCGCGGTATCTCTTTCGAACAGTCCCGCCGGCCCGGCAGTCATTGGCCCTTGCGGAACCTTACCTGTCTGACAATAGGCTTGGCAGTTGTATAATTACATAGAACTTAAACAAGTCATGTGGGCATACTTTGAGTACACGTACAACTCTATTTACCCCTTAGAGTATTACAGGCGTGATGTTATGTTTATGTGTATTCTCCAAAGATGACGGCGGTCGGTAGTTGACCCACATTTTAGATATTAGCCCAGTTAGGTACGTTTGAAACTTTGTATCCACCCATTGCACCGTATATTAATTACATAGGACTTAAACATAATTGGCGAAATGTGTGTATTTGTCACCGTAAAATTGTCAAACACGTTATATTACAATATAACGTGTTTCTTTCTAGCGATATTGTAATATCTCGAATTATTGTCAACTGAACATACGGAAGTATCTCTGCCCCCATAATCGGGATTTGGGGCACCCCTACGTTAGGTTAGTTAGGTTCCTTTAAACCCTGCACTCGGAAACAGTCCGTCCTCCGTCGACTACTCTTTTTAGGGGAATATAAAGTGTTATCTTTTCATGAGAGTTGTACCACTGGGCAAGGGGGACCCCTCCTTCCCTCCACACCGCGTAAGTTGACTACCATCGCATGCATTTCACGAAAAATAATGCGTTTTGTTGTAAGCAGTATGTTCATTTGACAATATTTCGAGTTTTTACAATATCGCTAGAGATATTACAATATAACGTATTTGACAATTTTACGGTGACATATACAATACAATATAGATAGGTGTGATCGTTTGTTAAGTACACCTTACCTTTACCTTGCAGTGCCTTTGTCTTCAGTGTCAAACTTATAAACATACATATTTCTTTCACATTTTACTCAGAAAGGCCGATGATCAAACAAAACACTGAACCTGGAAGCATTCTGTACATCAAACTATGTAACTTTGACCTCCCATATATCCGTAACTAGAAGGTTCCCAGGTATTGTAGAACAAAAATATTATCGTAATGACGAGGAGAACAAGTGACATTCGGCTTCGTGAAGAGGTTTTCACCCTGTATAATACAGAAGTATAGAAGTCGAAGACATGCTGTGCCGACCTCAATTATTTTGGGATCAGATAATGACAAAAGAATGATGTTGAGCATAGCAGACGATAAAACCGCATTCAATACTCAAAAATGTTTTATTTACACAGTGGAATATTCCTACAAGTTACAAGTTTACTCCTTTATTATATCAATGCGGGTTATACTCACTCAAAACAATCTAGGTCTACCCACAATATGTCAAATCTACTGAGAGTGGGGACCTAAAAATCTATAAAAGGCATCGCATCACTGCCTCTAGTCGCTCCTCGAAACACTACTGACACACTCACCAACATAGAAAGAAGTGTGTGAAAACAAGATGGCGCGTACAAAGCAGACAGCCCGCAAGTCCACCGGAGGCAAGGCTCCTCGGAAGCAGCTCGCGACCAAGGCAGCAAGGAAGAGCGCTCCAGCCACGGGCGGCGTGAAGAAGCCGCACCGCTACCGGCCCGGCACTGTGGCGCTGCGAGAGATCCGCCGCTACCAGAAGAGCACGGAACTGCTCATCCGCAAGCTGCCGTTCCAGCGGCTCGTGAGGGAGATCGCGCAGGACTTCAAGACTGATCTCCGGTTCCAGAGCTCCGCGGTGATGGCGCTGCAGGAAGCCAGCGAGGCGTACCTGGTGGGGCTGTTTGAGGACACGAACCTGTGCGCGATCCACGCCAAGCGAGTCACTATAATGCCCAAGGACATCCAGCTAGCGAGGAGAGTGCGCGGCGAGCGCGCCTAGTGATAGTGCGCGAACAGTTCGCTGGTGTAGGTAGGTATTTATTGACAAAGCCCTTTTCAGGGCTGCAAGGGTTTCTTGTTTCTTTAATGGACGACAAAACGTAATAACATTGTGTAGTGGGGAGGTTTCGTTAATTTGATTATTGTAAATGAAGAGGTGTTTGATGGAATGGCGAGTAATAGAGAGAAGAAGAAATGCTGGATGCTGCGTCGACCTCAAATGAATTGGGATAAGTAAAAGCAAGAGAATGATAATGATGCGATGATGAGTGGATTGCATACAATTCTACTCATCATCGCGCATCAATACCATTGTTCTTGACGCGATTATTCGACTAAGGGTGGAGCACACTTGAAAAGATCTAAATTATATAAATCAAATGTTTGGGGAACAGAAACCGTCAAGCCAGCATGCGGCAGTGAGCTCTACGGTACAGTCACGATGAAAGCATCTACGTTCGAACCCAGGGTACTGAAGTACTGAATTAATGCAGCCCACCGTACATTATAAAGAATACATATAAGTATGTGGACGATACCGGTACTCTAGAAATTTAGATAAACATGATCCTTGTCAACTTTAGCTTTAAAGCCAATGTGGGTGGGTTACTATTTCAATAAAGCCCTTTTCAGGGCTGCAGCGTTTTCTTATTTGTTTACTGGACGTCAAAACGTATAGTATAGATCGGCTATACATAACGTGCATTTCTCGATCGAATACTAACTTCCCATTATTGACACATTTAAGTTTTATTTGCTAAGCAAACCGGAAACATTTAAAAGTTGACTTATCTTATCAACGGTTTTTAGCACACGTATAAACATTTATTTTGGTTTAAGTTATCAATTGGAAACAACCTGCAAATACAGTTTTCATGCCTGGTTTTGTTAACGGAGTAAGCAGAAATCCGGAATTAAAGAAATACGTGTATGAAACAGCAGAGCCAAATCGCGACTCCGTGCAGCAACTGAGAAATTTATATTTGGATTTTGGACAAATCAAATAAGTAGGTAGTATTAGAGTAGACTATTTGATTTGTCCAAATATAAATTTCTAGGTAAGTAGGTACCAATATATCTCTGAACAACCTAGGAATCAGATCCAAGTGGACGTTCAAACGCCGCTGGGCGCTTGTGGCCACTTCTGGCCCAACAAGGCTGTCCCTTTATCGGAGTAACTAAACTTAGCGATGCAGAATCAAGTCGCGCCGGTCAGAAAGATTTTAAGTTCCTACAATAATAGCGAATTATCCGTCGAGAGCAGCGGTGACCCTGTGGTGTGAGTCTATCTGGCGGGCCCCAACGAGATTGTTCAATAGGTGATAACTTTTCATAAAACATTATTTTGTACCTAAAGAAAATAAAAAAGATATATTTTGTACCTCAACAGTTTTTGATTAAATGACGTTTCTATGAAGTGTCTAGCTAGCGGGCTCTTCATGATTATTGTTTTTGTTATTATACTTATAGATCGCCCAATAGTGCTTGGAGTTGAAAACTATTAAATGTACCTTACAAATCTAAAATTTCGACTTTCTGAGAGCTATACCATTGGACTTACGAACAGGTTCGAACCCAGACAGGCGCATTACTTCAAGTAATTTATTTCATCACCACTGCTCTCAAAACAGCGAAGGAAAACATCGTGAGGAAACCGGCGTGTCCTAGAACCAAAAAATTCGAAGACATGACATCTATCAATCTGCATTGGGCCCGCGTTATGGTTTTATATTTATATCCCTTTCATAGAGAGGAGGCCTGTGTCCCAGCTGTGGGAACATTAATGGGTCGATACTTGATGATGATCCGACGCGACGAACCGTAACGAGGCGTATGACGTCTCTTTGGTTTATTTATTGCATGGACACAAAGCTATTTGGCCAGCTGATTCACCAATGTGTTTCCCTATGCACATTATAACTAAGTATCACATGCATACATTCGTCGGTACTGTAATAAATTACATAACGTAACGTTTGAAGGTCAATATTATCGATTTTCGCGTGGATCTTATTGTAATGTCAATACGATACGGGCGCAGGGAGGGGCGCGCACGCATCCAGGTGCGAGCAACATTTTGTTATAATTCAACAGGCATGCAAGATACAACAAGGACACAGGACCACAAATTACTGGACCACTAATCTGTGACAGGACTACGACATGGTAAGAAGTAAAGACTAACGCGTTGTGTTGCATTAGTATCCGAGCAGCTTCCAGTCAAACCGAATGCCTCTAAATACCAGTATTTTACATGAAGCGACTGCCTGCCTTACGGGCAGGGCACAGAACGGATGGCCGACGGGGCCGATTTTTTTTTGGAATGGCGACTGCGACTGCAACCGAAGGACGATGCTTTGGAAGTCCTCCCAGTAGGTGGACCGATTACCTGTTGATGGTTGCGGTAGGGTTGCCAACTTTTTTTATAAGAAATAAAGTATATTCAGGTCTATGAAGAATATTAAACAGTATTTTAGAAAAATGAACAGTATTTTTTATCGCAAAAAAGTCGGGAGGGACAAACGTGCTTTCTGCACAGCGTACCAACAAAATTTAACCTTTTCCTCCATGCCCAGTAATTAGTAGACTATAACGGCACTTTTGAATTTTAAAAATACAAAACTAAATCAAAGCTACAGTCACAAGGCATAATAACTTGAGAGAGTACTGGTAGTTCCCCATTCCCTAGCGTAGATCTCTAGCGTAGAAATGAGGTTTTACGTAGTATTAGGAAGAAATGAGGTTGTACGTTGCACATGTAACTTCTATGGAAAAGAGTCACAACTTCTAAATGATATTTTGTGGTTTCAAAGAAAGAAAGAAAGAAAGACAAAGCATTTATTAGCCCGCACAGGACAAAACACATCAAAATTATCAGTTCAAAACTTACACAGATAAAAAAAAAATATATAGGTATTTAAAAATTAAAAGAAACGAAACTCGTCCTGTACGAGGCCAAAAGGCTGTCAGCAATCGGCCCAAACCTCGTTTCAGAGGTTGATATTTTGTTCCAACTTAAAATAAACTGTTGTATTCATTATTTTGTATATTATCTTGTTGTCTTTTTCTCAATCATCTTCGCTTCTGTGAGCTCCCAAAATGTTGCGCGCTTCACCTCGCAGCTGTCTACACCGGCAGCTGCCATCGACCGTTACACTCGACGGCACGTGCGCGTGCGACCCCTGGATAATAACAATCATTATTATTATTAAATAGAAAGTGGGGTAGACAGAGAGGTACACATGTATGTGACGGACTTTCGAATGAACTCGAAGGGTAGCTTTGGAGGTAACGAGAAGCTGGTCATGTCGGATTTCCAAAGAGATCTAAGTAGGTACCTACTACATAAAGGGTGTAAAAAGGTTCTCAATGATGCACTGGTTCTACCCGTCACGTCATAGCGATTTTTTTTTTGTTTTAGAAATCTAGACCATGTCTGGGAGTGGGAACCTTCTAGTTACGGAGATATTGGGGATCAAAGTTCAATTATTTTCACTTTAAACACCTCCACAACCCCTGTATGTACTAGTTACTATTTTCCATCCATGAGCAAAATGCTTTGAGTGTAAATGTGGTGTGCTGTTCCTCAAGTGTCCTGAATAAGACAAGCACAAGGTGGAGTGGACAAAACAAGAAATACTGTCAGTACATAACCGACTTTACATATTAACTGTTCAGCAGTGACGGATTAAGACTACTTGATGCCCTAAGCAATCCACGCCTGTGGGGCCCCCTATCCGAATGTCAACTAGAATCGCCAAAAGGTCTAGTAGTAGTCAGACTCTATGTCAACTTAAAACGCGCGAATTTCCAGTTAGTTCTTGTAACTTTTTTTTAGAGTAGTTTAGTTTTAGTGTGGTTTTTGGCGACGTGAGAGTGAGACGTGATGCCCTTTTCCGTATGGGAAATCGTCATATAACTTCTCCAACTCTGTGCGGAGCGGGAGGGAGTGTCCGAATTTTACTGACTAAATCCCGTCCATGTTCCTTCCTCAATTCGTCAATGTAGTAGGTTAAGTTCTATGGGGCTGCGGGACTGTTGGGGCTTTTTTTTTCGGATGGAATCATCAAATGACTTCTCCCACTCTGGGCGGAGCGAGAGAGGGTGTCAGACTTTTACTGACTAAATGAAATAAATAATAAACAAACGCGCCGTCGACACGGCCTGTCGTTATAAGACGGATGTACGGCAAGCTAGCCATAGCTCACCGTCCACAAGCCCACGCCTACGGTGGCCTGTGACGCCCGGTGCGTCTCCGGCCGTCTGCGTCCGGCAGGCTTCGGCCCTTGCGGGCCCCTCCCTTTATGCTGACATCTCTTTGAGGCGCGTGTGGAACACGAACGCGCCGTCGACACGGCCTATCGTCATTAGACGGACGGACGGCTAGCTAGTCCATAGCTCACCGTCCACAGGCCCACATCTACGGTGGCCGGTAGCCACCACGTGGCCCCCGACGCCCGCGCTCCCGCGGCGGCTGGGGCGAGAGGCTCTCTCCCTCTCGCGTTCCGCCACCTCCTTCGCTAGCATGACTGCTTCGCAGAAGGAGGTGACAGCTTCCCATTCCGTTTCGCTCCGGACCAGGGATTGAACCAGGGCCGGACGCGAGGGGTCGTCGCCGCCGAACGCCGCTAAGAGGACACGGCATTGCTCCACTCACGCGGGACAGAGCTCCAGCGTGTGCTCCACCGTGTCCTCCGGTCGATCCTCGCAGTGGAAACACCCGGGCGTTTCCTCCCGCCCGATTCAAAGCAGGAACCTCCCGAAACATCCGTGTCCAGTGAGGAACTGCGTCAGGCGGAAGGTGAGGACGCCGTGGCGCCTCTCAAGCCACACAGTCCTCAAAGAGGGGACTTATCGCCACTATCGTGGCCAGCCCTGCACGGGGTTGCGACAGTCGCTCTCTCCATGTCGCCATGAGATCGCACCGGAGGTCTGTCCGCTGAGCGGCGATTTGCCACGGCAGCAGAGTTTCCACCCAGCGTAGCGCCTCCGCGCGCCATTCGTGTAGGCGCGCGAGGACTATCGCCTCCAGATCCCATGGCGGCAATCCGGCAAGCAGGACCGCCGCCTCGCGGGCGATCGTGCGGTACTTCACGGCTACCACCTTTTGGGGCGCGTTCAGATAATGGGCGGCTCGCCGCCTCAAGGAACGCGAATAATGTGGAATGCTTCACGATTTTGCGTGTCATCCTTGCGCAGGGGCCATGCTAATCTTCTCTATATGAGACGTGATGCCCTAAGGACGGATTTTTTTTTCTGTGCTTCTTCTGGTGCCCCCCCAGTCGTGATGCCCTAGGCAATTGCTTAATTTGATTAAGGGTTAATCCGTCACTGCTGTTCAGACAAGATATTATATTAGAAAACGAGTATTTACCTAGCGACTGCTCAAAACAGGGGAGCCCCAACGCGACCCCTGCGACCCTGACAAAAGAGACCTTTCGCGAAAGCTCATTCAATAATTACGCAAGGTAATACCAGTTTTACTATAAAAACCGATTTTTTTTCCATTCACATCCCTGTCCCCTATAAAATAAGGTAAAAATTACAATGACTCACTCTTGTGTATTGTTCAAATTCAATTTAAATGACTACATGAAAGAGTTTCAACTTTGACTCTGTAGAAATAAGGTTCCTATTTGATAGAGTGAACTTTTCAAACTTGGAATTCAAACAGCGCGTGCCCATTTGCAGGGGTGCGCAAACGCCGCCGTTTCCGATCCCGGTGTTTTTTGAAAAAGGAATCGTTTTACAGTTGACGGTTAAACGTTGAGCTGGATAGACGTCCGTGTGAACAATAGAATAAAAATAGCTTTTATTATTAAACTAAGTGTAGATTCTAGTGTGGATAAGTGTGAAGTGTCTAAAAGTGAAAACAAAATAAAAACCAAGTTTTAATGGTTTAAATGTACTTAAATAAGTAATCAGTTTTGATACTAACTTTGCTAATAACGTGTGTAAATCAAGATAATTTAATATTTATAAGTGAATATAATTCGTTAGGAAACCTAGAAGTTAAAACTAAGTTAAAGTCTAAGAGAAGCACTGAACCGGAACGGTTCCAGTTACGGCCCACCCTTTTCTTATAACAAGGAATCATGCACTAACGATTGCACCGGGGAAAAAATACGCTTACAAAATGGATTCACCAAAAATTGTGTACAAATATTATTCAAATCCAGCATTTTGCTCACAGAGCGAAGTTGTTTTCGCTCAAAAAACATGTATGACAAAACTTGTGTCGCCGGAGAGGCAACGAATGCCTCCTTTGGGCGCAAATTCACCAAGAAAGATCGAAATAGGCAACAGAATTATGAGGACAGATATATCTGATAATCCTTTAAGAATGTCTCCTGCTGGGGCCCCGAGATACAGAGAAGAACCTCCTGAATTACCACCAAAACCTCCTAAGTTCCAAAATAGAAGCTTTCAGAGACAATCCTCCTTGGTGTATAAACCTTCGCGGTCTGTACGATGTAGGACACGAAGTGAGGACTTGGAAATGGCACAACTGAAGCAGCAAAGACAATCCAGATATGACCGACGAGGAGATAGCGACGATGGTTTAGAAGACAGCAGGACGAAACATAGGTACGAAGTTATCCAAGACTTCGACGATATTGCCGATTACTCACCTACAAAGAAAAGGATAGTACAAGCCAATGCTGATGAAATTGAAGAATATAACGTCGACGGACCAGATGAAAATGAACTGAAAGAAATACCAACGGAAATAGTCAAAACTGTAAATGGAAGGACACTGAGATACGCCATCATTCCCACGGAAGATGACGAGCCTAGGAAATGCAATGTTACATTCACATCTCCAGTTATGTCTAAGAAGAATTTGATTGCGACGCAAAAGCTACACGAATTGCTATCAACACCTAGGAAGTTAAAGAGCTATGCAAGCCAGCCTTCCGTTAGAATCACACCGAACAAATCAGTTGAAAACAAATACTCAGAAACGCCAAGGAAATTCGTATCAAGCACACCTACTCATGGAGTAACACCTTCAAAATCTTGTGCTAACCTGACTTCAAGAACGAGCGCTCCTACTTCTCCTATTTCACCCAAAGCTCAGCAGAAGCTAAGCTACGGTCTTCCTGAGCTTCCACCTGATAACTTGCCTGGATTTGATAGGCATGATGTGTTTGTGACCAGCTTTAGAGACAAGAGTAGGGATCGCAGTTTCGATCTTGAAAGAGAGATGAGTAGAGAGAGAAGGGACTATGATCGGAGAAGAGACAGTCAGAGAAAGGATAAGAATACTGCTGTTATTATTCCGAGGTATGTGTTAATCTTTAAGATTTCAGTTTTATAGGGTGTAAAACACCTCTTAACGAAGCCGAAAGGCACTTGTTCTCCTCGTCATTGCGATCATTTTTTGTTCTACACCATACCTGGGAACCTTCTAGTTACGGAGATATTGGGAGTGCGTTACATTGAGTTATACCCCAAAACGTGATTTTTGACCCCAACATTTTTTTGCGTAAAGTTATTTAGTTTAATGTACAGAATGCTTGGTTTGGTTGACAGCTTCGTGATGAGGTGGTTTACACCCTGTATGCCTACGTCTCGTAGCTTTCGGTATTTCTACGCTAGTATTATATTATCTGTGGAATTTCTATTAACATTAAAGTTAGCTTGGAATATCTTATCCGCGTCACCTACCGGTCACCCTGAGGACTGCGATTCATTGAAAAAACAAACTAAGTACGCGTTACGGACGTTTTGTTTCAAACGGTCCGTAATCTAAGTGTCAAACACAAAGATAGCAATAGCAACCTTCCCTTACCTGTAACTGTAAGTAAGTTATTGAAAATGGCCGTTGACCCGAATGGCGTAGTGGTAGCGAGGCTGCCTTACGTTCTTAGGGTGCCGGGTTCGAATCCCAGTAGGAGCAAATGTTTGTGTGATGAGCATGGACATTTGTTTCCGAGTCATGGATGTTTATATGTATAATAAGTATGTATTTACAAACAAAAATGTATATATGTAGTATATCAACTGTCTAGTGTCCACGACACAAGCTTTGCTTAGTGTGGCACTAGGTGGTGCTGTGTGTTAATGTCCAGCGATATTTATTATTTATTATTATTTATTTAATAACTGTCATGATTGTTTTCTCGTGTTTAAATTCACAGATTGGACTTTGTCTTGAGTTTTCCAAGTAGGTAGTCGTTTTATAAAATAGCTACATAACAATACGTTTCGTACATAATAGCTTTTAGTCACATTGGCTCAAAGGAATATGGACACGAACCGCAACTGTATTGAGCAAAGTCAAGCCTAAACTGTCAGAAAATTTTGCTTCAAGCGATATCCCATTACATGAAGTAAATATGTACTTGTGTGTCGTGTATATGTCACCGTAAAATTGTCAAATACGTTATATTGTAATATCTCTAGCGATATTGTAAAGTCTCGAATTATTGTCAAATGAACATACTGCTTACAACAAAACGCATTATTTTTCGTGAAATGCATGCGATGGTAGTCAACTTACGCGGTGTGGAGGGAAGGAGGGGTCCCCCTTGCCCAGTGGCACAACTCTCATGAAAAGATAATGCACCATTCCTGAGAAATACCGATTAACATAACATAACCTTAAAACACTTTATATTCCCCCTAAAACGCGTAGTCGACGGAGCCCTGCTTCGCGGGGCCCCTATTTCTGAGTGCAGGGTTTAAAGGCACCTAACTAACCTAACGGGGGGTGCCCCAAGTCCCGATTATGGGGGCAGAGATACTTCCGTATGTTCAGTTGACAATAATTCGAGACATTACAATATCGCGAGAAAAAACACGTTATATTGTAATATAACGTGTTTGACAATTTTACGGTGACATATCGTTTGTACAAATCTTCGCGGTTTCGAGAGAGCTTCACAGCGCAGCTGTTTAGCACGTGTCTATGGAGTTTTTTTTCAATAATCTAACACCTGACGCCCGCCGCCCGCCAAATATAACGACGCATTCTTGCAGCCAATATTATGGTTTTTATAATAGGCGTTCAGGCGTGATGATGAGCATGCTATGAGTGTAAATGTGGTGTGCTGTTCCTCAACTGTCCTGAATAAGACAAGCACAAGGTGGAGTGGACAAAACAAGAAATACTGTCAACATAACCGACTTTACATAAACATTAACTGTTCAGACAAGATATTATTTAGAAAACGAGTATTTACCTAGCGACTCAAAACAGGGGAGCCCCAACGCGACCCCTGCGACTTCGGCCACAGCGACTGCATTCGTTGGCCTTCTTGGTTGTCGAGAGTTCATGTGCTCCATCTAACTTTGGCCGATTATCTCCGGGCCCAAAGCGGACATGTCAGAACACTATGAGAGGTTTACTGAGAATTTAAAAATAAATTGTTTCCATGACCTCGATAGATGGCGTTGATCTAACTACATTACTAGGTGCCAAATCCTAAACGCTTGAAAAAACACACAAGAAAGAAAGAAACCATAGGAATAGGTCGTCGAGTGGAGCTCGTGACTAAATAATAACAGCTGCTCGTGTCGATCTTTAGGTAACGTGCAGCAAGCAAGTAAGCAAGCATGCAGTATGCAACATACGTAGCAAGCAAGCATGCAGTATTCAACATGCAGCAGTCATGGTTTCTGTCATGGCTCCGGCGCTGCAGGGCTCCGGCCAAAGCGGCTAAGCGTGCTTGCCCAGGTTGATCTGTGGATGACTATCTTTTACATACCGAGTTTTTGCTTGTTGTGCCTCGGAAAGCACACGTTAAGCCATTTGGTCCCGGCTGTCATCACTACATCTTCTATAATATTTTTTTATTTTATTTATTCGGGAAAATAAACAGTTATACATTAAAATCTTAAACTAAGTTTTAAATATACAAGGTTTATAAATGTATAACCTACGACATTTTCCACAACATATTAATAGTTATATCTAACAGTGCGCTATTCTAAGATTTTAACACAAAAAGACAGTTAAAAGTGAAATTAAACATAGACAGTCATGAGTCAAACGACAGAGAGAGAGAGAGAGAACGAGAAATTATAAAATTAACTAATTAAACTAACTATTATAATCTAAAATTATTTTGTTGATAAGATTTCTAATATAAAAATGAATCGCATAATGTGTTGGTAAGCGCATAACTCAACAACGCCTGAACCGATTTCACTACTATTTCTTTTCTTTGTTGTGTTTGTTATTGTCAGGAGAAGGTTCTTATGAAAAAAAATGTAGTAGTAGGTAGGTAGTAGTAGGTAGCTTTTTCCCTCTTATGTGACGCAGACGAAGTTACGTGGGTCAGCTAGTCCTACTTCCTCCTACTAATACTAATACTAATATACTAATATCCTTATATATGTATATATTCATCATCATCATCATCTCAGCCGAAAGACGTCCACTGCTGGACATAGGCCTCCCCCAAGTGTCGCCACATTGACCGGTCCCTTGCTACTCGCATCCACCGGATTCCCGCAACCTTCACCAGGTCATCGGTCCACCTAGTGGGAGGTCTTCCAACGCATCGTCTTCCGGTTCGCGGTCGCCACTCCAGAACTTTTCGGCCCCATCGGCCATCCGTTCTGCGAGCAATGTGCCCTGCCCACTGCCACTTAAGTTTAGCAATTCTTCGGGCTACGTCGGTGACCTTGGTTCTCTTGCGGATGTCTTCATTTCTGATTCGATCATGCAAGGAAACTCCGAGCATAGCCCTCTCCATTGCCCTTTGGGTGACTTTAAGCCTTTTGATAAGGCCCATTGTGAGCGACCACGTTTCGGTTCCGTATGTAATCACTGGCAACACACACTGGTCGTAGACTTTCGTCTTGAGACACTGCGGTTTTATATATTATCCTACCCTACTTCCTACCCTACTATCCTACTTCCTACTAATATTATAAATGCGAAAGTTTATGAGGATGGATGTATGTTTGTTACTCTTTCACGAAAAAACTACTGAACGGATTTGGATGAAATTTTGCACACAGATGGTTTATAACCTGGATTAACACATAGGATACTTTTTATCCCGGTAGTAAGATCCCATGGGTCAATTTTGAAACTTCACGCGGGCGTAGCCGCTGGAAGAAGCTAGTAATATTATAAAACAAAGTCTCCCGCCGCGTCTGTCTGTCCCTATGTAGGTATGCTTATCACATCATTTTACGCGGGAAGCCGCGGGCATCGGCTAGTTTGTAATAAAATAAGTTAAATCGGACACGGAGACATTGGTGTAGGTATACATACATACGTACCTAAATGAAAATAAAGGGTTCTGGTGGATATTCAATATAGAACCTCCTCGTTTTTAGCGGTTGGTTAAAAACCAGTCGTGCTACTTTGTATAAGTACGTGTAACCTGTACACTATCCACCATGGATAGTGTACCTACAGGTTACATCCGGAGCTATTTGGGCATTTCCGTAGAAATTCGTCCCGGTTACAAAATGGAGAAATGTGGAAAAAAAAAATTAAATAGTTTTTTTATAATCTTAAAATGATTTGATATTCATTAAAGATTACTGTAATACTCGTAAAACAACAAAAGAATAACCATCTTCTGAGAAAATATGATTTGTTTGGGACAAGGTAGTGCTTCTGATTTCCATTTTGTAACTTTTTTTGCATTAAAATAAAATGTTACATATTTAATTATTAGGGGGAAAAGTTTTTTTATTGCATAGTAAACGCTACTTTCTTATAAAAAAAGATATTCTGTAACTACTAAATGCGCCAGTTTTTTTGTGATTTAGTAAAAACATGTCCACTTTGTTACTTTTGGAAATTAAGCTTTCTTATTTTCTATTTCCCACAGTGTCGAAAATAGTTAACAAGTTGAGAATATTTTTAAATTTAAAGTTGTAACCCACTTTATCAAAAACTAAACGAATAATGACCTGGTGCCCTGTAGAAACTGGAAATTAAATTAAATTTCATAATTTTAATAATGGGACAGTTACAAAACTGAATGCTGGAGTTACAAAATGGAAACGTAAAGCTTAATTCACATAGTTAATAAAAATTAAAAATGTTAATAGGTTCAGATGATTTTTCATAAAACGAAAATGAAACTAGGAAACCTTAGTTTAATCAGCCTTTAATTACAGTTTGTCCAAATAAACAGTTATTTTTTAATTTTTTCCGGTATCTCCTCTGTTTTTCAGCATTTGTAATGGGCATTTTAACTTACATAAAGCTATAGTATTCAAAAAACTTCCATAATATAAGAGCCGTAACATACGAGTAGGTAACACTTGAGGTGTTGTTAAAGATTGCACAAAATAATAATAATCGCTTGCCAAGCATTGAAGAAATTATATTACAATATATAATTATTTTAGCAAAAACCCTCATTCAGCCAGCCCCAAGAAAAGCATGAGATTAGTGGTATTTCATTAGCTAGTAACTTTGAACCAACTTTTAAATTAATGTATTAATATAATAAGTTAGTCATGATTAAGTGCATAAAAAGGGCAAATAAAAAAAATGGACCATCACAACAAAAATATTATCACATAAAAATTGCACACATCATGCTTTTTCGCTTATGTACTCGCCTTTACATTTCCATTTTGTAACTTTGACAATCCACATATATGTAACTAAACAAAATGGAAGTAACGTTTTCATGTTTTTCATTTTAAAATTGCGTGTAGTTAAACATTAGAACAATTAATGCTGCAAGTAATTCAATCAATCATTTTTACTATGATTTTATTATCATTTACAATAACAAGGTGAACAAAAACAAAAACTGATCAGCAGAAATTCCTATAACAAAGTGGATGAATTATACGTAGATGGTAACGCTTTGCAAATTTTGACACGAATAATTTTGACAGCACCTGGTTGCCTACCCAACAAAATGACGGAATCGATGAATAATGTTGCCAAGAAAATAATGTGCTAAGATTTGGCAGTTTATTTTTTACTCAAGTGCAGGAAATACGGTTACAAAGTGTAATTTTCCACTATGTGCAAAATCGTGGGACATAATTAAAATAGTAAAATATAATATTTTTTGTATAGAAGTGGCTGTAATTTATGTTTTATTTTAAAAGCTTTCATTAATTTGAACATTTTAAAATATTTTTTACCTACATGCTTACTTGTATATCATCAATAATCTAACTTAAAGAGTGTCACGACACTGTGGGACACCTTAAAACTGGGGGGGTTCCAAACATATTTTCGTTTTAATTTAACAATAAGTATCGTAAAATCGCAAATTCTTGCTGTTATTTACTGAGTTTAAATATTATACTATCGTAATAAATAGTGAATTATAATAATACGCCTTCGGTCTCCTAATGAATTATGAATAAAGTCACGGGACAACGCAAAATGCGAGTGGATAAATTTCTACGGAAATGCCCATTTACTATATGGACCTTGTAGAAACTAGAACAAACCGTGCGTTCAAGCGTTTTTCTCATTCCCTATTGGAATCAAATATTACTTCTCACAACTTAGGACCCATTAATATTAATAATATTTAAATCCGTGGTGCTGGGCAACTGGGCCTATCCCAGTTGTAAACGTCCCTATGTGCCTATTGACCTTGTTTCTTTCTGTCACCTGCTGATATGGAGAGAAGTGGAAATTACGGGTTTTTCTTTACCCTCCGCTTTATTTTATGATTAATTTCGTTGCGGGATCTAAGACAGTTAAATAATAATTAATTCTCTGGGTCGTCGAGCTTTATTGTCTCGGCGCTGTTCTGGTGATCGCCACTGTTGATTCTGGCGCACAGGAGTTACAGTGGCTTGGGAAAGGTATGGCGGGCTTGTGGAAAAAAACAAAATAATAATGGAATTCGAAGTTTAAAATATCGATGTACCGTATACATTGACGTTTGAAAGTACGACTTACGTTGAAGTAAACCAAAAAGGCTTATAATAAATGTCTACCAAATCTTCACAAATAAGGTCCATGTTTACCAAAAAGATGAAGGTCTGATTATCTAAAAACCGCTGTTTAAAACACATTTTTGTGGCAGAACATGTCCCTTAAACAAGTGTAAAAAACGCAAAATAAACGGTTTCTTACATTACATTTATATGGAACTTCAACATAAGTGGAGAAATTTGGGTTTACTTTTGAGTGCAGCTCTTCTAAGATCAAGCCTATAGCTTGATGTTGTTACAAAGAAATCACGATGAACCAACTTCAACTCTTCGCTTCTCTTCCAGGGTAGCAGCCCCAGCATCAGTGTACTCCGAGGAGACGTACAAGTCGTTCTCCAGCATCAAGACGTTATCTGGAGCCACAGCCTCGTTGCTGATAGCAGCTATCATGCTGACGATGTGTGGTGGTTTGACAGCTGGGCTGAGCTTCTATATGATGTATGCTGTAAGTATCTTTGATTTAAAATGCGTAAAACAGAGTGAGAAACGCAGGGATGATTCGAGACAACACTTTGAAAGTGATTCTAATGTTGAATTAATAATTAAGATATGTTGCCAACAAAGGCCTTTAAATAATTATGTAATGGAAATACTATAGGTAGCTACTTACTTGTTGTTAACATATCATATTAATTCAATATTAAACTCCGTTTCAAAGTTTGGTCTCACTCAAATGCTTGATTCACCCCGTTTTACTCGAGACGTTTTAGGACAATTTCTTTTTTTATATTCCTACTGCTTCCTTTAGGTTTCTTTCCTGGGCGATATCTTGCCATGTTTGGGAGTTTTTAGCCTTTAGATAAATGCAGATAACGAGGGGAAACATCAAAACCAAAACATATGCACTTTTATCCCGATTAAGGAAATTGCTCTTTTAATATGAGCAAAGTTCTTACCTCGCTACATGTTGCTATTCCAGATTGGCAGGCGTTACTACTTAGACTTCGGCGTGCTTGCTGGCTTCACCTGCTTTCTGCTAGGACTGCTGGGTTTTAGGACACGGCGTCAACAGCTGTTGCCCAATAGAAATTATATTAGTGGTAAGTTTATACCTACTGTCACTTAAGGATATCTTACGTGTCACGTAAGATATCCATAAGTGTCAATCACTCAAAAAAAGTAAGTAAGTAGCGTTGGACACACAGAAATATTAAAAACGGTTTATTACATTACATTTATATAGAACTTAAACATAAGTGGAGAAATTTGGGTTTACTTTTGAGTGCAGCTCAGCCCAACTCTATCTCAACGCTGTTGCAAGCGCCATGATTGCGGGTTGGCGGGTTCAAAATCATGAACAATCACGTATTACGTGGTATTTTGAACCTACGAAAATATAGACAATCACGGAAGAAATCGCGTAAGTGACCGTATTAGTTTGGTTTTAAACCATGTAATCTTAAAACTTGTCCAACGCTACTTACTTACTTTTTTTGAGTGATTTGTTTGTTCATTTGGGACTTTAGGCATGTAGAAATAATTTGTTATTTTTCGATGTAGGTGAAATAATGAAGTGGTCGAATAATGTGAAAAGAAACTTAATAAAATTAAATCCAATGTTCAAAAACAATTTATTTGCGGTAACAAGTCCTGCGGGTGATTTTATGACACACACACACAGGACAGGTGCATTGGGACATTACTTTTATGGATTCGTTCCTGTACTTAATAATGTTATGACTCTTTAGACTCTTAACTTACACATTAAATGTGTATTAAGAGTCTAAAGAGATTAATAGTTCTAGATCTATGTTAGTTTTATTTCCATTGAGTAGGTAGCTGAATGAATATCAGAGATGATATTGATACCTCTAAGAAGGCAGTATATTTCTGTGCGATTATCAAATTATCTTAACATTTTCTTTTACCGGTAATTAAGGGTCACTTAATTGCACCACCCGTGCGCACCGGACTCCTATAGATAATTTATTATAGGTAGATACAGTATTAGTAGGTATATCCGTTGGATGCAAGTCGCACGCGACCGGGAAATGTGGCTACACTTAGGGGAGGCCTATGTTTAGCAGTAGACGTCTTTCGGCTGAAATGATGATGATGATGATGATGATAGTATCAAATGAATTGGGATAAGGGCAACAGAATGATAGGGCACGCCACGATAGTGGCTGTAAGTCCCCTCTTTGAGGAGTGGCTGGAGAGGCGCCACGGCGTCCTCACCTGCCGCCTGACACAGGTCCTCACCGGACACGGATGTTTCGGGAGGTACCTGCACCGAATCGGGCGGGAGGAAACGCCCGGGTGTCTCCACTGCGAGGATCGACCGGAGGACACGGTGGAGCACACGGTGGAAGTCTGCCCTGCGTGGGCGGAGCACCGCCGTGTCCTCGTAGCGGCGATCGGCGGCGACCTCTCGCGTCCGGCCCTGGTTCAATCCATGGTCCGGAGCGAGACGGAATGGGAAGCTGTCACCTCCTTCTGCGAAGCAGTCATGCTAGCGAAGGAGGTGGCGGAACGAGAGAGAGAGAGATCCTCTCTTCCCGGCCGCCGCGGGAGACGCACCGGGCGTCGGGGGCCACGTGGTGGCTACCGGCCACCGTAGATGCGGGCCTGTGGACGGTTGGCTATGGGCTAGCTAGCCGTCCGTCCGTCTAACGACGACGACAGGCCGTGTCGACGGCGCGTTCGTGTTCCACGCGCGCCTCAAAGAGATGACAGCATAAGGGGAGGGGCCCGCAAGGGCCGAAGCCTGCCGGGGTTGCGGGCCTGTTCGAAAGAGATACCGCGGCCCCGGAACATAAAGGGCGAGGAAGGAACATGGATGGGTTTTAGTCAGTAAGAGTCTGACACTCCCTCCCGCTCCGCCCAGAGTGGGGGGGGGGTCATTTGATGATTTCCCATAAAATATATACATATATAAAAAAAAAAAAAAAAAAGGGCAACAGAATGATTTATGAGTATCAGTCGGAGTCAAGCGTCCGGAGCCGCAATTTGTCCATACCGGATTTAGGATATCCAATCGCAAAGACAGTTGTCATCCGATAAGATCATTCAACTTGATTTTACGAACCAATGCCAACTGTAACCTCATTTCTTTTCTCTTACAGGTTACATCGTCCTCTCCTCCTTTTCCCTCCTCAGCGCCTTCGGCCTCCTCATCCTTCTATCAGTGGAGCCAAAACCAGGAACACCACTCAACGACATTACCTCAGGAGCTGTCTGCGGTGTCAGCATTCTGTCATTATGTCTCGCGACGGTCGGAGTGCTCGCTTCTTACTGTTGTGTTAAGGACCCGCCTGATAACAGGGTTGGGACTACGAGGTGGTACTGAAATGGTTGTGGCGAGAGGTTTCGAAAGTCATTTGTTTTATGAATAAAATAAGTACAATGATTTTTCTTTCTCTTCCCTAGTCGCTGGATAGATGGCGCTGAATTTGATAAGTTAATGCGCGGAACGAAACGTCACATCGCTTCACTTGGATGTAATGTTGTAATTGTCAGTCAATGAGCGTATGTGACGTGACGAAATGGTTTTTTTTCAAAGCGTTTAGGTTTTGGCACGTAGTAACGTAGTCAGTCCAACGCCATCTACAGAGTTTTTGGAAACTATGTTTTCTTTAATGAGTACTAAAACAGAAAGTCTCTCATTGTTATCATGAGATCTATGTTAATCCGTCAAATCCTTTGGCGAGATTAATAACACCAAACGTCCTTAAAAAAACATTGCTATGATTCAATTTGTAGGCGCTTGCTTATGTTCTGAATTTCATACTGAGACACGGTCACACGGACACAAAAGTTATTATTAGGACCGGATTTTATACGACTTAATATGGTCGAAATAACATAAATATGCGTAATGAAGACTCAGAAAATATCTGTAAGAACTAAGCTTAAACATCATACAATAATATCGAAAAAAAAAACTTAAAAATACTTACATAATTGTAATGTTTTTTTGTACATACAGATTCAATGTTTAGAAGTCCGGAGGACACCCTATGGGTTACTCTGTTCAGAAGGAATAAGATAATATCAACAAGTATTTATTATTTAAGGATTTATCATGTTTCTTATGGAACACTTCCGAATGTGACTGCATCTTTGTGGTCATTGCTTCCTTCTGAAATATAGGGAAGCGTCAGCCCGCGAAATTCAAATTTAGATACTTACGTTCGAATTTCGCGGGCTACTCTGGCGCTTCCATAGAGTTAAAATAAAAACCAGTTGTTTGTCGATGCGGTCACCTTCGAAATTGTACCTTCAAAAAGCTAAAGACTGATTTCATGAAGGTTTTAAATATCTATAAAATTATTCCTATTTTAATTTATTTCGTATTATTTTGGAGATTTTCATTCATGGCAGTGGAATTCTGGAGTCAGCCTTTGTGCTTTGTTTTTATTATAGTTTAGAAATACCAAAGCAGGTCCAAATTTTAAATTGATTGTATTTTATTATCATGTAATTGTTGTCAAATTTTAATAAAATTGGATGAATATTACGTGTTGGTGGATTTAATTAAAAAGCCCTTGCAAAACCTGCTCGTTTCCTGTGATAAAGTGGGTGAAAAACGGCTCTGATTTATCCACATAATGGGCCCAATTAAAACATTTAGATCTATTTTATGTATTTTTCTATTTTTGTTCAACCAAATAAATACAAAACGTAATTCTTGACTGAGGATTCGAACTTATGTACCATGTACTATTATTCGGCAACCGTTGTCACCGCTAGGCTATCTACTTCACCAACAAGTTGTCTAAGCTGTCCTCGTTATGACAGTTGTAAGCTGTCAAATAGTTGGTGTCCTTAATCATGCCTTAATCACATAAATGGCAGCACTATCTATGAAAATTTTGTTTGAAGCTAATGTATGGAAGTTTCACACCCCTGCATATTATCATCAGCCAAGCACAAATCCGTACTCTGACTACTAATGAGAAATACTGAATGAGAGCGGTTTGACACTACGTTTGATCCGAATCCGATCCGAACGGCCGGACCGTTGGTAGTCGTAGAACTATTTCTATGGTAGTTTACGCACTAGATCCGGCTACCGTCATCCGATTATGTATTGTAGTGTATTTTCACGGATACGGGTCGTACTCAGATCGGACGTAGTACGAAAACACTCACAATTTGCCCGACCGGGAATCGAACAGAGGTCTTCACGCTCAGTATAGTCGCACTTGCGACCACTTGCTAGCCAGCCTACTAAAATAACAACCTACTTTAGCTGAAAAGTTGGCTGATTTATCTCTTCGAACCAGCTGCTTCTTGTTGTTTGAACTACAGAACTAGTCGGAAGTATTTGAATAATCTTTTAGCATTTGATGGCGCAATTATTGAGAAAAGTAGGTGCCAAACAAAAAGACAGACGGCAGCCGGCAGGTGAAACCACGGCGAGGCACAGCTAGAATAACATAATTGGACATTTACCTACCAATATCTTGAGGAGCTCGTGGCTAAATAATAACAGCCGCTCGGGTCGATCTTTTGGTTAAGCCGTGCTTGCCTAGGTTGGTCTGTGGATGGGTGACCAACCTTATATACCTAGTTTCCTCCGTGCTGTTGGTCCCGGCTGTCATTTGTACATCTTTGACAGTCGATACAGTTTTCACTATTCAGTGACCGAAAAAGTCAGACAACCAGTCTTACAAAGTGGTATCTATATTACCCAGAATTAACTGGGTTGTGGAGGTCAGATGGGCAGTCGCTCCATGTAAAATACTGGTATTCAGCTGAATCCGGTTAGACTGGAAGCCGACACCAACATAGTTGGGAAAAGGCTAGGCAGATGATGACCTACCAATATTATCTAGAACAGCATACGAATTATGTACTCAAGTCACAATTTATTTGGATAGTACCATGATAGTTCAAGTACATCATAGTATTGGTGTTGGCAACGTAGACGTAAGGGCAATGCTTGAATAAGACGTACCTACCTAGCATACAATAGTCGACCTTATCAGCACCATAAAGAGCACGGAATTATTCGTACAAGGTTATCGGCATTAGTAAGTCTGTATTTAGTTGAGTAAGCAAACGGTCATGGTCATTATTGCACCACGGTAACATTACTATGTAGATTGTGTAAACACGACATGACCCTACTCATATGAATTGACTGGCTATTTAAATTTATCTTTAATGGGCCATGGGTTAGAAACCTAGAACCTCTCCGAAAAGCGGCGTCGTGAAACGTTCCGATTTCTATGTTGTTAGTGTGATATTATTTAATAAACCATCTATTTTCGGATTTACATCAGTTAACTCAATTTTATTTTATATTATTACCTTATATAGATAATTGTAATAGTTTTGGCGATTAAATAAGGGATGCTTTTTTTTCAGTAAAATAATCGTTTACAATAACTTTGTAAAATGGAACGGTAAAAGTGGTTGTCAAGCTATGCGTCAACAGCGAGCGTTCCATTATTAATTATGAGAAACAAACGCATGATAGTGTTCCCGTCTTTGTCTAACCTACGGAAAACGCTATTAGACTATCCTGCTGTCCAAGAACCTGGAACGAGTTACACAATTGTTCACCTCGACTGAGATTTTTATTCAGCTTTTGTGCTAATTTGATAACAATCGAACTGTTTGATAACAATTTCTAATTGGTTTAACTATAAAACGAGATGTAGCTAAATTAAATCGTCTAACCTGACAGCTACATTTATGTCAACGCCCAGCGAGATATGCATTTCGTAATTTAAGTTGTTATAGTGTTGTTGATAGTACAAAACAAGTAAGTCTTTGTGTGTTATTACGATTTTTCTATTAAGATGAATAATGTAGGTGTCGTAGTCACCACCGCCCCAGCCATTGACTAACTCAAATAAAAAACATAGTGTTGTCTTTTAAATTTCTGCAGATTGCAATGGTCTTTCGACGAAGTAAATAATTTGAAGGTCGAAAAATAAATAAAAACATATTTTCATTGTTATTATATGTAGCCCATCTGTTAGTAATGACGTGTTTGAGTTTGTTATTATAACTAAATGCTTGTTCATAACAGAATAATATGGAAACATATCAATTAGTGAGATAAACATTGACTGAAACTCTAGAGGCCTATTTTGCTGGCCCAATTATGTTATCATTAACAATACTAACAGTATTTCTGCATAGTTACATTACCTACACTCAATCAGTCATATTAAAGTTTATTTTACCGAGAGAATGATGGATTGCTTGTTGTAAGTTTTAATATTATTCCTTTGTTCACAAATTGATAGAATATTACTGCTTTAATTTATTGATATTATGTTTCTTTTTGTGCTTTGTTGCGTTTATAATTCTGATTATGATGACCCTTTACGACTCTAAGTGGTTAGTAAGTTATAAAGAAACTTCAATTTTGTCACCTGACCACGGTGAAGCAAGTGGAAGGTAATGAGTTTGTCAATGTATGTATGTTCAATCATAGCTCATAAAATGCATAATTATCCAATATTGAAAACTTTTTCCTAATTAAATCATGAACTATATTCCTTTATTAATCTGAATGTACTCTGTAACCCAATCTAAATTAATTGAACAAAAAAGTTAAATTAAATAAAAATATGTTTATGCATCACAAACTATTTATAAAAATACTGTCACAAAATATAAAACCCTTATCAATATTATTGACAAACACTGTTGTATCAGGCATTGCTTTTAGAGATAAGACTTGTGTACATTAAATAGCAGTTAGATTAATCGATTTTTACAGCTTTATGCAGACTAAATTGAATAAACAGATAACTCACTGTTTTATGTACTTACATACCTTAAGTATATTCTGAAAGAAAAGTTTTTTAAAGGTAAATTCGTGTTTTTTTTTAACAAATAAAATTATTCTATTCTGTTTTCAAAGCACTGTCATACTATTATTTATCCTGGAGACTATAGTATATTATACTAGCTGACCCACGCAACTTTGTCTGAGTCACATAAAACGAAAGGAAAAAAAAACCCTGATTTTGCAACATTTTTCATTCCTACTCCGCTCCTTATGGTCGTAGCGCGATGTTATACAGGGTGTCCCAAAACTCAACGTCAAGCCGAAACGGGGTGACAGGATTGATCATAACCATCACGAGAAAAATCTGAAAAAAAATCTATCCCATGCAGTTTGAAAATTATGGGCATTTTAAGAAAAACCTAGAAATTTGATCAAACTGTACCATTTTTCGGTTATTGTGGTTATTATTTTTTATTTTTGTTCATTTGAACTTTAGAAACGTAATCCTAAATAACATTTCTAGAATCCCAATAAAAAATAATGACACAATTGCCTTAAGTTCCCGAGAATTGAGACTATTTGTTAAACTACGAATTTAAAATTTTCAAGATTCGTCGACTTTGACAGGCCCTCCTATAAAAAAAATGTACTAGAGTGCCTTGGCAAGTAGCATTAAAAGTTGGCGCATTTAATCAGAATTCTAAAATGGTACAATACTTGTTAGTTCCATACAATAGAAAAGAGTAAAAAAATTAAAACCTCAAGTAACCCGATTTTTGCTATCAGATTTTACTCAGTTAAAATGTTTTTAATTCGCACAAGCTCTAGGTAGGTTCTTAATTTTAAGGCAAAATGATGAGAGAGATGGATAATGGGTATGTTTGCCATGAGTGAGCGAGACAGATAGTGACGCCACGCATTGAGACGGAGATGCGTCGTTTAAACGAGTGCGAATGAAACAGATAGATGCTATGGCATCTATCTGTTTCATTCGCACTAGTTTCAGCCAAGCAAATGGCTACGCTACCAGTCCGACACCAACCAGTTAGTACGTTTCGCTCATTCGTCTACTGCGCACGTTCGTATTCGCTTGTGTTGATTTAGTACTGACAACTTTGGCTTCTCTTTTTGGACTTGAATCTTTGTGAATTGGACTTGTTGATAACATACCGGCAACTTTGGCTTCTCTCTGGACTTTTGTGTTGGCATCCTTTTTATCTACCATGCCTACGCGCTACACTTCACAAGAATATGCGAACATGCACCTCATTTATGGGGAATGCAGATGCAACGCAAGTGCTGCCGCTAGACTTTATCGTGAAAGATATCCAAATTTAGAGCGCTACCCGGATCACCGCGTGTTTGTTAATGTGCACCGTTCACTCACAGAGGGCGGCCATTTCCCGAATCAAATACAGGCTGGAGGTAGACCTGTGTTTCCTTTCCAGGAAGAAGTATTGCAAGAGGTCGCACGTGACCGAAGTATTTCCGTACGTGGAATTGAAGAAAGAACGGGAATACCGAAAAGCACTGCTCATCGTATTTTACAAAGAGCCGAAATGCATCCGTTTCACGTACAACGAGTTCAAAGTCTTCTACCTCGAGATTATCAGGAAAGGATTTCTTTTTGTAGAACAATGCTACAGAGGCATAATGAGAATCCCCAATTCATCCAAAAAATTCTCTGGTCAGATGAATCGACATTTAAAAAAGATGGTTACATGAACTTGCACAATTATCACGAGTGGCATGTGGAGAATCCACATTTAATGCGAGAAGATAGATCCCAGTATCGTTTTAAAGTAAACCTGTGGACCGGAATTTTAAACGGTAAAATTATTGGGCCTATTGAACTGCCTGAGAACTTGAATGGAACTAATTACCTACATTTTTTAAGAGAAGATTTACCAACCCTGTTAGAGGACGTACCACTAGCAGATCTTCGCGACATGTGGTTTCAACAAGATGGCTGCCCAGCGCATTTCGCAGTGCAAGTAAGAGATTTCCTTGACCAGGAATATTCGGGAAGGTGGATTGGACGTTCGGGCACTATCTCGTGGCCCGCCCGTTCACCAGATTTAAATCCCCTGGATTTTTTCTATTGGGGAGTTCTCAAAGAAAAAGTTTACTCAAAGCCCATTGAGAACGTAGCCGACCTGCGTGAACGCATTTCTCAAGCAGCTGAGGCGATCAACTCTCGAAGATATGCCCGACTAATAAGTAGATCTTTTTTAAGAAGATGTAGGGCTTGTATTGAGGCTGATGGTAAACAATTTGAACATTTATTGTAATAAAAAACGTTATTTCTCTATCATCTGACTTTTATTCCAACAAACCTAATTATTTTACTAATTTTACAAACTTTTTTTCACTTTGGTAAAAGTGGCGTCACTATCTGTCTCGCTCACTCATGGCGAACATACCCATTATCCATCTCTCTCATCATTTTGTCTTAAAATTAAGAACCTACCTAGAGCTTGTGTGAATTAAAAACATTTTAACTGAGTAAAATGAGATAGCAAAAATCGGGTTACTTGAGGTTTTAATTTTTTTACTCTTTTCTATTGTATGGAACTAACAAGTATTGTACCATTTTAGAATTCTGATTAAATGCGCCAACTTTTAATGCCACTTGCCAAGGCACTCTAGTACATTTTTTTTATAGGAGGGCCTGTCAAAGTCGACGAATCTTGAAAATTTTAAATTCGTAGTTTAACAAATAGTCTCAATTCTCGGAAACTTGAGGCAATTGTGTCATTATTTTTTATTGGGATTCTAGAAATGTTATTTAGGATTACGTTTCCAAAGTTCAAATGAACAAAAATAAAAAAGAATAACCACAATAACCGAAAAATGGTACAGTTTGATCAAATTTCTAGGTTTTTCTTAAAATGCCCATAATTTTTAAACTGCATGGGATAGATTTTTTTTCAGATTTTTCTCGTGATGGTTATGATCAATCCTGTCACCCCGTTTCGGCTTGACGTTGAGTTTTGGGACACCCTGTATAGCCTATAGCCTTCCTCGATAAATGGACTATCCAACACAAAAAGATTTTTTCAATTCGAACCAGTAGATCCTGAGATTAGCGCATTCAACCAAACAAACAAACAAACTCTTCTGTTTTATAATATTAGTATAGATTTATGTTTATTGCAGTGAATTCTTTCAGGTATTATATAACCTTAAACCGTTTTGTGTTTATGACTGTATCTATTTATCATTGGGGTTTAGGTTTTCGCACTTAATCTTTGAAGTGGACCATTGTGCGTGGCCCATGGTGGCCGTTACTCCAACCAGCCCACCTCCCTCCAGAAGGAGGTCGAACTTCCCAGCCTTTCCAGTGCATCCGCAAGGGAGCTTGATGCTTTTTTATGTCATGGCTGTAATAATACTGATGATCTTTGGTGGCCCATTGGTTAACCGCCCCGACTTTAACATCACAGGTTGTGGGTTTTGAACCCAAACAGTGGACTTGAGTAATTTATTTCATCGCTTCTGTTCTCAAAAGAAAAAAATCATGAGGAAATTAATCAACAACAGTAAACAACAGCACATCCTCTTCAAATAATCATGGTATTTCCATGTAATAATTATGACCTAATATTACCATTCATGATCTATATTTCCTTAAATGACCCCATGTATGAAAAAGTATTGTGTCATTCATTGTAATGTTCTTGGGAAAATCCCGAAATATCTAATGTAAATGGGCTGAAAGCCTTTTTATGACCTTTGTTCTCCTGTAAATATGACCAATATGATGATATGTATATGACCTTCAACACCCAGGTGTTGGAGGTCATATAACCTGTCGTGTCATGTGCACACTGGAATTCAGCGACATCCTAGTTAGAATAATGGCTGTTCAAGTGTTACGTAACCAGATTTCTAACAATTATTTACTCCCCCTCCTCCTCTTCAGCAAAACTAAGCAAAGCTCTTACCCCCTCCCCTCCTCCCATGCTGACGTAAATATTGGAATAAGTATATTATGCATTTTTCTTTTAATGTAACTTTCCTGTTTTTTGTTTTTAGGAATCCCCGAAAACGACACAGACAATGTGTGGGTTGCCATATTTGTATAAAAAAGGAAATAATTACTGCTGACGTAATCACCATCTAGACCCCCCACCCCCACATGTCATCAAAAATAAGCAAAACCCGCCTCTCTTTTTTGCTTACGCAATACTTGAACGGTCCCCTAGAAGCCGACCTTGATGTAGTTGGTAAAAGACTTGGCAGATGTACAGTCACCATATTTATTACTAGCTGACCCACGTAACTTCGTCTGCGTCACATACCTAACAGAAAAATGAAAGGAAAAGAAAATACCCAGTTTTTGCAATATTTTTCATTCCTGCTCCGCTCCTAATGGCCGTAGCGTGGTTTTATATAGCCTAAAGCCTTGCTCGATGAATGGACTATCCAGCTTCAAAAGAATTTTTCAATTTGAACCAGTAGTTCCTGAGATTAGCGCGTTCAACCAAACAAACAAAACAACTCTTCTGCTTTATAATATTAGTATAGAAGTATAGATAAAGTACAGTTGTTATCAGCACATAACAATACATCGCTCCATATATTTCACTTAGATACTTCCTTTAAATTGCTCATTACTTAACAGTATCTATATAAAGTCTCGGGATAAAATTAGAAATTGGATTTATTCAATGCCGCCTGGAGGGAAAGTAGGTACTCTAAATACTGGAGATATAAAATTTTACTCAAAGTAAACATTCCTTTATTTAAAAAAAGTGCCCGAAAAAGTGCCCGAGTGTGGCCAGAATTTTTTCGAAAAACTATGAATGCAGATTTGCTTCTTTTTAAAAATAAAGGAATGTTTTCTTTGAGTAAAATTTGCTATCTCCAGTATTTCGAGTACTTTCGCTCCAGGCGGCATTGAATAAATCCAATTTCTAATTTTATCCAGAGACTTTCATATAGGTATTGTTAAGTAATGAGCAATTTAAAGGAAGTATCTATGTTTATTGAGCGATGTGTTGTTATGTACTGATAACAACTGCATATGTACTTTATAATAAATATGATGACTGTACATCTGCCTAGTCTTTTACCAACTGCATCAAGGTCAGCCTCTAGGAGACCGTTCGAGTATTGCGTAAGCAATAAAGAGAGGCGGGCTTTGCTTATTTTTGATGACATGTGGGGTGGGGGGTCTTCCACTTTCAGACTGCCTCTATAGAGGGTGAAAAATTCCACCCTATATAGAGGAAGTCTGAAAGTGGCGCCGGTGACTGAAAATTTGTGTAGCAATCGTTTGTCATTGTATAGGCATGTGATGCGGAGGAATGAGGAAGATGTCCTGAGGAAAGTTTTGGGTATGAATGTGGAATGAGTAGGTATAAGAGTAGAGGAAGATCAAAGTAACGATGGATGTACTGTGTGAAGAATGTGGATATGGTGAGAAAGGAGGTGTCTGATGAGATGACAAATAATAGAGAAGTATAGGAGAAGAAGACATGATGCGACAACCACAAAAGAATTGGGTTGTTTTTGAGTTGTATTTTATTTTTGTTGCTATGGACACTTTTAACGTGCACATCTTGCTACATTGTTCTCACATAATATACCATCTCAACAAGAATGATGTAACCAAGATTATGTAACAATATTTTGATTTAAAAGAGTGTCCATGGAGTTTCTTGCCCGTTCTTCTCCATAGAGATCTACGCTAGGGAATGGGCAACTACAGTACTTTCACAGTTTTTATGTCTTGTGACTGGGACTGTAGCTACTTTAAATGTTCATTTTTGTTTCGACAATTCAAAAGTGCCTGTAACTGGCCTACTTGACATAAATGCTTTGATTTTGATTTTTGATTTTGATTGGGCCCGGGCTTGAGAATGATGATGATATATTTAAATGTATTAAAACTTTCATAAATCCATGGTAGACTTTCTAAAACATTCTAATTTATTTACAATACTTATTATGATAATTTTACAACATTTTATGAATCTCATTTGTTCTATGAGTTAATTAATATAAAATAACTTGTTAGTATGTGTAATGGACACTTGGAGCTTATCTAAATGTTTGTAGTATGTATTGAGTCATCATTGTGATTGTTACTGCTATGTTATTATCACATTACAATTGAAATTAACTATACCTACATTGTTTTTTTAATAATCTTTATTAAAATATACAGGGTGTAAACCACCTCATCACAAAGCCGTTAACCAAGCATTCTGTACCTCAAACTAAGTAACTTTACGCAAAAAATATTGCTGGGTAACAACGTTTTTTTTTGAGGTTATAAATCATGTTTTGTGGTAGAACTCAATGTAACGCACTTAAACCATTGTGCTGAAGTATGGATTGAATATTACGGGGGTCGTGGAGGTGTTAAAATTCAAAGTCTTACAAAAAAAACTTGTATTTAAAAAAAAACTTGTCAAGAAGTTGTAACTTTGACCCCCCATATCTCCGTAACTATAAGGTTCCCAGGTATGGTGTAGAACAAAAAAATGATCGCAATGATGGGGGAGAACAAGTGCCTTTCGGCTTCGTGAAGAGGTGTTTTACACCCTTTATATATGTCACCGTAAAATTGTCAAACACGTTAGATTGTAATATAACTAGAGAGATTGTAAACTCTCGAAAGAATGTCAAACGAAGTTACTGCTTACAATGTAACGCATTATTTTTCGGTAGATTGTAATCTATCGAAGTCAAACCGTAATATTGTAAAATATATACGACTAGCTGACCCACGCAACTTCGTCTGCGTCACATATATGAGAGAAAAAGCTCACAAAGGAATAAATTTTCCCCGTTTTTGCAACATTTTTCATTTATGTTCCGCTCCTATTGGTCATAGCGTGATGATATATAGCCTATAACCTTCCTCGATAAATGGACTATCCGACACAAAAAGATTTTTTCAATTCCAACCAGTAGTTCCTGAGATTAGCGCGTTCAAACAAACAAACAAACAAACAAACATAGAGATATTAGTATAGATGGAAGTCAACTCAAGCGGGGTCCAGGAGGGGGAGGCAAGGAGGGCTCGCCCTTGCCCCATGGCACCACTCTCATGAAAAGATAATGTACCATTCCTGAGAAATACCAATTAATATACCCTAACCTCAAAACACTTTATATTCCCCTAAAAAGCGTAGTCGACGGAGCCCCGCTACGCGGGACCCCTATTTCCGTCTGCAGGGTTTAAAGGAACCTAACTAACCTAAAGTGGTGCCCCAAGTCCCGATTATGGCGGCAGAGCCACTTCCGTCGCATGCATTTCACAAGATTACGGTTTCACTTCGATAGATTACGATCTACCGAAAGATAAAGCGTAATATTGTAAGCAGTATGTTCAGTTGACAATATTTTGAGAGTTTACAATCTCGCTAGAGAGATTACATTCTAACGTGTTTGACAATTTTACGGTGACATATATAAGAATAAGAATAATTTATTTAAAAAGTAGATATTACAAAAATGTACATTTAGGTGCAGTAGTGTTATTTCTTAAACAATCATATAATTAGTGCTAGTAAGTAAAATTATAACTACAATATAATATTTAACAGTTGCAAGTAAAGAAAATTTCGAATTCAAATGTTAGATAGCGACCTGCCTGATCTAGGTTTATTTTATATTACCGATCTACATCAAATAGTCCAGTTAACCAGGCACAAATCCAGGATCTGTGGGGGAAGGGTAACCATGGGGACCCCATTACTAAGCCAACGCTGTCTGTCCGTCCGTCTGTCTATCAGCGGGCTGTTATCTCATAATCTGTTATAGGTAAGGTAGAGAGTAGAAATTGTGAAATGTGAGTGGGTGTGTGAGTGTGTGTGTGTGTGTGTGATGATGTGTGTGTGTATTTCTGATACCGCAGTAATAACAAATAATAAAAATGCAAGGGGGCTCCCCTACTACGATGGTTAAATATTCGATAACACAACTCGATAACTAAATTAATGCGTCATTTATCTAATATTGATGTTCCATTAAGGGGCCTGCGGAGTATACGTTTTTCATACAAACGTAATACCAAAATAATATGAAAATCAAACATATTCACAAGGTAGTGTACGTGTATATATTTCGATTGTATTATAGAATATCTATGTTCCCAAATAAATATTTTCAAAGGACAATGATATAAAGACGAGATATGGGCAATTTAAAATATCTATAGAAAAAATGTTTTTCTCAAAACTCTTGTTGAAATCAGTGTACATTCAAAATATGTCTATATATTCTGTAATCCAATCAAAATTAATACACCATACCTTAAGAATATGTTTGATTTACAAATTATTTTGGTATTACGTTTGTATGAAAAACGCATGTTCCGCAGGCCTCTTAACACCCGAATATTCTATCTCTTTTGTTGATAGTACATTCTCAAACATAACATACTAATTAATATTGATTTGCTTTACTAAATATTGTTATTTAATTAATTATTGAGTCGTTAACTAATGGTTTCAGGGAGCACGATGTCGAACCCGCACTATAGGGAGGCGGCCGAGTCGCTTCTCAGCAGTGTTAGCCCGCACCATCGGACTTTGAGTGAGTTGGTTTTTACTATTTACCAGTGGCGAAGGTTGGTCTGTGGATGGGTGACCACCCATTACATACCGAGTTTCCTCCGTGCCTCGGAAAGCACGTTAAGCTGTTGGTCCCGGCTGTTATTTGTAGATCTTTGACAGTCGTTACAGGTAGTCAGTGGTCCGAAAAGTCTGACAACCAGTCTTACCAAGGGGTATCATATAACCCAGTACTAACTGAGTTGTAGATAGGCAGTCGATCCATGTAAAATACTGGTATTAAGGGGCCGGCGGAGCATGCGTATTTCATACAAACGTAATACCAAAATAATTTGTAAATCAAACATATTCTTAAGGTAGTGTCTATTTATTTCGATTGGATTACAGAATATCTATGTTCCCAAATATGAAAGGACAATGAAACAAAGACGAGATATGAGGAATTTAAAATTTATTTTTCTCATAACTCTCGTTTAAATCAGTGTCCAATCAAAATATATATTTGGGAACCTAGATATTCTATCCCCGTTTTTGCAACATTTTTTATTCCTGCTCTGCTCCTAATAATCGCAGCGTGATTTTATATAGCCTAAAGCCTTCCTCGATAAATGGACTATCCAACACAAAAAAAAATCAATTCGAGCCGGTAGTTAATGAGATTAGCGCGTTCAACCAACCAAACAAACTCTTCTGCTTTATAATATTATATTAGTATATTATATTAGTATAGATTAAAAATTTAACACTTTAGAACGGCAGTTCGGCGCACTCCCGGAGTGCAACCCGTTGTTTTTTTAAGTTAGTCGTCATTCCTATTTTATTAATCTATACTCTCCCTTTCTGTGTGACATTAATTTATTATAATCTTCTCTCTCTTTCCATTCCAGCACACTCTACCTCTCTAAACCTAGTATCAGAAGACCTCGTAGCTGGGCACAGACCTCAAGGCAAGATGTCCACAGTAAGGCGGTTCTTCTGTCTGTTCGTGACCTTCGATCTTCTGTTCACAAGCTTAATGTGGCTTATATGTGTGATGGTAAGCATTTTGTGATAGCTACAAAACTGCTGTTCAGAATCTTCTATGATTCGACGTAGCAGGCGAGCAGGGGCACATTGCTCGCAGAACGGATGGCCGATGAAGCCGAAAAGTTTCTAAATGGCGACCGCGAATTGGAAGACGTTGGAAGACCTCCCACTAGGTAGACCGATGACCTGGTGAAGGTTACGGGGATCTGCTGGATACCAGTCGCGCGGGACCGGTCAATGTGGCGACTCTTGGGGAAGGCCTATGTCCAGCAGTGGACGTATTTCGGCTGAAATTATGATGATGATAAATTACGATTCTGAATTGAATATATTTTCTCCTTTTACCTTTGGCCATCCAGAACTGAGTGTGGGTCTTTTCTAAGGTCCATGTTCACCGAAGAGATAACGGTCTGATTATTTAAAAACAGCTCTCACTGTGACATGTTGCCATACAAAAATGTGTTTTAAACAGCTGTTTTTAGATAATCAGACCTTCATCTTTTTGGTGAACATGAACCTGAATCTGTCCACTAGTGGCCGTTTAAACTATAGTCCGCGCCACGAGAAATTATATTTGTAAACAAAGAATTTCTACCAATATACGCAGCGACAATTCAATCCACAAGAAATACTCCCAAATTCAATCAATACAAAATGATCAAACGTGTAATACGAATCTAACGAGCAATTTCACTTGGTTGGGTTATATTTTGGCGATATAAAGAGCTGTCGTCTACTGTTTTGTGGTACTGGAACGCATCTGACATCATGGAACGTAAACATTTGGGTCGCCATTTTGAAGTAAGATCACGCTGACACTGTCATTTTTGAATTTGATCCAAAGGTTACGAACCCAACTGTTTACAGCTTCTCATGGCGGAGACTATAATATGTATTAATCCAGGTGATGATGCCGCTTCATTTTCTCATATCTTTAAAATACTAAAGCAATATTTTTCGTTTCAGATGCGAGGTGAAACTTTAGAACAAATAATGAACACAGAAATAATTCATTACAATGTGAAAGTTTCTCTATTCGACATAGTGATGGTGGCCGTCTGTCGGTTCGTGGTGCTACTGCTGTTCTACGCGGTGTTGTATATCAACAACTGGAGTATCATTGCGGTAAGTAGCATTAAAGATGCGTAAGAGAGAGAGAGAGAGAGAGAGAGAGTAAGAGAGAGAGAGACATAGAGAGAGAGCGCGTAAGAAAGAGAGTAAGAGAGAGAGAGCGTAAGGAAGAGAGTAAGAGAGAGAGAGAGAGAGCGTAAGGAAGAGAGTAAGAGAAAGAGAGAGAGCGTAAGAAAGATAGTAATAGAGAGAGAGGGTTGTTTTTAGTTCTTTCTTTATCGTATGGTAAGTGCCTAACCTGATGCCCGTCTTTTTATGCCGCCCATGGGCCTCTCACTTGGCTTTACATGCCAGCGAGAAATATCTCTCAGGCGTACTGGTTTAGGGCTGTCATCTACCCCGGGCCCAGCGGAGAGTGAAACCGGCGAGAGACATCGTGCGGTGTGCCACAGGGATCGTAGCTTATTCGTAGCGCAGTTTGCTAGGCTGACGACACGCTGGTACTGGCACAGGGGAGTTCGCACGAGGCGGCGGTCGAAACCATGACACGCGGGGTTGCGATAGTCGTTGAGAGGATTCGCCAACTGGGTCTCGAGGTGGCACTGCACAAGTCCGAGGCCATGTGCCTTCATGGGCCTCGTAATGCGCCACCATCGGGATCCACACTGACGGTAGGAGGGGTATCCATCGGCGTCGAGTCGACGTTGAAGTACCTGAGACTCGTCCTCGACAGCCGGTAGAACTTCGTGGAGCACTTCCGACGTTTGGCCCCCAGGCTGGAACGGACAGGGGCTGCCTTCAGGCGGCTCCTGCCCAACCTTGGGGGGCCAAACGCCTCCTGCCGCAGGCTCTATGCGGGGGTCGTGCGGTCCGTAGCCCTTTACGGGGCCCCAGTGTGGGCGCGTTCCTTGAGGCGACGAGCTGCCCATTACCTGAACGCTCGTCTAGATACTAGAACTTAAAAAAATGTCGCAAGGACGGGGAAAACAAGTACCTCTTTCTTCGGTTCGGTCTTTTTTTACACCCAGTTTACAATATATCCATAGTGTCTAAATGTTTGTGTTTTGTTTCAGCTATCAACGGGGTCTACCTGCGCACTGTTAATAGCAAAAGTTTTCGTGTTTGACGTAAGTACTATTTTATATAAGTTTTGAATTTAACTTTCCTTGTAAGTTAGTAAGTAGGTATTGGTCAAATCTTGCAACTGAATTTCAAACCAGTTCCCCCCAACCGATTGATCTGAAACTTTGCACACACCTTTGGTTCTGGTGACAATACATTTTTATCACAGACATGACTTGATCCTCAACGGTTAACAGCATGGACATGTAACTTTGTACACGCGTTCAATGTTGATAGATAAATAAATAATAGCATTGTTACAGACATCTTAAGTTATAACATACCGATTATGTCCCACAGATAGGTCCCCTAGCTCCCAAACTAGGTTTTCACCTGCGACTTGGGAGACAGATAAACCTAATTTTCTTCTTTTAATTTTAATAAAAGCTATTTGAACCCCCGACGAAAAACGACGGGGTGTTATAAGTTTGACGTGTGTTTGTGTGTAGATGCGTGTGCGTGTGTGAACGGATGAACCAATTTCGATTTTTTTTTGCTAATTTTGATAAAAAACAGTCCAAGATGGCCGCCACCACAAAATAGTGAACTACATTTTGTTTTCACAACTCTCTCAATATGGGTATCAAATGAAAGGGCTGGACAAGTAGAATAATGTCAATTATATTTAAAGGGAATGAGGTATATTAAATAAAAAAAAATAACTTAAAATTATGATCCTGTGCCGGGACTTTGAATTTTTTTTTAAGTTTTAGCGCTACTTTTATTATTCAACTTCTTTTGATACCGGCCTGTTCGAAATTCGAAACGTGTTTTAATATCTACTGGCAGAGTAAAGATCGGGCTCTCCATTGCTATTTCTGTCTATTTAAAGCTGCTAAGGACTAGTTCTGGTTAATAGTTTATGCCATACCTATTATTGGACCGCAATGGGACCCATTAATATCAATGTTAATGTCTGCTGCTGACATGGAGAGAAGTGGAAATGACATTTGTCCTACTCCTACGCTATACTTTTCTGATTAATTTCCTTGCGGGACCCAAGACAGTTAAATTGTTTCTCGGGACTTCGTCGAGCTTCATTGTCTCGGCGCTTTTCTGGTAGTCGCCACTGTTGATTCTGGCGCACAGGAGTTACAGTGGGCAGGGAATAAAGTGGGCTCGTCCCATAACATTATTAACTCAACGTTTGCCCAACCAATAACATAATTAACTCAACGTTTGCCCAACCAATAACTTAATTAACTCAACGTTTGCCCAACCCATAACATAATTAACTCAACGTTTGCCCAACCCATAACATAATTAACCCAACGTTTGCCCAACCCATAACATAATTAATTCAACGTTTGCCCAACCCATAACATAATTAACCCAACGTTTGCCCAACCCATAACATAATTAACCCAACGTTTGCCCAACCCATAACATAATTAATTCAACGTTTGCCCAACCCATAACATAATTAACCCAACGTTTGCCCAACCCATAACATAATTAACCCAACGTTTGCCCAACCCATAACATAATTAACTCAACGTTTGCCCAACTCATAACATAATTAACCCAACGTTTGCCCAACAGTGGCCCAACGCGGTGCAGCCGGTGTACGAAGTGTTCCTCATCCTCACCTCGTTCACTCTCGCTTGGAGTGAAGCCTGGTTCTTGGACTTCCGAGTACTGCCGCAAGAGCTACAGGCTAAGTCCATACTGGAGTCTATAGGTATGTTTATTTTTAAGATGACTTCTATCACCATCTGCAGCCTTTTCCCAACTATGTTGGCGTCGACTTCCAGTCTAACCGGATGCAGCTGAATACCAGTATTTTACGTGGAGCGACTGCCTATCCGACCTCCACAACCCAGTTAATACTGGGGAATACGATACCACTTGGTGAGACTGGTGTCAGACTTTTTGGACCACTGACTACCTGTAACGACTGTCAAAGTCGTGTTTTTCTATGGAAATGACAGTCGGGACCAACAGCTTAACGTGCTTTCTGAGGCACGGAGGAAACTCGGTATGTAATGGGTGGTCACCATAGATATAATAAAGAAGGAGATAATATGCCCGTTAGCCGAAAATATGTCGTAACCCTGTGTCTCCACTTTATCCCTACCACACGGCAACTACTACACTTGCAGTTCAGTAAAAGCAATAGATACGCAGTCGCGCACACACCCGCATTTCTTAAATCAGAACGTAGTACACAATCAATTATAAACCTTATGCCACCAAGCACATTGTGTATTAACCAAGCACATCACTAACTCGTCGTAAGAAGCAGCGGCCGCACTACGTGATGCATCCGCTTATTGAACTATCGTTTGGTGATTTTTACATTGCTTGTCAAGACACTTAGCGACAAACTTAAGTAGTGGTTGAGGAGCAATGTATTTATTGTAAAATAGTATAGCCATTTGCTTATGACTGGCGCAAGAGGTCAGGGTAGAGAGGAGTCTTGTGCCAGTTGCGTGGACACCGACACGCCCCCTTGCCACTTCTCCTGTTTTTTTTATTTATATGGTGGTCACCCATCCACAGACCAACCTACGAAAGCACCGACCTAAACGACAAAGACCCGACCCGAGATTGTTAGCTGCGAGCTCGTCTAGAACTATTATTCCAAAATACATTTGAATAACACGCAGAAAAAAATGGTAAATAAACAAACCGCATTGCAATATGCACACAAGATAGTATAATTATATAATCTTGATAACGTGTCCTACATCTCTCTGATAAGATGTCATTGACATCTGCAACGAAACAGACCTGTTGAAATGACACGTTGCTCAATCTCCTGTCAAGATAATATTTAAGTTGCTCTTATATCGGTATACAAGCTCTTATATGTAAACCACCTCATCATCAAACTAAGTCATTTTAAGCAAACAATATTGCTGGGAAATGACTATCTTTTTTGGGGTGAAAAACCATGTTTTGTTGTAGAACTCAATGTAACGCACTTAAAACAATATACTTACTGATGGATATGCACAATGCTGTCATATTTAACCCAATGGTTGACTGGTAGAGAATGCCTTGTGGCATTAAGTCCATAAACTTCATGTACAAGAGTGGTGCATGGCTATATACCACTCTTGTACATGAAGTTTAAATAAATAAATATATGTCACCGTAAAATTGTCATAACGGATCTAACTGACGGACTATTTATTATTTTAGAGTCATAAGGTCAAACTTCTTAAAAAAAAAACGTCTTTTTGTAATTTTTCTACCATATTGACCGGTTTTTTTGTCATAAAAGAAAGAAAGAAATAAAAAGCATTTATTTGCCCGACTAGACAAAACATAAAAAAAAATGTTAAATTGTGATTATAACACTAGTATAAAGTAAACAGTGAAAACAAAATAGCAAAACCATAAAGAACTAAAACAAAACACAAACAGAGTGTGTCCTGTACAAGACCAAAACGCTCCTATCTGAGCATGCTGTAGTAACAAAAATTGAAAAAAAAAAATGTATGTAAAATAAATGTATAATTTTATTACTGGAAGACACGGTTCCTTTCAAACATCTCTACCTCCCCCTTCACTTCTCCAGTCATAATATTACAATGTACAATGTCTCCCGCAGTCCACCACGGGGCCTCAGAACGCACGCCCCTCCTGCAGCCTCAGGCCACCCACTCCAACTACGCCGAGTCCACTGTCAGATGGTTCTCTCCCGTGGAGACGCCCGAGTCCAGTCCACGGCCCAGGAGGCCTGGAGAGCAGATCATACTGACGCAGGAGCAGGTAAGATGAACTATTGCTTGGTACTGATACGCTCAAATCTGTCACTAGGTCATCAGGTGATGGGATAGTAGGACAATCACTTGTACTTTTTCTTGGTATAAAGAAATATTATTTTCACTCCTCTTGTTCAAAAAGACCGTCATTATAGCGTACCAGAGCGGGCGTAAAATTGCATTTATTGCCCTAGGGGAAAAAAGTTTTTTTTTTTTCATTTTTGTCGTCGGTGTTCGAAAACGCATAAGTCTTTATTCATAATTCATAAAGAATCGACATAGTACTGTTCCATTAAAAATAGTACATTGTAATACAAGGGGCTAAAATTACCCATTATAGACGAGGTAGTTTTACTACCGAGCTTCAGCGAGGTCCGACAGGACAAAACACTAAAAAATAAAAAAATATTGTTAAATTATGATTATAACTAATAAAAAAATCGGCCAAGTGCGAGTCGTACTCGCCCATAAAGGGTTCCGTAGCAGATTGAATGAAACGTAAATTGCGGTTTACGACTTTTGACGTATTAAGAAAAAACTACTTACTAGATCAGACAGACAGACAGACATGACGAATCTATAAGGGCTCCGTTTTTACCATTTGGCTACGGAACCCTGAAAATTAAACATAGTGAGAAAAAAAAATAAAGACAAAATTTGTCCTGTACGAGACCAAAAGACTCTACGACACTATCTCAGTGCCATGTAACTGTTATTATTGAGTTATAAGCTCCTCATTGTCATCCGATTACTTACCCTTAAGTAAACAGTCATAAAACACAAAAAAAATAAAAAAAAATGGTTAAATTATGATTGTAACTAATAAAAAAAATCGTGCTATAATCTACCGCGTGGTAGATTATAGCCCATTCCCTCTCATTGAGAGGAGGCCGTGTCCCAGCAGTGGGAACATTATAGGCTGATGATGATGATGATGATGATGATGAAACAGTCATCATCATTACATCTGCCTGGAGGAGTGTCTTTTCAAAAGGGGATATTTACATTTTTATTATTTATTAAACTGAGTATGCAGTCTTGTTCTTAGTGCTAAAATACACACTTTCATCACTTGAATCTTAATCAAAACAAGATAATTCTCCAAGTAAAGCAGCTTCAAATATGAGTGTTAATTTCAGAACAGGATATTTACACTTACAAAATTAAAAAAATAATAGTTCTTTTTCATTTCATAACAAGAGAGGATATTTACAATACAAATATTTACAGTATACCAATTAGCCGTTTCAAAACGCGATAATTACTTTTACATAGTGTTTTATTTCCTTTAACTTTATGCTTTAGGCTTTATTTTTAGACATTTTATTCTGTAGAACGGAACGCAAAATATTACTAATTAGCGTATGTTTTGAAGAACGCATCGGTATATTTAAAAATATATTGATGCGTTCTCTGGCAAGTTGGGTATTTTGACGTCTGTCATTCAAAACACAGTTTAGATATTAGTAGCTAGCTACCTTAGATTATATACCTATGTATGTAAGTGTAATAGTGATTGCAGGAATCTTTTATCGATAACTAGTGATGTTCTATTATATCGACTTTTTCATTGATATCGATACTTTAATGGCGCCTTCATACTGTTGATTTATTTTTGAGGTTCCGGTAATCATAATAAAATAAAAATGATAATTTATACGTTTAATATATTTTTGTATATTTTTTTTTTCTGAACGGGCTCTATTAAAACATAAAAGCTATATATAGGCATAGCTTTTTTGTTTAAATAGAGCCCGTTTTTGAAAACATATTTTTATTAAAAAAATATTGATGGCGTCAATCCAAAAAGAATGATGTAGTGAGTCTTCTTTACAGCTCGTCTTAATTTTCTCCTTTTTCCACCACCAGGTTTACAGTAAGTACAGAACAAAGGGGGATATTATAAAAAATCCGTGTCAAAAGAGGATATTATGATTTTCCTGAACTCTGTAACTTTAAATTAACAAATCATATTTTTTGGCAAAATTTGTAGTTAGAACACTGTAATGAAATAGTTTCATAACAGAAATAATGCTTTTCGGTAGGTCTGTAAATATTTCCCATATAAGTTTTTCCCATTTTGTGAAAAATAAGATAGAATGTAGGTATCCCCTTTTGAAAAGACACTCCTCCTATGTTGGAGTCGGCTTCCAGTCTAACCGTATGCACCTAAATACCAGTATTTTACATGGAGCGACGGCCTATCTGACCTCCACTACTCAGTTTGTACTGGTCAATACGACACCCCTTGGTAAGACTGGTTGTCAAACTTATTAGGCCACTGACTACCTGTAACGACTGTCATAGATCTACAAATGACAGCCGGGACCAACAGCTTAACGTGCTTTCTGAAGCACGGAGGAAACTCGGTATGTAGGTGGTCACCCATCCACAGACCAACCTAGGCAAGCACGGCTTAACTTATCTACCCTAGCGGCTCTTATTATAAAGCTACGAGCTCCTTAATTCCTTAGCTTCCTCGGGAATCCGCTGGATGCGAGTCGCACGGGACCGGTAAATGTGGAGACAATAGGTATGACAACTGTATCAAATAACTAGCTGACCCGCGCAACTTCGTCTGCGTCACATAAGAGAGAAAAACGAAAGGAAAAAATCCCCGTTTTTGCAACATTTTTCATTCCTGCTCCGCTCCTTATAATTGTAGCGTGATGTTATATAGCCTAAAGCCTTCCCAATAAATGGACTATCCAACACAAAAATATTGTTTCAATTCGAACCAGTACTTCCTGAGATTAGCGCTTTCAACCAAACAAACAAACAAACTCTTCTGCTTTATAATATTAGTATAGATTGCAAAATCTATTTAGTCCGTCAGTTAGATTATTGGAAAACAATGGACACGTATTTTTTGTTTTTGTAAATCAATGAATATTGACCAAGATAAAACGCATCAAAACTCGGGACGTCATAACTCGCTAAAAATTATACCAAAACGTGACGTATTCAGAATCTTAAATGCGTCGTATCTTCGTAAGTTTTGGTTCATACAACGTGTAATAAAAAGGGTATTCAAAATCAAAATCAAAATATTTTATTTCACACTAGCTGACCCACGCAACTTCGTCTGCGTCAAAAGTACTACCTACTATAATACTACCTACCTACTACTACTTTTTTTTACATAACATAACTACATAAGAACCTTCTCCTGACTATAACAAACATAACAAAAAAAGAATTAGTGAAATCGGTCTAGGCGTTGTTGAGTTATGCGCTTACCAACACATTTTGCGATTCATTTTTATATTATAGAAGATAGGCCTGGATGGGCACTTATAAAACGTCGAAAAAGGTGCACGGTTCGCGTTGGTCGATTCCATGGAGAAGAACTGGCAAGAAACTCCATGGTTACTCTTCTCAAATCATTTGGTATTACAATATTATTATGTTACATTACAGCATTAGTACTAAAGTATGGGGGGACAGAGCGTAGGCCCGACAATAGGTCGTTGCATGCTATACAAAAAATATAAAACAAAAGTTAATCAGCATCCGGGAATCTAAAAGGCCTTCAATGTTATTTTCATATGAAAGAGTGTGCTATAGACCATCAAACTGAACAACTTTCTCTATGGGACCACTATTGTAATCGTAAAAAAATAATCAGCTGTTTCATACATTTGGTCGAGTAGGTATTGAAATTTTGTATGGGGGTCGTTCAAAATTTTTTCGTGATTACGATAGCGGTTTCATTGAGAAAGGTGTTCAGTTTGATGGTCTGTAGCACACCCTTTCGTATGACTATACCCTTTCTGTTACACGTTGTATAACGAAAAAAATATTACTATGATCACAAGAACATCATAGAGATACGATTTGCCTAAAACAGTATGTCAATTGGTTAAATAGTTTCGAAGATAATATAAAATTATTAAATCGCAAAATGCCGCCGTCCATTCACGAACCGCATTAGAACATGCTTTGTACGGACTCGTGCTCGAGAATCTAGCGCTGAACGTGCGCAGCGACGTCTCGGCAACAAGGGATAGGGAGACTAGCGCTGAGCGCTCGCAGTGGCTCGCTAACCAAAGAGCGAAAACATTGCAACATCGCACCGCCCAACGAAGTGGGCACGGGTCAGCTAGTAACTAATAAAAAAATCGAAAAAATAAAGGTCAAATATTTGTTGATAATCTAACTGACGATGACGGACCAATTATATTTTTTTGTCGTCTCGCCTACTGGGGTCTGGGGGTGGGTCTGGGGGAGGCTTATGTCCAGCAGTGGACGTCTTCCGCTAGAAATGAATTAATGAATAGATGAGCTCCTTAAGTGTACAGTCATACCAGTTATCATTTGCCATATGGTAGTCCAATCTGCATTAATAAGATCTTGATTAGTACAAAAGCGCCGCTGATCGGCAATTGACTTTAATTTCATGTAAATTAAGCGTCCTTGTGTTTGTTCGGACATGTGCAATTTATTGAGACACTATTCTGAATATAATGGAGGAGATCGTGGCTAAATAATAACAGCCGCTCGGGTCGATCTTTAGGTTAAGGCGACGACATCAGCTAAATAAGCAACTCTATTTGTGGTGGTTCAAACTTACTACATACTATTAGAATAAAGTTCTAATTAGCTTGCACTACAAAGTGGTTGTTACTTCAGTCACTGCGGGCCGAATAGTGCGAAATGAGTATTTTCGGTCGATTTAAAACTAGAACTTAACTATTTAATAATAATTAATCCATCACTAGATGTAGTTAAGCATTTGAAATTTTATGTTAAACTAGCTGACCCACGCAACTTCGTCTGCGTCAAAAGTACTACCTACCTACAATTACCTAACTACTATTACCTACCTACTACTACCTACTACTACCTACCTACTACCTACTACTACCTACCTACTACTACCTACCTACTACTACCTACTACTACCTACCTACTACTACCTACCTACTACTACCTACCTACTACTACCTACCTACTACTACCTACTTACTACTACCTACCTACTACTACCTACCTACCTACTACTACCTACCTACTACTACCTACCTACTACTACCTACCTACTACTACCTACCTACTACTACCTACCTACTACTACCTACCTACTACTACCTACCTACTACTACCTACCTACTACTACCTACCTACTACTACCTACCTACTACTACCTACCTACTATTACCTACCTACTACTACCCACTACCTACCCCTACCTACCCACTACATACCGAAGAAAATAATTTAAAAAAAAAAAAAAAAAGTATCCTATGTCCTTTTCCTGGTTCTAAGCTACCTCTCCACCAATTTTCAGCCAAATCGGTTCAGCCGTTCTTGAGCTATAAATGATGTAACTAACACGACTTTCTTTTATATATATAGATTTTTAATTATAATTATCATTGTCAATAAATGGCTAAACTGCTTTGAAAGAAAATTAAGAGCTATGTTTGAAGATTTTTTTGGTGCATTAAAGTTTGTCAAATTATGTTTTGAGTTCCATCAGTGTATGCAAAAAGGACTTCAAAATATTTTTTTTTTATTTGTCGAAATTATTTACAGTTTTAGAGATACACTGCTTTTAAAAACCGCCTTTTGGACCGTTTTCAAGAAACCTCCGCCTTAAGCCGCTTTAGGAACCCATTGCATACCGAGTTACCTCCGTGCTTCGGAAAGCTCGTTAAGCCTTTGATCCCGACGGTCATTTGTAGATCTTTGACAGTCGTTACAGGTAGTCAGTGGCCCAAAAATCTGACAGCCAGTCTTACCAAGGAGTATCGTATTACCCAGTACTAACTGGACTGTGGAGGTGAGATAGGCAGTCGCTCCATGTAAAATACTGGTATTCAGCTGCATCCGGTTAGACTGGAAGCCGACCCCAAAATTGTTGGGAAAAGGCTAGCCTTTCCCCAACAATGATGTAGGTGATGATAATGATTCTAAGTATAATTGAGTTATTCATTTCGAAGTTTATCATTGGTATTGTATTATACGAGTACAACGGGCTGATGTCCGCAACTCCACGTCTTCTTCTTAAAAAGTACGAATAACATTTTAATTAATTTTAATGAAAGTACGAATAAAAAAAAAATGTTACCGTTATCATTGCACTACTTAGGTTCATGTTCACCGAAAAGATGACCGTCTGATTATCTAAAACAGCTGTTTAAAACGCATTTTTGTATGGGAACAGGTCATAGTGACAGCCGTTTTTAGATAACCAGACGGTTAGATATCTTTTCGGTGAACATGGACCTTAGTAGTGTAATGATAACGGTAACATTTTTTTTTAACCGATTTATCGACTAAGTCCGTAAACCGATACATACGACACTGACGTTAAACCAATTAAACAATTTGTATGAAATTCGATATCTCTACAAATTATACTAATCTGTAAACGTCATACACGCGCCAAAATATCCATGTGTCACTGTAATTCTAACTACATAGTAACTGAGTACTTTAGTTTTTGTACGTATGCCAATACAATGTCTTCGATTGTTCATTGTGAAGGTCAAAACAGTTCACAAACAATATACACTGCCGTGCAAAATTATTTGACGCTCATATTAATATCCCAAATTGTCTTTTTTTATTGTTTGGGGTTGAAACTCTAGAAACGTGGGGTCCGAGTGCTCATAGCCTTTTCAAGGAAACTTCTGAACGCTTAGTAGACACTTCCCGTGACCCTTTTTTTTTTTTTTTAGGACGGGAAATCATCAAATGACTTCTCCCACTCTGGGCGGAGCGGGAGGGAGTGTCAGACTCTTACTGACTAAAACCCATCCATGTTCCTTCCTCGCCCTTTATGTTCCGGGGCCGCGGTATCTCTTTCGAACAGGCCCGCAACCCCGGCTGACCCGTGACCCTAGGGCTGACTTTTGACTTGGCCAAAGGCTTAGCGTTACCAGTCACCAGTCTCTTGGGGACAGTACCAGGTGACAGCGTTGAGAAGTTTTTTGACGGCATTTTTAGGGTTCCGTAGCCAAATGGCAAAAATGCCGTCTGTCTGTCTGTCTGTCTGTCTGTCCGTCCGTATGTCACAGCCACTTTTTTCCGAAACTATAAGAACTATGCTGTTGAAACTTGGTAATAGATATGAGCGCCGCGCCGGCGCGCCGCCGCACGGTGGGCTGAAAATCGGCTTTCATAGACTTAGGGATTTCAATTTGCAAGTGCTTGTTTTTATGTCGGATATCGCTTCTATTAGTCATTACTATGTACAAAAATGACACCCGAGTTAATTCTGCCCAAAAACGAAGGAAATATATTTTTTATACGAAAAATTTGTATGAAGCTAGTATGAAAAATCTAATTATCTCCTAAACGGCATGTTTAACCGTAATATCCTTGGAGGTGGTCATAGTGCTAATTATTTATGATTTTTTGGTTGGCGATTGGACGAAAAATTTAATGCCGTTTTTTTAAAAAAAATCGTCAAAATATTTTTATTTGTTTTTACGTATGAAACGATTCCTTTTGGTGTTTATGTTGAAGAACACGGACTTTTAACTACACATAACATAAAATAGCATCACTCCTATATTTTCGAAGGAGTTGGCAGAGGTTTATAGTACACCGACACGTATTTATGGACGAACCCAAAACCATGCTCAGTTTTGTATTGTCGTCCAGTTCAGTTTACTTTTGTAAAGGAGAGTGAAGCAGTTGTCCTTGAGCTGAAAAAACAAATTGATGAAGAAATTGAGGCCCTTATCCCCACAGAGTGCAATAATAATAATAAGGTGACTCATCAACTAATGATGACGATGATCGACGCTAAAGTCTGCACTTACCTTTCTGAAGCTAGATCAAATGCATCGTGCTACCTGTGCTTAGCAAAGCCTACAGAAATGAACCGCTTAGATGCTGTAACATCAAAAATTGTGTGTTCGGACCTGTATGAGTTTGGCTTGTCATCCCTAAACGCCCGTATAAATTGTATGGAATGTCTGTTACACATTGCATACAGGCTCGACTTCAAACGGTGGGCAGCGAGAAGTGATGAGCACAAAGAAATGCTACAGGCAAGGAAGAAAATAATTCAAAATAAATTCAAAGATGAGCTCAATCTGTTGATTGATATAGTAAAACAAGGCTCGAGAACCACCAATGACGGGAATACTGCAAGAAAATTCGTTGAGTTTCCTAATAAAACCGCAGCTATAACCGGTTTGGATGAAGACCTCATCAAAAGATTTGCTGTAATTTTACAAGCAATTACATCTGGAGAGCAGGTCGATATAATAAAATTTAGAGATTATGCTCGCAAAACAGCAGAAAAGTACGTATTATTATACGACTGGTACTACATGTCGTCAACCGTTCATAAGTTATTAATCCATGGGGCTGACATAATCGAGAAAAATAATATTGTGCCGATTGGGACTCTCTCGGAAGAAGCCTCAGAGTCTCGAAACAAAGATTTTAGGAGGTTTCGAGAACATCATTCGCGGAAAAGAAGCAGGCAGGATTCTAATCAAGACATTTTAAATATGCTTGTTGTTTCTTCGGATTCTTTGCTAAGTGCACATAGGCCTAAGTTAGATGCCAAGAAAAAGCAGAGCTTTTTTGCTGAAACTCTCGACTTAATTCAATTTCAGGAAACTGAGTTCGAGTTTTTGGATATATCCAATCTGGATGCTGACTCAGAATTGGAGTCTGATAACGAGAGTGATAAGGAAAATTTGTAAAAAAAATATATTTGTACATATTTGTAAATTTGTATTTGAGTGTGTTTGGGTTTTTTGTAATATTTTTTTTTTTTTGTTTTACTTTATTTTACAAATGCGTAGTATTAATTCCTTAAATTAAACTAATTTGTATAATATATAATATAACTTTATATGGTACTTTAATAATAATTTGATAATCTTTTTTTATTTAAATTAATATAAATGTGTCAAAAAACAGCAATTTTTTTATTTCATTTTTCTTGATTCGTGTGTTCTTAATATTTGGGTTAATAACATATCGAACCTTTTAACTTGGACACTAAAAGGGATCGTTTTACATGTAAAAATAATTTGACGATTTTTTTAAAAAAAACGGCATTAAATTTTTCGTCCGATCGCCAACCAAAAAATCATAAATAATTAGCACTATGACCACCTCCAAGGATAGTACGGTTAAACATGCCGTTTAGGAGATAATTCGATTTTTCATACTAGCTTCATACAAATTTTTCGTAAAAAAATTATATTTCCTTCGTTTTTGGGCAGAATTAACTCGGGTGTCATTTTTGTACATAGTAATGACTAATAGAAGCGATATCCGACATAAAAACAAGCACTTGCAAATTGAAATCCCTAAGTCTATGAAAGCCGATTTTCAGCCCACCGTGCGCCGTCGCCGTGTCTTAGCGTCAGCGCGCCGCCGTCGAACGAAACGCGCGGCGCGCCGTCGCGACATGTACAAACCAGTCTACCGCCACTCGACCGACCGAACCGCGTCTGAGCTGCGCTCGCTCAGTCGAGTTTGAATATTTCACCGTGGCGAGCGAACGTGTGTTATAGTTAAGTGACGTAAACAATGGCGGCAGTGTCTTCGACTAGTATTGATGTTTATAAAACGAAAATAAAAGACATTTTTATAACACCACTGAAAAATCTTTCTACAAAACATACACATAGTTTTTGCTGGACAGAATTCGGACAATTAGCAGTAGAATTTAATGGAAAACGGAGAGCTGTTTTAAGTGAACAAGTATTTTGTGGAGTTTGCCTACGAAATGCAAAAAATGAAGACGAGAATTGTTTGTTTTCAAAGTAAGTTAGTTTTACTTTTCCTAGATTGAATTTAGTATTCGAAAAACAAGATTAGTAATCCGAAATTCCAGACTTTCAAGCTAACTATTTATTTTATTTACGTATTATCTTTTAAACTAGTGTCAATATAACTAAATTAGTAGTAAATAAAACATTTATGTACTTACAAATGTTAGGAATTGTTAGATGTTTTTACAGATATTGTTTAGAAATGTCAAACCATCACATTAAGCCTTTTCATTTTCTTTAACATTTTATCACATGGTATAGTTCACATTTATTACTTTTCAGGGCCCAAGTGAAAGCTTACTCTAAAGGAATAGCCACAAGTAATCTTCTCAGACATTTGAAAGATGCACATGGTGTAGAAGATACACAAAGGTCGCAGCCTTCGAGCATAACACAGTTTTTTTCTCCGAGGACTCCGACAACCAGTAGCAGTAGTAAGAGGAGCAGCAATAAGTGGTCTTTGTCTCGAGATTTAGCTCTTTGGTTTGCTAGATCTTTGATTCCATTTGACAGTGTGGAAAATGATGCAATGATTGACTTTTTGAAAAAGTACAACATTATTGTTTCCGCCGACGATTTGCCCTCGAGGCACAACATAGCACGAGAAGGACTGGAAGATGTGTATAACAGTATGCTAGCGTATGTAAATAATTTTATTTCGAATCAAAGTCCTCGTTTTGGTGCATTAACCGCTGATATGTGGACCGACCAATATAGGCGGCGTAATTATATCACTTGTACGTTTCATTTTAATTCTGAAGACATGACTCTCATCAAATTTACTCTGGCTACAATAGAAATTACCAAGAAACACACCGGCGAAACAATCCGTGACACAATTTTGGAAGTATTGCGTTCTTTTAAAATAGACCAAAAAAATATTTATTTGGTCACAGATGCAGGTGGCAATATGAAGAGAGCTGCGAATTTATTAGGCTTTGATAACCATCTTTGCCTTGGTCATGCTCTCCATAATCTAGTCAATGTAGATGGTATCGCAAACACAAGGGAAATATCCAAGTTATTAAAAAAATGCAAGAAGATTGTTAAGCATGTCCGTTACAGGGCACCACGTGTTGAAGCCGCTGCATCTGCAGCACAAAATGATCTGCTTTCTTTTATTGAAGAATTCGCGGAACATGTAGAGGATGAAGATAGCGACTCAACCGATTCTGAATCGGAATCAACTGAGATACCTGAAAGAGCTTTAAGTTCCAGAAAACATTTGCAGCCCCCTCCTACTATTAAAACGAGCACAAGCACAAGATGGCACAGCGTCTTGATGATGCTGAAAAGCATTTCTAACAGTGCAAATCGTCAGCCTATAAATACAGTTCTGAATGAAATAGGTCGAGGTAGTCTCGTAATACAAGATATAGACTATGAAAATATTGAGGCCTTAATAAAATTCTTAGAAAATTTTAAAAAAATTGTAGAAATTCTAAGTTCAGAAACTCAGCCAACTATAAATTTGGCTCTGGTATTTCGCTCGGAAATAAAAAGATTGCTGGAAGAAATGGGTGATGATGAGCCTCTTGTAATAAGAAGGCTAAAAAATAATATGTTAGCGGGTTTAGAATCTCGATTTCCTTTGACTGATGTGGTTGTTGCGGCAACCTTACTCGACTGTCGATTCCATGGAATTAATGAGATAGAGGAATTTATGAAAACAAAAGGAACCACTAAAGTTTCATTTCTGGCATCAATGGTCAGAAGTCGATTGATGACAGAAGACATTCCTCAAAATAAAATTACTGATTCTGCCGGGGAAGTCGGGACGAGTTCTTCCGTTAACGCTGCAAACTTTTTACTGGATTTGGCCCGAAAGCACAGCGCTACTCAACAAGATGCCGAAAGTGCTGTTGAAAACGAATGTTGGACTTATTTCGCGACAGCAAGTCCTGAACATTTACAGCCTTACGGTGGAGATGTTCTGCAATACTGGAGGGACAAAAAAACTTGTATGCCATCATTATATGCTCTCGCACGGTCAATCTTAAATATACCTGCTACAAGCACACCGAGCGAGAGAGTCTTCTCCACAGCTGGACTAGTAATAACTGCGAAACGTTCTCGACTAAATCCTATCAGAGTGAATAGGATAGTATTCATCCATGATAATTATGTATTTTGCAAAGAGTCTTTAAATAAGTAGTTTTGGTCAGTAAATTATTTTTTTATTTATAATACTGAAACATTTTTGCTATTCATCAAACGTGATCTTTTATTTTTTTAAATAATTATTGGACTTTGATTTTTTTTTCGGCGTATTTACCTAGTTTTTATGTAAAAATGTGATCTATTTTATTTCTGTAAAAATTATTAAATTAAGAACAAGCAATTTTGATTTGTTAATATCGATCTCATTAAAATTATTGATGCTAGTTTTAATCTTTAGAAATGTGACTTATTTTATTTCTGTGCAAAATGATTAAAATTAAAGGACAAGCAATGTCGTTGAGTTAATGTTGATTGATCTCATTAAAATGACTGATGCAAGTTATTTTTTATCATTAAAAAGGTGATTTATGTGATGTAAATAAGCAATGTTATACGAATTATGTCTTCTGTTTCTTTATTAAAGTATAATATAGTTTTCTTTAGTATCAACAATATGGTTTTCTTTTCTTTATTCTTAATACACCCCCCCCCACACCACCCACCATAAAAATGTACACCACGCCGGCGCGCCGCCGCCGCCGTGTAAATTTTTAGACCGCGCCGCCGCCGTG